>OX940954.1:37961309-39161309 GCA_954870475.1 Euphrasia confusa
GCGATAGCTTTCGATTTTCATATCGAGTGCGACTATCCCTTGATATGTGATCCAGTGCAACGCTCCTCCAAGGAAAACACCAACGTCGCAAGCTATACACCAATCGAAGCACGGGAAATTTGCAATTTCCCTCCAGGAGTCAGATTTGAGGCTGTAAACATGAGTATGATACACGTACGGCTTTGAGTCCTGCCGAACAATCACCACGGCTTTGTAATCATCGGTTGAACAATCGTACCCGAGTCCATTCCCGCCAAAATAACAGCTGTCGACGGAATAATCTAGTCGGGGCAGCTGGAGGCGCTCGTGGGTTAAGATGTTCCAGATTTCCCAATTACTCTCTTCACCGTAGGGAGGAGGAATCAGCATCAGGCCGTTGCAGGCGGCGGCCGGGAATCTCTGTAGGCGGGACAATCCATCTCGAGTGATATTGAGGGGCGCGGCAGATAACGATTGGAGGCCATCGGTGAAATTTAGGGTTTGTAAATCCAGTGAATAAAGGGGGTGAAAGGGATGACCTGTTGCGTTTCGGATGAGTATAGTGGTGGATGGGAGATGTTGTTGTTGCTCGGTGTGAATTTTGACGAAGCACGAATCATCGATGGCGGCGCGCCACTCCTTGCAGACGGCCCTGAATCGAATCAGAGATTCTGCAGACGAACGGAGGAATATTTCGCTGCAGATATCCAAAGGGAGAATACACATTTTCTTTCGCCACGGATAGGAGGGAGAGCAGATCAGTCTAAATCAACCCTATAAAACCTAAAAATTTATCTCAATACTTGAGCAAAAAAAATCCTTGTCAGAGTTTGAAAACTAATTAATTCACTGATTAAAAATATTAATTTTAATATATAAACAATATTTAATTGTAATATTAAATTATTAAAAATTTGTTTTTTTTTTTATTGAAAGTAACTTAATTGGATTGATTGAATATGAACAAATTGAGTTAAATAGCTTTGAACTAAGTAAACTAAATTAATTTTTTATTAAATAATTAATAAAAAAATTAATCGGTAAATATTTTTAAAATATATTAATAATATTTGTAGCAAATTGTATAATTAATATTATTGATTCAAATTATTTTTTATTTATTTTGTTTTAATTTATTTTAAAATTTTATTTTGAAACTAATTTATTGAACTGTATGAGTAACTGGATCAAAGAAGTGAAGAACTGAACTAATTTATATAGAAATTAAGTACAAGAGAACAAATTTTTAATCTAAATATATATATAATGGATAATATAAATATATAATTAACTAAATTTCATTTTTTAATCATCATATAATAGAGATTAATATTAAAATATTTTTTTCCATATTTTCATATCAAAATAAATAAATGTTGCTTAAAAATAATTTTTTATGTTATTAAAATTAATAAAATTTTAATTTAAAAATAGATTTTTATAAAATTATATATTTTCAATGATACTTTATTTTTTGTGATTTTAAATATAATTTAATTAATTAAACATAAATGAAAATTTAAATTGGATTGTAATTAAAATAGTATTTATTTAATAAATAAATAAACTAAAATGAAAACTTTGAAAATATTGTGGAGTGTTGTTAAAGGCACTATCATACACATATGAATTACATATGTGTATGTCATATGTATGAATTATGATATTGTACACAAATCCCAATTAAACATAAAAATTCATTTGAATAATCATTATAAAAATGAATAATCATAATTAAAACAAATAAAAAAATACACAACAAAAAGTTTAAAAAATAAATCTTCATTCATCAAAATTAAAATTATAATTACATAAAATATAAATCATTATTTAAAAAAATATTCATTATTCATGAAAAATAATCTCATTATAAATGATATTATGTGTACAATACTCTGCACATGTACATATAGTAGTATGGTAAAAATTGCTGTGTTGATAAAGTATGAAAAAAAAAATAGTTATATTGAATAATAAATAAGGGGTATAGGGGTAAAGATAAGTCTTATATTATATTTCTTTCTCATTGTTTAGACTAATAGTATTTTAAGGCACTATACCCAAAATACCATTTTCAATTACAAAAATGATTAATTTTTGTAATTATATTAATTAAATATTAAAATTGTTAAAGAGTTCGTTAATATTTATTAATTTTTATTTTCAATTAATATAAAATTTATACTATTACGAAAGGATAATATAGTCAACAAGAATATAATTAGTACCCTAATATATAAATAAAAGACTATTAAAACTCTCTGCTAAAAGAAATTTAAAAATATAAAGTCCTAATCTACAAGTAAAAAAAGAATTGGTGTTCGATCTAATAATAAAAATTTATAAACCCTTTTCCATAAAATTATCATAAATAAATTGATGATAATGAAATAAATATTTTTAGGGAAATTTTTTTTGTTGGTCCCTTAAAAGTAGTCAAGTTTCAATTTGGTCCACTAAAGGAAGCCACATTCAATTTAGTCCAGTAAACCATTAAAATGTAGTCAATTTCGTCCTTTTTGACCGGAAAATTTGAATTTCTGCCGGAAAAAGAACACGTGCCGCTCACGTGATGTTAATTTGGGGATTTCCGGCCGCTATTGCCACATCAGACGCCAAATGGAAGTTTCTCATTCGTCAGGTTTAAATAAAAAATTATTTTCCAAATGGTAAAATATGATTGGTCCACGTGGCAATTAATAAAAAAAAGAAAAAAGGAATTTCAGAAACATAAAATTAAAAAACGGGATTCACGAAATTCATTTCTCAAATCCCCAATTCTCTCTTAGGGTTCATTCGCTCGAACCCTAATTCCCCAATTTCTTCCAAAAATCTCTCTTTGATTTTCCGAACTGAATCAATTTCCCAAATTCTCGAATCTCTGTTTTAGAACCCTAACTCATTTTTCTGTATGTCTCAATCAAGTGCTTCATCGCAGCCCAGTTTATGTTTTTGTCAAGAAGTCGCATTGCAGTCTACCACTTGGAAGAAAGATAATCCCGGCCGACGTTTTGTGGGTTGTAAAAAATTTCCGGTAAGCAATTGTTCATTTTATTATTTCAGGGATGAACTAGAAAGTGTAATTTAATTTCTTTTTTGTAGAATCCTGGACATTGCAAATTTTTCAGATGGATTGATCCTCCAATATGCGAGAGGTCGAAGCAAATAATTCCAGGCTTGTTGCGACGGTTAAATGAACGAGATGTGGATGGGAATTCTGTGGATAATATGAAAGAAGGTGCAGAAAAGGAGAATAAGGTGTTGAAGCTCGAAGTTGAACGGCTGAAAGAAAAGATCAAAAAGATGAAGGCAATGAATAACAAGAAATCTCTCATTCTGTACAAAATAATTCTTGTACTAGTGATTATTCAGTTGGCAAATATTTGGGTTCATTAGACTATGTTGTATTTCTTTGTTGAACCATATGTATTTTGGCTATTTGGAATGAATATTGTTTGATCATGTTTGGAATGAATATTTGGGATGAATATTTCTTTGTTGAATCATATGTATTTTGGGTTCATTAGACTATGTTGTATTTGGAATGAATATTGTTTGAACCATATGTGTTGGTTACATTTGGTTGATTACATTTGGTTGCACATTAAGGTAAACTTATGAAAGCAACAAAATGATCAAAATACCAATAAGCAACTGACATTTCAACAAAAGTACCAATATTTGGTTCATTACAAAAACTGATCAAAAGGCCAAAATTTTATAAAGGCCACAAAACATAACCAAAATACATCAATCTGAGACTGATCACACCAAAAACATAGTGTACTACTACATTCAGAAGTCACAATACATCTAATCACCAAAAACAACACATCAAAGTTCATTTCTTGGCTCTTCCCATCTGAATCTGCTGGTGAATGGATGGTCCAGCCACCTTTGGCATTTGGGTTGTATCACTTGTAATTTGACTGTGTTGTGTGCCTCCATCTTCAACTTCAATATGGCAGTCTTCAACCCTTCTTGGTAATGGAGGAGCCAGCTGCAATTTGATTATTCAAAGTCAGCAAATTTGATAACAATTCAGGAAATGAAAGGCAAGATTAAACTGCCAAGAAAATTACATGGCCAGCAGGTTGGGGAGAGCTGCATTCAGCTGATCTGCTTGTTCCTGTATTCCCAGAGTCAGTCCTTGCTTTCTTCACATATTTCCTTTTTTCCTTACCACATGACAAGCTATTGTGACCTAACTGACCACACTTTTTGCATTTGTAAGGATTGCATTGTCTTTTCATCTTCTGTAGCTTCCCTTTATTTATCCTCTCTGAAGCTTCAAAAGGTCCCACCCTTCTCTTATGAGGCTTTCTTCCTCTTTTAGCTCTTTGCCCAAAATTGGGAGGCAGTGGAGGTATGAACATGGATTCACCCCACAACACATCATAACTAATGCCAAAAATTGGATCTGCATATGTCCTGTTATAAGTATCAACATAATAGAAATCACTCACAAAATCCATGGGGTCAAGTTTCTGTCTAAGCATTGCACTAATGGAATGGGTGCAAGGAATCCCAGTTAACTGCCAGCTCCTGCATGAACACACTTGTGCCCTCAAGTCAACAGTGAATTGAGCTCCATCAAAGCAAAAAATCTGATAATGAGTATCTGAAGACTTCAAGGATATACAGTCATTCACTTTCTCACTGTTTCTATTCATAATTTTTTGAATCTTGGGGCAGATTTTTCCTTTCCATTTCTTAAGGGCTCTGTCCCTATTTCTCTGGAGTCTAACCATCAAACTTTCTCTTATCCACTCAAGCATAGTTATTATTGGTTTATCCCTTGCTTCCAGGATGTTGGCATTGAATGATTCACATATGTTGTTGAGGAGTAAATCACACTTTGACTTCTCCTTGAAGAATGCTTTAGACCACTGGTGAGGTGGCTTATTCTGAATCCATTCCCATGCTCCCTCACCAACTGCTTTCAACTCTTTCAAGGCCACATTCCATTGCCCTTCAGTAGTACTGTAGGCTGCCTTCCACAGTGCTTGTTGGTAGTCAACCCCTCTGAAACCAGCCACTTTCATGTTGTTGATTAAGTGTCTCACACAAAACCTATGATCCACTCCTGGAAATATTGCCTCCATAGCACCTATGAGCCCTTTTTGTTTATCAGACATAAAAGTGAACTCATCTACTTTGATTTCCAAATCCTGCTTCAAAAGGTGCAAAAACCATTCCCATATGTCCTGATTTTCCTTCTCCACCACTGCATAAGCCACAGGAAAAGGGTTGTTATTCCCATCCACTCCAACAGCAGTTAACAACATACCACCATGCTTCCCTTTCAAGAAGCAGCCATCTACTCCAAGTAACTTCCTGCAGCCCCTCAGAAAACCTTGTTTCAGTGCATTAAAGCACACATAAAAACTACTGAACCTTGTAACTCCATTATTCACCTCTGTACCCAAAGTTATAGTTGAGCCTGGATTTGTGTTCCTCAGCTCATCTGCATAAGCCCACAGTTTAGAATACTGAACATCTGGATCCCCTTCAAGTTTTTCCAATGCCTTCTTCTTTGCTTTATAGGCTTGAGTCTTTGATATCTCACACCTTGTGTCATGCATAGCATCAACCATGAAGCCTTTGAGTGATCTCCCACTGTCACTTTTGAATCTCTGAAGAAATCTTTCACTGAGCCAAGTAGATGTCATACTCTTTATCTTGTTACTTGGAGCACATGAATGCTTATCAATAATCTTTCTTATCTGGAAAGCAGTGTCATCCTTCATTCTCAAAGCATGTATCATCCATTTGCAATCAGGATGTTGGCATCTAGCATACATCCTGTTCTTGTCATTTTTTGTGAACTTAATATTCCTTCTGAGCTTGATAGCTTGTGATTCAACAGCAGTCTTGAACACTTTCTTTGTTGTGAATACCTGTTTTAGGACAAACTCAGGATTGAACATTGTCTTGGGGTTGAAAAAGGGGCATTGTTCTGCATCTTCATCATCCTGTGACACCCTTCCATCCTCAAAAAAATCTTTAGCTTCTACAACATCAGACTCATCTCCACTGTCACTATCAGTATCTTCATCATCAACAACTGCATTGTTTGGCTGACCATCATCATCAATTATGTTATTTGCATCAATGGTATCAAATTCATCAGCAAACCTATCAACTTCCTCCTCAAACATCTCATCATCAACTGCATCGGCTGCTTCACTGGCAGAATCACCTGAGGTAAAATCTGAATCCTCAAATGACTCCATTTCAGTTTCTTCATCATCCACATCAGCCCCCTCAACATTAGCAACCCCCTCAACATTTGGTAACTGACCCTCCACATAGACATTATCAGTACTAATAGAATCATACTCATATTCTACATCAAAGTCTACTACTTTATCAAATTCAGAATCATCACTATCATAGCAAACAGAACCACACTTGAAATCTAAATCATCACTGTCAGAATCATCATCAAACACCTCAGAGTAAATATGCACTTCTCTAGTAGTTAGGAACTCATTACACCATTTCTTAACATCTTCATCATCAATTAGCAGCTTAAAACTCTCATCTTTCATCCTTAATTGATATCTCTTAATTCCAGTAATCCCTGCCCTTTCAGCAAAAGAGTTCAAAGAAGAAATACCTATCTCAGATGCCTTACACCAGTCAAAGATTATCTGCTTTCCACCCTTATACACTATGCTGGGCGAATTTGAGAAAGCTCCACCACAGTGCATAACAACAGTTAGATAATTGCTCTTACTGTCTGAAAGAAGAAAAAAAAATCACCAAATTAGAAAGAGATGAATAATACCCTAATTCGAGTGTATTTTGTATTAAAAAGATTGTGAACGTACCGTAATTTGGTAACCCAAACTCAGCAGCCCCTTTTTTTTTTTTTTCTTTCAAAACCCATGTTCTTGAAAAATCAAGAATCAAATTAGGGTTTTTGCGATAGGCACGAACTGGAACTATGAAATTGGAGGAGTTAGGGTTTAATTTCGGCGTGAATTTTTTGATTTGGGGGTTAGGGTTCAAGGTTATGGAATTTGGGGATTAGGGTTTATAGAGCTTTGGGATTTTTTTTACTACTTTTACGGTTTACAGTACTGTAAGAGAGAGTGGAGGTGAAAGTGAAATGAATTTCGTGAATCCCGTTTTTTAATTTTATGTTTCTGAAATTCCTTTTTTCTTTTTTTTATTAATTGCCACGTGGACCAATCATATTTTACCATTTGGAAAATAATTTTTGATTTAAACCTGACGAATGAGAAACTTCCATTTGGCGTCTGATGTGGCAATAGCGGCCGGAAATCCCCAAATTAACATCACGTGAGCGGCACGTGTTCTTTTTCCGGCAGAAATTCAAATTTTCCGGTCAAAAAGGACGAAATTGACTACATTTTGATGGTTTACTGGACTAAATTGAATGTGGCTTCGTTTAGTGGACCAAACTGAAACTTGACTACTTTTAAGGGACCAACAAAAAAAATTTCTCATATTTTTATTAAGATTATGGGTTGATAAGATTTTAGATAAACAGTCTTAGAAGCGTGCCTAGAAGGCACAATGTAAAGATGTGAAAATACACCGTCAAGTTTTTAACTATGAGAAATGATCATATACATTATATATTTAGTGTTCATACCACCAAAATTTTTAAAATACATGGGACATACTTATCTTGTGAATAGCAAAAACGGCTGATCATCCACATATTTATGTTCTATCTTTTCATTTTTTATTTGTGCCAACAACCATTTTTTGCATATATTTCATTTGATTCATCAAGTTTGAGTCTTTCCTCTAAGCAAATAAAGGCGCACATAAGTTGACTTTAGACATATTTAAACGGGTCAAAACGAGTTTAGGCGGTTGTTTGATTAGAGCCTAAAATATACTTGAATTTAAATTTGGTGGTAAGGAGAATCGTGAGATAATTCAGGGCTAATTAGTTCACAGGGTCGATGCCCATAAAAATAAATCTAAGTTCAAAACCTTGCCACCAAGTTCACTGGGTTGGCACGTGGGTCCCGGTCTACGCTTTAGTTCACCACCTTGGAAAACGTAAATCCCTAGGCCGAGTAAAGGTGACAAGACTGATAGTCAGGAGCAGTTTAACCTCTAGAGTCGAGATATGCATGGTCATGCATTGAGAATCAATATCAGTTACCGAGCTTCGAGACCGGGGATCAGGATCGGTCGCCGAACAGATAAATCTTACACCGAGCAGAAGTGCACAAATAAAAAACGTCTCTATACGTTACATTTTTTGTTCAATTTTATAAATTACAAAGGAAATGAGTAATCTTTTGCGATAATATCTCTAATAAGAAATGTGCCAGAAAAAGAATATTAAAAATATATTTCATTATTTAACCATAAATTTCAAATTTGTTTTAGGTTTAAGAAAAATTAAAATTTTAATTTTCGATTTGATTTTAAATTTTGAACTAGTAAATTAAAATTTTATTTTTCTATTTAATTCTAATTTTGAATTAATAACAGTTACCGAGCTTCGAGACCGGGGATCAGGATCGGTCGCCGAACAGATAAAGCTTACACCGAGCAAAAGTGCACAAATCAAAGACGTCTCTATACGTTACATTTTTTGTTCCGTGTCATTAGTTGACAAATGTAATCTATGTAAATCTTCCTAGACCATATCGATGATGGAGGGGAGAGACAAAAGGCGACAGTCCACTGTAATAGTTCTCCAAGAACACACAAAATACCGGGTAAAAACTTGGAAATAAACATAAATTTCAATCGCGAGCATTCAAGCCTAGTCTCGATGTGATTTAATTTCAACTCTTTCTACACATTAAATTTACATGTATTTACGTCGTGTATTGATCCTCAATCCAGCTCAAATAATAAATATATATATACCCAGTAAAAACGACCCAAAACTAACAATATTAATTTTTTTGATTTATATTGCAAATGAAGTAAAAATAGTAACATACAAAATAAA
Source organism: Euphrasia confusa (assembly GCA_954870475.1). Lineage (NCBI taxonomy): Eukaryota > Viridiplantae > Streptophyta > Magnoliopsida > Lamiales > Orobanchaceae > Euphrasia > Euphrasia confusa. Next base: position 37,970,245 of record OX940954.1, read on the forward strand.
GTAACATTAATGAGTTACTCTAAATTAACAACAAATATAAAAGATAAAAATATAAAATTATAAAAAAAAAATTGTGTAAACTCTTAATAGACAATCAAAAAGGAAAACTATTACAATTTTTTGTGCTTTGGAAGGGACGTGGCAATTAAAATTGATCATAACATTATCCATCCATCAAAGTTTTCATTAAATTCGAGTCATCCATCTAAGAAATCCATCAGATACCTAACTTGGGAAAATTTAAAGGGAAAAGGCGAATTTAGGCCACTGTTAGTTTAGAATTTAAAATACAAGGGACTGAACTCTGCCTAAAGAGTAAACAAGGCCTAGACTCGGATATAAGGAAGTAGTGTATCGAAGGAGTCGTTGTCGAGGGGTATCCCATCTTACAATTTCAATATGAACAGTGACAAGCGTCGTCGCCAACATACACAGGGGAGCACGTATCTTCTCGAGCATAATCCTTCACACAGAAGGTTAGTCTGCCAACAATAACAAATGCATTATTCTTATACTTATGAATAAATTAATAAATAAAAAATAAATCCATCTACTGATAAAATGTAGTTTAACTGCAAAAAGTGTAGTTTTAGGGTTTTTACGTACTTTGTATCTGCAACCCTCTTCCTCACCCTTGTTTTATCACCTGCAGCACTTCCACAACTCTCACTAAGTCGAAACAGGCTTCCAACGAAAACCTGCGCAGAGAGGTCCCTCCAAAGTCCATGTACCCCAAATCTCCTCCCCGAATTACTATCGACATCCAGCCAAAGAAACCCACTGTAGTGGTCGTGTAGGAGAACCCACTTATGGTTCCTCACGTAAGCCACCGGCCTCAAACTTTTTGAATTAAAACGATTTATCGACATCCTTAGGGAGAACAACTTCACCCACAATCCCTCTGTTCCATCACAATTCATCATCCATCCCTCATATTCTAAACCATCTTCAATGTGCAAACTCAGAAATAAGCACCCACCCAATGCTGACAGCTGCATTTTAGTCGACAGACTTCTCTTGGCTACAACAGCTGGGAGTTTCAGTTGGGGTGTGCGGTATGTCTCGGTCGCAACATCGAGGGAAATTATCATGAGACTGGATGATACAAAGTGGAGTGCTCCGTTCAGGAACACACCCTCCCGGATCTCGAATTTGAACGGGCATTCCTCAATCACCCTCCACGAATTCGACCTCAGGCTGTAAACATGAGTTTGTTTCGTGATGAGTTCTATCAGCACGACTTTATAATCATCGGAGACAGAATCGTACCCAAACCCATAACTCGAGACTTGCCCGTTGATATTGGGTTGGGGCAGCTTAAGGCGCTCGTGGGTTAAAAGGTTCCAGATTTCCCAAATCCCATGATTCCCATCCTCCCAATCTATTTGACGGCGACAACGACCCCACATGTCGCTGCTCATAGGAGAAATGAGGAGCAGACCATTGCAGGAGGCCGTAGGGAGAGGCGGTAGGCTCGACAAGCCAGTGCGGCTGATTTTGAGAGGGGTGGCGGGAATTGCTTGGGGGGCACAAACTGTGAAATCGAGGGCTTGTAAATCGACAAGATAAAGAGGGTAAAAAGGAGGACCGCCCGAGTTTTCGATGAGGAGAGTGGTGTTTGATGAAGCTTGCTGCTTTTGGGTGTGGGCTTTGACGAAAGACGGGTCGTCGATGGTCGTTCGCCAGCCCTTGGAGACGGACTTCAGCCGGAAAAGAGATTCCGCCGGCAAACGGAGGAGTATATCACGCCAGATTCCCAAAGGAAGATCGTACTCTCCGTTTTTCATTAAAGACCCCATCAATTAATTTTTCCTACAAAACCCTAATTTCAGAATCTCAATCACTTTGAAGAAAATACATCTTGAGAAATTTAAATTCTAAGATAATAATAATAATAATAATAATAATAATAATAATAATAATAATAATAAGGGTTTATTACAGTTTGCAACCCCACGTATAGGGTTTTTTACACTTTGCAATCTAATCGGAATTTCGTTACACTTTGCAACCTCATGTATGCGGGTTTTACACTTTACAACCTGCCGGAGATCGGAATGGAATATTCTAAAGTATATTCTGTTTTTAAGGGTATTTTGGTAAATAAACACTCAAATATATGGTTAATTACGAATTCACCCTCACTCTTTATTTATTGAAAAAAAGATAAATAAAAAAAGAAGAAAAAAAGAGTCTTTATCAAATTATCTTTATTTATTGAAAAAAAGATAAATAAAAAAAGAAGAAAAAAAGAGTCTTTATCAAATTAATCGGTTCTCAACAATTAACATTTATTAAAAAAAAAAAAATCAAATCCCGCTCGACTATGCTGCCGTTCAGCCACCAACAAGTTCCACCACTGACGGTTGCTCGCTGCCGTCATCTACAGAGATCTGCCCCGAACATCATCGGTCAAAGGTCGACGCCTCTTCCTCAGTCGCCCCCGCTCCTGTCTTTATCGGTTTTGCCCGTCGCAGCTGCCATTTTCTCTCAATTGCAGAGAAGAAGAAGAAGAAATTAGGTTTTAATTAGGGATTCGGTCATTTTATTCACGTTGGTTAAAGATAAAGATTTTTCGAACCCCAATCACACTTTGCTCGACGCCGCTGCTATTTAGCCACCACCGCCGGTTGCTCGCTGCCGCCATCGCCAGAGATTCCTGCCAGAGATTCCTGCCGCCATCTTTTGTTGAAGTTCAACGACTCTTCCTCCCAAACTCTCCCGTCTCTATTGAAATTGCACTGTCGCTGCTAAAGTTCTCTCTCAATTGATGGATTAGGTTTTAATTAGGAATCACATTATTTTAATTTGTTCTGTAAATATTAATTTTTTAACTATATTTTTCATTTTTTGGTTTTTTATTTAATTTAATAAATAAATATATTAAAATACTATGTAATTACAAAAGTGTCCTCCAATCTTCAATATTGCATCAGGCAGACGCGCCTAAATAGAAGGTGAAATGTACTCTCTCGGAATATTCCATACAGGTTGCAAAGTGTAAAACTCGCGTACATGATGTTGCAAAGTGTAACGAAATTCCGATTAAGTTGCAAAGTGTAAAAAACCCTATACATGGGGTTGGAAACTATAATAAACCCTAATAATAATAAACCACCTTGCGATGAAGCTTGCTCCGTCGTGCCACTGCCAATGGAGTAAGAAAGACGAAAGCTTTGATTTTGGGTGGAAATAGGGTATACACTTTTATAGAGATAAAAAAAACGTTATTTACATTCCCGTATGCTATCTAATTATTTTAAATTTAATTTAATGTTTTAAATAAAAATGTAGAAAATTCATAGATTTCATGACTAATTAATTGACTTTTTTATTGATTAATATTAATTTTTAACTTGAATAATTTGAGTAGTATTTTTTTTAGGGAGAATTTTTTTCTTGGTCCCATAAAGTTGGGCCATTTTCGATTTAGTCCCATGTAGTTACTGTTAGGCCCCATTTTCATTTTTTATTTTTTATTTTTATTTCTATTTTTATGTACGTGTGATCTTTTATTAAATCAATGGGAGTTATGGGCCCCTTCCCCACGGGTCCCACACGGAAGGCCATCCACAACAGCTAGAAAGGGACCGACCAGAGGTTTGCATCGATCAGGCAAGAACCAGCCGAGCAGATGATAGGACGCCGGGCAAGAGACACGCAATCCCTAGAATAAACCACCTCGCCCGGATGTTGTCAGGATCGGGATACAGTAAGAAGGACGACCAGGAATCGGTCTCCCCGGCTCAACAAAGGCGGTGCAAGAAGGGGTGTAATAGTCTTTTTGCCATTTTTAGGTCTTTGAGTAAACCTATGTCAAAGCCCAATGAGGAAAGGCCCAATTCCTTTTGGGTAAACCCTAATGTAGCTCTATAAATAGGGAAAGCTGTAAAAGGAAATGGATTCACGATCTTCAATAAGGATTCCAGCTCTAAAAATACTCTCTCGCTTTTTTTCATTTCTAGCTAAGAACATAAAATCTTTACCAAACTACTCCTCAAAAATCCCTGAATATAGTTAACGAATTTTCACCCGTTAACAATTGGCGCTAGAAGGAGGGGGATACCTCGAGCGCTAGTTTCGGTCTCGAAATTTTCACCTTTTTTGATTTCCGGCAATGAAAACTGCAGGTACTTCCAGTAACGTCGTCGTCGCTCTCGCCGGCGAGACCGACGGGCACGAAGACGAAACCCGGAGGACCATTCTGACGGAGAGCGCCGCTAAGACAACATCTCCGGAGGGACAGAATGAAATCGCACGTCAGTTGGCGATGATAGAAGCACTACGTGCCGAAGAGGCAGAGATCAGGGAGCGACAAAGAGTCCTCCGCGAAGAAGTAGCGGAAGCCGAGAGGCTGTTACCCCCCGCCTTGGAAGAAGAGCCTGATCTGGGTGTAGGGCGAATCAACACCCCGGAGGAAATTAAACGCACCATACAGAAGTTAGAGGCTCGATCTCGATTCTTGGAGAAGAGACCGGCCACAAGAAATCCGAACCATAACCGCCGCTGCCTCGAGAAGGAATTTGAAGAAGAAGCACGCGAAGAAACAGCCCGGACCGTGTTTCGGCAGACTCAGGCAATGAGGCCCGACCACGACATGATAGATCCGGGGACTGTTGTAGTGGCCGATCCAGATCTCGCAAAACGATTGGAGGAGGTAGAGAAAAGATTGGCCGGACAAGATTGTGACCCAAAAAGAAGGTCGGCCCTCGCCGAACCCCTCAGTCTGAGGATTGAGCAAGCCCGGCCCCAGCCCGACATCATCCCGCTGCTGACTTTCATCTACGATGGGGCCTCCGACCCCGACGTCCACCTAAACAAGTATAACACATACATGGTCGGCCGAGGAGCCACAGAGGCCACGAAGTGCCGTCTTTTCCCCCTCACCCTCGGCGACATGGCCCACCGCTGGTACACCAGTTTACCGTCCAGGTCGGTCGACAGTTTCGAAGAGTTGGGAGACGAGTTCGTATCTTATTTCGCATCCAAAGTGAAACATTCAGAAGGTCGCCAACGGCTAATGGGGGTCAAGCAGGGAAGAGAGGAGACCGATGAGGACTACATAGATCGAGTGGAACAGATAGCCAAGCAGGGGGACCGGGTGAGCGACGAGGTCCTCGTCCATGCCGTCGTGGGCGGTCTGCGACCGACATCTAGCCTTTTCAAGCCAATGATGAAAGAATACCCAAAATCATACACCGAGTTCCGCCGGAGGGCAGGCGAAGAGATTGCCCAGCAGCGCATATATGATCAGCGGATGAAGGAGTTGGAACCCGAGGACGAACGAAAACCTCCCTCCACGAAAGGAACTGTCAACCCGGCAACCGTTGATTACTGGACGGAGCCACTCCCAGCGGCGAAATACCACGAAAGTGGAAAGAAGAAACCTTATTATAAACCCTACCAGGGAGCTGTCCACGCGCCCAAGAAGATCGAAGTCGTCGAGGAGTACCCCGGGGGCGGGACCTTCCTGGGGCAAACTCCCACCCGGATTCTCCAGATTTTCTACGAACGGGACATCAATGTCCTCACTCCTCCCCAGGCCATGAGAAGCCGTCCTGACGAAAGAAACCCGCGCAAATGGTGCTCTTTTCATCAGGAGAACGGTCACAGGACTGACGAGTGTCGTGACCTGATTGCCCAACTCCGACAACTGTATGAGGATGGGAGCCTGACCGAACTCCTCCGGGCACCAAAGCGGGGTCGCCCAATGGCCGGTCGCGGTGCCGCCGGTCGTGGAGGCGCCGGACGTGGAAGAGGAGGTCGAGGTCGAGGCCGAGGGTATCAAGACGACCAGAATCACCGGCCCCATCAACAGCAAAGGCTCGAGTCAGGTCCGGCCGGTCAAAACCCTTTAGCTTTGCCACCTCCCCCGGTCGTGGGACCCGAGGACCCAGATCCGCCCGTCCGAGTTGGAGCTCGAGTAAATATGATCGGGGGTCTGACGCCGATCATCCATAAATCCAAAAGACAGAGGAAGGAGGAGCTTCGCGAGTTCGAGGGAGTGAACGTCGTGGTCCCCCATGCAGAATCAACCATCTCCCGAGGGATTTTCATTTCTTTTTCGGAAAAGGACAGAGAGGGGATTAAATACCCCAAAGAGGACGCCTTGGTGGTGACCGCTCGGATTCTCGGTGTCGAAGTGGCCAGGGTCCTGGTAGATAACGGGGCCCATTGCAACCTGATTTTTAAATCAGCGTTGGATCAACTCGGCGATCTCACGAGGTATGTCCGACCGTATGAGGGGGTCCTGAAAGGGTTCGGAGACGTGGTGGTCCGCCCCAGAGGACGGATCAGGATGGCTGTGGAGTTGAAGGATTGGCGGGACCCTACCATCAATATGACTAGGTTGATTGAGTTTGTTATTGTGGATGCGGAGAACATTTATAATGCTTTTTTCGGGAGGCCGTTCCTCGATGCCTTCGAGGCCGTGGCGTCCTCCCATTATTATTGTATTAAGTTTCCCACCCTGAGCGGTGCGGTCGGCACCCTTCGGGGTGACCAGTATATGGCAAGGAAGTGTTTCAATTATCTTTTGTGTCCTAATACAAACAACTGTATACACGATGATGGCACCACCGACACTGGGGCATTAGGGGGAGGCGATCCCCAAATACCCGGTCGTGAATTGTCCCCGGAGGGGGATGGCCCCAGAGATGAGGTAAGCCAAAATGACACAATTGAATTAAGGGAAATCGACCCCGCAATGGGAATAGATCCAGACGATAAGGAATATCTGACCGCTCTATGGGAAGAGGGCGAGCCCGGGCAGTCGGGATGCCACGTCGTCGAGATCCATGAACCGCAAGAATCAGAGGCCGTTCTACCCGAACTCGAAGCCCAATTTTTGCACATACTCATTGATGAAGTACCGGCCGACCAAGATAACGACTCAATCCAAAATATACAGCATACGAGCATGGAAGATTTTGACCCCCGAATTGGTTTCGAACCAAACGAGATCCCCGACCCCCGAGGACCTTCAGCATGTTCGGTAGTAGATGAAGTCGAGAAAGTCGGTTTGGATCCAGACAGGCCAGAATTGGAAGTGTTTATTGGGAGGGAAGTCCCCGAACGACTGAGGGACGAGCTGATCGAGTTCTTAAAGCAGAATACGGACGCGTTTGCCTGGTCACATAAGGACATGGTTGGAATCGATCCCAAGCATGCCTGCCACCATCTGAAGATTAACCCGGAGAAAAAACCCATTGCACAAAAGAGAAGGAAGATGGGGCCCGAGAAATACGCTGCCTTGGCGGTTGAAGTTAAGAAATTAGTGGACAACGACCTGGTGCGAGAGGCCGAGGAAGAACCCCAATGGATCGCAAATGTTGTGCTCGTGAAAAAGTCAAACGATGCCTGGCGTTTGTGCATCGATTTCACCGATCTCAACAAGGCTTGCCCAAAAGACCATTTCCCCCTACCCCACATCGACCACCTGGTTGACAGCGTCGCCGGGCACGCAATTTTCTCCAATTGTGATGGTTTCGCGGGTTATCACCAAATACCTATGGCCGAGGAGGACGTCGAGCATACGTCTTTCTATTCAGACAAGGGGGTGCTGTGCTGGAAAAGGATGCCTTTCGGCCTGAAGAACGCTGGGGCCACCTACCAACGATTAGTAAACAAAATGTTCGCCGACCAGATTGGAGACACCATGGAGGTTTACGTGGACGACATAATCATAAAGAGTAAATCCGAGGAGGATCACGTGAAGGATTTAAAAGTCGCGTTCGAGATTTTGAAATTTTACAGCATGAAGCTCAACCCCAAGAAATATCATTTCGGAGTATACAGAACCAGGTTCCTCGGTCATATCGTCAGTCTGAGAGGCATTGAGGTGAACCCGGAAAAAGTCAAGGCCATCCGAGATTTGAAAGAGCCCCGGAGCCTGAAGGATGTGCAAAAGCTGACCGGCTGCCTGGCTGCCCTAAGCCGTTTCATTCCCCGGTTAGGGGATAGGAGCCGCCCTTTCTTCAAAGCGATAAAGGATCAAAAATTCAAATGGGGGAAGGAGAGCCAAGAGGCTTTCCTACGATTAAAAGAGCATCTCGGAAGTCCCGCTATTCTGTCAAAACCGGTCGCCGGGGAAAAGCTATTCCTCTACTTGGCCGCATCAGAACATGCCATGAGCTCAGTTCTCGTTCGGGCAGAGGGACAACTCCACAAGCCCATCTATTTCGTCAGCCAGGTCCTCCATGACGCTGAGACACGATATACGCCCCTGGAAAAGCTAGCATACGCCTTGGTGATGAGCGTACGGAAGTTGAGGTCTTATTTCTTCGATCACCCGGTAGAGGTCCTGACTACCATGCCACTACGACAGGTCTTGCAGAGACCGGACACGAACGGCCGATTATTGAAATGGAGTCTAGAGGTGGGTCAGTACGATATCACTTATGCTCCCAGAACAGCGATTAAGGGACAGGCTCTTGCAGATTTCATAGTAGAACTAACGTTCCCTGAGTCCACCCCATCGACCAGGATCCCGGCGTGGGAGCTATACGTCGACGGGTCGTCCAATTCCTCCCACGCCGGGGCTGGAATAGTGTTGGTCGGACCGGGCGGACAATCTTTCACACACGCTGTAAAGTTAGAATTTGCCGCGACAAACAACGAAGCGGAATACGAAGCGCTGATCGCCGGACTGAATCTGGCTTTAGCAGTGGGTGCCGAGCACTTACAGATCTTCATGGACTCGTTACTGGTGGTCAACCAAATCAAAGGAGACTACGAGACCCGATGTGACCGAATGGCGAAATATTATGAACACGTGATGGCGCTGTGCGGAAAGATACCGAAAACCTTCATCGAGCAAATCCCTAGAGAGATGAATTCCCAGGCTGATGCGTTATCCAAGCTGGCTTCCTCCGAGGGGAGCGCAGACATGGCTAACGTAATCTTAACCAGTCAGGCAAAGTCAGCAATATCGCGGGAGGAAAGCCTGATCACAATCATCGATCGCGGCGAGACTTGGATGGACCCTATTCGCTCCTACCTCCTAGACGGGACGCAACCCAGAGATAAGACAGAAGCTAGGCAACTCCGCATACGGGCAGCTAGATATACCCTGATTGGAGATGTGTTGTACAGGAGAAGCCTATACCTTCCTCTTTTGAAATGCATAACCCCGCTCGAAGGCCACCGGGTTTTTAGCGAAATTCACGATGGCGTCTGCGGGAACCATGCAGGAGGGCAATCGCTGGCCCACAAGACGGTTCGCCAAGGATTCTATTGGCCTACTTTGAGACGAGATGCAATAAATTATGCTCGAAAATGCCATAGATGCCAGGTGACCGCCCCCATTATCCGGACGGCGCCAGAATATCTGAACTCGATATACAGTCCTTGGCCTTTCGCGTCATGGGGAATTGATCTGATCGGACCTCTGCCGACCGGACCAGGTGGAGTTAAATATGCGGTGGTGGCCGTGGATTACTTTACGAAGTGGGCTGAGGCCGAGCCGCTGAAAGTCATTGACCAAAAGGCGATCATAAAGTTCATCTGGAAGAATATCATATGCCGTTTCGGGATCCCGTACATCATTACCTCGGATAATGGGAAGCAGTTTGACGGTCAGGAAGTCATGAATTTTTTCGACAAATGGAAGATTAAGAAAGCTTTCTCCACCCCATATCATCCTCAAACGAACGGGCAGGTGGAGGCAGTGAACAAGATTCTGAAACATACCATCAAGGCCAAACTCGAGGAGAGACAGGGAAGGTGGGCAGCCGAACTGCCGGATGTTTTGTGGTCCTATAGGACGACTAGCAAGGCCGCCACCGGGGAAACCCCTTTTGCCCTAGCTTTCGGTGCCGAGGCGGTGATACCTTCCGAGATCGAGGTTACCAGCCACAGGACCTCTCAGGAACTGAATGAAAACAATGACAAGGCATTACGCCTGGAACTAGACTTCTTGGAGGAGAGAAGGTTGAACTCAGTCTTTCAGAATGCCACGGCTAAGCAGAGAGCAGAGCGCTTCTACAACTCTAAAGCTAAGATCAGGAAATTCAAGGTTGGGGATCTAGTTCTCAAGCGCATGCTCGGGCCAAGCACTGGGGCATTGGGCCCGAACTGGGAAGGCCCAATGCGAGTGAGAAAACACGTGGAGAAAGGGTCATATGAATTGGAGCACCTGAACGGCGTAGCCGACCAATATCTCTGGAACGCGCTCCATTTGAAAAAGTACCATCAGTAATCTATTGTATCGCGAAACTTTTTTATGCTTAGAATAAAAATTTCTGTTGAACAAAAGCAGGAAAAGAGTTTTATTAAGACCGAGGACCGGACAAGTCCCATCCTCGGCCATGTCACTCTGATCCGTCAGGGGACATGAATATTTAACCGGGGATAGAGTCCGCTCTCCCCGAGCCTGAGATGAGTCGGGCGACCCGTCGCACGACCGATCTTCCAGGAAAAGTTTTATTAAGACCGAGGACCGGACAAGTCCCATCCTCGGCCATGTCACTCTGATCCGTCAGGGGACATGAATATTTAACCGGGGATAGAGTCCGCTCTCCCCGAGCCTGAGATGAGTCGGGCGATCCGTCGCACGACCGATCTTCCAGGAAAAGTTTTATTAAGACCGAGGACCGGACAAGTCCCATCCTCGGCCATGTCACTCTGATCCGTCAGGGGACATGAATATTTAACCGGGGATAGAGTCCGCTCTCCCCGAGCCTGAGATGAGTCGGGCGACCCGTCGCACGACCGATCTTCCAGGAAAAGTTTTATTAAGACCGAGGACCGGACAAGTCCCATCCTCGGCCATGTCACTCTGATCCGTCAGGGGACATGAATATTTAACCGGGGATAGAGTCCGCTCTCCCCGAGCCTGAGATGAGTCGGGCGATCCGTCGCACGACCGATCTTCCAGGAAAAGTTTTATTAAGACCGAGGACCGGACAAGTCCCATCCTCGGCCATGTCACTCTGATCCGTCAGGGGACATGAATATTTAACCGGGGATAGAGTCCGCTCTCCCCGAGCCTGAGATGAGTCGGGCGACCCGTCGCACGACCGATCTTCCAGGAAAAGTTTTATTAAGACCGAGGACCGGACAAGTCCCATCCTCGGCCATGTCACTCTGATCCGTCAGGGGACATGAATATTTAACCGGGGATAGAGTCCGCTCTCCCCGAGCCTGAGATGAGTCGGGCGATCCGTCGCACGACCGATCTTCCAGGAAAAGTTTTATTAAGACCGAGGACCGGACAAGTCTCATCCTCGGCCATGTCACTCTGATCCGTCAGGGGACATGAATATTTAACCGGGGATAGAGTCCGCTCTCCCCGAGCCTGAGATGAGTCGGGCGACCCGTCGCACGACCGATCTTCCAGGAAAAGTTTTATTAAGACCGAGGACCGGACAAGTCCCATCCTCAGCCATGCCACTCTGATCCGTCAGGGGACATGAATATTTAACCATTTATCAAAGACATAAAAGTTGACAAAAATACGAAGTTTCATTAAACAGCTAGAGAAAAAAGGCAACATAAAAATCGTAAACAAAAGAGCGCCGTGTTGAAAAGAACATCAAAAAAGAGGGCGGCCCCCGCGATCGTGGGTAGGCCGGGGCGGCCAGCAACTGACCCTAGACCCTTGAGTCCCACGTTGATAGGACCGAAGTCGAGACCCAATCGGACGCACCGCCGAACGATAATCCCGATCAAAAACGTCAATCGAAAAGCCCGTCCCAGCGGTCCAAGTAATCCGCACGGACCAACCCTCTTGTATCTCGAAACCGCTCACGAGTCGCTCCCACTCCGGCCCATAAATTGCGGTCTGATTGCGGAAGCGAGTAAACGAAACGCGCCATTCTTGGTCCAAGGGGTCCACCATCTGCAACCCATCTGTCGACCCGCCTTCGATCGGGCGGAGGAACGCCACGGGGATCGGAAAAATCTCCCTGTGCCAGGTGCCATTGAACACGCGTTCGAAAAAATGCGAACCTTCCAAAAATTCGACTCTGGTCGACATATTCCGAGAAATAATGACTTATATTCTCTAACTCTACTCTCTGACAATAAGCAAGAAATAGGAACGACCCATTTATAGGGGTATTTTCCGTTTTCGAAAATCGAAGGATAATTAAAACAATAAGTTGACTACATTAAAGATAGATGAGAGTTTCGAAAATATCGCATTAAATGAAAAAGACCAAAAGCAACAAGCATAGTTATTCACGACCGGACAGCTTAAATAAGGGCCACCCTAATCCACATAGGCATGGCCAAGGGAATCGGTTTCCTCACGCGCCCGGATCTGTTTAGGAAAGGAAGCATTGAGGCCCCCTAGATCGAAGAGGCTGATGCGGAATCCAAACCCGGGTTTCCAGATCACCCAGACTTCCCATCCTGCTTGGACACCCGCGTGCTGAACAAAATCCGCCCAGCCCGGGCCCCCGAACGCCACCTGCCGTCTGAGTTTGTTTTTTGCAGCTACCCAAGCCTGCCCGTTAGAATCGTGAAAAGGAATCTCCTCACCCAAAAATTTTTCCAAGGGGTGCACGAACGCGTGGGGTAATGGGAAGTTATTGCGATGCCATTTGCCGTCAAACCTTTGGGTCAACTTGCGCCACCCATCAGAATGGATGGAGATGGCGTGATAGCTCCCTACGGCCGCGGACGCGCCATGAAAGACCTTTTTCCCTTTGTTCGGACGCATTTTCTTGCCTTGGCTCATCTCTCCCTCTACCTTTTGCTGCTATTTCTTTTCTTTTTCTCCCTTTTTTCCTTAGAATGAAACCGCAAAAATGGAAAAACCTAATAGGGACACATTTATACACAAAGGTGCATCCATGTCGACCCCACCAGGAACCGTTTTTGGAGGGAATTTCCCCCGCCAAAAGTCATTTAGGGGTGAGAAAATCTGTACAGATTCCGTACGTTACACACGTTAAAAGTAATAGGAATAAAATAATAATGACAAAAGCTCTTGTCCAGCCCAAAAACAATAAGGATTTAAGACAAAAAGAAGTAGCAGATAATATCAGAAATATAGTTTAAGCCCGCACGGGCAGAATCCAGAGGAGGAGGAGGGAGAAAATTGAAAATAAAACATAAGTTGTTATCATAAGCCGAGCAAGGAAAACACGAAACGCCATCATTCTTGATCGCCAGGAATCGACCCTTCACCACCATCATCCTTAAGCACCGAGTCCGCGAACTTGACAGCCGGGTCAACTTCGCTGGTAGTAGCCGGCTCCGCCACGCCTTGGTCGACCGCTTCCGCCGGTTTGGGCATCCGGAGCTGCGATTTCAAAGGCCACCAAGAGAGGTCCAGGTTGAATTTCTGCTCCAGATCGAGCACATACAAATGGAAGTGAGCGTGAAGAGGGCTTTGCTCGGCATACTGGCGAAGGAAATCTATCATAGCAGTCACCGGTTGACCAGCCTCTAGAAGTGCCCGGATGCCATCGAAGTAGGCGCAGTAGTAAGAGTAGTTACTGTACAGATCGATATCCTCCTCCGGATCGACCCGACGTGCGGCCTCGGCGGCCTGCATACCCTCCAGCTCCTTAAATATCCGCCGGTTCACCTCCTCCAGCTCTTTCATGCGCTTCTCGGCGTAGCCATAGGACTTGACGAGCTCCTCCACTCGGATTTTGAATCCGTCTAACTCCTTCCCTTGTTCGGTCAGTTTGAGAACCACGGCCATCTTATCTTTTTTCTCCTCATCCAACTCACTGCTCAAAGAGGCCTTTAACCCGGATTCGAGGTTAAAATCCTCTTGCAGTTTGTTGAAACGGGATCGCAACTCCAGATAGACGTCCGGCAGGTTGGGCGGGCACTTAGCGGCTTTGTCCTCTTGCTCGGCACGAATTTGAGCCAAGCGATTCACCATGATCAGGTTACGAGCGGTAGTGACTCGTAGCAGTTTTTCCAGAAAGTCCGGTCGGGACGCTGCAGCTTCCATCTCCGGAGACCAGGAGTGGTTAAGGTCCTCGAGGGACTGAGCAATATGGGCTGGCAGAGAAGTGAGATACGGCCAAAGGGAGCCCGGGATCCTCCTTGAAAGCCCTACAGTTTTAACGTTCCGTTTAGCAAAAATTTTAGACAACAAAACGCGATCAGAGATGCCAGGGAGATAGTACCTGGAGAAATCCTCGTCGCCAGCACCAAAAATGGACCCTAACTCGGCCGAACGATCATCACCACCCGATCCGGCCAACACCGTTTTCTTCTTCAGGGGAACCCTCTCTTTCCTCGGAATTGTCGGAGGTTTCCCAGCAGGGCCCTGGGGCCCACCTTTCTTCGTCCCAGACGCGCCGGAGCCGTCCGCCCGGGATCGTTTGGTCGGCCGGTAAAGCGGCTCCTCATCAGAGGAGGAATTCTCAGCATGGATCTGGCTGATTGGCTGGGGCATGGGAAAGGCGTTTGGAGGGGAAGTAGCGACGGTCACCGTGGTCGCCAAAGTCCGGCGTTCCGCCGCCGCCTTTTCCTCGGCGATCTCTCTTCTCCTCCGCTCACGAGGAGTCTCTGGTTTAGGCATTTCAGTCGGCCTGAGGATTCGAAAATACCTGCGGGCTGGAAATAAGATAATCATTAGAAACCAGGGGAGGACGAGAGTCCAAACAGGAAATAACAACTACTCACGCGGAAAAATATCCTCGGCGTCCCGGGGAGTAACTACAAACCGAGCACGAAGACGTCTCTCCTTGCTTTTCCAATTCTCGTGTTTCCTTTGGTTATACGAAAGTGTTTTTATTCTTTCCAGGATCACCAGGAAGTCCCATCCTAATAGCCCGGCATCTGGAGCTTTGGGGCCTAAAAAAGGGAGAACAAGAAGAGGGGGGATCCCCAAAAGGCAGGTTAGGGACGAAAAAAGGATGTCTAGGACAAATATTGCTAGGGTCAGAGAAACTAACGTTCTGAGGTTGCCCGATACTCGGCATTCAAAGGGAAATCTTTGGAGTTCCACTCTCCCGCCACGAAGAACCATCTCTCGGTCCACTTGGCTTGTTTGCTCGTCAGGTCGGTGATTATGGTCTCTCGCTGTTTGAGATAATAATCGCCTTTGCCGGCATCGCATATGCCCAGCAAGAACAGCAATTCAAGCCCGGTTAGGCCCCGATATAAGCCGTAATAACCAAATATGATATTCAAATCATACATGGTCGCCCAGGCATTCGGCACCAACTGCATGGGGGCAACGCCCAAGATCTGCACTAGGTGGGCGAAAGAGTCGGGGATGGGGAAGCGGAGGCCGCTCGACATCATCGAATAATTCACCGCGACCATACCCGCAGGGGGACAATCCGCCCGCTCACCCTCAATAGGAGCGTAAATGTGAACGTCCGAAGGAATCTCCCATTCGCCCCTCTTTCCCTGGAGAGCGGACTCCGTAATTTTACTCGGTCTCCGGCTAGCCTCAAATAACCCTGGTCGATCCCCGACTACCCGAAACACATCACGAGGTATATAGCGATACGGACGCTCCAGGAGATAGGCCTCATATGTATACGGGGAGGGAGGACCCCGACTGTCAGCAATAACCTTACAAAGGTGGCGGTAGGCATCACTGACATCGCCCTCCAGCATCTCACGGCTCTCGTCGGCCGAGAGAGGAAATTTCAACGAACGCCCGGATGGCAACAAGGCATCGGAGGATGAGTCCTCACGAGGAGAAGAAGTAGAGGGTAATTTAGATGAGTCTACAGGAGTTCGGGCGGGCGAAGTGCCCGACGATTCGCGACGAGGGGATCCCTCTTCACTCATCACCAATTTCTGGTTTCTAACGAGGAGGTACGCCCACGGCCGAAAATTAAAATTAAATGATGTAAGTACCAGCGAAATCGCCGGAAAAAATGGCGATTCGCCGGAAAGCCTTTTGAACTCTAAAGAGAAGACAAGGATGTTTTGACCTATAAAAGCCCCAGAAATAAAAACCCACACGACACCGAGGAAGAGAAGAACGCGTACCTGAAGGAAAGAAAGCGCTCGCCGGAAATAATCGCCAGATTACAAGGAAAAGTCAGTCGCCGGAAAGTTGGAGAAGAAAAGGAATCGAAAAGTGAAAAAGTTCTTTTGTGGGCGATACATATGGATTTTAAAAGAGGCGGCGGTTTTCTTTCTTTTCTAATTTCGAATTTCGAAATTGAAAGGACAACTGAAAGGACAACTAGAGGGACACGTGTCGTCCAGGTCTCAGAAGGGGTCGAGCCCTATTTTTTAAATGGGAAAATGGAGCGACTACGGCCACGAAGGACCCGGCCGGCTTTCACCGACCAGATCCTTCGCGGGGGGCATTTGTTAGGCCCCATTTTCATTTTTTATTTTTTATTTTTATTTCTATTTTTATGTACGTGTGATCTTTTATTAAATCAATGGGAGTTATGGGCCCCTTCCCCACGGGTCCCACACGGAAGGCCATCCACAACAGCTAGAAAGGGACCGACCAGAGGTTTGCATCGATCAGGCAAGAACCAGCCGAGCAGATGATAGGACGCCGGGCAAGAGACACGCAATCCCTAGAATAAACCACCTCGCCCGGATGTTGTCAGGATCGGGATACAGTAAGAAGGACGACCAGGAATCGGTCTCCCCGGCTCAACAAAGGCGGTGCAAGAAGGGGTGTAATAGTCTTTTTGCCATTTTTAGGTCTTTGAGTAAACCTATGTCAAAGCCCAATGAGGAAAGGCCCAATTCCTTTTGGGTAAACCCTAATGTAGCTCTATAAATAGGGAAAGCTGTAAAAGGAAATGGATTCACGATCTTCAATAAGGATTCCAGCTCTAAAAATACTCTCTCGCTTTTTTCCATTTCTAGCTAAGAACATAAAATCTTTACCAAACTAGTCCTCAAAAATCCCTGAATATAGTTAACGAATTTTCACCCGTTAACAGTTACACATTTTCAATTTTGTCCCATATAGCTCAAATTTTTGTCCGATTTAGTTCTTTTTGGTCGGAATCTTCAATTTTGACCGATCAACTAATGACGTGGCAGCCCGGAAGATGATCGCCGAAGCCTTGACACGCGTCTTCTCCAGCTGATTGGCGACTGTAATCAATTTTCAAAAAATAAAAAATAAAAAAATGTCACGTCGGCAAAATCTAATTAATAAATAAAAAAAGAAAATCAAAATTTGAATATAAATAATGAGAAACGGGCATTTACCGGTGGAGAATTACAGAATCAAAAAATCTTTTCTCCTCAATTCATATCCCTAATTTCCAAATCAGAAGAACCCTAATTCTCTAATCTATCCAATTTCTCCCCAATTATTCAAGAACCCTAATCATATATCGCACCGAATCAACAAAATTGGGTAGATTAGAGAATTTGACCTGTTCTTTTGGACTTAATTTCAGTCCTGTTCAGTTCAGTTCAGATCGCTTCAGTTCAGTTCAGTTCAGTTCAGATCGCTTCAGTTCAGTTCAGTTCAGTTCGTTTCAAAATAAATTAAAATAAAATAAACAAAAAATAATTTGAATCTATAATTTTAAATATAAAATCTAGTTACCGTCGTAATATTATTAATATTTTTTAAAAAATATTTAATAATTTATACAAATTATTATTATTTTTATAAAAAAACCAGTTCAGTTCAGTTCAGATCGCTTAAGTTCAGTTCAGTTCAGTTCAGTTCAGTTCAGTTCAGATCGCTTCAGTTCAGTTCAGTTCAGTTCAGCCGGTTTCAGTCCAAAAGAACAGGTCCTTAGGGTTCTTCTGATTTAAGAATTAGATTTAAGAATTAGGGATAGGAATTGAGGAGAAATGATTTTTTGTTTCTGTAATTCTCCACCGATAAATGCTTGTTTCTCAATTTTGATTTTCTTTTTTTATTTATTAATTAGGTTTTGCTGACGTGGCATTTTTCTTTTTTTTTCTTTGAAAATTGATTACAGACGCCAATCAGGAGAAGAAGCGTGTCAAGGCAAATCGGCGATCGTCTTCCGGGCTGCCAAATCATCAATTGACCAATCAAAATTGAAGATTTCGGCCAAAAAGGACTAAATCGGACAAAAATTTGAGCTATATGGGACTAAATTGAAAATGTGTAACTACATGGGACTAAATCGAAAATGACTCAACTTTATGGGACCAAGAAAAAAATTCTCCCATTTTTTTTAAGGCTAAATACACTTTGCCACCTCAGTATATTGGGTTTTTACACTTTGCAACCTAATCGGAAAAGTGTTACCGATCAGTACCACGGGATAAGACATATAACACTTTGCCACCTGCGTGTAGCCGGATCGGAATATTCCAAAGAATATTCTGTTTTTGAGGGTGTTTTAGTAAATAAATACTCAAGTTTTTAGGAGATTACGAATTTACCCCTTTACTCATGATTTTTTTTTCATTTATAATAAAATTAAAAAAAAAAATTTACAAAAATCTTAATCGCAGTCCCTTCTTTACTCAGATTTTTTTTCATTTATAATAAAATTAAAAAAAAAATAAAACTACAAAAATCTTAATCGTAATCCCTTCGTCTTCTTTACTCAAGATTTTTTTTCATTTATAATAAAATAAAATAAAATAAAACTACAAAAATCTTAATCGCAGTCTGCATATTACGCAAAATCCGAAAATCCCAATTTCTTCAAAATCCAATTTGGAAATCCCCAATTGGCGCAGTTTTTTTTTTCTTTTTTCCTTTTTTATCTCTTCATCTTCGTCGGATAGAGTCGAAAGAGGCAAATTTGTCAAGGACTTTGGTGATCGCGATGAGGGATTCTTGCTTCAAGCTCGTGTTTCCGGCGACCGACGGTGGCGGCGGCGGCGGCGGGCTCTTCGATTTTGAAGTCGTGGCGGCTGTTGGGGTTGTCGGATCTGGATCTGGAGAGGCGGCGGCGTCGTTGGGTGGGCTGATGTGGTGCTGCGGCGGCGGCGGCGGAATACTGAATGTGTGGTGATCTAGGGTTTGGTGGTGGTGGGCGTCGGGGCTGAAAATTGAGCTTCCGCGGCGGCTGGTGGGGAGGACGGCATTCGACCTCCTGTGGTTGTCCGGGTGGAGTTGATGGGAAGCCGCATTTTTTTGATGATCGATTTCTCCTCTGCATCAATTTTTTATTTTTTTTCTTTTAATTAATTATTTGTAAATACTGTGAATAATGTAAATTTGCTCTTTGTTTGTTTGGTTCTGCAAATTTCAAAGACGGATCGATGATCATTTCTCCTCTCCATCAAATTTTTTATTTTTTTTTCTTTTAATTAATTATTTGTAAATACTGTGGATAATGTAAATTTGGCCTTTGTTTGTTTGGTTCTTCAAATTTCAAAGACGGATCCAAATTGGAGAAGATGATAGATTTGTTTTTTTATTAAATATTTTTTTAATTTATTTTTTTATTTAATATTGAGTAATTACTTAAATAACCCTCACCTCTATTATTAATTGTACTCTCAACCGCATAGCTGGAGCGTGGTATTCAATCTCACGGAATATTCCAAGGAATATTCCGATCCGGCTACACGCAGGTGGCAAAGTGTAATATGTCTTATCCTGTGGTACTAATCGGTAACACTTTTCCGATTAGGTTGCAAAGTGTAAAAACCCCATATCCTGAGGTGGCAAAGTGTATTTAGCCCTTTTTTTTATGAATTTACTTTTGATTTAACACATTTTTTTTATGAATTTACTACTTGGACTTTGCATATATTTTATTTATTGATACAAATATATGAAAACAATTGTACATAAAAATTTATTCAAATAATCTAGAAAAAATAGTTAAAAAATTAATTAGAAATTTGGGAAAAATGGTAATTAGACCAATAATTTCGACAATAAGGCCAAGTTCCAATTTATGTGTCAATTAAGCCTTTTTGTTCCAATTGGACCAAAAAAATGTATATGGAAAGACGAAATTACCCCTCAATCTATCCTACCCACCCAAGCTCACCTAACCCACCTAACTCACGGTGCAGCAAAAACACCTCACCCCAGACGAAACGAATTCTCGATCGGCGATAGTGCCTCCGCCTCCTTCTCCGCCGCCGTATCTCTTGTACGGGCAGTAGCACCTGGACAGGCCCGCTGTGGCTTCCTCGCAGAGCGCGTCGCACCACCGCACGAACAGCGACGTCCCGACGAGGGGCTCGCACGCGCGCGGGTCGGGATCTCGATCGCAGTCGAGGGCGGGGCACTCGATGCTCCCGACCAACGCCACCACCAACGCCGGTGCTCCTTCCTCCTCCTCATCCCCGGTCCTCCGGTCTCCGCCACAAGTCCTCCTGCAAATCAAATCCCGCCTCGAGTTGCACTGTCGCCCCCGGTGTACTGGTGGCTGTTGTGATCATCGACAGCCCTGACGCAATCGAACGCCTCCACAACCGAGCCACCATGCTCAAAGACGTCAGCCAGAACTACCTCCCGAGCTCTCCCTCGTTACCCCGCGCCAGGTGTTCGTCGAAAGTCCCGACTCACTCTCGGGCGGCATTGCTCTCGATTTTACGGTGGTCGCGAAGCCGGATGTCGATCAAGTTCATGAATCCTTGAGAAAAATTGAAAACCGTGACGGCGAGGAAGGTGTTTGACGAAATGACTTAAAGAGCAGTTGGATGGGAATTTGGAAATGGATTCGTTTGCTGACTCCATTCGTATTTCTCTTCTCAATCGTTTTTACATGTTGGAGGTGCAGTAATGGTAGTTAGGCTTATATTTTTTTGAATAAAAATGACCAAGTGTTGGATTGATGCGAGTCCTCGCGATTGTAAATGTGGATGATATTCAGTGTATTTTTTAATCAAACACTGTAATATATTCAGTGGATGATATTCAGTATTTTTTGATGATATTCGTGTATTTTTTAATCAAACAGTGTATTCATGTGACATTCAGTGTTTTTCATTCTTATTCAGTGTGTTTCTGTCCTGTTCAGTGTATTTTTTAATCAAACAGTGTATTCATGTGACATTCAGTGTATTCATGTGACATTCAGTGTTCTTTCATTCTTATTCAGTGTCTTTCAGTCGCACTCAGTGTATTTTTTAATCAAACAGTGTATTCATGTGACATTCAGTGTGACTAAGTGTGTTTCAGTCATGTACAATGTATTTTTTAATCAAACAGTGTATTCATGTGACATTCAGTGTTTTTCATTCCTATTTAGTGTGTTTCACCCAATTCAATGTATTTTTTAATCAAACAGTGTATTCGTGTGACATTCAATCATATTCAATGTGTTTCAGTCCTATTCAGTGTGATTAAGTGCTATTCAGTGTGTTTAAGTGTTATTCAGTGTATTTTAATCCTACTCGATGTGTTTAAGTCATACTCAGTGTGTGTCAGTCCTACTCAGTGTGTTTAAGTGCTATTCAGTGTGTTTAAGTGCTATTCACTGTATTTTGATCCTATTCGGTGTGTTTAAGTCATATTTAGTGTGTTTAACTCATATTCGGTGTGTTAACTCTCATTAACTTGTTTCATGACCAAAACACTGAATGTCATACAAAAACACTGAACGATCATAAAAGTTTGACAAATATTTATGTAGTAGTAATTCAGTGAAGAACAAACAAATGTTATTACATCAATGAAATTATTCTATTTCTTGTTAATCAGTAATATGCTACATAGAGCCATAATTCAAAATTAGTTACAAAAGCCTACAAAAAACCTATAATATATTTCTTCTGAACAATTAAATTCCTATCTTTATACATCAAGAGATCCATCAGTAGAATCCTTTGTTGAACTACAACTCATCCTGAACAGCATTGCAGATACCTCTTTCATATTCAGCCTCGAATACGGGCTCTCGACCGTGCACCGAATCCCGATCCTCAGCAGCTCCCCCATCTTCTCTACCCCTTCTCCCAGTCCCGAAACCAACCGCGATATCTCCTGATCTTTAGATTCAATAATGGCAGAAATAGCTTCTTCGGCTTCAGCTCGTGCTTGACCCATTCCAATAGCTTCGGAAATAAATCTAGTCACGACTACTTCCTGGCAATTTTGATCCATTAAGTTGTTATCAAGCTGCAGGCTATCACTAGTAAGTGGAGGTGCGGGAAATGTTAAACCAGCTTCAGACATAAGGTTCCTGGCCCTCTCCCACTGACTGCGCATCAACACGAGATTTTCCTCAGCAGTCTTTCTCTTTTCGATCTCTTCGAGAAGACTGAGCCTTAACGTGTTCAACTCTGATTCAATTCTCGAACTTGATGAAAGGAAATTTGAAACGGAACCATCAGATGAGAAATCTGCGATCAAAATCCAATTGTACAGTCAAATTGTATATCAAGCTCGAGTACAATGAAACATAAGTAACATTCACATTTCACAAAGATCGCACAAGCGTGATAAAAAGAATCCATATACACATGATAATTTGTTGGCAAATAAAGAGGGGAGGAGAGGAAGTACTTTATTAAATATTACTCTTTTATTGAATAAGAAGAAGGTTTACAATGAGATGTTTTTATTCTCAACATCCGAAGACTATTTATACTAAAATATCACCTCCTAACATTAAATAAACTTCACTTAATTTCTATGAAACTTAAGCTTTTAATACTTAAAACTCCTATACTAAATATGATGCATGTTGAAACGACATCATACTATAACTCTTGATTATTTATTTTATTTCATTTACTATATCAAGTTTATGTTTCAACACTCCCCCTTAAACTTGATTCGTCCGAACTCCGAGCATGAACCTTAATCTCTTGAAATCATCGAACTTGAGTGGCTTTGTGAATATATCTGCAACTTGATCCATAGACTTCACGTACTCCAGCTCTATTTCTTTCTTTGCAACGCATTCTCGAATGAAATGATATCTTGTATCAATATGCTTGCTTCTTTCATGAAAGACAGGATTTTTAGCCAAACTCTGAGCTGACTTGTTGTCGATCATGACTTTTGTTGCATCTCCTTGCTCCAAGTGAAGTTCTTTCAACAACCTTCTCAACCAAATTGCATGACAAGCACAGGAAGTTGCCGCCACATACTCCGATTCACAACTCGAAAGTGTTACAATAGCTTGCTTTTTTGAACTCCAAGCTATTGCATGTTCTCCCATAAAGAACATAAATCCAGTCGTGCTTTTCCGATCATCAAGATCTCCTGCATAATCACTATCACAATATCCAGACAACGTGTAGTTGCTCGAAGAGCTGTAGAAAATACCATAATCAAGTGTGCCTTTGATATAGCGAAGTATCCTCTTTGCAGCTAACATGTGTGCCTCGGCTGGATTCTCCATAAATCGACTTACAACACCGACTGCATATAAAATGCCAGGTCGTGTGCAAGTTAAGTACCTCAAGCTCCCGATAAGACTTCGGAACGTACTTGGGTCGATCGTTCCTTCCTCTTTCCTCAGTTGTGTTCCAAATTGCATAGGAGTATTCACTGAATTGCAATTGAACATTTTAAACTTCTTGAGGACTTCTTTTGCATATCTTTCCTGTGAGATAAATATCCCGTCTTCTGATTGATTTACTTGGATGCCCAAGTAATACGACATTTTTCCCATGTCGCTCATCTCGAATTCTCGAGCCATCGCCGACTTGAATTCTTCATACATTTTCACGTTGCTCCCTGTGAAAATGAGATCATCCACATACACACAAACATAGAACATGTCTCTACCTTGTTTCTTCACATAGAGAGCATACTCGTGGATGCATCTTGAGAATCCATTTCCTTGCAAATATTTATCAAGTCGGTCATTCCAAGCTCGTGGTGCTTGTTTGAGCCCGTACAATGCCTTTTTCAGCTTCAAGACTTTATCTTCATGACATTTTATTTCATAGCCGAGCGGTTGATCAATGTAGACAGTCTCGTTTAGATTTCCGTTTAAAAATGCGGACTTGACGTCTAATTGATGCACCATCCATTGATTTTGAGCGGCTAGTGAAATCAACAGGCGAATTGTCTCCATGCGAGCTACTGGGGCGAAAACCTCGTCATAGTCAATTCCCTCCTTTTGTTTGTAGCCTTTAGCAACAAGCCGAGCTTTATATCTTTCAACCTCGCCATTAGCATTTCTTTTCACTTTGAACACCCATTTGACTCCAATGGTCTTTTGGTGCTCTGGACGAGATGTCAACTCCCATGTATCATTCTTCACGATGGAATGAATTTCATCGTCCATGGCTTTCCTCCATTTTTCATCTTCACTGGCTTCTTCATAGCTCGCTGGTTCAGCATCTGCGAGTAGACAAAACAAACTAAAGTCTTCAATTTCATGGGTCTGATTGTAGATATCCTCGAGACTTCGATATTTAGGCGTCTTTTCTCCTGGTGAGTCCGGTGACCTCGGTGTGACCGGAGAAGGAGGCTCCTGGGGCCTCGCTACTTCTTCTTCTTCTTCGTGAAAATAAGGAATAAAATCATATGATTCTCTTTCCTCCGGCGAGCTCCAATCCCATGAAGCTGCTTCATCGAACTCGACATCTCGGCTCACTACAAGTCTTCCGGTACTCGGATTGTACAATTTGTATCCTTTGGTGTTTTCATCATACCCGATGAACACAAGCTTCTTGCTGCGATCGTCAAGCTTGATTCTATCTTGCTCATGAACATGAGCATATGCGATAGAGCCAAACACACGAAGATGTGATTCATTTGGTTTCCTTCCGCACCACGCTTCTTGTGGTGTTTTCTTTTCCAGACTTTTGGTCGGACTCCTGTTTGATAGGTACACCGCACACGCTACAGCTTCTGCCCAGAATTCCCTTGGCATGTTTTTATCCTTCAACATACTCCTCGTCGTATTGAGAATTGTTCTATTCTTCCTTTCGACGACGCCATTTTGTTGAGGCGACCTCGGAGCTGTTAAAAGTCGACGAACTCCATGTTCTGCACAAAAATTGTTGAATTCATTCGAAGTGAATTCACCTCCTCTATCTGTCCTCAAAGCTTGGATCTCATATCCGCTTTGTTTTTCAACTAGAGCTTTAAACTTCTTGAATGCATAAAAAACTTCCGACTTTTGCTTCAAGAGAGAAATCCACGTCTTTCGGCTATAATCGTCAATAAATAGCACGAAGTAAGAACTTTTACCGAATGATTGAGGGTTGATCGGTCCACAAACATCCGCATAGACAAGTTGGAGCGGCTTTGTTGCTCTCGAAGTGGATTGCTTAGGAAAGCTCTTTCTTGGATGCTTGCCGAGCAAGCACGCTTCACACAATTGATCAGGATGATCAATCTTTGGAACTCCTATCACCATATTGTGATTTTCCAAAGCTTTTAGTCCTCCAAAATGTAAATAGCCAAATCTCATGTGCCAAATCCATGATGGATCCAGACTGCAAGTCTTCAAGCACATGGGTGCACAGTTCTTCAAATCCAACAAGAACATTCTGTTCTTTGTCATATCGACCTTTGCAACGAGATTTTCATCTTGATCGTGAAGCCAAAGTGTACGACCTTCCATGTGAACTTTATAGTTCCTTTCCAAAAGTTGACCAATACTCAATATATTGCTCGTCAATTTCGGAACGTAGTAGACGTCACTCAGAATCTTGTGTCCGCCAGTTTTTGTTTCGAGAAGAATCGAACCTTTGCCTTCGATTGAGATCTTCGTATCATCACCAAAGCTTATAAGCCCTTTCTTGCTAGGATCAAGCTTTACAAATTTGCTTTTGTCTCCCGTCATGTGGTTGCTGGCTCCATTGTCGAGATACCAGGTGTTCGCTCGATCGGTGGAATTTTCTTTTAGTGCGAGCAACAAGGATTGTTCACCATCATCTTCCTTGTTCTCGGCTAAGTTTGCCTCTTCGCCTTCCACTTTGGAATAACACTCAGAAGCATAGTGCCCGTACTTGTGACAGCGGTAGCATTCAATATGCAACTTATCCTTTTTCTCATTGTAACCGGAATGGTTACCTCTTCCTCTTCCTCGTCCTCTTCCTTGACCCCTTGAATTGTTCGAATTTTCATGACTATTTTGAGATGACTGCTCGTCACTCCCATGAGAATTTGCTCGTCCTTGACCACGTCCTCGGCCTCCTGCTCGACCGCGGCCACGACCTCGATACGAAGTTCCTCCTCGCGAGGTCGTCTTTGCTTGTAAGAGATTTTCTGATTTCTCTTTGGCTTGCTCGCCTCGATTCATCATCTCTTCATAAGCACGTAATGACCCGTTTAGTTCATCAATGGTCATTATCTCCAAATCTTTTGACTCCAAAATTGCGACTACCACATGGTTGAATTTTGAAGACAAAGATCGTAGTATTTTCTCTACTACTCTGACATCTGTGAGCGCTTCTCCAAGTCTCTTCATTTGATTGACAATAGCCAGAATTCTCGTGAAGTAGTCGGATATCGACTCATTCTCCTTCATCGAGATCAATTCAAACTCACCCCTTAGAGTTTGAAGACGAATCTTTTTCACCTTATCGACTCCTACAACGGAGTTGCGAAGCGTCTCCCACGCGTTCTTCGATATTGATTCATTGGCTATTTTCTCGAACATGTCTTCATCCAAACCTTGATGAATCATGGTAAGGGCAAGTTGATCTCTCTTTCTTTCTTTTTCCAGGTTCTCCTTTTGGGTTTGTGATAGAGTCGTCGCATCTTGAGGCTCTACAAAACCATCTTCAACTATATCCCATAATCCTTGGGATCCAAGCATCGCTTTCATTCTAAGCGACCAATTTTCATAGTTGAGTTTTGAAAGGTGGGGATATTGGAAAGAAAGGGATTTTGTTGCCATTTGCTCTGATACCACTTTGTTGGCAAATAAAGAGGGGAGGAGAGGAAGTACTTTATTAAATATTACTCTTTTATTGAATAAGAAGAAGGTTTACAATGAGATGTTTTTATTCTCAACATCCGAAGACTATTTATACTAAAATATCACCTCCTAACATTAAATAAACTTCACTTAATTTCTATGAAACTTAAGCTTTTAATACTTAAAACTCCTATACTAAATATGATGCATGTTGAAACGACATCATACTATAACTCTTGATTATTTATTTTATTTCATTTACTATATCAAGTTTATGTTTCAACATAATTGATGTCAAGCTTAACAGCATTACTCATTCCAACACCATTACACCAACATGAAGTTGGATGTAAAGAGGAGTACAGACCTTGGGGACGATCGAGTTATCGGGATCGATTACGAGATCGGTTCCTCGCGTACTCGAAGACAAGGAACGAGTCCGGGCCATCGGTTAGGCACGTGCCGAGCAACGTGATCATATCGGAAAAAAAAGGCACATAGACAATCCAAGGATCAAAAGTACAAAGAAAATCTACTCCCCTAAACACATGTAAGTACACAAAATAATTAAGAAGGTAAACTTCACTACAACGGTTGAATGTGAAATTGGGATAAATTTTGCAGCAATTATATACCTAGCTACCAAAAATGGAGTCGATTCAAATACACAACAAATTATCAGGAGAAAAAGGATAAATAAATCACAAAATAACGCGCGATTTCAGAAGGCTTGTTGGAGGAGGGCTTCCAGAAACCCATCCCGTCGAACCGGTTAGCCGCCCGCCTCCTTAACCGACTCGAACGGCGCTGACATGTCGATTTCCGTTCTTCCGGGAGGGTTTGGGCTCGAATCGAGGGTTTCTGTATGCGCGCGTACACGCCGTCGTCCGACGTGGACACCGTCGGGCACTTCGATCTGGTGGTGACGTTCGCGGATTTGGCCGGGGAAGGGAATCTGGAGCTGCCGGAAAGCTGCGCCGTTTGCATGTACGAATTCGGTTGAGTAGGTGGCGAGCTCGATCTCGGATTGATGTCGCAGCATCTGGATTCGGTGGAATTGGGGAAGGGAAGAGGGGAATTAGAGTAACGAGAGAAATGAGAAACCGTTTATTCAAATGTGTATATATGGAAGGGTAATGCGGTCTTTACACATTTTAGGCGGCCTAAATGACACGCGTAATTTTTCAAAAGTATTATTGCCGAAAAAATGTTGAAAAAAGGCCTAGTTGACATTTTTCTCTAGAAATTTTTATTATTCGTTATTCAATTATTACCAGTGACACCTCACAAGCCCCCAGCTTATACAGCGACGACGCTAGGTCTTCAGTATATATATATATATATATATATATATATATATATATATATATATATATATATATATATATATATATATATATATATATATATATATATGGGAAGTCTGCATGTAGAGCACAGGGTTCTTGTGCCTAGTTAGCCACGCACGCAGATCGCTAGAACATAGGCGCCATGCATGTTTCTAGTGTGCATTTTTAAGTTGTTTTCTCTTTTTTTTTGTGCCGCTTTATCTTATCTTTCTCCCTATTCCTTGTGATCATAATCAATCTTAATTCTTAATCGATTCTTTCACCAAAGTAACACAAAGGCAAAAAAATGATTAAAAAAAAATCACCATTTCAGCCTTGGATTTCTGGTCTAACTTGCATGTTTCCAAGATAAAAATTGGAAGAAGATCTAGTGGACTTCATGCATTAAAGCATTGAAAGAAGATCTAGTGGACTTCATGCATTAAAGCCCTGAACAACTTAAAATAAGAAAATTTATTAGATCGAACAATGAACACTTTCAGTTAATTTCGTGTTTGTAGAACCCAAGTCCGCTTGTTCCACTCTGATGAACGGCTCCATGTAGTGGTCACGTGTTGAGCCACTTGTTAAATTCGCAGTTCACCTAGCTAGTACCACATGGACCTAGCAGACTTGTATGAATTAATGAAATGAAAACATACAAACATAAAACATGAAGTTACTACAAAACAAAGTGTATAGTTCAACGTATTTCAAACAAAAACAACGTGGTTCTATGTTGAACTAGGAAGAACTACACACTAACAAAATCATCGTCATATCTTTGAAATAATTTCACAGTATTAATACTAAAAAATATACTCGAGACTTCACAATCTTAATTTGATGAAACAATATATTGATGTCGACAAGTCTTCCAATATAATTAAGTGGGTTGCTAATACTAAAAAGTATACTCTGAGACTTCACAATCTTAATTTGATGAAACAATATATTGATGTCTGACAAGTCTTCCAATTAAGTGGGTTGCAAGCATTAGGGATGGTGTAATAAGAAGACCAAATGATGGAGAAGCAACAATTGATCTTACAAAAAATATTATACTGATATAGTGGCCGGAGTTCCTATTGCAACCATTGTTAATTATACTTATTCATCACATAAATTCATAATATGTCACTATGGGAAAATGTCACATAGACATCAGTTCATAGACCGGGCGCCTTTGGGAACGGTGTTAAAAATGTTTATAACACCGGTCGCGAAAAAAATGGAGGTTAAAATATTTTTAACGCCAGTTTTTGTACAAACTGGTGTTAAATATTCAATTTCAAATTTTTATTTTTATTTATAACATCGTTTTTTCTTTCAACCGGTGTTAATAGTATTTTAAGTTGTTAAAAAAATTATAAGTTTCTTTAACACCAGTTTTATTAGCTAAGACCGATGTTAAAAAAAACTTAAAACATACTTCCAATATAATTATAGAAGCGGGTATTTTACTCGTAAACTTACATTTATACTTACAATATACTACTACGATTTATACTCTCCTCTTTCAGTCTCCTTCCCCATCCAAACAATTACTCATTCTTCTTTCCTCTGTGTAGCGTATAATTAAAGTGCTCTCTCTAAAACTCAATTCATCTTTTCCACCAGCACACAATTATGTCAAAGGATGAGGTCGATGAGGTCTAAAAATTTCGACATCGTAACATCATCTCCAAACCTTAAATTGAAGATGACAACACCAAACCCTAGCACTCGGAAGCTCAGATCCAGCAAAGAGAACACTCCGCCGACGTCGGCATTAGATCTGAACTCGACGGCGTCGTCTCCTTCGTTCGTTCCAAAGTAGGGTTTCTGGATTTATCTCTTTAAAGCTCTGCAAATTGGTTTCTCGATTTATCTCTCAGGTGAATTTAGTTAAGGGTGAATTTAGGGTTATTGTCAGTTGGAGAAGGTATCGTCTCTTTCTTTTTTCTGTTTTCGCCGCTACTGTTTTTTTATTTTCGTTTTGTGTTTCGGCTATAATGCATAGAATATCTTCTGAATTTTGAGTTTGTGTGTTTAATTTGGATTCTGAAAATTCAGCTCTGAATTGTGTGGGGTTGATTATGGAATGTAATTATTGATGTCATTATATACAGCAGCTTGTTTGCTCATGGGGAAGGGGAGAAGATGGGCAGTTAGGCCACGACGATGCCTCATCTGATTGTTGAATCTTGCATTGCTAGAAATGTATTGGCACGTCAGCATATCTGTGGCATGGATATGTAAAAGGCCACTGCAATCAAATTCCTCAAAATATTTCTGGGCAGATGCCAGGTTGGTCATCGTTCATGAAGGGGTCGCCTTTAACTCTTCCAATGATCAGTGAGTTGGTATTGACTCCAGCTACTAGGTATATGGTATTGACTCCAGTTATTTTTGTTTTCTTGCATATTTGATATAGTTTCTTTAAATAGGATGACAAGCAAATAAGTGATGATCAAAATTGTGATTTATTAAACAATTTTTTTCACTTTTCAACCATGATACTTGTCATCAGTTGAACACCATATCATTTTTTATATGCTTTGCAATTGGAAAATGTGTTTGAGATCCAGACATAACAGTTTAACATGTAGCCCATTACAATAAGGCGAATGAACTGGAATGTAAATTTAGTACTTCAAGCTAGTGGTACCTGCCACCCTTTTGTCTTTTCTCCTACTTGTAAAGAAACTGAATTTGAGCTTATGAATTCGATATAAGCTTAGCAGAGATAGAGAGGGTGAAAAATATTGCTGTCAACGGTACAGAGAACGAGAAGAATTCTGATTTTTTCCTTCCACGGCTTGGTAGGTACAACTTCATTTATATTAATTTTGAGATCAGTTTGAGTGATGAAATGGTTCCCCTCATACAACAATTTAGGGAGATTGAGACTTGCGTAGTATGTTCCGCAGCTAATATGTTTCAGGTTAGAGATAATGGTTCAAAATTTCTGATTATGGCATGCTCTATATTTTCTGTTTTCAAATAGAATGATAATTTTTGGTTAATTGCAATGGTGTCTAATTGTTTTGAAGGTACAAGTATTCTACAGTGCACAAAGGGCAGTCCTTTACCCCACAACTCCATTGCTTGATCTAGAACTAGGAATCTGTTCGGGGAGGATTTCGCTGCTGACTACCCAAAAGTGAGCTTAGTATTCTATTACATGAACATTTTAGTTTCTATTGTTACTATTTAAACTGCAAATAATTATGTCGAAATGTTTTCTGAATGAAGTAGAAAACAGGAGGGTTTAGTGGGGGACTGGGGAGGCATATATGTGAGCTTGCAATCTCTGTTGTGATTGTGTTTTTGTTTCTTTGTAAATTCAAATTATTTAGATTACGTGCAATGGTTTATACTTTATAGTTACAAATTTGATGCATGGTTCGTTTGTGTTTCCTTCTAACTGGGTTAGTATTAAGATGTAAAGTTATGAATTGTTCTTGAAGGCCTCATTTAAGAATATTTCCCTATAGATTTTAAAATTCTTCTGTGCGAGCTTCATACATTGGTTTTTGCTAGAGTCAGTATAGTATCTCATCTTATAATTGCAGCTCCTATTGGATTTTTGTATTACAAGTTTCCTTTAGGTGGTTGATTTTAATTATTTAAATAATTTAGTGTGCTTTCTAAATTGCTAAATCCAGGTTAGCCTTTCCCCGCGAGACAATGAAATGGCACGATTAACTTAATCACATAATGATAGTCGAAAGAATTACGAAGGATGACCCGTCATATTATCCGCTAAGTCATCTTGTGAGGCAAGGTGAACAACCGAGGGAAGGCTTTCTCCTAATCACAAATTTAGTATAGGTTTATGTTTTGTACTCAATGTTTTGTATTGACAAGTTTATAGAATATTGTTGTTTGACAATTGTAAGGATTTGGAGATTTGGGTATTTTGAATATTGTATTTTAATTCTAATATAATTTTAATTATTGGTAATTCATAAAATTATATATATTTTTTTTTAATTATTATCAACGACATCGGTTCTAGAGTTTAAAACTGATGTTAAAAACAATCATAGACACCGATCCTAGAGTTTAAAACTGATTTCAAAAATTATTATAGACACCGGTCATATATGAAACAGACCGGTGTTATTACTTTTCACACTGATTTCATGGAACTGACCGGTGTCTTTAATAATATAGACACCGGTCCGTTCACAAAACCCGGTGTTATAAATTATATTTAACACCGGTCGATGACTGATGTTAAAACATAGTTGATCTTTAACACCACGCACAATAACACCAGACAAATTTTTTTTTAACACCGGTCAATGTCCGGTGTCTATGAGACATTTTCCCATAGTGTGTCCATAGACACCACAAATTATTTACAAGAACGAGCAATTCTCACACCAACATTGGATGTAGTCGAGTCTATAAACCAATATATGGTTTCATTGGATGTGAGTGAAGTTCAGATTCAACATGCAAATCAAAATAACACCTAAATATAAATAAAAGTGGTGAAACAATACTTCTGTCGTGCTAGTATATGTATGGATGTTTTTTATAATCCACATAATACACAGGAGATGCTCTAAATGGAAGCTTTTATTGAGCTGATATGAGAAATGATTATCTTGTAAGATAGATGATTCAATCTTCATCCATGTCTTCTTCTTCTTCTTCTTCTTCTTCTTCAGTCGACGAGTAACAACAATTTGAATCCAAGAAAAAGCAATCATAATGTGAGTAGAACGTAAGACCATCATCTCTTAAACAAAATATTAGCCTGCAAGAAGAGGAAAAATAATTTATTGTATGTAAGCATTAAACTGATAAAGAAATTGCGTGGTAGCTAGTATATATTTACGCAAGCAATAAGTCATTCATTGAACCACTATTTTTCGGTACATATATGTTTGGGATAACGCACACTATTGCAAATCAAAATGAAACAGGCCCAAAACCTTAAAAATAATAGAAATAGAAAAAAGTGACTAAGTTATTAGAGTCTTACTCTGTATCAATATCAGCCATCTTTATAATTGGTCCCTCATTAGAGAAACTTCCACCACCATTAATTACACGGCGCCCACAGTTATCATGGAGTCGAAATATGCTCCCACAAAAAGCTTGGGTGTCCAACTTTTCGTAGAAGAGGCCGTGAATGCTAACAATCTTTTTGGAATTACTCGCAACATCAAACAAATAAAGCACGTCATAACAATCTTGCAGAAAAATTTGCATCTTGTTTTTCATATAAACCACTGGCATCATATAGGACTCGATTGCAGAAGTATAGTCACGCGTCGAAGTGATCAAATTCACCCACGTTCCATTCTCCTTCATCTCCCACAGATCATAGTGCTTCTCATCGCCGTCATTGGTAGCCTCATCGCTCACCATCAAGCACCCGCTCAGCACGTGTATACTGAAACTCCGGTCGCTCAAATCCGTCGTACCGTACGGATTCTGGCGTAAAGGCGGCAGATCCAGCTGGCGGTAGGTTTCGGTTTTCATATCGAGAGCGATTATCCCTTTAAATGTCATCCAGTGCAACGCTCCTCCATGGAAAGCACCAACGTGGGTAGCTATATACCGATCGACGCACGGGAAATTCGCGATTTTCCTCCACTCGTCAGATCTGAGGCTGTACACATTAGTATGATACACGGGCGGCTTCGACTCCTGCCGAACAATCACGACGGCTTTGTAATCATCGGTTGCAGCATCGTACCCGAGTCCAGTGGCGCTCCACCTGCCGACGGAAGAATCTAGTCGAGGCAGATGGAGGCGCTCCTGGGTTAATATGTTCAAGATTTCCAAATTACTCTCTTCACCGGAGGGAGGAGGAATCAGCGTCAGGCCGTTGCAGGCGGCGGCCGGGATTCTCGGTAGGCGGGACAATCCATCGCGAGTAATATTGAGGGGCGCGGCGGGTATCGATTGGAGGCCATCGGTAAATTCTAGGGTTTGTAAATCGACGGAATAAAGGGGGTAAAAGGGATGACCAGTTGAGTTTCGGATGAGAATGGTGGTGGATGGGAGCTGTTGTTGTTGCTCGGTGTAGGTTTTGACGAAGCACGGTTCGTCGATGGCGGCACGCCACTCCTTGCAGACGGCCCTGAATCGGATCAGAGATTCTGCAGAACAACGGAGGAATATGTCGCTGCAGATATCCAAAGGTAGACCACACACTTTTGTTTTTTTCATCTTTTTTCGTTTTTTCTTTTTTCTATACTGATACGAGGGAGAGCTGAGCCTGAGAGCAGATCTCAGTTGGGAGTCAACCCCAATGAAACCTAAAAATTTATCCTAGCCAAAAGACCCTAGGTCAAAGTTTGAAAACTAATTAATTAAAAATATTAATTCCAAATATATATATATATATATATATAATTTGTTATAAACATATTATAGTAAATGACTTTTATACTTCTTACTTAAGTCAGAAACCCCTAGATTTTATTTTGGATCTTCTTTCGTTAATGAATTCCTAAGAAAACTCAATCAATGAATGCCTTTTATATCACGTAACAAAGCCCTAAGAAAGCTAAACCTTAATTAAATATATATTTATCGAATTCTACTAGATTCAAACTCCATTCTACTAGATCCGACCAATTAAGGCAAGAAATATCAAATAAAGATGAATGTCTACTTAAGATAACTATACAAAAACAATTCAATTATTCAAAAATAATTTTTTTATTGAGAGTAACTGAATCTGAACTAAATTGAGTAGGCTTGAACTGAATTGAATAATTTTTTTATTAAATAATTAATTTTTTTAATCAGTAAATATATTTAAAAACATATTAATAATATTTGTAGCAGATTGTATAATTAATCAGAGATTCTGCAGAAGAACGGAGGAATATGTCGCTGCAGATATCCAAAGGTAGACCACACACTTTTTTTTCATCTTTTTTTCGTTTTTTCTTTTTTCTATAGTGATACGAGGGAGAGCTGAGAGCATATCTCAGTCGGGAATCAACCCAATTATACCTAAAAATTTATCCTAGCCAAAGACCCTAGGTCAAATTTACTGTAATTATAGCATACGCAAATCGACGTCTATTGAAGGTAAGCTAATGTTAGATAGTAATTTCAATTACTATCAAAATAAGAACAAAAAGGAAGTGCAAGAACAAGTTTAAAGCTGGAGATTTTATTATTGAAAAAGCATACTCAAAGTGAGTTACAAAGACATGAATAAATAGGGAAAGAAGAAGCTGTTGTATGCAACTAACAGAGAAAAAACCGGAAAGAAACTTGGTCCTTAAATATATAACTAATTAAGGACTTATTCAACTAAGCCAATTCAACATAGATATTTGAGTTTAAATTCCAACATCCTCCCTTAAACTCAAATATCTAAGGTGCAAACACCCATCAACTTCTTGAACTTGTAAAAACTGTCAGCCTTCAATGGTTTCGTGAGAATGTCGGCCACCTGCTCATCCGACTTACAAAATTCCATCATAATTTCTCCGTTCTTAACAAGGTCTCGTATGTAATGATATTTGATATCAATGTGTTTGCTCCTTCCGTGAAAAATTGGATTCTTGGTTAAAGCAATCGCCGACTTGTTGTCACAATAAATCGCCGTTGGTGATGTCGGCTTCTGGTTCAAATCTTCAAGTAATCTCCGCATCCAAACAGCCTGACAAGCAGTAGACGTTGCTGCTATATACTCCGATTCGGCGGTTGAAAGTGCAATTACTTGCTGCTTCTTTGATGACCATGAGACGACTCCCGATCCCATGTGAAAAGCAAAGCCTGAAGTGCTTTTCCTCCCTTCAACATCACCTGCCCAATCACTGTCTGTATAACCAACAAGGTTAGAATTACCAGTAGATGCATAATAAATAGTAATACCATGAGTTTGAGTCCCCTGCACATAGCGCAAAATTCTTTTTGCTGCCCGTAGATGAACTTGACTGGTTTTTTCCATGAAGCGACTGATAAGACCAACTCCGAAAACAATATCGGGTCAAGTCGATGTCAGATACCGTAGAGATCCTACTAGCCGTCAATAATAAGTGGGATTCACTAATTCATCATTACCAACCTGACCTAGACACAATCTTGTTTCCACTGGAGTTTTGATAGGGTTACACGACTCCATTTTGAACCGCTTCAATATGTCTGAAGCATACTTCTTTTGAGATATGAAAATACCTCCACTTCCTTGAATAACTTCAATACCAAGGAAATAAGACATAAGACCCATGTCTGTCATTTCAAAATTGCAGTTCATAGCCTCTTTGAATTCCTGAAACATAGATGGATTATTCCCTGTGAAGATTAAATCATCTACATACAAACAAACAAAAAGATTATCTCCGTCTGATGTAGATTTGATATAAAGTGTGGGTTCATGAGGACATTTCAGAAATCCATGCTCAAGAAAGTAGGAATCGATGCGAGTGTACCAGGCCCTCGGAGCTTGTTTAAGCCCGTATAAAGCCCTTTTTAACCTGAGGACTTTGTTTTCTTCGCCCGACTTCACAAAACCAGTAGGCTGATCGATGTAAACTTCCTCTTCGAGAAACCCGTTTAAGAAAGCCGACTTTACATCCATTTGATGAATCGACCATTTATATTGAGCCGCTAAAGCAATCACAAGTCGAATCGTGTCCATTCTAGCTACCGGCGCAAATACTTCATAATAATCGATACCTGGTTGTTGCTTGTATCCTTTTACGACAAGTCTAGCTTTTAGTCGATCCACCTGACCATCGGGTTTATACTTGGTTTTATAAACCCACTTAACTCCAATCGATTTCTTTCCTGGAGGAAGCGAATTGAGCTCCCAAGTGTTGTTCTTCTCTATGGAATTAATCTCATCCTTCATAGCGGTAACCCAACCTTCGTCATGTGTTGCTTTTGCAAAAGTTAGAGGATCACAATCTGCAAACAAAGCAAAATTTACAAGTTCTTCATCAGATGGATCATCATCATTAGAAAGAACATAATCCTCAAGACGAGCGGGTAGAGAACGAGTGCGCGTGGAGACGCGAGTTGCAGCAACAGGAGGTGGACTAGTAGCTGGAGATGGATTAATGACTGGAGATGGACTGATATTTTCTTGTGGATTATCAGGAACCTGTACATCCTCATGTATGAGCTCATCATTAACGTCAGGTCTGAATTGAATTTTTTCGGAATTTGACCACTGCCATGCTTCATCCTCACAAAAGTGAACATCTCTACTTATGATAAAGGTACTAGAACTTGGATTAAACAACATGTAACCCTTGGTTCTGTCACTATACCCAAGAAAAATACACTTCTCACCCTTACCATCGAACTTCTTCCGTTTCACGACTGGAACATGACCATAAGCAACACAGCCGAACACACGAAGAGGTGCAACATCATGTTTATAACCACTCCAAGCTTCTTCGGGAGTCATATAATGAACACTTTTAGTCGGACACCTGTTCAGAATATAGCAGGTGCAAGCAACGGCTTCCCCCAAAATATTTTTGGCAAATTTTTATAATGCAACATACTCCGAGCCATTTCAACAATCGTTCTATTTTTTCGCTCGGCAATGCCATTTTGTTGGGGCGCTTGATGAAATGGCCTTTTCATAACTGAACATGTACCGTATATCCCTCTCTTAAAAATAGTTTACCATCTACCCCATTAATTACTAAAAGAAATTATTAATTATTTTTTAATTTCCCTTCCTTCCCGTAAAAAAAAAGAGCTGCCCCATATTCCCAAATTCTCTAACCTAATTCACGCTCCCACAAAAATCTCTAGGCTGCCAGTATCGTCTACAAGGATTTGAAGCAGGAGAACATGATGATTCAAGAGAACGGCCACTTAATGCTGGTGGACTTTGATCCCTTGACGAAGCTCCCGCCGAAATCTCCGGAATCTCGCTCGATCTCGTTCGATTCCGGATCGACGCTGCCGCAATTCGCGTCTCTGTAGAAGGAGAGATTCGGTTTCCTCGGCAACCGCTGCCGCGAAAAATCGGGGATATCGTCGGAGAGCTCAGAGGCGGAGTCGGTGGAGAAACGAACTCGTTCGTGGGGACGAAGGAGTACGTGGCGCCGGAAGTCATCTTGGGTGACGGACAAGATTTCTCAGTGGACTGGTGGTGCTTGGGAATCGTGCTGTACGAGATGCTCTACGAGACGACGTCGTTAAGGGGATCCAACCAGAAGAAGACGTTCTACCGGATCGTATCGGGACGACGGACCAAGCTGGAAAGTGCCGCGACTTCGGGCATTAAACTGTTGTTGCTCACTAAGAATCTGGAGTCGTGACGTGTACTCGGTTTGAAAGATCGTGAAGTCTAGTTTCCAGAAATTTTGAATCAAAAAAATCAGAAATCGCATGAAAAAGATATGACGAGAATCGGAATGCTGCGCATGAAAGAAACGAAAGAAGACATTAGATCATTTTAAATTAAAATTATTGTGTTAAAAAAGTGGAAGTATACAAAAAAATTATTAGTTTATATTGTCTATATAATAATTTTTGGTATATGACTAATTTGCATGAAGTGTACGTTATAATGTGATATGGTATATGACAATCATGAGTAGGTGTATGATTCTTGTTGAAACAATTCATGTTATAAGTTTTCATAACATGCTAATATTCTTATTTTTTTTATTTACACGATTCATATTCTCACATGTTGCATACCATGAATTAAATTTGGTAGTTTCATAATATATGGTGATAAATTTGATTGACATATTGACATTTCATGAATATTCACTATTATTATATGTAATACATCATATATAATAGTTTATATGACTCTAGTACATGATGTCGTATATCACACTCACCAATAGGTATATGATTTTTCATGGTAACATTTTCATTATTTTGACGAACCTATATTTGAACGTATATTTATGCTAAACACATAATACATCATACATAATACTACTACTTCATTTTATTTGTTACATATGCTAAATACATAATACATCATATATAATACTACTACTTCATTTTATTTGTTACGTATCATACATAATAGTACATTTTATTTGTTATACATCATACATAATACAATTAAAATTTTGTTTGTCATAATCTTAATTTCAAACTATCATTTATCACATTAATTTCATTACTATTTATACATAATAAATTTTATTTGTTATAATTTTAATTTCAATTGCTCCCTTCATTTTTAATTTTTTCAATTTTCCTACAAAATTTTCGATTAGCCAAAAGTAGAATATCAAATCAATGAATAATGCACACAAAATGCAGGACCAAATTCCCCAAATTTTGGAATTTACAAGAATTAAATGACTGAAATCTAGAATTTTAAAATTTAGTCAACAAAAAAAAAAACATACTTTAACATACAAATTAAATCTAATGATCATTGATCACATCCTCTTTGAATATCAAGAACAATCTTTACAGTCAAACTTTGTTCATCAACTCCACCGCACCATCGTCCATACTCGTAAAGTCGATACCAGTATACCAAAGCAGCACTCCCAAAAGTCAAAAATTCTGAAAATAAAGGTTAAAAATTAGAATACGTAAAATATTAGTACTTACAACCATAAATAAACTCGCTCCATGGACTCAATTTAGAGTTGTTTCCTTGTTTTTTCGATCTCGATTTGTTCCTTGTTTTTTCGATCTCGATTTGTTTCCGATGACGATATAAATCCTAGACGAAATGTAGAGCAACGTCCACACAAGCAACCGTCGCCATCAAAGTAACACCACCGACATAGCGACAACACACAAAAACCGCGTCGACAAGCACAACGAAGTAACAATCCCATGAATCAAAACTTTCGAAATCCCACCTAGGCATATCCTTTGTATCAAACTACTTCTGATACGAGGAACTTAAATTTCTTTTCTCTCTCGGAGAACTTAACCCATAAAGCAACTCCATATTCAAGAAAAGATAACAATCTGTAAAATTAAAAAAAACAAATTGAAATTGCCTTGCTAAAATTTGTTCAGAATAGATGAATATGTTTACTACACAAGCAACTCCAATTTACATTTCAAAAAAATACCTCTCCAATTGATATGAGTAGTGCGGCCAAAATACAAACACAGTGCCCAAAATAGATGAATCATTACCTAACAAACAACCCAATTGATGGACGGACGAGAATCGAATGATGGCCGCAGTGCTTCCTTCGTATGGAATCGACCGAGGTTTGGCTTCCAACCGCCGGATTGGGAGAGTAAAAATGAAAAAATAATTAGGTTTATGGAATCGACCTAAGTTAGCATCGATTTGGGAAAGTAACAACGGAGAGGAAAAAGAAAAAGAATTGTTTGGGTTTATAGAATCGAATTGAAACGACGAAAGTTTTTCCTCAATTTTTTTCTTCCTTATCGTTTTTTAGTTCTGGTTTCTCTATTTCTCGGGCAGAATGGAGTGAAAAGTAGGAAAAAACGGGCAGAAAAAAATACGTAAATGAAAGATGAAATATACATTAAATAAATTGATAAATGTAAAAATTAAAAGAGGGCATCTTATAAAAAGTCCCCCTAAAAGAGGTCATCTCATAAATTGTCCCCATTTTGTTGAGGTGTGTAACTTGCTGTAAGCTGATGTCTAATGCCATGCATTCGACAATAATCACCAAACTCATTAGAGGTGTACTCTCCCCCTCTGTCAGTTCGAAGAATCTTCAAACTATGACCACTTTGTTTTTCGAAAAAAGCTTTAAAATCCTTAAAGGTAGAAAAGGCTTCTGATTTTTTCGTCAAAAAATATATCCAAGTCTTTCTACTGTAATCGTCAATAAATGTAAGAAAATAACGATTACCTCCTTGAGATGTTGTCTCCATTGGTCCGCAAATATCAGAGTGTACAAGCTCCAATGGACGTGCTGCTCTTCGTGACTGTCCAACTGAAAATGCACCTCTATGTTGCTTACCAATAATACATCCTTCACATGACTTGTTAACACCCTCCAACAAAGGCAACCCTGTAACCATGCCTTTTTTGCCAATAAACGCAGCCCGTTAAAATTAAGATGCCCAAATCGAAGATGCCATAACCAGTTATCACCCAAAACAAGTTCAGAGAAAGAGCAAATATTTACCTTTTGCACCGGCAAAGGAAATAAGCGACTTTTAGTCATGGTAACTACAGCAATTACCTTTTTACTTCTGTTTTCAATAGTGCAAACGCCATCGTCAATGATGAAACGAAGACCATTTACGGACAACTGACCCATACTCAATAAATTCCAATGCAAGCTTGGTACGAAATAGACATAATGAATATGATGGTGAGAGTTATCTGCTAATGTAATAAGGACTTTACCTTTGCCCATAATTGGCACCTTAGATTTGTTCCCAAATTTCACTACTCCACTCACAGATTCATCAAGATCAGAAAATAATTCTTTACTCCCACACATGTGATTACTACAGCCTGTGTCTAAATACCAAATATTGAGAGGATCATCTTCCAATGATTCATTACAAGCTAAAAACAAATTTTCTGGTTGCTCGACCTCAACATAATTAGCATGCTCTTGATCCTTATTTGGTATTTTAACCTTGCACTCATTTCGATAACGTCCATACTTCTTACAGCG
Source organism: Euphrasia confusa (assembly GCA_954870475.1). Lineage (NCBI taxonomy): Eukaryota > Viridiplantae > Streptophyta > Magnoliopsida > Lamiales > Orobanchaceae > Euphrasia > Euphrasia confusa. The sequence continues at coordinate 38,011,762 of OX940954.1, forward strand.
GAAACATTGAATTTTAGACTTATCGTACCTTCAAGTATCAGTAGACTTTTGAGAAGAATTGTTGTTCTTCCCATTGGAAGTAGAACCATTAGCGTTGCTACCTTGACTTTGGTTCTGTGATTTCCCACTTCCTCGGCTGCTTCTATCGGATAAAGTCGCCTTGCTTTGAAAAGCTCGCTTGACGGAACTTGTCATCCTCAGATTCATCCGATATTCATGTGCACATAATGAACCCGATAACCCTTCGATCGTCAAAGTTGAAAGGTCCTTTCCTTCTTCGATGGCAGCCAAGAAATAGTCGAAACGTCCTGTTAAAGATCTCATAATCTTTTCAATAACACGTAAGTCTTCTCATTTTTCACCGTTAATCCGTAATTGATTAACAACAGATTGAACGCGAGAAAAATAATCAGATATGGTTTCGGACTCGTTCATACACAAAGATTCAAATTCACCTCGTAAGGTTTGTAACCTTACACTTTTAACCTTTGCATTACCTTTGTAGGACAGCTGCAACAAATCCCATGCTTCCTTTGCTGTTTCGACACATGAGATCTTTTCAAAGACCACCTCGTCTACGGCTTGATACAAGAAGAACAATGCCTTTTTGTCCTTCTTTCTGTTCTCTCTCATACTGTCCTTCTGGACTTGATTAAGAAGCGCAAGCTCTTTAGTGTCTGTTACTTCAACAAACCCATTTTCAATAATATCTGAAAGCTCCTGAAAGCCAAACAAAGCCTTCATCTGGATACTCCATTGATCAAAGTTCTTGCCGTTGAACTTCGGAAGCTGCGGCTGGATGGACCCGTTCATTGGACTTCTGTCAAACACCTTGTGAGCAGAAAAAAAATTATAGCCTTAGCTCTGATACCAGATGTTAGATAGTAATTTCAATTACTATCAAAATAAGAACAAAAAGGAAGTGCAAAAACAAGATTAAAGATGGAGATTTTATTATTGAAAAAGCATACTCAAAGTGAGTTACAAAGACATGAATAAATAGGGAAAGAAGAAGCTGTTGTATGCAACTAACAGAGAAAAAACCGGAAAGAAACTTGGTCCTTAAATATATAACTAATTAAGGACTTATTCAACTAAGCCAAGTCAACATAGATATTTGAGTTTAAATTCCAACAATTTTTAGACGAAAAAAATTCTTTGATTTTAAATACTATAAAAAAATACTATAGATTTGAATTATTGTAGCTAAAGTAAATTATATTATATGTATTCTTTGATAAAAGAAGGAGTATGATTAATAAAACATAAAGGTTAATAAAGACATTTTGATTTTAAAAAAATACTCAAAATATAATTATTAAATTCAAGATTAATGGTGACACTCTCACTTCTTATTTAACTTTCAAATCAAAAAAATAAAAAGCAAAAAGGTGTTTTCTTAAAAATCGTGCAACTCCCTCCTATGCTCGTTAAATCGAGTTGGAGGGAGTATAATTTTAGAATTTTATTATTTTGTGCTTAATACGCTATCTATCGTATAACGATTTCAAACACGCATACGAAAGTAGTATAATGTTTTTAGGATCTCCGTCTCATTTGCAAATCAAATACTATATAGATCATAAATTCTTCGAAAAACAAATCATTAAAAAACTATGCACATGCAGCTCCTAAGGAAGAGAACAAGGTCGTCATCTTCGACCGGACTGACTTCGGCCCTTCCAAGTATGTGATCCTAACTATTATAGCAAAGTTGTATTTGTGGAATAACAAGTTTTCACTAATTACATATCTATACACATGAATAATTAATATATTATAAAAATATTTTTATATGTCTATCAATATATAGGACTTATATATATATTCTTATGCTTTGACCTTACATAAGTAAGAATATTTATTTCTTTTTTTATGAAATACCCAAAAAAGAAAATAGTGCAACTATTATAAGAGTGAGAGAGTATATTTTTTAAAAATTGCTCTTAATATTATTAAAACATATTTTACTATATGGTTTTAATCGTCTCATTTACAAATCAAATACTATATCGATCATAATAAATTCTTTGAAAAACAAATTATTAGAAAAGTAAAACAGGCACTGCAGGGTCGACCTCCACGAGAGCATCGACATCTCGGCCATGCAGCTCCTAAGGAAGAACAAGGTCGTCATCTTCGACCAGACCGACTTCGGCCCTTCCAATTTCCAACCAGGACGTAATTTAAGCGTGATCATTGTCGGGGGCAGAGGACAGCCAGCCTGTAGAAATAATATAAACTCACAAATATTATTTCTTATTTATGGAGAATATATATATATATATATATATATATATATATATATATATATATATATATATATATATATATATATATATATATATATATATATATATACTAGTGATGAGAGAAAGAGGAGTTAATATGCTTTTTATTTCTTTATGCAACTCATGTCTTTTATCAAAACCAACAAAGCCTTTATATAGGCACAAAGTAGTACGTTCCTGAACAAAAAACTGAAACTAATTAATTCTAAAACCATCAATTAACTCTAACACTTATATCACTTTAAGATACAAGAAATAACTCTTGTACTTTTATTATCTACTAACTCCATCCCATTTAATGTTTATTCAACAAAACTCCACCGTAAACTTAAATGCTTCTTCCATCCATCATGCCAATCATCTTTTTGCATTTGTCGAGACTTACTTTCGGTAGCGGTTTTGTGAATATATCGCCCCCTTATCCTAACTTGTCACATGCACCAATTCCACATTTTCTTCCTTCACATGATCTCGAATAAAGTGAAAACGTACGTCAATATGCTTGCTTCTCTCATGGTTCACCGGGTTCTTTTCCAACTCAATTGCTGATTTATTGTCAACTTGAATCACGGTTGCTCCTAACTGCTTTAGGTCCATCTTGCTTAACAAATTTCTGAGCCATATTGCATGACACACACACCAAGATGCTGCCACATATTCAGCTTCACACGTCGAGAGTGTCACGATCGGTTGCTTCTTTGAAACCCAAGTAAATGCAGTATCTCCCATAAAGAACACATATCCCGATGTACTTTTCCGATCATCTATGTCTCCACACCAATCGCTATCGGAGTATCCAACCAACTTGTAATCTTCTACTTTTGAGTAGAATAACCCCAGTGACACCGTTCCTTGGACATACCTTAGATTCGTTTTAGTGCTTTCCAATGTGAATAAACTGGCTCCTCCATGAACCGACTTATAATGCCAACACTTAATAAAAGATCTGGTCTTGTGCATGTGAGATAGCGAAGGCTTCCTACCAAACTCCGGTATTTACATGCATCGACACGTTCTCCGCCGTTAAACTTCGAGAGATTTGTACCTGGTTCTATCGGAGTTGATACTGGACAGCATTTTTCCATCTTGAACTTCTTCAAAATCTCTTTTGCATAATTCTCCTGTGATACGAAAATACCCGTCTCTACTTGTCTGACTTCCAAACCAAGGAAAAACATCATCAAGCCCAAATCAGTAATCTCAAATTCTCGTGTCATTGTTGCTGGAAATCGATATCCCGGGTTATCAAAATTGCGGAAACCGACAACCCGACCGAAATCCCGTCGCCGGAGACGAAACCACGAACCACCGTACGAGCCGGAGCTCGACCGAGCTCCGCACGGGCGAACACGCGCGCCCAGCCGAGCCCCCGCACGGGGCTCGCGATCGCTAGCCCTAGCGATCGCCGGGGATGCACGCGCATCCCCGTGGGGCTGTTCCGAACAGCCCCCGGCGGTGAGTCCGGCGACTCACCGCCACCGCCGAGGAGGGCGGTGCGCCCAGCGCACCCGCCGCGGCCCCGCCGCGGCTGCCCCCGCGATCGACCGTGAGGTCGATCGCAGGCCCCGGCGTCCAGCCGGGGCGTCCTCGTGTGGGCCCCGCGATCGACGCCCTAGGGCTCGATCGCACCCCTCGGCTCCCAGCCGAGGGTCCTTCGAACCTTCGTCGGGGATCTCGAATCCCCATCCCCGAAGTTCGTCGTTTTCCCGGATCGTGCGTTCATGTATATGCCACAATTAATTGAACATAAAATCATACAAGGAGTTTTATGATCATACCTTTGATTCGTTGTGCGGAGAAACGAAATCAAGTTGAAAACCTTTTGGATCTTCCCACGTATTCCTTGCACTCCGTTCGAACGTCGGGTGGGCGACGATCTATCGAACTCCTATGGATCTCCTTCAACTCTCTAGAATATCAAGTATGATAATCTTGTCTTATTCAAGTCTTGAATTATGAAGGCCATGTAGTGCTTTTATAGGCTACGTAGGGGATCTAAAGGAGGTGGAATATTGGGCTTCCAATATTGAAGATTAAATTGAGCCCACTGCCCAAGTCCATTAATCCTTATCAATATTAATTAAATTTATTTTCCACTATATAAATTTAATTGCACTCCCAATATTAAACCATATTATATCAAATAATATTTCTCCGGTAGTATTATTTATTCCGTGTATTTAAGATTTAAATATCCATGAATAAAATTAATTTATTGCTAATTAATTTATTCATCTCTTTAATCCGAGACTAGTACCATTCAACCTTAATTATTGTGCGGAACGAGTCCACTCATGAGGTTTACACAATAATTTCTTATGAACTCATCTCGGGGATATTATCAACCCTTCCGGGATACACTGTCCGGTCAATCATTCACGGCATGCCATATATAAAATATAGTGACCCAACTTAACCGGTAATTAACCCAATAATTAAATCGGTTAATTCCTTTGGTAAATCAAAGTCACTTATATTAAATATACACACCCGCAACAATATCGGGGATTAAGAATAAAATACACTGAGACTCGAATCGATTATTGCCGGCAATCCTAATCGATGAATCTCAACGATCCGCTCAATACACCAAGTGTACAAGTGTGATAAAATAATTAAGATAAATTATTTTCTCTCTCACACAACGACTATACCGATGGATTGGTCCGGGTCCATCTAGGTCGTGAGCCACTGTTTGATTAAATACGAGTAACCGATAGTATGATCTTCTGTGTGCCCATGCAACACCATACTAACTACAACGTATAAAATCTAGGACTATGATTTGCATATATTTAATTAATAATAATTAAAAGCAAACAATTGTTTATTAATTTAATAGATTAAATGCTATGACCGGGAGTTTACCGTTACTTAAATCTAGACATTAAGTACACAACTCCAACAATCTCCCACTTGTACTAAGGTCTAGTCATTTCCTCCAAACTCCCGGTTCCCATACTCATCACGTGCTTTAAAGTGTACTTCCGAGAAGTACTATGTGAGTGAGCAATCTAGGTTGCCGCTCTGAAGTTATCTTGGTGACTACTACGTCGTCTCCCTTGACGATGACTCTTATCAGGTGGTACTTGCTCTATGTGTTAACATCACTTTTGACTTATGACTTCTTCCAGTTCACCGTGCACCGCTATCCAATAGCCTTTGGTAAACTAAGAGTCATATCCAAGTCAAGAGGTTATCCCGGAACCTAACCAAAACTTCCGCTGCCTCTGAGGCCGCTATTCGGTTATGAGAGAGTCTGAGAAGCGTCCTGCTTATCACTCTTTTAAGGTTCCACCTCTTCCTAAAAGTGAACACATAGCCTGATATCGACTTTCACTGGTCCTTTCTTTGATTTTTTGATCTGAGAATCTGTAATCTAAGAAGATTTCGTCTTTGCTTAATAATTCAGTACTTTGCAAGTACTATTACAGCATCCGAAAATCTCTTGTCTAGATTACTTTGATATCCTCCCACTACGCAAACCGCATAGTTGATATCAGGTTCTTGTTTTACAACATTGCATCTATATAGCTTTCCATACTTGAAGTATAGGAAATTGCTTTGTCTATCTCCTTCATGTGTATGAACACAAACCCTTTAGATAGATGTATATTCTGTCTCTGAAAGGCAATAACCTTTCTCAGAAGTATGCATGTTTAAAACAAACCATAATCGTATAAGATGTCTAGGAAAAGTACAATGTTCTTATCTCTAGATCATAAGAACATGATCTAACTTCTTCTCAATCTTATATCTCGATTTATTTAGACAACCATTATTTCATGTCTGACAATATTTTTACATTGTTGCCAATGATGAAATGTTATCTACATAAAATCTCCGAGAAACACCACCTTGTTTCCATTACGTCTTCAATACACCTTTCGTCTATGCCTTTTGATGAATCCATCAAATGGACTATCCCATCAATTCGCAAGTTCCACGATTCATAGCTTTATTTCAATCCATAAATGGATTTACTAAGCTTGTACTCTAAATGATCTAGCCTCTCAACAATAAACCTTATTGTTCCAAGCAGGCATATTTAGATCTAGTACCGCCCTTATGCAGAGCTAGGGGTCGATTTCATCTCTACTAGATCCAGAGTCCGAACTCCTCTAGTCTTATGAATATCTCTGGTTGTCCAACAACCTCCCACTGCAATGGCGTCCCGGTGTATAACAGTAATAACAATAGGTGCAGTGTGTGGTGTACTTCTACTCGGTTTGGCTGGTTCCTAGTCTTTTGTCCTTCTTCTCATTCCAAGGTATTACGTCAGTTCAGGCTTTGTAGTTCATCTAATAGTCTTCCTCTATGAATCGGACGAGACGTCCCTCTGATTCATAGTACTATAGAACACACGACATTTTGTTCATCTAGGATATCCTACAACCATATTGAATATGCCGTTGTATCTAGGAATATCCATAGAACATAGGTAGTTCCGAACAACTTGTTCTTTTACTATTAGATTTCCATTTCTTATTTGCAACGCATCATCTCTACACGTAAGTGTATGGTGCGGCCCTTTGGAATTGAATCCCAATCTTTAATTACGCTATGCGTTATTCAGATAGGTGATGGCCTCCGCGACCGAGTCGCAGGCTTCTAATGGATATACTTTGATGGTTCCCCATAATAACTTTGTGTCCATTGACTAGTCAAAACACTTTGCTTTTATGGCACATCAAGTATTCTAATCCATCACCGAGTATTCTTGAAAGAATTACTCGTACCTTTCTAATATACACATATGTCTGCATATCTAATCATTTTCAATACTTGTCTGAATTCCATCCTTTTTCCAGAAAGGTTTGCTTAGACGTATTATCCTCCAAATTTAATTCTTAGGTCGGAAGGTCCATTCCTTCAACTATAATTGATCAAATCAATTTCGACCATTCGAATCTTATTTGAAAATACTATTAAGTAAAAGAATTCACAAGTATAATGATTAATAAAGAAACATCTAATAAGTAAAACAAGTTAAAGAACGGTTCGTTGCATCGGGGTAGACTTAGGATATATCATTCATATATTGCTATCTAATGTACCAGAATAGATAATGCCATTATTTCTTATCAAAATCATCCAATGATTAAAGAAATAAAATATTCATTCATAAATAATAGAAATCCAGAACAAAACGTTCTTTCTAAAATAAAGGGTACATAAAGCAATAACTTTGAAATGAAATCCTATTTAACTACTAAAGCAGATAAATGTCTTCCACCGCAACAGCTGCCTCCTCTACAGCTTTTGCCTGTGTAGACTCGAACTCTTCTTCTCTAAGTCGTCGGGTTTTCTGGAACCCCTGCATTCAAAATGCACATACCGTCAGTGGTTCCATATCTACACACCAGAATTCTGGTAGATAATACCGCTGACTATGTTTTTACGACTAAAGAAAAATTCGTACCTTTGAGAGGACATTCAGACTTCCAGTGTCCAGACTTGTTGCATCGGAAGCACTTGCCCTTTGGCTTTGCAGCCCCCACTCGTGGTACAGTCCTCTTGACACCACTGGGTTTCCAGGCTTGCTTCCTCCTCTTGCCCCTACCTCCACCAGGCTTAAAGCCTTTGGACTTAGTAGCTACAAACGCTTGAGACTTGCCCTTCTTGTAGATCCCCTCTGCCGCCTTCAGTTCAGTCAGGAGTTGTGCAAGAGAATAAGATAGTTTACCCATATTATAACTCATGCGAAACTGCTCAAAACTAGGGGTCAGAGACTGGAGTATGATGTCGACTTGCGTCTCAGCATCAATTTGAGCTCCTAGGATCTCAAGCTCATTCAACAGACCCATCATCTTAAGAACGTGCTCCCCTACGGGCGTTCCTTCAGACTGAGTAGTTGTCATGAGGACTCTCATGGCTTCTTGCCTTGCCGCACGATCTTGCTCCCCAAACATCTCCTTGAGGTTAAACATCATATCATAGGCAGTGTCCATCGACTCATGTTGGGTTTGGAGTACATTTGACATGGAAGCCAAAATATAACACCTAGCCATTTCATCAGCCTTTTTCCACTTCCGATATGTCAGTTTTTCCTCATCAGTTGAGGCAGCCGTGGGCTCAGCAGGGCATACTTCATGGAGTACAAACTTGTACTCTTCAGAAGTTAGGACAATGTCTAAATTTCTCTTCCAATCAATATAGTTGGGGCCAGTGAGCTTATGCTCCTTGAGTATCATAGAAAGTGGGTTCATAGCTATTCTCTAAACCTATAAGCACATTTAAACAAACAATTAATTTAATATCCGATATTATCTCCCTCAAATAATATCATTAAATCACTAATCACATCTAAAATCCCATCAGATAAGGCAAGCCACGTTGTGTGGACGTTTACCCACCCAAATGATTTAGCAATTAGATTTTCTTTGGTCATACATCACTTATAGCGGAACCTCGGTGGGAGGAATACTATAAGGCGTATCTAAGTGTAAACCATTACTCAGCACCAAAGTAAATCGTTTGGAATTGCTACATCACCGCAAGCCACGTTGTGTGGACGTTTACGACAACTTCACAACTCTTCACAATTTCTTACAACTGTCTACATCAATTAATCCAAAATCCGTCAGTGGAGCAAGCCACGTTGTGTGGACGTTTACTACACTAAGAGACTTTTATAATTGACTCCCAGTTACGAGATCCATTCGATTTTCGTAAATCAAGACGCGGAGAATCATAAGTGAAACTCGAAGTTTCTAACCAGTGATTCACCATGCGAACAACCCTATCTCTCATTAGATGAGGGAGCCGAGCAGACAATCGATCCATCTATCAAAGAATGGCACGACTGCCTCTAATTTGTGTCCTCGACATGACCAAGTGGCTTAGGCTCCATTCCACTCCCCGGGGTGAGAATGAGTCGACTTGAAGTCAGTTTCAGAAAGACAAATTAGGCATTGTTTGATAAACTTAATCAATGTTTCTTGTAAAAGGAATTACAAGAATTCTCCTCAAATGACACATCTATACGAACTTCAAAAGTCCATAAGAGTCACCAAGAGAACAGTAATGGAGACCATGGGAATGTTTCCATCCCCTCTCCCACTTAGCTTTTTATAACAAAGGGATACGCTATCTAATGCATAATTAAACACATAAGCATGCATACAAGCAATAAAGCACATAGCACATAGTCAAAATAATACTAGAAAAATTATTTTCCGACTATCATGGCTTTATTCCATCTCCGTATGCGTCTTCTAGTCTTCAGTCTTCGTTCTTGAATGCTCCATGTGACGAGAATATTAATCCCAATATTTAAATCTATTTATTTTTAATAAATCCAAAAGATACTTAATTCGAAAATTAAGTCAATCGAATAAATCAAAAATAAAATTAAATATTATTAATATTTTTATTTATTTATTTTCCTATCTAATTCTATTAAATCTCTAGAATAATCTATCCAAGTCAAACTTGGAATATTCTAGATGACTTCTATAATAGAATAAGGAAATAAAATAAATTAGGACTCTTCTACTTTCCAAGATTAATTAATTTCCATTACTATGAAAATTCCCATAAAATAGGAATAATCAATTAGGAAATAAATCAATCCTAAATTAACTTTTATTCCTTTCCAATTCTACTAAATCTCTAGGATCCTATTCCAAGTAGAACTCGGAATACTCTAGAAGACTTCCATAATAGAATAAGGAATAAAATTAATTCCAATTAATTCTTTTCCTAATCCATGAGAATTCCCAAAAAATAGGAAAACTCAATTAGGAAAACCGAATCAATTAGGTAAGTAGAATCTTGGTAGGAGTAGGAGTAGCACGGGTTGTCCCCGCACCACCCCCACCGCCACCGACCGCCGCCACCACCGGAGAGGGCACCGCCGCCGCCTCCCCAGCCGGCCGGCCACCACCTTGCCGGCGGCAGCCCCAGCCGAGGGGCGATCGACCCCTCCCCATGGCTTCGGTCATGGGGTCGATCATGGGGTTGATCGACCCCCCGGTTCTTCGTCCTCTTCGTCTTCTTCGTCACACGAGTTCTCCGGCGGTCGTCTCGGCATCGATCCAACGTAAATAAATTACAAGAAATAAATTTACAATTCCGGTATCGATTCTATACATGAAATCGACCCTATACACTTTCCGGAAAACATAGAACAATAATAATAAATCTAAATTCGGTCAACCCCCGAATTTTTACTATTACAAGCATTCATCCACACAAAACGAATCTCGACATGTCCGAGAGTTTAATAAACGAACAATCATGGTAAATTAAATAGCAATTAATTAAACGAATAATTAACAATCAATTAAACCATGATAGTCGGAATCCCTGCAAGGTAGAACACAATTGAACACATACATGAACACGAAACCAAACGCTCTGATACCAATTGCTGGAAAACGATATCCCGGGTTATCAAAATTGCGGAAACCGACAAACCGACCGAAATCCCGTCGCCGGAGACGAAACCACGAACCACCGTACGAGCCGGAGCTCGACCGAGCTCCGCACGGGCGAACCCGCGCGCCCAGCCGAGCCCCCGCACGGGGCTCGCGATCGCTAGCCCTAGCGATCGCCGGGGATGCACGCGCATCCCCGTGGGGCTGTTCCGAACAGCCCCCGGCGGTGAGTCCGGCGACTCACCACCACCGCCGAGGAGGGCGGTGCGCCCAGCGCACCCGCCGCGGCTGCCCCCGCGATCGACCGTGAGGTCGATCGCATGCCCCGGCGTCCAGCCGGGGCGTCCTCGTGTGGGCCCCGCGATCGACGCCCTAGGGCTCGATCGCACCCCTCGGCTCCCAGCCGAGGGTCCTTCGAACCTTCGCCGGGGATCTCGAATCCCCATCCCCGAAGTTCGTCGTTTTCCCGGATCGTGCGTTCATGTATATGCCACAATTAATTGAACATAAAATCACACAAGGAGTTTTATGATCATACCTTTGATTCTTTGTGCGGAGAAACGAAATCAAGTTGAAAACCTTTTGGATCTTCCCACGTATTCCTTGCACTCCGTTCGAACGTCGGGTGGGCGACGATCTATCGAACTCCTATGGATCTCCTTCAACTCTCTAGAATATCAAGTATGATAATCTTGTCTTATTCAAGTCTTGAATTATGAAGGCCATGTAGTGCTTTTATAGGCTACGTAGGGGATCTAAAGGAGGTGGAATATTGGGCTTCCAATATTGAAGATTAAATTGAGCCCACTGCCCAAGTCCATTAATCCTTATCAATATTAATTAAATTTATTTTCCACTATATAAATTTAATTGCACTCCCAATATTAAACCATATTATATCAAATAATATTTCTCCGGTAGTATTATTTATTCCGTGTATTTAAGATTTAAATATCCATGAATAAAATTAATTTATTGCTAATTAATTTATTCATCTCTTTAATCCGAGACTAGTACCATTCAACCTTAATTATTGTGCGGAACGAGTCCACTCATGAGGTTTACACAATAATTCCTTATGAACTCATCTCGGGGATATTATCAACCCTTCCGGGATACACTGTCCGGTCAATCATTCACGGCATGCCATATATAAAATATAGTGACCCAACTTAACCGGTAATTAACCCAATAATTAAATCGGTTAATTCCTTTGGTAAATCAAAGTCACTTATATTAAATATACACACTCGCAACAATATCGGGGATTAAGAATAAAATACACTGAGACTCGAATCGATTATTGCCGGCAATCCTAATCGATGAATCTCAACGATCCGCTCAATACACCAAGTGTACAAGTGTGATAAAATAATTACGATAAATTATTTTCTCTCTCACACAACGACTATACCGATGGATTGGTCCGGGTCCATCTAGGTCGTGAGCCACTGTTTGATTAAATACGAGTAACCGATAGTATGATCTTCTGTGTGCCCATGCAACACCATACTAACTACAACGTATAAAATCTAGGACTATGATTTGCATATATTTAATTAATAATAATTAAAAGCAAACAATTGTTTATTAATTTAATAGATTAAATGCTATGTCCGGGAGTTTACCGTTACTTAAATCTAGACATTAAGTACACAACTCCAACAATTGTGACCACTCCTTTATCATCTCATCATTGTTACTCATAAAAATGAGATCATCTACATAGAGAGCAACAAATAATACGTTACCTCCTTTCTTCTTTACATTAAGAGCATGCTCGTATAGACATTGCTTGAACCCGTTTTCCTTGAAATATGTATCGATGCGTGTATTCCATGCTCGTGGTCCTTGCTTTAACCCGTAAAGCGCCTTCTTCAATTTTAACACCTTCTTCTCTTCTCCAACTTTCATGTACCCAGGTGGTTGTTCGATGTATACATCTTCTTCGAGCGCACCATTCACGAATGCCGACTTGACATCCATTTGAAATATAGGCCATTTGAATTGAGCTGCTTTTGAGATGAGCAATCGAATTGTCTCCATCCTTGCAACAGGGGCAAATACCTCGTCATAGTCGATTCCTACCTTTTGCTTGTATCCCTTTGCAACAAGTCGCGCCTTGTATCTTTCTATCTCTCCTTAAGAATTCATTTTCTTCTTGAACACCCACTTTACACCGATAGGTTGACTTCCTTTCGGCAATTCTGCTAGCTCCCATGTGTTGTTGCGTTCAATTGCCTTAATTTCCTCGTTCATGTCGGCTTGCCACTTCTTGTCTCGCACTGCCTCTTCAAAGCTGATATTCTCATTATAAACCAAAAGACAAACAAGATGTACCTCATTTGTCGAATCATACAAATCCTGCAAATTTCGATATTTAGGTTGTCGTGGTTCATCTTCATCATCACTACTTTCACTGTTTCTTGGTATGCTTGTTGGTGTAGCACCTGATGACTCTACAACTTCGTTGTTAACCTCCCTTGAATTATTCCAGTCCCACTCGCTTGCTTCGTTTACTCGCACATCACGACTCATCATCACCTTCATGATTATTGGGTCGAGTAACTTGTACCCTTTTGTCTTTTCATCATACCCAATAAAAACATACAATTTGATTTTATCTTCAAGCTTCGTTCTCCTTTGATCTGGTACATGTGCATGAGCCACACTACCGAACACTTTGAGATGAGAGACTGTCGGTTTTTGTCCGCTCCATGCCTCTTGTGGTGTTTGATCTCCTAACTTCATATGTGGGCATTGATTCTGTATATAGATTGCACATTGCACATCTTCTGCCCAAAATTCCTTTGGCATCGTCTTGCTCTTGAGCATTGATCGGACCATGTCAAGAATAGTTCGATTCTTCCTCTCAGCAACACCATTTTGCTGAGGAGAATATGGTGTTGTTAGAAATCTCCTTATGCCTTGCTCCTCGCAATACTTCATGAAAGCCGTTGAGGTATACTCGCCACCTCTATCGGATTGTACGGCTTTTGATGTAACTACCAGTTGCTTTCTCCACCATAACTTTGAACTTTTTGAACATCTCAAATGCTTCATATTTTTCCTTCAACAAATAGACCCAAGTTTTCCGTGAGAAATCATCGATAAAGGAAATGAAGTACTTTTTACCGCTGAACGATTCAGGAGTAATTGGTCCACATATATCTCTATGAATGAACTCGAGAATACTTTTAGCTCGATATTCTGCCTTCTTTTGAAACGAGGTTCTGGCTTGTTTGCCAACCACACATCCTTCACAAAATTTATCCTCGTAGTCCATTTCTGGTAGCCCGTGCACCATGTTATTCGTTGCTATTTTTTGTAGACCGCCATGATGTAGGTGACCATCTTGGAAAACGATATCTCGGGTTATCAAAATTGCGAAACCCATAACCCGAACGAAATCCTTTCGTCGGAGTACACGCGAACATCGCATGCGAGCCGGAGCACGACCGAACGCGCAACACGGCCGAAGCCGTGCGCACGCCCAGCTGAGCCCCCGCACGCGGGGCTCGCGATCGAAGGCATCGATCGCCTTGTGCGATCGATGGGGTTGCAGCGAGCAGCCCTGCGGTGGAGGAGGGGGCGGCTTGCCCAGCGAGCCGCGGCGGCACCAGCCCGCCCCCCCGCGATCGAACCCTAGGTTCGATCGCACCCCGGCGTCCAGCCGGGGTTCCTTTGCCTCGATCGATCCCCAACGGGATCATCCGATCGCCGCGGTCCGGTGGTCAGACCACCACCGCGCGATCGATCCTCGTTCCGGGGTTTGATTCTCGAATCTTGGTTCGTCAATATTTACAATATATTAACGATAAAATCATAAAAGGGGGTTTTACGATTTTATACCACGTTCTCGTTGTCCGGAAAAACGAAGAACATCGATGACCTTGAAGCCTTCCCACGTATTCCTTGCACTTCGTTCGAACGTCGTGTGGGCGACGATCCTCCGAACTCCTATGGATCTCCTTCAACTCTCTAGAACTATCAACTAATGATATTCGTGTCTTATGATTTATGAAGACCATGTAGTGCTTTTATAGGCTACGTAGGGGACCTTAAGGAAGTAGAATATTGGGCTTCCAATATTAATGAAATTGAGCCCAAGCCCAAATCTATTAATCTATTAATATTAATTATATGATTACCTCCACTATATAAATATAATTGCACTCCCAATATTTACCATATTATATCAAATAATATTCTTCCGATAGTATTATTTATTCCGTATGTTTAAGATATAAATATCCATGAATAAATATTATTTATTGCTTAATAAATTTATTCATCTCTTATTTCCGAGACTAGTACCACTCAACTTTATTATTATGCGGGAACAAATCCACTCGCGAGGTTTACATAATAAATCCTTATGAGCTCATCTCGGGGAAATTATCAACCCTTATCGGGACATACTTTCCCGTCAAGAATTTACGGCATGTCATACATAAAATACATTGACCCAACTTTACCGGTAATTGACTGGTTATTCTAATCAATCAATTCCTTTGGAAAATCAAAGCCACTAATATTATATGCACACACCCGCAATAATATCAGGGATTAAGAATAGAATACTCTGAGATTTAAATCGATTATCGAAGGCAATCCTAATCGATAAATCTCAAGCAGATCCGCCCAATACACCAAGTGTACAAGTATGATAAAATAATCAAGACCAATTATTTTCTCACTCATACAACGACTATACCGATGGATTGGTCCTTGTCCATCTAGGGCGTGAGCAACAGTTCGATTATATACGAGTAACCGATAGTATGATCTTCTGTGTGACGACGCACACCATACTAACTACAACGTGTATAATCCAGGACTATAATTTGCATATATTTAATTAAACATAATTAAAAGTAAATGAATGTTTATTTATTAATAGATAAATGAAAGTGTACAAGGAGTTTAGATCACTTAAATCAAGACATTAAGTATACCACTCCATCAGACCAAACCGGAGATGCCACAACGACGCCTTGTCTTCTACGTTGACTTGCAAACATTTTTCTCGCACGTTTCTCAAATTCAATTTGTACATCCGATTTCTTTCCATTTCAACTCGAGCAACCAAGCGCCCTTGCTTGTCCTTCAATTTTAGTACCCGATCCTTTAAAAGTATCGAGTAACCTTTCTCCGTGAGTTGTCCCAAACTCAAAATATTGGTCTTCAAATCTAGTACGTAATATACATTTTGGATTGACCCTATCAAACCATCCTTTTGTACATAATGAATCGTACCTCGTCCTTTAACCATCACCTTTGATGCATCTCCAAATGATACATGTCCATCTTCAATCTTTTGCATGTCTCTAAATAGGTATGCATGACAGCACATATGGTTGCTTGCTCCCGAATCCAGGTACCACATAGTATCATTATTGTTGTTGACTTCATTTTGAGCCATCAAGAGTAAACCTTCGTTTGCTTTGTCTTCCAAAGTTAGGTTGGTTGTTTCTTCCACCTTTTTATCTGCTCGGCAGTCTTTTGCAAAATGTCCTTCTTTACCACAAATATAACATTTGTAGGAGTTGCAATCCTTCGCGTAATGACCATACTTGTAGCATTTGTAGCACTCAATGTTGGAATAGTTCGATCGACCACCTCTTCCTCGACCACGTCCTCTTCCACGCCAATTTTGTTGGTCTGACTGTCCTTTCTCCATAGAGTCCCCTTCTTGACTCCTGCCTTGATCACCGCGTCCTCCACGACCACGTCCTCTTCCTCTATAATTTTGGGAATATAGATTAGTACCTTCTCGTCTGTGATTGACGCCTTGGTTTGAAGTGCTTCTCCTCTTTTCTTTTCTTCTTTTGTTGTTCGTGTGCCTCGAGAGAACCTGCAAGCTCATCGATTTTCAGAATCGAAAGGTCCTTTGACTCTTCTATCGCACAAACAATATTCTCAAAATTGTCGGTTAATGATCTCAAAATTCTTTCCACAACTCGCGAATCGGTTAACGCTTCTCTATTACGATTGAGTTGGTTCGCCACTGCTTGTACACGAGTGATATAGTCAGATACACTCTCTGACTCCTTCATCTTCATGCTCTCCAACTCCCCACAAAGAGTTTGGAGATGCACTTGCTGTTGGGATATGTCCTTCGATCCTACGTGTGCAATCGATAAAGTCATAAGGTCGTCTATGGATGTTTAAATAATTATTAGATAATATTAATTGCTGGGAGCAATATAATATTGATCAATAATTATACCTAAATATAAACTATAATTATACCTATAACTGTTTGCTAAAATGAGTCGATTTGGAATTGATAAATATATAAACTAGGTTTATATTCGATGTGATTTACGTACTGTTGGAGTTGTGTACTTAATGTCTAGATTTAAGTAACGGTAAACTCCCGAATATAGCATTTAATCTATTTAATTAATAAACAATTATTTGCATTTAATTATATGCAAATCATAGTTCTGGATTTTATACGTTGTAGTTAGTATGGTGCTGCATGGGCGCACAGAAGATCATACTATCGGTTACTCGTATTTAATCGAACAGTTGCTCACGACCTAGATGGACACGAACTAATCCATCGGTATAGTCGTTGTGTGAGAGAGAAAATAATTTATCTTAATTATTTTATCACACTTGTACACTTGGTGTATTGGGCGGATCAGCTCGAGATTTATTGATTAGGATTGCCTTGGATAATCAATTTAAATCTCGGAGTATTTTATTCTTAATCCCCGATATTATTGCGGGTGTGTATATTTAATACTAGAGGCTTTGATTTTCCAAAGGAATTAACCGATTTAATTATTGGGTTAATTACCGGTAAAGTTGGGTCGCTATATTTTATATACGACATGCCGTGAATACTTGACGGGAAAGTGTATCCCGGAAGGGTTGATAATATCCCCGAGATGAGTTCATAAGGAATTATTGTGTAAACCTCATGAGTGGATTCGTTCCGCACAATAATAAAGGTTGAACGGTACTAGTCTCGGATATAAGAGATGAATATTATTTATTGAGCAATAAATAAATTTATTCATGGATATTTAAATCTTAAATACACGGAATAAATAATACTAAGATGGAGAAATATTATTTGATATAATATGGAATAATATTGGGAGTGCAATTTTATTTATATAGTGGAAAATAAATAAAATTAATATTGATAAGAATTAATAGATTTGGGTTGGACCCAATTTAATTTTCAATATTGAAGCCCAATATTTATTCTCCTTATGATCCCCTACGTAGCCTATATAAGCACTACATGGTCTTCACTTTTCACAACCTAAGTTACGCCAATCATAAAGTTCTGAGAGTGAGGAAGATCCATAGGAATCCGATAGATCGTCGCCCACACGACGTTCGGACGAAGTGCTAGGAATACGCGGGAAGATCACAAGGTCGTCAACCGAATTCGTTTCTCCGTACAACGATTCGAGGTAATAATCGAGAACCCCCTTCTATGATTATTTGTGCGTTGAATAATTGTGATGTATACATGAACGCGCGATCTGGGAAAAACGACGAACCTCGGGGACGGGGATTCGAGATCCCCGGCGAGGATCGAAGGTGCGGCCGAACCCTAGGGTTCAACCGCCGTGCGCGCGCGACGAGGGGCGAGCCACGGATGGACGCCGGGGCATGCGATCGACTTCAGTCGATCGCTGGGGTGCCACGGGCTGGTGCCGTGGCGGACCCCAGCCGCCCTCGACGGCGGCGTGCGCTCGAAGGGGGCCCCGGCTGAAGCCGGGGCGAGCGATCGACTCGGAAGTCGATCGCTAGGGCAGCCGCGGCTAGGCCGCGGCGGGTCAGCTGGGCTGACCGCCCTCCCCTCGATGGCGGAGGCGGTGAGTCGCCGGACTCACCGCCAGGGGCTGTTCCGAACAGCCCCGCGGGGATGGCTCGCATCCCCGGCGATCGCCACACACGGCGATCGCGAGCCCGGGCGTGGGCGTGGCTAGGGTTTAGTCGCGGGTTCTCCCGCGGCGACGCCTTGGTCATGCTCTAGCTCGTCCGTGGTTCGCGTTCGTAGATCCGACTCGTGGGAGAAAATCGGCTGGGGGCGGGCTGCGTGTCTTCGGGCGCGTAGTCTCCAAAGGTCGGACTCCTGCGGATGAGTTGGTGTTCGTGTAATCTCCGGCGAGGGGTTTTCGGTCGGGTTATCGGTTCCGCAATTTTTTTGATAGCCCGGGACATCGAATCCCAACAATTGGTATCAGAGCGTTTGGTTTCGTGTTCATGTATATGTTCGATTATTGTTCTACCTTGCAGGATTTCCGGCTATCATGGTTGGATTTAATTAATTGTTTTTTAATTAATTATCATGATTATTAAACTCTCGGACATGTCGAGATTCGTTTTGTGTGGTTGAATGTTTGTAATAGTAAAAAATTTGGGGGTTGACCGAATTTAGGATTTATTATTACGTACTTTATTTTCCGGAAAATGTATAGGGTCGATTTCATGTATAGAATCGATACCGGAATTGTAATTTAAATTTTGTAATTTTAATTACGTTGGTTCGATGATGAGACGATTGCCGGAAGACGAAGAAGTGACGAGAAAACGAGGGCTTGGGATCGATCACATGATGGTGATCGACCCATAGCCTAGCCGGCGTGGCTAGGCGGCGGCGGCGCTCCTCCCGAGTGGCCGGCCGATCCATCAAGGTGGGGATGGTGTGGGGTCTCCCAATCCCATGCTATTCCTACCAAGAAATTACTTTCCAAATTAATTCGGATTTTTCCTATTTGATTGTTCTCCTTTTGGAAACTCTCATGGATTAGGAAAAGAATTAATTTAAATTAATTTTATTTCTATTGATTTATTTCCTTCATGGAAATATTCATAGATTAGAAATTTAATTGATTTAGTACTAAATTTATTTTTCCTATTTGATTATTCCTACTCATGGGAATATTCATGGATTAGGAATAAAAATAAATTTGAAAAGTAGTAGTCCTAATTTATTTATTTTATTTCCTTGTTCTATTATAGATATCTTCTAGAATATTCCAAGTTTTACTTGGATAGATTATTCTAGAGATTTAATAAGAACTAGATAGGAAAATAAATAAATAAAAATATTAATGATATTTAATTTTATTTTTGATATATTCGATTGACTTAATTTTCGAATTAAGTAACTTTTGGATTAATTGAAAATAAATAGATTTAAATATTAGAGATTAATATTCTCGTCACATGGAGCATTCAAGAAACGAAGACTGAAGACTAGAAGATGCATATGAAGATAAAGCCATGATAGTCGGGGGAAAAATAATTTCTCTAGCATTATTTTTGACTATGTGCTATGTGCTTTATTGCTTTCATGCATGCTTATGTGTTTAATTATGCATTAGATAGCGTATCCCTTTGTTATAAAAAGCTAAGTGGGAGAGGGGATGAAAACATTCCCATGGTCTCCATTACTGTTCTCTTGGTGACTCTTATGGACTTTTGAAGTTCGTGTAGATGTGTCATTGGAGGAGAATTCTTGTAATTCCTCTTACAAGAAACATTGATCAAGTTTATCAAACAATGCCTAATTTGTCTTTCTGAAACTGACTTCAAGTCGACTCATTCTCACCCCGGGGAGTGGAATGGAGCCAGAGCCACTTGGTCATGTAGAGGACACAAATTAGAGACTTTCGTGCCATTCTTTGATAGATGGGTCGTTTGTCTGCTCGGCTCCCTCATTCATGAGAGATAGGGTTGTTCGCATGGTGAATCACTGGTTAGAAACTTCGAGTTTCACTTATGATTCTCCGCGTCTTGATTTACGAAAATCGAATGGATCTGGTAATTGGGAGTCAATTATAAAAGTCTCTTAGTGAAGTAAACGTCCACACCACGTGGCTTGCTGCACTGACGGATTTTGGATTAATTGATGTAGACAGTTGTAAGGAATTGTGAAGAGTTGTGAAGTTGTCGTAAACGTCCACACCACGTGGCTTGCGGTAATGTAGCAATTCCAAACGATTCACTTTGGTGCTGAGTAATGGTTTACACTTAGATACGCCTTGTAGTATTCCTCCCCACGAGGTTACGCTATAAGTGATGTATGACCAAAGAAAATCTAATTGCTAAATCATTTGGGTGGGTAAACGTCCACACCACGTGGCTTGCCTTACCTGATGGGATTTTAGATGTGATTAGTAATTTAATGATATTATTTAAGGGAGATAATATCGGATATTAAATTAATTGTTTGTTTAAATGTGCTTATAGGTTTAGAGAATAGCTATGAACCCACTTTCTATGATACTCAAGGAGCATAAGCTCACTGGAACCAACTATATTGTTTGGAAGAGAAATTTAGACATTGTCCTAACTTCGGAAGAGTACAAGTATGTACTCCATGAAGTGTGCCCTGCCGAGCCCACGGCTGCCTCAACTGATGAGGAAAAACTGGCATATCGGAAGTGGAAAAAGGCTGATGAAATGGCTAGGTGTTATATTTTGGCTTCCATGTCAAATGTACTCCAAACCCAACATGAGCCAATGGACACTGCCTATGATATGATGACTAACCTCAAGGATATGTTTGGGGAGCAAGATCGTGCGGCTAGGCAAGAAGCCATGAGAGTCCTTATGTCGACTACTCAGTCTGAAGGAACGCCCGTTGGGGAGCACGTTCTTAAGATGATGAGTTTGTTGAATGAACTTGAGGTCCTAGGAGCTTCTATTGATGGTGAGACGCAAGTCGACATCATACTCCAGTCTCTGGCCCCTAGTTTTGAGCAGTTTCGTATGAGCTATAATATGGGTAAACTATCTTATACTCTTGCGCAACTCCTAACTGAACTAAAGGCGGCAGAGGGGATCTACAAGAAGGGCAAGTCTCAAGCGCTTGTAGCTACCAAGTCCAAAGGCTTTAAGCCTGGTGGAGGTAGGGGCAAGAAAAGGAAGCAAGCCTGGAAACCCAGTGGTGTCAAGAGGACTGCACCACAAGTGGGGGCTGCAAAGCCAAAGGGTAAGTGCTTCCGATGCAAGAAGATGGGACACTGGAAGTCTGAATGTCCTCTCAAAGGTACGAATTTTTCTTTAGTCGTAAAAACATAGTCAGCGGTATTATCTACCAGAATTCTGGTGTGTAGATATGGAACCACTGACGGTATGTGCATTTCTTTAAATGCAGGGGTTCCAGAAAACCCGGCGACTTAGAGAAGAAGAATTCGAGTCTACATGGGCGAAGCTGTTGGGGTAGCAGCGGTTGCAGTGGAAGACATTTATCTGTTTTAAGTTTTCATTTCAGTTATTGCTTATGTACCCCTTTATTTTGAAAAAGAACTTCGTTCTGGTTTTTCTTTATTAATGGATATTTTATTTCTTTAATCATTGGATGGTTTGGATAAGAAATAATGGTGATATCCATTATGGTACATTAGATAGCAATATGTGAATGATGAATCCTTAGTCTACCACGATGCAACAAACCGTTATATATAACTTGTTTTACTTATTAGATGTATTTCTCTTGTCAATCATTATACTTGTGAATTCTTGAACTTGGTAGTATCTATTCAAAAGGGATTCAAAAGGTCGAAATTGATTTGATCAATTGTAGTTGGAGGAATGGACCTCCCGACCTAAGAATCGATCTTGAGAGATGATACAACTGAGTTAACCTTTCTGATAAAGGATGGAATTCGGACAAGTATAGAAAATGATGATTAATGCGGTATGTGTAATTAGAGAAGGTACGAGTCATTCCTTCAAGAATACTCGAAGATGGATTAGAATACTTGATGTGCCATAAAGGCAGAGTGTTTTTAAACACAAAGCCACTATGGGGATCCTTCAAAGTATATCCATTTATAGCCTGCGACCTGATCGCGGAGGCTATCACCTATCTAAATAACACATAGCATAAATCAAAGACTAAGATTAAGTCTCAAGCACATACACTGATGTGTAGACATGTGTCAGGAATGAGAAATGGGATTCTAATGGTAAAAGAACAAGTTTGTTCGGAACTACCTGTGTTCTATGGATATTTCTGGACGCAACGGCACATTCTATGTGGTTGTAGAATATCCTAGAAGAACAAGTAATTGTATGTTCAATAGTACTACGAACCAGAAGGTTGTTCTCGCCCGGTTCATAGAGGAAAAACTATTAGATGAACTACAATGCCCTAATTGACAAAGTACTTTAAAATGAGGAAAGGGAAAGACTGAGAACCAGCCTGACCGAGTAGTAGTACACCACTAACTGCACCTAATGTTGTTACTGTTATACACCGGGACGCCATTGCAGTGGGAGGTTGTTAAGCAACTAGAGATGTTCATAAGACTGGAAGAGTTTTGAACTCTGGATCCAGTATACATGAAATCGATCCCTAGGTCTGCATAGGATTTAGCGAAGAAGGTGTGTTAGAGACGTAATGGAAACAAAGGTGGTGTTTCTCGGAATTTTGTGTAGATAACACTTTGACATTGGCGACAATGTGAAAATGTTGTCAGACATAAAATAGAGGTTGTCTAAATAAATCAATATATAAGATTGAGAAGAAGTTAGAGCATGTTCTTAAGATCTTATGATCTAGAGATAAGAACATTGTACTTCTCCTAGACATCTTGTACGATTAAGGTTTGTTTTAAACATGCATACTTCTGAGAAAGGTTATTGCCTTTCGAGAACAGAATGCACCTATCTAAGGTTGTGTTTTCGAACACATGAAGGAGATAGATGAGGACAAAGCAGTTTCCTATACTTCAAGTATGGAAAGCTCTATAGATGCAATGTTGTAAAACAAGAACCTGATATCAACTATGCGGTTTGCGTAGTGGGAGGATATCAAAGTAATCTGGATAAGGGATGTTCGAATGCTGCAAGAATACTTTCATAGTACTGGCTTGAGCAAGACGAAATCTTCTTAGATTACAGATTCTCAGATCCAAAAAATCAGAGAAGGACCAGTGAAAGTCGATATCAGGCTATGTGTTCACTTTTAGAAAGAGGTGGAACCATGAAGTGAAAGAGTGATAAGCGGGACGCTTCTCAGACTCTCTCATAACCGAATAGCAGCCTCAGAGGCAGCGGAAGTTTTGGTTAGGTTCCGGGATAACCTCTTGACTTGGATATGACTCTTAGTTTACCAAAGGCTATTAGATAGCGGTGCACGGTGAACTAGAAGAGGTCATAAGTCAAAAGTGATGTTAACACATAGAGCAAGTACCACCTGATACGAGTCATCGTCAGGAGAGACGACGTAGTAGTCACCAAGATAACTTCAGAGCGGCAACCTAGATTGCTCACTCACATAGTACTTCTCGGAAGTACACTTTAAAGCACGTGATGAGTATGGGAACCGGGAGTTTGGAGGAAATGACTAGACCTTAGTACAAGTGGGAGATTGTTGGAGTTGTGTACTTAATGTCTAGATTTAAGTAACGGTAAACTCCCGAATATAGCATTTAATCTATTTAATTAATAAACAATTATTTGCATTTAATTATATGCAAATCATAGTTCTGGATTTTATACGTTGTAGTTAGTATGGTGCTGCATGGGCGCACAGAAGATCATACTATCGGTTACTCGTATTTAATCGAACAGTTGCTCACGACCTAGATGGACACGAACTAATCCATCGGTATAGTCGTTGTGTGAGAGAGAAAATAATTTATCTTAATTATTTTATCACACTTGTACACTTGGTGTATTGGGCGGATCAGCTCGAGATTTATTGATTAGGATTGCCTTGGATAATCAATTTAAATCTCGGAGTATTTTATTCTTAATCCCCGATATTATTGCGGGTGTGTATATTTAATACTAGAGGCTTTGATTTTCCAAAGGAATTAACCGATTTAATTATTGGGTTAATTACCGGTAAAGTTGGGTCGCTATATTTTATATACGACATGCCGTGAATACTTGACGGGAAAGTGTATCCCGGAAGGGTTGATAATATCCCCGAGATGAGTTCATAAGGAATTATTGTGTAAACCTCATGAGTGGATTCGTTCCGCACAATAATAAAGGTTGAACGGTACTAGTCTCGGATATAAGAGATGAATATTATTTATTGAGCAATAAATAAATTTATTCATGGATATTTAAATCTTAAATACACGGAATAAATAATACTAAGATGGAGAAATATTATTTGATATAATATGGAATAATATTGGGAGTGCAATTTTATTTATATAGTGGAAAATAAATAAAATTAATATTGATAAGAATTAATAGATTTGGGTTGGACCCAATTTAATTTTCAATATTGAAGCCCAATATTTATTCTCCTTATGATCCCCTACGTAGCCTATATAAGCACTACATGGTCTTCACTTTTCACAACCTAAGTTACGCCAATCATAAAGTTCTGAGAGTGAGGAAGATCCATAGGAATCCGATAGATCGTCGCCCACACGACGTTCGGACGAAGTGCTAGGAATACGCGGGAAGATCACAAGGTCGTCAACCGAATTCGTTTCTCCGTACAACGATTCGAGGTAATAATCGAGAACCCCCTTCTATGATTATTTGTGCGTTGAATAATTGTGATGTATACATGAACGCGCGATCCGGGAAAAACGACGAACCTCGGGGACGGGGATTCGAAGGTGCGGCCGAACCCGGCGAGGATCGAAGGTGCGGCCGAACCCTAGGGTTCGACCGCCGTGCGCGCGCGACGAGGGGCGAGCCCCGGCTGGACGCCGGGGCATGCGATCGACTTCAGTCGATCGCTGGGGTGCCACGGGCTGGTGCCGTGGCGGACCCCAGCCGCCCTCGACGGCGGCGTGCGCTCGAAGGGGGCCCCGGCTGAAGCCGGGGCGAGCGATCGACTCGGAAGTCGATCGCTAGGGCAGCCGCGGCTAGGCCGCGGCGGGTCAGCTGGGCTGACCGCCCTCCCCTCGATGGCGGAGGCGGTGAGTCGCCGGACTCACCGCCAGGGGCTGTTCCGAACAGCCCCGCGGGGATGGCTCGCATCCCCGGCGATCGCCACACACGGCGATCGCGAGCCCGGGCGTGGGCGTGGCTAGGGTTTAGTCGCGGGTTCTCCCGCGGCGACGCCTTGGTCATGCTCTAGCTCGTCCGTGGTTCGCGTTCGTAGATCCGACTCGTGGGAGAAAATCGGCTGGGGGCGGGCTGCGTGTCTTCGGGCGCGTAGTCTCCAAAGGTCGGACTCCTGCGGATGAGTTGGTGTTCGTGTAATCTCCGGCGAGGGGTTTTCGGTCGGGTTATCGGTTCCGCAATTTTTTTGATAGCCCGGGACATCGAATCCCAACACGTACATGCATGGGATGTATGGCTTGCATGGAATGCATGTCACATGGTGTGACATGGCATGCCATGCAAGCGATTGGGACCACATCCAATGACATGTGGCATGAGGATGTGGAAATGACCATTCAACTTCACCATTATCACACCTTAATGTGTGATAATGATTCTACATCAATATCACCATTATGGGGGGTTACATGGTGTTATTTCATGGTTTAATAGGTGAGAAAATGCTGATTTTCTCACCACAATATTCAGCTATGCAAATCACACAAAAGAGAGAGAAGAGAGTTCTTGGAGAACCACTTCAAGCAAGTTCATTTTCCGGGTTCGTGTGCAACACGTAGAGGTCGGGCCATGTGTGCGGCTTCAACATCCGGACTATCCAAAGGAGTGACGAGGTCATTCACAAGTAGAGCTTCGAGTTGCTGATCCATTAAGGTGGTTCAATCGACTCAACACCACCTTAACCAGCATCAACGAATCAATTCATTACCAAATGTAAGAACTCGTTGAACCTTATATATATATATATATATATATATATATATATATATATATATATATATATATATATATATATATATATATATATATATATATATATATATATATGTTTATATGTGTTCTTATACACATTATGTGTGCACTAAGATCCAAGCATGATAGATTTATGCCCCCTTATGTGTTCGAGGTTCAGCGGGCGCTATTGTGGCAACAGCGACCGCTGTTCGAGCCAAATCGTCCCAGAAATTTCTGCCCCCTTATGTTGCTTTCGGCAGGCGCTGATTGCAAAACGGCGACCGCTGTTTCATTTTAGCGGGCGCTGTTTTCATATCAGCGACCGATGTTCCGGGTTTTTGGGGGCGGATTTGAGAGGACCAAAGCATAGGTCTCTGCCTTGGAGGTAGGGGTCATGGACCTGACCAGATGCAGACAAGTTCAGCCGGATCAAGTCGGGGTGATTTCAAGATACTTCGATAGTTTTAATTTCGTTTTTCATACGAGTGTTGTGAGGTTTTAGGGGTCTTTCAATACGTATTATGTGTTTTGCTAGTTATTAGATGTTTTATGTTATAAATGTTCAACTTACATATAAACACATATGCATGCAAGTTCCCAAAATAATGAGTATAAATTTCTTGTCCAAAACATCACACCTATGAAGCCCTCGATCATAAGTTGGTAGGTCCGCCTCAGCGGGGTACTGCTTGTTATTTTGGGATAGTGGGAGTAAGGGTTAGACCCTTACACGTGAGTTTGGTTTTCTCATCGATAGATCCACTGCAGGCTTGACTATTGAGACATGGGATGAGAATGGGACTCTCATCGACCGAGAGTGACATTAGATGTCATTGAAATGGGATGTCTACCTATCTTGGAGTTCTTAAGTGCGGACTCAGTCGGCTTAAGGATTCGCAAGATGAGGGTTTTGGGATCGTTTTGTTCTAATTTATTAAAATTTCAAAAACAAATGCCTAATTTGTCTTTCATTTGATGGATTATAAGGTTAGGATTATTTACACCTCGGGGAGTGATTTAATCCAAAAACACTTAAGTTCATCAATGACACAAATTTGAGACTTTCGAGCCATTGGATGGCGTGAATCGATTGTCTGGTTGGCTCCCTCATTTTAATGAGAGATAGGGCTTCAATTGCATGATAAGATCGCTGGTTAGAAAACCTCGAGTTTTCACTTACGACTTATCGCGTTTTTTGACATTAAGATAATAGGGAACGACGATATTGGATATCGAATGAACAAAATGGAACAAATGAAGTAGTTTTGCTAGACAACCTTTTTTTGTTTACCGCTTTGTGAATGTTTACTTACTTAGTTTATCTTTCTTCTGTAGTTTAATATGTCTGTCTCAACTCAATTCAAGTTCAGCTCTATCTTGG
This sequence comes from Euphrasia confusa, assembly GCA_954870475.1. Lineage (NCBI taxonomy): Eukaryota > Viridiplantae > Streptophyta > Magnoliopsida > Lamiales > Orobanchaceae > Euphrasia > Euphrasia confusa. The sequence goes on from OX940954.1 coordinate 38,039,577, forward strand.
ATAGAGAAAAGTTGAACAACACCAATTTCCTTGATTGGCAACGTAACTTGAGGATAGTCCTCAAATACGAGGAAAAGGAAAGTGTGTTGGACAAACCCCTTCCCGTGCTTCCCGCTGATGGGGGCACGGATGTCCAAAAGGCATCATATGCCCTTGCTAAGAAAGCCTCGAATGAGGTGACATGTTTAATGTTGGCATCCATGGTACCCGAGTTGCAAAAACAATTCGAGTTCATGGAAGCCGATGACATCATAGAAGAGCTCAAGATCATGTTCGGGGAACAGGCTAGTATTTAGCGCTTCGGTGTCACCCGGGCTATAGCTACAGCTAGGCAGGAAAAGGGTAAACCCGTGGGACCACATATGCAGCAAATGATTGGATTATTTGCTTCAAGTGCTCGCCTCAGTTTTTCATATGATGACGAGTTGGCTACCGATTTCATTCTCCATTCTCTTCATGATGGTTATGACGCCTTTAGGCTGAATTTCCACATGAATGGACTAAAGAAATCGCTTCATGATCTCCATGGGATGCTTAAGGCTGCTGAGTCGGCGATTAAGAAGTACCCTAGGAGGGAAGTTCTTATGATTCGGGAAGGAGGTACCAAAAAGTTCAAGGGGATTAAGAAACCGGAAGTGAAAGGCAAAGAGAAAGGGAAAGCTGTGGCAGCTCCTTCCAAAAGGTTCTTGAAAGCTTCTAAGGTTCCTGGTGAATCTGAGTGTTTCTACTGCAAGGGTGTTGGACACTACAAGCGGGATTGCCCCAAGTTCAAGGAGGATGTGAAAAACGGGGTCGTTCCTTCATCTTCATGTATTTATGTCATAGACATAAACTTTACAAATTCTTCTTCTTGGGTATTGGATACCGGATGCGGTGCTCACATTGTTTCACATGTGCAGGGACTGCAAAGAAGTAGAAGTTTGGTAAAGGGAGATATCGATATGCGGGTTGGAAATGGAGCGAGAGTCGCTGCATTAGCCGTAGGATATTATGATTTGTGTTTGCATTCAGGCCGTGTTTTAGTATTGAATAATGTTTATTTCGTACCAAGTATTACCAAGAACATCATTTCTATTTCAGTATTGGATACTGAAGGTTTTTCCTTCACTATAATAAATGCTTTATTTACTATTTCAAAAAGTGGACTGTTCTATGGTACGGCACAATTAGAACATGGTTTATATATACTTCAACTTGACAATCATATATATAAAATTGATACCAAAAAGGTCAAATCGAATGAATTCAATGAAACATACCTTTGGCAATGTGGATTAGGTCACGTCAACATTAATCGTGTAGAGAAACTTCTTAAAAAAGGTATTCTCAAATATTTTGACTTGGAGTAATTTGATACATGTGAAGGGTGTTTGATGGGCAAAATGACAAAGTCACCTTTTCTAGGGAAAGGAGAACGTGCAAGTGATCTATTGGGTTTAATCCATACTGATATATGTGGTCCAATGAGCTCACAAGCACGTGGAGGTTATTTCTACTTCATAACTTTTACCGATGACTTAAGTAGATATGGTTACGTCTATTTAATGAGGCATAAATCGGAAGCCTTTGAAAAGTTCAAAGAATTCCAAAATGAAGTTGAGAATCAACTTGGTAAGAAGATAAAAGTCATTCGATCGGATCGAGGTGGTGAATATCTTAGCCAAGAATTCGATGATCAGCTTATGAGTCGTGGTATTCTATATCAACTCACTCCACCTGGAACACCCCAGATGAATGGTGTTTCCGAAAGAAGGAATAGAACCTTATTAGATATGGTTTGATCGATGATGAGCCTTAGTGAACTACCAAAATCGTTTTGGGGACACGCACTTTTAACAACGGCCTATACACTGAATAGGACACCGTCAAAAGCTATTGATAAGACACCATACGATGTATGGAAAGGGAAAGTCCCTAACTTGTCTTATATCAAGGTTTGGGGATGTGAAGCTTATGTGAAGAGAAATATCTCTACAAAGCTTGAAACCAAATCGGATAAATGTTTCTTTGTGGGTTATCCAAAAGAAACACGAGGGTACCACTTTTACAACCAATCCGAAAACAAATTCTTTGTTGCTCGAGATGGTGTATTTCTTGAAAAGGAATATCTTTCCAAGAAAGTAAGTGGGAGCTCAGTTGAATTGAACGAAGTTCAAGAAGAACAAACTGAGATGGAGACTCAAGACTTGGTCGAGAGTACTCCAGTGGTTTTGGAAACCACACCTAACCCTCGAAAGTCCGGAAGGATTAGATATCAACCTGACAGATACTTAGGTATTCTGACAAATGAGAGTTATGAAATCATACTTTTAGAAAGCAATGAACCTTCGACCTATATCCAAGCTATGACGAGTCCAGATTCCGAGAAATGGCAGGGTGCCATGAAATCCGAAATAGAATCAATGTCTGAAAATCAAGTTTGGAACTTGGTCGATTTGCCTAAAGGGGCTAGGCCCATTGGATGCAAATGGATTTACAAGATAAAAACAGACATGAATGGAAAACCTAGTGTTTTCAAAGCAAGGTTGGTGGCAAAAGGATATAAACAAATTCACGGGGTGGATTATGATGAAACCTTTTCACCAGTTGCTATGATTAAATTCATTCGGATTCTCTTATTCATTGCTGCTCATTATGATTATGAGATATGGCAAATGGACGTTAAAACCGCCTTCTTGAATGGGATTCTAGTAGAGGATGTGTTTATGACACAACCAGCGGGATTTATCGATCCCAATCAGGTTGAGAGAGTATGCAAGCTTAATAGATCCATTTATGGATTAAAACAAACATCTCGGAGCTGTAATCTTCGGTTCGATGAATCTATACAAGAGTTTGGATTTCAAAAGAACATGGAAGACTCTTTGTGTTTACAAGAAAGTCAGTGGGAGTTACGTTGTATTCATTGTGTTGTATGTCGATGACATACTCCTTATTGGAAACAATAATCCTATGCTTAATTCTGTTAAAGAATGGCTTGGAAGATGGTTTTCAATGAAGGATCTTGGAGTAGCACAGTACATATTGGGCATCAGGATCTGTCGGAACAGATCGAAAAGGATGCTTGGACTTAGTCAAGCAACCTATATTGATAAGGTGCTTGACAGGTTCAGAATGAAAGACGCCAAAAAGGGTCTCATTCCAATGACTCATGGTACATCTCTGAGCAAGAGGCAGTTCCCTTTGGGACCTGATGAGCAAATGAGGATGGCAAATATTCCTTATGCTTCGGCAATAGGGTCTATAATGTATGCCATGATATGTACACGGCCAGATGTATCGTATGCTTTGAGCATGACGAGTCGATTTCAAGGAAACCCAAGTGAGGCGCATTGGACTGCGGCCAAGAATATTCTTAAGTACCTTAGAAGGACTAAAGAGTATTTTCTTGTCTTTGGAGGACAAAAAGAGTTGGTTGTGACAGGATATACGGATGCAAGCTTCCAAACAGACAAAGATGATTTCCGGTCTCAGTCCGGTTTTGTCTTTTGTCTGAATGGAGGTGCGGTGAGCTGGAAGAGTTCCAAGCAAACCACCGTAGTTGATTCTACTACAAAGGCTGAGTACATTGCTGCATCAGAAGCAGCAAAGGAGGCCATTTGGATGAGAAAGTTCTTAGATGAGCTCGGTGTCGTACCTAGTTCGTCCCATCCGATAGCTCTCTATTGTGAATAATAGTGGAGCTATCGCGCAAGCCAAGTGCTGGAAATCGATATTCCGGGGTATCAAAAATTGCGGAACCGATAACCCCGACCGAAATCCCGTCGCCGGAAACTCAACCACGAACCACCGTACGAGCCGGAGCTCAACCGAGCACCGCACGGGCGAACCCGCGCGCCCAGCCAAGCCCCCGCACAGGGCTCGCGATCGCTGCCCTAGCGATCGCCGGGGATGCACGCGCATCCCCGTGGGGCTGTTCCGAACAGCCCCCGGCGGTGAGTCCGGCGACTCACCGCCACCGCCGAGGAGGGCGGTGCGCCCAGCGCTCCCACCGCGGCCCAGCCGCGGCTCGCCCGGCGATTGACCCCACGGTCGATCGCGTGCCCCGGCGTCCAGCCGGGGCGTCCTCGTGTGGGCCCCGCGATCGATGCCCTAGGGCTCGATCGCACCCCTCGGCTCCCAGCCGAGGGTCCTTCGAACCTTCGCCGGGGATCTCGAATCCCCGTCCCCGAAGTTCATCGTTTTCCCGGATCGTGCGTTCATGTATGTATCACAATTAATTGAACATAAAATCACACAAGGAGTTTTATGATCATACCTTTTGATTCGTTGTGCGGAGAAACGAAATCAATTGAAGACCTTTGAATCTTCCTACGTATTCCTTGCACTCCGTTCGAACGTCGGGTGGGCGACGATCTATCGAACTCCTATGGATCTTCTTCACGAACTCTCTAGAATATCAAGTATGATAATCTTGTTGTATCTTTAATTCTGAAGACCATGTAGTGCTTTTATAGGCTACGTAGGGGATCTAAAGGAGGTGGAATATTGGGCTTCCAATATTGAAGATTAAATTGAGCCCAATGCTCAAGTCCATTAATCCTTATCAATATTAATTAATTTATTTTCCACTATATAAATTAATTGCACTCCCAATATTAAACCATATTATATCAAATAATATTTCTCCGGTAGTATTATTTATTCCGTGTATTTAAGATTTAAATATCCATGAATAAAATTAATTTATTGCTAATTAATTTATTCATCTCTTGAATCCGAGACTAGTACCATTCAACCTTAATTATTGTGCGGAACAAATCCACTCATGAGGTTTACACAATAATTCCTTATGAACTCATCTCGGGGATATTATCAACCCTTCCGGGATACACTGTCCCGTCAAGTATTCACGGCATGCCATATATAAAATATAGTGACCCAACTTAACCGGTAATTAACCCAATAATTAAATCGGTTAATTCCTTTGGTAAATCAAAGTCACTTATATTAAATATACACACCCGCAATAGTTTCGGGGATTAAGAATAAAATACTCTGAGACTCGAATCGATTATCGCCGGCAATCCTAATCGATGAATCTCAACGATCCGCTCAATACACCAAGTGTACAAGTGTGATAAAATAATTAAGATAAATTATTTTCTCTCTCACACAACGACTATACCGATGGATTGGTCCGGGTCCATCTAGGTCGTGAGCAACTGTTCGATTAAATACGAGTAACCGATAGTATGATCTTCTGTGCGCCCATGCAACACTATACTAACTACAACGTATAAAATCTAGGACTATGATTTGCATATATTTAATTAAAACAATTAAATGCAAACAATTGTTTATTAATTTAATAGATTAAATGCTATGATCGGGAGTTTACCGTTACTTAAATCTAGACATTAAGTACACAACTCCAACACCAAGGAGCCTAGGGAGCACCACAAATCCAAACATGTGCTCTTGATGTTCCACATTCTCAGGGAGATAGTTAGTCGTGGAGACATCGAGATAAATAAAGTTGCAACTGATGATAATGCTGCCGACCCGTTAACTAAACCACTCCAGCTGTCAAAGCATGATGCTCATACGACTGCAATAGGGATACGATATCATAGAGATGGATTGTGATTCATATTACTGTATTGTCTACTTTTGGAGTTTATGTAAACATTCACGTATCTTTTATGATATTCAATAATTTCTTCATATAATTGTGGTTTAAATTGTATGAATTGTCCAAATGATTAAATTATATTAATTGGGTTATGAGGTCGATTTACCACATAAATGAAGTCCCAAGTGTTGAAATAATATAATTAAATCATAAAATTGTTCCTAGTTCGTATCATCGAGTACGAACAAACTGATAATACAATAAACTAGATTGTAATGTGTACTATAGCGCCGCTTCATGGGCTAGTGATGTGGGACATCAAGTAAAATTACATAGATATTAGCTGGGACCTAATGATCGAACAGACCCGACTGGAATAGTATTTAAGATTTCGAGTCATAATACTATTTCATTGACTGTCGAGCAATTTCCTCTGACCTGAGTAGTCTAGAGTGATTTCATTGTGAAATGGTGTACTTTGATACAAGTAAACGCCTTTCGTAAAAGGAGGTTATAAAACTTGTTATTGGGTATATCAGGAAGCAAGTGGGAAAGCTTGGATTGACAAGATGGAATTGTCCTCCATTTTATAATGGGAAACATGTCTTACCGGCCACTTGGAGAGTCGAGACTGTGGAAAATACGTGGCCACGTCCAGATTCGTATCATAGTGATAAATCTGGTTTTACAGTCTGTCTCATACTCCAAGAAAGGTTTGAACCGATTGAGGATGACTCAAGTCTTGCCTCAAGTTCAAGTTAAGACATAAAGTGACAACAGGAAATTGGCAGCACACTGGCTCTGAAGGCCAAGTGGGAGATTGTTAGGATATGTCCTTCGGTCCTACGTGTGCAATCGATAAAATCATAAGGTCGTCTATGGATGTTTAAATAATTATTAGATAATATTAATTGCTGGGAGCAATATAATATTGATCAATAATTATACCTTAAGGGTCACACACGAGCCAGAAATACGAGCTATAAGTGTTTGCTAAAATGAGTCGATTTGGAATCGATAAATATATAAACTAGGTTTATATTCGATGTGATTTACGTACATGCATGGGATGTATGGCTTGCATGGAATGCATGTCACATGGTGTGACATGGCATGCCACGCAAGCGATTGGAACCACATCCAATGACATGTGGCATGAGGATGTGGAAATGACCATTCAACTTCACCATTATCACACATTAATGTGTGATAATGATTCTACATCAATTACACCATTATGGGGGTTTACATGGTGTTATTTCATGGTTTAATAGGTGAGAAAATGCTTACTTTCTCACCACAATATTTAGCTACGAAAATCACACAAAAGAGAGAGAAGAGAATTCTTGGAGAACCACTTCAAGGAAGCAAGCAAGTTCATTTGTGCGGCTTCAACATCCGGACTATCCAAAGTAGTGACGAGGTCATTCACAAGTAGAGCTTCGAGTTTCTGATCCATTAAGGTGGTTCAATCGACTCAACACCAACTTAACCAACATCAACGAATCAATTCATTATTAAATGTAAGAACTTGTTGAACCTTATATATATATATATATATATATATATATATATATTGGATGTGTATATATATATGTTTATACGTGTTCTTATACACATTATGTGTGCACTAAGATCCAAGCATGATAGATTTATATGCTTTACACGCTTCCGCACACACGGTATATCGATCGGATCGGTATATCATAACCATTCACTTGCTTGACTCGGTCGGCTCCTTTGAACACTTTTTCTAAAATGTCCCACGCTTCTTTTTAAGTAGTTGCACCGGCAATCTTCTCAAAGCCCGACTCGTCAACAGCTCGGAACAACATGTATAATGCTGCTTTATCCTTCAATCGCGCCTCATTCAACGCCTTATTTTCAGCCGTCGTATATGCCGTGGTATTCGCTAGTTCTTCGAAACCTCCTTCGACTATACTCCACGTATCTTGAGACCCAAGAAGAGCTTTCATTTGAAGGCTCCAATTTTCATAGTTCGTCTTTGTTAGTCGTGGTAGCGGCATTTGACCCGTCACATTCGCCATCCGCTCTGATAGCAATTTGTAGAAATAATATAAACTCACAAATATTATTTCTTATTTATGGAGAATATATATATATATATATATATATATATATATATATATATATATATATATATATATATATATATATATATATATATATATATATATATATACTAGCGATGAGAGAAAGAGGAGTTAAAATACCTTTTTATTTTTTTATGCAACTCATGTCTTTTATCAAAACCAACAAAGCCTTTATATAGGAACAAACGTTCCTAAACACAAAAATGAAACTAATTAATTCCAAAACCATCAATTAACTCTAACAAAGATGAAACTAATTAATTCTAAAACCATCAATTAACTCTAACACTTATATCACTTTAAGTTACAAGAAATAACTCTTGTACTTTTATTATCTATTAACTCCATCCCATTTAATGTTTATTCAACACAGCCTAACTACGACTCTACGAGATTTCAACATACTCCTCGACGGAAGCGTGATCATTGTAGGGGGCAGAGGACAGTCGCAGTACTCTGCAAACAAAAACAACTTGTACCGGGGACGACCCCCGGAACTACCATAGCTAGATCCCCGATGGCAACGTAGGAATATGCTCCACCGAGTACTGCGAATTGTATGTAGGTGTGAGTGTGATACACCTAACAAACAGGTAATAAAACTATTTTTGAATTTAGTATTTTCATTAAAATACACATAAATCGGTACTGAAACTATGTTTGAACTTTACCATGTTTGAACTTTATGCAATGAAAATGAGCTTTACCATGTTTGAACACTTTACCAGGTTGAACTTTATGCGATGGAATTGAGCGGAACCGTTGACCAAACTCAACATTCAGAGCTCAATCCATGAACAACTACTACAGTAACATTTAAGAAAAAATAATCCCTAATTTTAAAAAAATAAAAAATTAACACAAACATCCTCAATCGGGCAAACACGAATTCTCCCCCGATCGATTGATTTCGGCAACCAATGGGAGGCAGGGGAGCGAGAGCAGCGATGGCGGTGAATGTGGCGATGACGCTCGAACCTGTGGTGTCAAGATTCTGATTTCTCAAAATTGTGGTTTGAGAGATTTGTTTGGGTTTTATTTGAAGGGTAGATTAGAATAATTAAATAGATTAAGAAGTTTCTTTCCACTTGTGCGCTGCTCGTCGAGAAAGGCGACGGCATCTGGGCTGTTTCCACCATGAAAAGTCCATGTAATAACATAATAAAGGCCCATTAGTCAAAAGGGAAAAACCCTAATTGTAACGCTATAAATAGGTGGTATCTCATACAAAAAGGGGAGATTGGGAGCCCAAAAAAGATAGCTTACCATTTCAGTGCAAGTTTTTCTTTCTATTTTCAGAAACAAGAGAAATAGTTTAGTTTAATCCTCAAAATATCAACTTCTGTTACGAGAGAAAGAGGGATCTTCTTGCTTGGATTTTTCTACTCGTTAACAATATAATTTTGAATCATAATACTTTTGAAATTTTCCTTTTGTAAGGTAAAGGTTGAAAAGGCGATCGAGAATATTCCATCTTCCGCAAAGAGTGAGCCTAACATCGACGAGGTCTATATGGCCGTTGTCTAGTCGTAGAGAAATTATCTCTTTGACACGGGTTGTTTCGAGAGGTTGTCGACGTAGAATGTTGGGACCTCGCCTTTGTTTTAAGTTGTTTCGCACAGAACAACATCGGGAGGGTATATTGCGGCCAAGGTTGACAATGTAGAGTTTATTTCAATTTATAACTGCCACTGGTCCCAAGTTTGCACTTGGATTTTTTATTAATCTAGAAAGTTTATTCTTATTTGGAGTATTACTATATGGAGTTTCTGCTATATTGTGTTTCATAAAGTCATATTTTTGTGATACACACTTAACTAAATTGTTTGGGAGCGCCGGGTAAAAGGCCTTTTTATGAGAAGATTTTGTCAAAATGTCCTTTTGAGATTCAGTGTTGTTAAAATGGCTCTTATTAATATTAATTCATTTTATATCATTTCAAAAATAAATTAAATCATTTCTTATTTTATGAAAAATACAAAAATTATTTTATATAATTAAAATATGAATCCAACCCATTAACCCGTACCAGTTTCATACCCACACCCGAATCTCACAATTTCAACCTAAAATCGAAATCCCCAATTTCTGAAATTAGGGTTCTACACAAATATCCCAAATTGCATCCAGCTCGATTTCGATCTCTTGTTGTTCAATTTCTTCAATCTCCAGCTTGGACGCGATTCCGATCAACTTCAATCTCCACCGGCGCATATTCCGCTCGCATCTTCTCCATCATCTGAGTTCTCCAGTTTGGACGCGATTCCGTTCAGCTTCAATCTCCACAACCGCTGCATTTCAAGTAGGGGTGTCAATGGGTCGTGTTGGGTCGGGTTCGTGTCGTGTCAAGAGTATTCGCGGGTGACAAAACATAAACCCAAATTAACCCAACCCATTGAATAATCGTGTCAAAAAATTAAGCTCAAACTATTTATAAACGGTTACTCATTTACAACCCGTTTCCAACCCATTTAACCCATTTAATTTTAAAATTAAAATTTTATATTTTTTTTATAAAAAAAATATTATAAAATAATTTAATTTCTAAAATAATGACATATATAATGTAAACGCGTAATAAATTTTTATACGTTTGTCGTTTTACATATTATATAGTGATAGTTATTTAAATAGTTACTCGATTAAATAGAATAAACTTCACATGATCACAAATCACATAAATTAAAAAATTTAGAATGTTATGATAACTCTAATTGTAAGAGAATGTGAATTAGTTAAACGGTTAATTTCGAGTTCGCAGGTCGACACGCAATTGACCCATTTATTAAATGGGTCATGGCGGGTTGACCCGCCATTGACTCGCTTTTTAATCGTGCGGGTTCAACCCGCTTTATTTCGTGCGGGTTTCGAGTCGTGTTATCGAGTCGTGTTCAAATTGACAGGACTAATTTCAGGTATGAAATCGGTTTGGTTGTCAGTGAATTATTTGGGTGATTTTATATAGGATATAGATGGCTTGTGGTCAGTGAATTATTTGGGTGATTTTATATAGGAGAATGCATGTGGTGCAGAGGAAGGAAAATCATTTTCATTCCGTGTTCCAAAGAATATCACATATGTAGAATTGTATGAGAAATTAATAGAGGAACTGAAAACTGATACAAACTTACATGAAGTAGTTTTGCGAAATTGCGATGCCCTAATCCTATTTCCCCGAAGGATCTACCGTATAAATTTTTTGATTATGATAGTGTGGAATGTTTGATCACAAAGTGTAATTGCAGTCCTCTTTTTGTGAGTGTGAAGTTAAAAGAACATATTGTAATTTAAATTGAAAGTAATAGATTGGCACAATTAGAGAATGAGGATGAAAATGAGCGAAACCATTGACCAAACTCAACATTCGGAGCTCAATCTATGAACAACTACTACAGTAACATTTAAGAAAAAATAATCACCAATTAAAAATAAATAAAAAATTAACACAAACATCCTAAATCGGACAACACGAATTCTCTCCCGATCGATTGATTTCGGCAACCAATGGGAGGCAGGGGAGCGAGAGCAGCGATGGCGGTGAATGTGGCGACGACGCTCGAACCTGTGGTTTCAAGATTCAAATTTCTCAAAATTGTCGTTTGAGAGATTTTCTGATTTCTTAAAATTGTGGTTTGAGAGATTTGGCTCGAACCTGTGGTTTCAAGATTTTGATTTCTCAAAATTGTCGTTTGAGAGATTTTCTGATTTCTTAAAATTGTAGTAGTTTTGGGTTTTATTTGTAGGGTAGATTAGAATAATTCATTAGATTAAGAATTTTTAAATTTGATTTTAGTAGATTTTTGTTTGTAATTATTAAAAAAACAAAAATAAAAAGTAGTTTCGATAGTTTTTACTCTTTTATAATTAAACTAAAAATTAGTATTTAATTATAGTAAAACACTTACTATTTACTCTTATAGGGTTATATAGTGCGTCCGCCTCAATTGACCGAGTCATGCGAGTTGACTCGCAACCGAGTCGACTCGGTTGAGGCGTATGCTTTGAAAATTGATACCAGAATCTCTTTTTTATTAAGTTTGGCACTTCTTTTTTAACCCTATTAATTAGTATAGCCCACCAAGTCATTAATATAGAACCTCTTCCTGTGACTTTTCAGCTTTCATGTTTCTATTAAATTTAAAATTAAAATAAAACCCTAAAAACATTTATAAACTTCTCTATGCCAAAGTTCAATTCTCTTTCCACTACCCAACGTTTCAACTTTCAAGAGAAAAATCTTAATTAAGGTGCTCAGTTTTTTATTATTTTATTTTTTTTTAAATTTGCTTTATATATATACACACTAAACTACTTTATTTATATATATATATATATATATATATATATATATATATATAGCATAGAAAATATGGCATCAAATGGAACATTGATTTAGGAAGTACTTAGTTTATTTTTTAGTTTATTTGTAATTATTTTAATATTATTGACATTTTTTGATTAAATTTTTTTTTTAACTTGAGGCGTACGAGTCGTTCCGCCTCGACTCTTACGAGTCTCGCCTCAACATAAAAACGCCTCGAATACGAGACGCGTTTTTTAAAACATTGACCATAATGCGAGAAACATTCACCAAAATGTCTATAAAAAGCATCTCTCAAACAAAATATTAGCCTGAAAGAAGAAGGAAAAAAATTTAGTGTATATGTAAAGTAGTTTAGAACATTTTTGTTAGTAGTGATGCAAGGTAGTTTACAACAAGAAGCAGACAATTGCAATTCAAAAATAAATAAATAAATAATAATATAATATAAAAATAGTGTCTTACTCTGTATCAAAATCCTTAGTCATCCTTATCATGCAGCTTGTCTTTCTAGGGAAACTTGGACCACCATTTACTCGGCCACAATTATCAAGGAGTCGAAATATGGTGCCCTGAAAAGCTTGCGTGAATATAAATCTGGAGAGGCCATGAACGCAAACAGTCTTTCTAGACTTACTTTCAACATCAAACAAATAAAGCAAGCTAGAATCTTGCAAAAAGACTTGCATCTTGTTCTTCATATAAGCCACTGGCCTCATGTAATACTCGGATGCAGAACAATGGCTACGCGTCGAAGCGATCAACTCCATCCAGGTTCCATTCTCCTTCATCTCCCACAGATCAAAGTGCTTCTCTTCGCCTTTATGGGTACCCGCGTCGCTCAACATCAAGCACCCGCTCAGCTCGTGTATACCCAACTCCCGGCTGCTCATTTCCTTGTAGGTCTCACCTCTGTCGTGTAAAGGCGGCAGATCCAGGTGGCGGTAGCTTTCGGTTTTCATATCAAGAGCGACTACCCCTTTATATGTGATCCAGTACAAGGCTCCTCCAAGGAAAAACACCAACGGAACAAGCTATATACAAATCGTAGCAGGGGAAATTCGCAATTTTCCTCCACTCGTCAGATCTGAGGCTGTAAACATAAGTATGATACACGGGAGGCTTCGACTTCTGACTAACAATCACGACGGCTTTGTAATCATCGGTTGCAGCATCGTACCCGAGTCCAGTGGCGCTCCACCTGACGATGGAGGAATCTAGTTGAGGCAACTGGAGGCGCTCGTGGGTTAAGATGTTCCAGATTTCCCAATTTCTTTCGGCAGCGCGGGAGGGAGGAGGAATCAGCATCAGGCCGTTGCAGGTGGCGGCCAGGTATTGCGGTAGGCGGGACAATCCATCGCGACTGATATCGAGGGGCGTGGCGGATAACGATTGGCGGCTATCGGTGAATTCTAGGGTTCGTAAATTGAGGGAATAAAGGGGGTGAGCGGGATGGCGGCGAGCTGAGTTTCGGATTCGGAAGAGAATGGTGGTGGATGGGAGCTGTTGTTGTTGCTCGGTGTGAATTTTGACGAAGCACGGATCGTCGATGGCGGCGCGCCACTCCTTGCAGACGGCCCTGAATCGGATTACAGATTCTGCAGACGAACGGAGGAATATTTCACGCCACACATCCAAAGGGAGACCACACGTTTTTTTGTTCTTTTTTTTTTCCATCTATATTCTATGTTGAAATTGGGGTTAGAAACTTTCAGAATATATCTATATACAGTTCTCTACTAGCCAGTAGGCACCAAGAGAAACAACCCAATCAAACCTAGAAATTTAACCCAGTCGAAAATAGTTACTCTATTAATTATAATAAAATTAGTTATCTATTAATAAAATAAAAAACATAACAAATCAAATCTATATAATATATAAATCCAAGAGATTTTAATCACACTTGACAATGTGAACACAAAAAATACACTACAAAAAATAACCGAGAGACCAAACTTTCATTGGTTTGCTTTTCTTAATTTCCTAATGGGTAAATGGTAAGAACACTATAATTGTATGATTCAAAATTTAATTATTACCTATTAATTAGCTATAATTAATTTGGTAATAGGTAAATGGTAAGAACACTATAATGGTCTAATATAATAAGTGACACAATCGGGTTATTAATTAATCCATAATTTAAAATGATAATTAGAAATAATTAATAATTATTTATTCCGCAAATTGATTGGTAAAAATTAATTACATATATTTAATAATTCTCTATTCTCTATATGATTATGATTTATCATTGTTAATATTAATTACTTCTATAATTAATATTATTAGTAAATTATAGTAATCATATTTTTAATGTAAATAATCTTTTATTAATAGAGAATGATTTGCTCTCCAATTTTCAATTTTCAAATATGATTTTTTATTCTGATTTAAATAGTATTAAATTCCAAACTTGAATTTCTCCAAAAAAATTGAAATTATATTTCTATCAATACAAATCATTAATAAATTTAATATTATTTAAAACAAATTATATATGGTAAATTTAAAAATAGGGTAATAAATTCAAAACAAATCATACATGGTAATTTTTTACTATTTATACTCCCATATCGGTTGATTGTTATTCATCTCTTTTTTGTTTGCCATTTTTTTTAATTTGAATACATTCATATTTTTGTATGATTGAATTAGCCTAATTTTTAGTTTGTTGATAATATTATTTTGTTAGGTGGTGCAGGTAAATACAAATGTTTACGATATGTCAACATAAGGTTCAACATGAGTTATGATTTTTTTTTTCATTTTATTCGATTCCATTATATTTTTTTGTGTTTGTGATTAATAAATAAAACTACTTTTTATTTTGCAGATTCAAAAGTAATTAAATTTATTATATATTTATTTGTCAAGTTATATCATATTTATTTCTTATACGTATTTTTATTTTTAATGTCTATTTTTTCTTATAATCTTTTATTTTTAATGTATATTTTTATATAATCTTTTATTTGATTAATTAATTATCTCATTTGATGTTAAATAAATTTATCTTTCTAACTAATCATTTTTTTGCAGATTTAAAGGTAATTAATTTGAATAATTTTATATATTTTCCAGTTCGTAATATTGTGCTATATTTTTTATTTATTATGTTTGCATTTAGTTTTACACTTTTAACCGTATATTTCAAATTTATTATTAATTAATAATTAAATTTTATCATCCATAATTTTATTTTATTTTATATTTATACTCATTTTTTTGTGTTTCTTATTTATTTGATGTATAATTTCTTTTAATTTTTTTGCAGATTCAAAAGTAATTTTTATTCCATTTAGTATAATATTGATTATCCGTTTTTTTATTCTTAATGTATAATTCTTATAAGATTTGATTTAATTAATTAATTAATTATCAGTTGATTGTAATATAAATCTGTTAATTAATATTTTTTTCAGCTTTTATTTTTTTGGTAAAAGTAATCGCATATTTTTTTCAGCTTTAAAAGTAAATAATTTATAATTTTTAATTACCTTTTTTATTTCATGTTCATCTTTTTCATTTACTATATTGTTTAATTTTTCTTATAATATTGACTTTTGGTATATTTAATTATTTGTTTTTGTATATTGTAGATTCAAAGTTAATCAATTCTTTTTGTTTATTTTACTAGTAGTTTTTGACATAGATCTTTTTATTATGAATTATTTTCCTTTTTTTATAAATAAACTAATAAAATTAAATTGTGTACCATATTTTAAATTATATTTTAATAAATATTATGTGATACTGAAAAAGAAATAATATAATAATTTAGGCATGTTTTTTTTAAAACAAAAAAATTATATTAAATATTCATGTGCATCTTATCCACTGTCAAGGGTTGTTAGCTCAGTAGGTTGAGCATTCGACTTGAGAACCGTAAAGCCCAAGGTTCGAACTCGAAACATGTGTGTGTGAGAGTATTTAAATATATAAATATTGTTATAAAATAAAGAGAGTCGAGAGAATTGAGAGAGAATTGAATGAATTTATTAATGATGGGAGACCCCTTTATATAGGATACAATCTAGGGTTTCTGACTTAGCCAACAAGTCCTTCACTATAATATATATATATATATATATATATATATATATATATATATATATATATATATATATATATATATATATATATTTATAACACTCCCCCTTGAATGACTGTTTATAGGATTGCTGCCTCGTTAAAACCTTGTCAGGAAAACCCAGTGGGACAAAACCTGAACGAAGGAAAAAGAGTACAGCTTGCTCCCCCTGATTTAGATTACTGAACATCCTTGAGTCGACGCATACCAATTCCATTGACTAGTTTCTTGAAAATGGTAGTTGGTAATGACTTCGTGAATAGGTCGGCTAAGTTGTCAATTGATCGTACTTTTTGAACTTCAATTTCGCCATTCTTCTGAAGCTCGTGTGTGTAGAAGAACTTTGGAGAGATGTGCTTTGTTCTGTCTCCTTTGATGTAGCCTCCTTTGAGTTGTGTTATGCAAGCGGCATTGTCTTCGTATAGTATTGTTGGACCATCCTTTGTAGAGCCAAGGTCACATGATGATTGGATGTAGTGAGTCATATTCCTTAGCCATACGCACTCTCGACTTGCTTCGTGAATTGCAATAATTTCAGAATGATTTGAAGATGTTGCCGTCAATGTTTGTTTCACGGATCTCCATGATATGGCAGTTCCTCCACGAGTAAAAACGTATCCCGTTTGTGATTTTGCTTTATGTGGATCTGAAAGATAACCTACATCTGCATATCCAACTAAAGAAGATCCCAATTTTTTGTGAATAGAATAAACCTAAGTCAATGGTACCCTTTAGGTATCGCAGTATGTGCTTAACACCATTCCAATGTCTTTTAGTGGGTGCAGAGCTATATCTCGCGAGGAGATTAACTAGAAAATGCTATATCAGGCCGAGTGCAATTAGCAAGATAAGTTAATGCACCAATTGCACTTATGTATGGTACTTCAGGACCAAGAATTGTTTCCCCATCTTCAAGTGGACGAAATGGATCCTTTTTCACATCAAGTGAACGAACAATCATTGGTGAATCCAATGGGTATGCTTGATCCATATTAAATCGTTTTAGCAATTTTTCTGTATACGACGATTGATGAACAAATAATCCATCTTTGATATGCTCAATTTGCAAACCCAGACAAAACTTAGTTTTTCCTAAATCTTTCATCTCAAATTCATTTTTCAAGTAATTTGCAGTTTTGTTGAGCTCTTCAGGAGTTCCTATCAAATTTAAGTCATCAACATAAACTGCAATGATTGCAAATCCAACATTTTTTTTCTTTATGAAAACGCAAGGGCATAGGTCGTCATTTTTATATCCCTCTTTCAGCAAGTATTCACTAAGACGATTGTACCACATTCGCCCGGATTGTTTTAATCCATACAGGGATCTTTGCAACTTGATTTAGAACATAGTTCTAGGGCATGTATCATTTGCTTGTGGTATTTTAAGTCCTTCAGGAACTTTCATGTAAATGTCACTATCAAGTGAACCATACAAATACGCAGTTACTACGTCCATAAGGCGTATATCGAGCTTTTGTGACACGGTCAGACTTATTAAAAATCTGAATGTTATAGTGTCCATTACTGGAGAATATGTTTCCTCGTAATCAATTCCTGGCCTTTGTGAGAAGCCTTGTGCTACAAGTCGAGCTTTGTATCTTGTAATTTCATTATCTTCATTTCTTTTTCTTACAAAAACCCATTTGTACCCTACAGGGGTTACATTTTTAGGGGTTCGGACTACAGGTCCAAAAACTTTTCGTTTTTCCAATGAATTTAACTCTGCTTGTATGGCTTCTTTCCATTTTGGCCAATCACTTCTAACTTGACAATCTTTCATAGATTGTGGTTCAGGATCCTCATTTTGCATTATTTCAAGTGCCATATTAAAGGCGAATATGTTATCCATGACAACATTAGTTCGCTCCCATAATTTATGAGATGATAAATAATTAATTGCGATCTCATTATTTTCGGGCACTAACGGTTCTTCAGGAACGACTTCATTTTCATTTGATTGATCAATCACTATCTTATCCATAGCTTGAGTATGAGTTTTCTCTTGTACATGTACTTTTCTCTTTCTCGGTACAATATCTTTTGCACCGGGTGGTCGACCACGCTTTTGGCGTATTTGAGACTCATTTGCTATGTTAATTTGCCCTTCAGGGACATCAATTTTCGCAGGAGTATTTACTGCTGGTATATGTGACTTTGTCACTTTTGTTGTATCAACAAACGCATCGGGAAGTTGATTTGCGATTCTTTGCAAATTAATGATCTTTACAACTTCCTCCTCACACAACTTATTTCGAGGATCAAAGTGTGACAATGTTTTTTCATTCCAAGAGATAATACGAGGATTCTCAGTATTCAATTTTGTTCCACCCAAAGTGGGAAAAGTCATTTCATCAAAATGACAATCTGCAAATCTTGCAGTAAACAAATCCCCTGTTAATGGTTCAAGATACCTAATTATTGATGGTGAGTCAAACCCAACATAAATTCCAAGCCTCCGTTGGGGACCCATCTTTGTACGTTGTGGGGGTGAAATCGGAACTTGGAACGCACAACCAAAGATCTTTAGGTGTGATATATTAGGTTCTTGATCAACTGCAAGTTGTAAAGGCGAATACTGATGATAATGTGTAGGCCTTATACGAATCAGTGAAGCAGCATGCAGTATGGCATGTCCCCAAACAGATTGTGGGAGCTTTGTTTTCATAAGTAATGGTCTAGCAATTAACTGGAGACGTTTTATAAACGATTCAGCTAAACCATTTTGTGTGTGAACATGAGCTACCGAATGTTCAACTTCAATTCCAATTGACATACAATAGTTATCGAATGCTTCCGACTTGAATTCGGCAGCATTGTCAAGACGAATTTTCTTGATTGAGTAGTCAGGGAATTGTGCTCGTAATTTTATCATTTGAGCAAGTAATTTAGCGAATGCTGCGTTTCTTGTAGAGAGAAAGCAAACATGCGACCATCGTGTGGAAGCATCAATCAACACCATGAAATAACGAAATGGTCCACATGGTGGATGTATTGGTCCACAAATATCTCCTTGGATTCTTTCTAAAAATGTTGGACATTCTGCATTAACCTTCGTAACAGAAGGTCTAATAATTAACTTGCCTTGCGAACACGCACTACAAGGATATTCATTCGCTAAAAGGATCATCTTATCCTTTAGTTGGTGCCCATTTGAATTACCAATAATTCGACGCATCATAGTTGTCCCAGGATGCCCAAGTCGATCATGCCAAAGCATTAAAGCTTGTGAATTAGTGAACTTCTGGTTCATTACATTATTTGCTTCAACTGATTTTATCACGGTTCCATACATGCCAGATGGAAGTGATTGCAGTTTTTCTTTTATCTGTTTTCTTCCAGATTCAAAAGAAGTTATGCACAGATATTCAATATGATTTTCATGCATTGTTTCTATGTGATATCCATTACAACGAATATCTTTAAAACTTAGCAAATTCCTTCTCGATTTGCTAGAATACAATGCATCCTTTAGGTGTAGTATGGTGTTATTTGGAAAGATAACACTAGCTCTTCCGGAGCCTTCAATAATACTGGATGCACCAGAAATTGTAATGACATTGTTCTTTGCAAATGTCAAGTTTATAAAATACTTTTTATCTCGAAGTATTGTGTGGGTGGTGGCGCTATCGGCAAGACATTCATCTTGGTAATCCATCTATAAAAATAAAATAGTTTTAAAATTTATTTTGAAAAAATAAACAAAGTACGATAAATTATTAAAATGATCTAAACATTTTGATCATAACGAAAGTGCTTTGAAAATAAACTAATCAATGTTTTCCATGTTTTCCAATACGCCATTGCCAATCAAATTATCGATATTGCCATTCGGGTCCTCAAAGAAGTCAGAGGTCTCCAATTTTGTGATGTCAACTGGGCCATCATAATCCTCAAAGATTGAGTCATTGTAATCAGCAAGATTGGTCTCTACTTTGCCTTTTCCTTTGATAGAATTCTGGTAGAGCTCAACAAGGTGTTTAGCCGTGCGACAGGCACGACTCCAATGCCCCACAATTCCACATCTATAGCATTTTTCTTCGCGCACCTTGTTCTCGTTTGGCTTATGCCTTTTGAAGCTACTACCTTGCTGATTATTTTGCCAATTGTTTCGCCCATGAGACCTCCCACGGCCACGTCCGTGTTCATATCCACGTCCACGTCCTCGCCCATTACCACGACCACGTCCACGTTCATTAACATTTGCTTCAGGCAACGGTGTGGATCCAGTTGGTCGTTTCTCATGATTTTTCATCAGTAGCTCATTGTTCTGTTCTGCTACTAACAAACATGATATGAGCTCAGAATACTTTTTGAAGCCACGCAGACGGTATTGCTGCTGCAGGAGCACATTTGATGCATGAAATGTGGAGAACGTCTTTTCCATCATATCCTCTTCATTGATCTTTTCTCCGCACAAGGTTAATTTTGACGTTATTCTGAATAGTTCAGAATTGTACTCGCTAACAGTTTTGAAATCTTGTAAGCGGAGATGCATCCACTCGTAGCGTGCTTTAGGGAGGACAATGGTCTTTTGGTGATCAAATCTATCAGCCAAATTTTTCCATAAGACGTGGGGATCTTTGACAGTGAGATACTCAACTTTCAATCCTTCATGAATATGATGACGAAGGAATATGAGTGATTTTGCACGATCCTACGGGGATGACGTGTTTGCCTCTTTGATTGTCTCACCCAAACCCTTGGAGATCAAATGAATCTCAGCATCAAGGTTCCACGATAAATAATTCTTCCCAGATATATCCAGTTCAACGAAATCTAGTTTCGCGATGTTTGCCATGAGTATCTTGTACTTCGGATCTTGAATGGGTAGAACTTGGAGGTAGAACTTGGATGAAGAACGCGGTTGAGCTTCTCGTGCTGATAACGTGTTATAAAATAAAGAGAGTCGAGAGAATTGAGAGAGAATTGAATGAATTTATTAATGATGGGAGACCCCTTTATATAGGATACAATCTAGGGTTTCTGACTTAGCCAACAAGTCATTCACTATAATATATATATATATTTATAACAAATATAGTATTTTTTTATTTTTCAATAACAATTCTATCTATTTCTATTCAATAAATTATTATAAAAATTATTTAAATATTTAATTAAATATCAATTTTATATATAAAAAAATTACAATATAAATACTAGTATTTTTTATTTTTCAATAACAATTATATCTATTTCTATTCAATAAATTATTATAGAAATTATTTAAATATTTAATTAAATAAGAATATATTATTTTCTATTAATTCTTTAGCTGTTTTATACAGTATATTGATAAACATTTTGTTTTTGTAATATTATTAAGTATTTTTATTTAAATTTATATTTTTCATAATAGTATTCACATTTATTTTTTTGAAATGTTTTATAATAATATTAATATACTTAAAAATAAAATACTTAATTTTTTATTTTTTATTTTAAAATATAATTTCACTTTTTTATAAGTAATTTAAATTTTACTCAAAACTATATTACTTTTTAATTATATTTTTATTTTACTTTTTGATAAAAATGTCAAAAGTAACAATTTTTTTAATTTCTGTGTCAAACAATAACTAATTTGGAACGATGTGAATATTGTGTTTTTCTAATCAAATTTGTATCTCTAACTAAATTTTTTTTCACTTTTTTCTTCTACATGTAACATTAAGGATGACGGTGAAATTATTTAAATCAACTGTGCAGCTGAATTTTTGAATGACGCCAGTGATATTGAATCAACGGTGTGGTGAAATTATTTAAGTCAACTGTGCAGCTGAATTTTTGAATGACGCCAGTGATATTGAATCAACGGTGTGGTTACTATCAAAGTTCAAATTTATGATTGCATGGCGCCTTCAATAAGTGTAACCTTAGGTAATTCTTAATTTTTTATAATTTCTTGAATTTGTAACAACTATTTATTTGACAATCATATGAATTTTTATAATTACTGAATAATTGTTAAATTGGATATTAATTAATTAATATTGATAAATTTAGTTGTTTGGCTTCTTAGGTTCTCCTATGTTGCGTTTCATCAACATTCGACATCCTTTTAATTTTCAAGTCCAATGTTTTTTCAGATGTCATTGTTTGATTATGTTCATGATTTCCACTTATTTTCTTAGTTTGCTCCTTCGCATTTTGTTTTATGTGGTTTATGGATTGGAGATGCAACTACACATTTCGATGTATTACTGAATTTTGGTGTAGTAATCAGACTTGGTAGATTGGAACAGTTTATGTTGGGTTTGCTGTCAGGGAGTAGGGGTGGGCATATGGAACAGGATGAGACGTCTTTAATTAGGAGAATCTCGTCCTGTCTCAATAATTTATTTTCGAGATGTAACTGAACGAGATTGATGTTTACAAAGTTCGTCCCGCATGTCTAAATCGTGTTTAGGTTCGAGTCTAGATCGGGACATTCCAAAATTTTAAATAAAATTATAAAATTAATATTAAAATAAGATTAATATTATCGACTTATAAAACAATGAAAAATACAAATAAAATTTCAATTTCAAACATAATTTATTAAATAAGTGAAAGTATCAATTTAAAAGACTTATTATAATTTTCAAAATATAAGTGTTTTAAGTATTTAAAGACAAATAATATAAAAAAATTATTAGGAAATATTATGAGATTGTGAAAATATATTAATTAAATAATAAATTTAATATAAAGTATAATTAATATTTGGGAAAAGTACCGATTAAGTCTTTTTTTAACATTTTTTGTCCAATAAGAATTTCGAGAAATTACGAGTACCATTTAGGCGTCTAAAATGTGTAAAGACACTACTACCCTTTCCCTAATTCCTACACCTCTTCCTTGCGACACACAGAGGCCGAACCCCCAAATTCCACCTCGCCCTCTTCCTCTTTTCGATGCATCCCTTCTCTGTTGTGGACCGACGATGACGATCGACACAACCGGCGCGCTTCCGCGGGCTCAATCGCCGCTGTCCGATCCGGCGACACAACCATGAAGGTGTTCGATGAAATAATTCTCGTTTAAGAGGATGGTGGACGAGAGCGACCTGAGGGTGTACCTGGAGAAGTGGGACAAGACGTACCTCGTCATTTTTAATTTCACTTGTGAATCGCTCATTCTTTCAGCTCCAAGTAATTCCCCTATTGCCATGTTCGATTTTTTTTTTTTGGGATATTTATTTCATTTTCAGTGTTTTTTTATGTTCAGTGTTTTTTTATTAAATTCAGTGTTTTTATAATATTCAGTGTATTTTTTTATGACGTTCAGTGTTTTTTTACGACGTTCAGTGTTTTTTTATGACATTCAGTGTCTTTTAATGGTATTCAGTGTCATACATTTAGTGTCTATTAATGGTATTCAGTGTCTGAGTGGGGTGGGTTGAGTGGAAAAATTTGATGTTCAGTGTCTTTTAATAATATTCAGTGTCTGACATTCAGTGTCTTTTAATAGTATTCAGTGTCTGGGGTGGAGTGGGGTGGGGTGGATTGAGTAGAAGAAATCTGACATTCAGTGTCTTTTAATGATATTCAGTATCTGACATTCAGTGTCTGTGGGTGGGTTGAGTAGAAAAATATGACGTTCAGTGTCTTTTAATGGTATTCAGTATCTGACATTCAGTGTCTTTTCATGGTATTCAGTGTCTGACATTCAGTGTCTTTCAATGGTATTCAATGTCTTTCAATGGTATTCAGTGTCTTTTGGGGTGGGGTGGGTTGAGTAGAAGAAAAAATCTGACATTCAGTGTCTTTTAATGATATTCAGTGTTTGACATTTAGTATCTTTTAATGGTATTCAGTGTCTGGGGTGGGGTAGGATGGGTAAGTAGAATTAGATTAAGGCTATTTTCGTCCTTCTAAGTACATTTTTTGGGGTGGGGTGGGTTGAGTAGAAGAAAAAATCTGACGTTCAGTGTCTTTTAATGATATTCAGTGTTTGACATTTAAGTGTCTTTTAATGGTATTCAGTGTCTGGGGTGGGGTAGAATGGGTAAGTAGAATTGTCTTTTAATGGTATTCAGTGTCTGGGGTGGGGTAGAATGGGTAAGTAGAATCAGTGTCTTTTAATGATATTCAGTGTTTGACATTTAAGTGTCTTTTAATGGTATTCAGTGTCTGGGGTGGGGTAGAATGGGTAAGTAGAATTGTCTTTTAATGGTATTCAGTGTCTGGGGTGGGGTAGAATGGGTAAGTAGAATTAGATTAAGGCTATTTTCGTTCTTCTAAATACATTTTTTTTGGGTTAATTGAAACAAAAAAAGACTAATTGATACATAAATTAGAACTTGTCCTGCAAAAATGTTGAAAAAAGACCTATCGGTACTTTTCCCTTAATATTTTGATATTTTTATTAATTTATGTAAAAAAAAATAATCGTTCCAATCCCATTCTCAGCTTAAAAAAATACAAATAATCTTAATATCATTACCACAAGCTAAGAGGCACACAATTGCAATTCACAATGGAAAAAAAGAGTAGTTTTAGACTTTTAGTGTCGGACTCTTTATCAATATCAGTCATCCTTTTTCTGCTCGTCTCTTTAGAGAAACTTCCACAACCATTTACACGACCACAATTATCATGGAGTCGAAATATGCTTCTCTGAAAAGCTTGAGTTGGTCGGTTCGCAAGAAATCCCAGAAGATGACTATTAGAGAGCTGTGAGAAACTCGGATTCGATACACAATGAAAATATCACAAGTTACGTGTTCATAAACCATAGAAGACATCAACCAAAACAAATTCCTTATATTCAACAATTGCCATCGATAGTCGATTCAACCAATCAAGACTCAATTCACATACTAAGAAAATATAACTCCCATAATATCAAGATAACCGTCCTGAAGAAAGCAATAAAAATAAATAACACCAAAATAGCAATAAGAGTGATTTAACAATAAATCCGTGGTGGTGCTATTTTTTTCAATCCACATAATGCACCGGAGAACCTCTAAATGAATGTTTTATTTAGCTGCTATGAGAAATGATTATCCTGTATCTTGTAAGGTAGGTGATTCAATCTTCTTCTTCTTCTTCACTGGACGAGTAATACCAATTTGAATCTAAACTAAAGCAACCATGATGTGACGACTCGTGCCACATAGAATCATCTCTAACACAAAATATTAGCCTGCAAAGAAACAAGAAGATGAAAAACAATTTAGGGTATGTAAGAAACTGAGAAAGACTAGTTTCCGTGTCTTACTCTGTCTCAATATCAGTCATCTTTATCCTCGTCTCATTACAGAAACTTTTACCGCCATTTACACGGCCACAATTAGCATGGAGTCGAAATATGCTCCTCTGAAAAGCTTGCGCGGATATTCTGGAAAGGCCATGAATGCTAACAGTCTTTCTTGAATCACTCCCAACATCAAACAGATAAAGCGAGCTATAATCTTGCAGAAAAACTCGCATCTTGTTCTTCATATAAGCCATTGGCCTCAGACTAAACTCGGGTTCGGATACACAACTATTCGTTGGTAAAGCAAACAACTTCATCCAGTTTCCACAGTCATTCATCACCCACAAATCAAAGTGCTTATTACAGTAGTCATCCTTACCCCAGTCGCTTAGCATCAAGCACCCGCCCAGCTCGTATATCCCGAAATCCCGAAAGATCATGTCATCACAGTCTCTCTCGTGTAAAGGCGGAAGATCCAGCTGGCTGTAACTTTCCGTTTTCATATCGAGGACGACAATCCCTTGCATTGTCATCCAGTGCAAGGCTCCTCCAAGGAAAACACCAACGCGGCAAGTTATATGCCAATCGACACACGGAAATATCCCGATTTCCCTCCACTCGTCAGATCTGAGGCTGTAAACATGAGTATGATACACGTACGGCTCTGAGTCCTGCCGAACAATCACCACGGCTTTGTAATCATCGGTTGCGCAATCGTACCCGAGTCCATTTGCGCTACAGCTGACAACGGAATCTCGTGGGGGCAGGTGGAGGCGCTCGTGGGTTAAGATGTTCCAGATTTCCCAATTCCGCTCTTCATCGGAAAGAGGATAAATCAGCATCAGGCCGTTGCAGACGGCGGCCGGGAGATCCGGTAGACGGGACAATCCATCGCGAGTGATACTGAGAGGCGTTGCGGGTATCGATCGAAGGCCATTGGTGAAATCTAGGGTTTGTAAATCGAGCGAATAAAGAGGGTAAAAGGGATGACCAGTTGCGTTTCGGATGAGAATGGTGGTGGATGGGAGCTGTTGTTGTTGCTCGGTGTAGGTTTTGACGAAGCACGGTTCGTCGATGGCGGCGCGCCACTCCTTGCAGACGGCCCTGAATCGGATCAGAGAATGTGCAGACGAACGGAGAAATACTTGGCGGCAGATATCCAAAGGGAGACCACACATTTTTTATTTCTGTTTTCTAATTTTTTTTATGCAAATGGATTTTTATTTTCAGTAAAAATAAAATAACAACTCACCTAACCCTACTTCAGTTTCATTCTTGTCAACCCGATAAATTCTGAAAATTAATCCCAATAATTAAGCAAGACAGTTAGGCTCAGGCAGTCGGTTTCGGTCCAGCTTATTCTAGTTTTCCAGCTATTTCGTTATGAGTTGGTTCGAATTAAAATTTTCCGTTATGAGTTGTCCAGCTATTTCGTTATGAGTTGGTTCGAATTAAAACTTTCCGGTATGAGTTGGTTCGAATTTAAATTTTCCGGGTTGGAAATTAGTAGTCCTACCCATATAATTTTCAGTTTCAAGCGGTTTTGAACTATTCCACAGTTTGTCGAGTTAGCTCACTCTGTTGGTCTAGCTCTTTCGATTCGAGTCGATTAAGTTTGATTTTTCGGGCTGAAATATCTCACTCTAACCCTACATTTTTCTTCTTTCCAATCAGCCCACAAATTCAAGTTGAATGAACATCCTTACTTGAAGTCAATCCTAGTTACATTTGAAAAGGTGGATAAGCGATCGAGCCCAGACGTAACCTGGACGGATACTTTTAGAAATGCATAAAAGTCGTTCGTAGTGAAATTCAATATCTATATAAAAAAAGAAAAAGTAACTTTAGACGGAAGAGAACAATCTTCATCGAAGAATGTGACTTTTATTAGAGGACTTGGACATTTAAGAATCCAATGCAAAAAAGAACTACCATAGTAAAAATGTCAAACAGACGCAAGACGCAGAAGAAGTAGCAACATACAATTGTCGTAGACGGAAAGTGGCCCGCTAAACTTGTTACCTGTCTTACGATTTCAAATTGAACAGTAACATGCGCCAACATACTTAGAGGAGCGCGTATATTCTCCAGCATAATCCTTCACACAGAAGGTTAGTCTACAAGAATAACAAATGCATTACTTTTATACTTACTACTAGTATTAAATTAATAAATAAAAATAATCAAACACATGGAAGATAGCATTAATTTCAGTTCAGTTCGATTAAGTTTAAATGCACAAAGTGTAGTTTTAGGTTTTTTACATACCTTGTATCTGCAACCCTCTTCCTCACCCTCCTATTATTCTCTGCAGCACTTCCACAACTCTCTCGAAGTCGAAACAAGCTTCCAACAAAAACCTGCGCAGAGAAGTCCCCGCAAAATCCATGCACCCCAACCATCTTTACCGAATTAACATCGACATTCAGCCAAAGAAACCCATGGTATTGGTGGTGTAGGAGAACCCACTTATTGTCCTTCAAATAAGCGACGGGCCTCAAAGCCATAACAATTCATTACCCATCCCTCGTATTCTTTAAAACCATATTTCATGTGCAAACTCAGAAATAAGCATCCACCCAGTGCTGCCAGTTGTATATCACTCGGTCTGTTCTTTGCAACAACAGCTGGGAGTTTCAGTATTGGTGTGAGGTATCTCTCCGTCTCGAGATCGAGAGAGACTATCTTGAGACCTGAAGACACAAAGTGCAGTGCTCCGTTCAGGAACGCACCCTCCCGAGTCTCGAATTCGAACGGGCATTCCTCAATCATCCTCCAAGCATTCGACCTCAGGCTGTAAACATGGGTTTGTCTCGTGATGAGTTCTATCAGCACGACTTTGTAATCATCGGAGACAGAATCGTACCCAAACCCGTAACCCGAGACTTCCCCTTTGATATTTGGTTGGGGCAGCTTAAGGCGCTCGTGGGTTAAAAGGTTCCAGATTTCCCAAATCCCATCATCCAAATCTATTCCACAGCCACGACGCCACCTGTCGCTGTTCATGGGAGAAACGAGAAGCAGTCCATTGCAGGAGGCCGTAGGGAGAGGCGGTAGGTTCACAAGGCGGAGCGGGTGAGTTTGAGAGGGGTGGTGTAAGGATAAATATGTTTGGGCATTACAATGCCTTAAATGTACCTAGGTAGAAGTTGTCTTGCTAACATATTTATTTGTTTTATTTCTTTCTTCACAATTTAAAACTGTTGTAATCACTTGTCATATTGGTGATTTGATTTAGCATAGTTCATTAGTTGGAACTGCTTGAAAAACAATCAACATAGAAGCTTTCTGCCGCAGCACAGCCAGGCAGAGTCATGCCGCAAGCAGTGCAAGGCTTGGACAAGAGGTTGAGTCAAGATATCGAGGGAAGCATGAGCGTAGGGCAAAGGATTGCTGAAGTCCAGAGAGTATGGAAGGCAGTGCAGTACGGCAGAGCATTCCAGAAGAACTTCAGAAGGCATTCCTGCGGCAGTGGTCAAAACAGCCTGCCCTAAAATATCTCAACCGATTGTTGACCTAGCAAAATGAGGAAATCAGTTGGAGACTCTCACCTATAAACACTAGTAAAAAAATGACATTAGAAATCGGTGATTCACCGATTTCTATGAGGTATCCGCACTGATGTTGATGGAGCCGATATCTATAGTCTGCAGCTATAGACATCAGTGATTAACCGATTTCTATGTACATTTTAGAAATCAGTTTTTATTTCCCAACCGATTTCTTTTGTGTTCATAGAAATCAGTTGATTTCCGGTACTAACCCACGAAACTAACTGATATCTAACACCCCCTTTAATATCAGTTATTTAGCTTAAAACTGATAACTATATAGTACTACATAATCATTTTTATTTTAAAAACCGATTTCTATAGATGAATTTATTTGAAAAGCTGATTTCTATAGTGATTTAAAAATCGTATAATTCCTATAATTTTGTCAGATATAATCAATATTATTATATTAAAATTGCACAAACTTATAAATCAAAACAAAACATTCATAATTGTTGCGAGAGGACAATCATTATCCAAAATCAAAAAATTAATAATTGTAGCTAGTACAGCAAATGATTTTGCCAATGCATTACCATAAACATTCATCCATAAACATTCATAACCATTATCCATTCATCCAAAAAATACATCATATATAGAGCCTGCTGCTGGAGTAGAGCCAAACCTGCTGTTGGAGTAGAGCCAAGACTGCTGCCAACTGATCTTTTATCTCGGCTTAAGACTTCTCTAATAATAAACAAACGAACACGTAAGATAGAACACCATATATAAGATCAAATGAGCACATCTTCCTGCTACAGTTAATAAAGGTTAGGCATTTTGCCCAATAAAGCATAACTTTCAAGGTCATAATTGGTTAAAGCCTCGAACAATATATAATTAGGTTTAAAGGGGATGGGGTTCATATTCATGCAACTGTAGCATTACTAATATACCTAAGGCAATATCCATTGTGAATTGACCTTCCTTAAGACTCTGAACTTTAATCCCTACACAGATCACATGCATTATGTATTATAACCAGAGGATAACTATTGTTTAAAATTATAAAAATATATTAATTGCTTCCCCTGAGTCCACACAAAATCCTCAAACAATAAAGAAAACTGCAACTCGATCTTAAATCACAATTTTGTAGTTAAATAATGTAAGAAAAGCATAAGAAATATTTAATCAAATATAGAGCCCTAAAACATCTAAGGAATGTGAACTATGTAAAAAATAGACAGAAAACAAACCCACAAAATTTTAAAATGAATTAGCAGCAACACTAACATTATAGTAATATAGGAGGATGTGGGTATTATAAGACCATACAAAAATAAAAAAGACCGATGAAAAAGTAGTCTGATCATCAATGAATTGCACTGTCAGATTTCCACAATTTGATTGAGTGATATAAAATGAAGATTAGTAAAAGGAAAAAAAATGTAGGCAAGGACAGTGAACATAAAAGATCATGTACTGAATTTACAACTTGTGAAGTGTGTCCCAACCTTCAGGAGCCACAGTCCCAAGAGACAATCTGCTGAACTTCAGTGAAGTAATTCCTGGAGGCCGATATTCTTCTAAGGACGGTTCAACCGAGTCTCTTATGATAGCCTCTGCGGCCTGAAACAAAAAAAAAAAATTAAGATCGTTCAACAATGCCATCTTAGTGATATGGAAACCAAAAAAGTTAGAAATTAAAAAGGGTGGGGGACATATCTAGTCTCAAAGATATTCAAGTATCAACTCAAATAACATAATGTTAATATATATATATATATATATATATATATATATATATATATATATATATATATATATATATCTTTGTTGATAGCTTACATCCGCAATAATGAGTGCAATTAGAACAAACCTATAATGATTAGCATACAAACGCACAACATGATACACAACATGTACCAATACCAAATGTTTGCTGCCAAATTCAGAATCCATCACAAAAAAGAAATGCTATAAAGAAATCTTCCGACCTGCTCGTAAATGGGAAAGGATATCCATTGTAGAAAGGTATCCCCACATATTTTCTTTACATCATCCCTACTGAGTGAGCTCAACAGTTTAATGAGATAAAACTGTCAAAATGTTTAGTGAGATAAAACACAACCTAACATAACCATACCTGAAATAAGATAGGAGACGGCGAAACTGATGCCCGTAACAGTGTATGAAATATGAGCTCTTACTGAGTCAATAAACTGAAAATTCTTTCACTTACGAAACAACATTGTAAATCAAATTACTAAATCAACAGATAATTGGAGAGTAAGAAACAACACATAATACCTTAACTAAATCAAATTTTAATTTTCAAATCAACCTAAACCTAATTACGAAATCACCAATTACAAAATAAAAAATTAAAGAGGAAGAAGGAGCTAGACATACTTTACGGCCGCCGACGATGAAAGGATCAGGAGCTGCAATGGAGCGGGTTGAAGAAGCGGAGGCGGAGATTGGTTGCAACGGCGCGGGTGGAAGAAGGGGAGACGGAGCTTGGCTGTAACGGCGAGGGTCGAAGAAGCGGCGACGGAGCTGACAAGGACGAGGTTGCGGGCTCGATCGATCGACCTCCGTTGCGGTGACAGCGACAAAATCGACTCCGGGAAGATGTGGGCTCGACTTTCGCTGTGGTTACTCGTGCTCCGGCGTCGTCTCGGCGGGTTCGATTTTTCGAAGGCGGTGGCTGAAGAGGGGTAGGGTTTCGTGTGTGTTAGAGAATGAAGAAAATGATTTATGTGAAATTAAATCGTGATTCACCCAGTTGGCAGGGCTTCTTTTCTTAAGTTGCTACTTATAAATTTTCATAAAAAATTAAAAGACACAAAGACATCAGTTTTTTTATTACAACTTTACAACTGATTACTAAGTAAAACAACATTTTTAAAACGAAATCATAGTAATCGGTTTACTCAAACACAGATTTCGTTGATACCAAATAAATCATTATTTCTTCGACTGATATCATTGGTGTCATAGAAAT
Organism: Euphrasia confusa; assembly: GCA_954870475.1. NCBI lineage: Eukaryota > Viridiplantae > Streptophyta > Magnoliopsida > Lamiales > Orobanchaceae > Euphrasia > Euphrasia confusa. Next base: position 38,071,379 of record OX940954.1, read on the forward strand.
CAGTTGAATCAGCGACCAATTTCTTTGAAGTGATATCTAATCTACTTTTTTTAGTAGTGAAATAGAGGACGACCCAGCTGCATTTACTCAACACTCCAACAACACCTTTACACCTCCAGAAACACATTTCCTCTCTAGATCGATCATCACGCCTTTTAGTGCCGCGACTTCACTTGTGAAGTTCGTCGAGCCATATGTTCTCTCGTCTCTAAGAGAGTTCTTTTGTAGTGCTGATGATCGTGACATTAGAATAGGTGTTATACAGTTGCTAGGTTTCATTTGTTGTTGATTGTTAATACTCTTCGGATCCGATATACGATAAGGCATACATGTGTATAGCCTTGAGTAAAATCATTTGTAAATCCAAGAGTATCTCGTTTTGTAAAGACTCGTTCTTTAATAAAGTTTCTGGTCGTAAGACCATTTCGTATGTGTATAATTTAAATACACATACAAAGATTAATTCCTTGTCATTTACTTTTATGTACGTGTGTGTGTGTTCGTTCGAAGTGATTTATTTTTATTAATTCCGCTGCAATTCTTATACATATATCACATATAATTTTATCTTCTAAACAATCTGATTAATCTGGATAAAATACTTAAATCAAGTAAATCACGTAAAACGAACAGTTTTTCTGTACAAGGCATCGTGCTGCGGCATACGCTGTTCTGCCGCAGAACACTGCCTTGTCTAGGCAGCGCATTTCACTGCGTTTATTTCACTGCCTACGACTTTCAAGTGGTATCAGAGCGGGCACTAGACTTACTTAGTGTTTAAGGTCCGTCTGATCACGCACACTTACAATGGCAGATCCATCCTTTTACATCGTACGAACACCGGTTGTTCTTGACGGTACAAATTATGGATTTTGGAAAACTCGCATTGAAGCAAGGATCAAATCAATTGATCGCAATGCGTGGTTGTTGTTGGAAATCGATATCCCGGAATTAATAAATTAATTAAAATTAATTATCTAATTAATTCCGAACGAAATCCTTCGGAGAACGAATATCCGGAATTGTCAATGCGGAACGACAATTCCAATCGACTCCCGGTTGCCGGAACATCCCGCCACGAACCACCACGAAGCCGAGCCCAACCAAACCCTAACCACGGGCGAACCCGCGGCTTGTTCGGTCGAGCCCTCGCATGGGCTCGCGGCTGATCACAACAGCCGCCTAGGGCTGCTCGTACCAGCCCTCAAACCGCGCCGGGAACCCTCGCCGAACACCCCTGTCAAGCCCTAGCAGCGGCTTGAACCGCTGCTGCCCGATCGAGGCGTGCGCACGCCACCGGGCGTGCGCTAGGGTTCCTCCCGATCAGCCCCTCGTCGAAACCCTAGCATCAGCCGAGGCCGATGCTATTCGATGAAGGCATGCGCACGTCACCGGACGTGCGCTCGGGTTCAGTCCGTTCAGCCCCGTGCAGCTCCGGCGAATCCCCGCGGATCCACCGCTGCCAGGCCATACGAAGCGCCCGCCAGCCTGCCGGGCGGCCGCTCGCGACCACCACCAGGCGGGCGCTTGGCCCCCAGGCGGTCGCCTGCCTCCCCAGGCAGCGGGTGCGCGCGATCCTTGCCGCCGGGTCGCTCCAGCCGCGGCGGTCCGGCGATCCTCGATCGCCACCGCTCGGCTCGACCCCGGTGAGGATCCTAAAACTCGGATCTTACGTTCACGTTATTCTCACGATAATTAAACATTAAAATCATCGAAGGGGGTTCAACGATTTTACCTTTGTTCTCGTTGTACGGAGAAACGAAGAACTCAATTGACGACCTTGAGATCTTCCCGCGTATTCCTTGCACTAGCCCGGACGTCGTGTGGGCGACGATCTACCGAACTCCATGGATCCTCCTCTCTACTTTCTCTCTCTAGAATTGTGATCTTCAAGTTATGAGAATAGAGAAGACCATGTAGTGCTTTTATAGGCTACGTAGGGGATCTTAAGGAGGTGGAATATTGGGCTTCCAATAATAGTGATTAAATTGAGCCCAAGCCCAAATCTATTAATCCTTACTATTATTAATTAATTCTATTTTCCACTATATAAAATTAATTGCACTCCCAATATTAAATCATATTATATCAAATAATATTTCTCCGGTAGTATTATTTATTCAGTGTATTTAAGATATAAATATCCATGAATAAAATTAATTTATTGCTAATTAATTTATTCATCTCTTATATCCGAGACTAGTACCATTCAACCTTAATTATTATGCGGAACGAATCCACCTGCAGGGTTTACATAATAATTCCTTATGAACTCATCTCGGGGATATTATCAACCCTTCCGGGATACACTGTCCGGTCAATCATTCACGGCATGCCATATCTGAAATATAGTGACCCAACTTAACCGGTAATTAACCCAATAATTAAATCGGTTAATTCCTATGGTAAATCAAAGTCACTTATATTAAATATACACACCCGCAATAATATCGGGGATTAAGAATAAAATACACTGAGACTCGAATCGATTATCGCCGGCAATCCTAATCGATGAATCTCAAGCAGATCCGCTCAATACACCAAGTGTACAAGTGTGATAAAATAATCAAGACAGATTATTTTCTCTCTCACACAACGACTATACCGATGGATTGGTCCGTGTCCATCTAGGTCGTGAGCAACTGTTCGATTAAATACGAGTAACCGATAGTATGATCTTCTGTGTGGGCCCGACACACCATACTAACTACAACGTATAGAATCCAGGACTATAATTTGCATATATTTAATTATAAATAATTAAATGCAAATAATTGTTCATTTAATTAAATAGATTAATGGCAATGGATCGTGAGTTTCCTTTACTTAAATCTAGACATTAAGTACACAACTCCAACAATCTCCCACTTGTACTAAGGTCTAGTCATTTCCTCCAAACTCCCGACTCCCATACTCATCACGTGCTTAAGTTGTACTTCCAAGAAGTACTATGTGAATGAGCACTCTAGGTTGCCGCTCTGAAGTTATCTTGGTGACTACAGCGTCGTCTCCCTCGACGATGACTCGTATCAGGTGGTACTTGCACTATGTGTTATCTTACACTTATGGACTAGTGATTTCTTACCATTTGCCATTGCACCGCTATTTACATAGCCTTTGGCAAATTAAGAATCACATCTAAGTCCCAGAGATTATCCCGGAGTTATACCAAAACTTCCGCTGCCTCTGAGGCCGCTATTTGGTTACCTATGGCAGAGTCCGAAAAGCATCGTGCTTGTCACTCTTCCATGTTAAACTCCTTTTCCTTCAATAGTGAAACACATAGCCTGATATCGACTTACACCGGTCCTCATTCGATTAGAAATCTAAGAGAATGTAATCCAAAGGAAAAACTCGTCTGCTTCGTAGTCTAGAACAGTACTTCGAAAGTACTTTTACGGTAGTCGAATATTCCTTTCCAGGATTACCTTGATATCCTCCCACTATGCTAACCGCATAGCCGATATCAGGTTCTTGTTTTCAACAATGCATTTATCAAGCTTTCCACACTCGCAGTGTAGGAAACTGCTTTCATTGCTTCTATCTCCTTTTGTGTTTTAAAACACATATCCTTAGATAGATGCATTCCGTCTCTGAAAGGTGACGAACCTTTCTCGGAATCTTGCATGTTAAAACGAACCATAATCATACATGTAAGATGTCCAGGAGAAGTACAATGTTCATTCCTAGAGATCCAAGATCTCAAGAACATGTCCAACTTCTTCCTATATCTTTCATAATGATTTATCTAGACAACCACCATTTTATGTCTGACAACATCTTTACATTGTTGCCAATGATAAAATGTTTATCTACATAAAACCTCCGAGAAACACCACCTTGTTTCCATCACGTTTCCCATACACACGATTCGTCAATGCCTTTTGATGAATCCATCAAATGGACTATCTCATCAATGCGCAAGTTCCACGAATTCTAGCTTTGTTACAATCCATAAATGGATCAACTAAGCTTGTACTCTAAATGATCTCGCCTCTTAACAATAATCCTTATTGCTTTCCAAGAAGGCACATTTAGATCTAGTACCGCCTCTATGTAGATCTAGGGATTGATTTCACGTATACTAGGTCCAGAGTCCGAAGACTCACCCAGTTTTATGAATATCTCCGGTTGTTATACAACCTCCCACTACAATGGCGTTCCGGTGTATAAACAGTAATAACAGTAGGTGCAGTTAGTGGTGTACTGCTACTCGGTTCGGCTGGTTCTAAGTCTTAATCGTTTTCTCTCTTTTCAGAAGTATCATGTCATTTTGGGCTTGTGGTTCATCTAATAGTCTTCCTCTAAGAACCGGGCGTTAGAACTTATAACGTCCTTCTGGTTCATAGCACTATCGAACACATATCTTTTGTTCTTCTAGGATATTCTACAACCACATTTGAATGTGCCGTTGTTACCAAGACATATCCATAGAACATAGGTAGTTCCGTTTAACTCGCGCTTTTACTATTTCTATAAGAGTTCCATTTCTTATTTCCGACACACCAATCTTACAGAGGACTGTATGGTGTAGTCACTTGGGATCATCCCAACCTCTGATCAGTATGCCATGCATTCCTCAGACAGGTACTTGCCTCCGCGATCAAATCGCAGGCTACAAATGGATATACCTTGATGGCTCTCCACAATTGCTTAGTGTCCATTGACTTGTCAAAACACTTGCTTTTGTGGCACATCAGGTATTCTAATCCATTTTTCGAGTAATCATCAAATGAAGTACTCGTACCTTATTGTCTGAGTACACATAGGTCTGCATACATCAGAGTCAATCAATTCTTATGCTTGTCCGGATCTTATATCTTATATCCATAAAGGATTGCTTAGTCATGTTATCTTCCAAATTAGATTCTTAGGTCGGAAGGTCCACTCCTTCAACTTAATTGATCAAATATCAATTTTCGACCTTTGAACTTCTTATTTGAATTAACATGATTTTAGCATAAGAATCCACAAGTATAATCGATTTAATAAAGAAATCTCTTATTAGTAAAACGAGTTTTGTACTACGGTTTGTTGCACCGTGGTGGACTCAGGATCCATCATTTATATATTGCTAGCTAATGTACCAGAATAGATACTATCTTTATTTCTTCTTATAACCATCAGATGATTAAAAGAAATAAAATATCCATTCATTAGAAATCCAGAACAAAGTTCTTTCTAAAGGTACATAAAAGCAATAACTCAAAATGAAATCCTATAAAATGTCCTCCACTGCAACTGCTGCCTCCTCTACAGCATTGCCCATGTAGACTACGATCTTTTCTTTTCTAAGTCGTCGGGTTTCCTGGAACCCTTGCATTTATCAATGCACATACCGTCAGTGGTTTCATATCTACACACCAGGTTCCGGTAGATAATACCACTGACTATGTTTTACGACTAAAGAAATTTCGTACCTTCTTTGAGAGGATAATCAGACTTCCAGTAGCCAGACTGTTTGCATCGAGAACCTTTGCCTATTGGCTTTCTCGTCCCATCTAGTGGTCTAAGCAACTTAGGGCCATTGAGATTTGCTTTTCCTTTCCCCCGATTTTGCCCTTAGGTTCGAAACCTTTGGCATTGGCTACAAGAGCTTGCGATTTCCGTTTCAACTCGTCTAAAAGGTCAATCATCTCAAAAACGTGTTTAAGCGTTTCCTCGAATCGACTGCCCTTTATGAGTATCCACATCGCCTCTTGTCTAGCCGCCTATATCAATAGGCTCGGAAGGACAAAGCTCATTGAGTACAACCTTGTACTCTTCAACAGTTTGGGTAATGTCTAGATCTCTATTCCAATCATTACATTTAGGGACCAATGAGTTTATAATCCTTAGTATCACAGAAAGTGGGTTCAAAGCCATATCCTAATCTATGAGCACATATAACAACAAACAATCGATTTAATCTCCGATATTATCTCCCTCAAATAATATCATTAAACCACTAATCACATCTAAAATCCCATCAGGTAAGGCAAGCCACGTGGTGTGGACGTTTACCCACCCAAATGATTTAGCAATTAGATTTCCTTCGGTCATACATCACTTATAGCGTAACCTCGTGGGGAGGAATACTATAAGGCGTATCTAAGTGTAAACCATTACTCAGCACCAAAGTAAATCGCTTGGAATTGCTACATCACCGCAAGCCACGTGGTGTGGACGTTTACGACAACTTCACAACTCTTCACAATTTCTTACAACTGTCTACATCAATTAATCCAAAATCCGTCAGCATAGCAAGCCACGTGGTGTGGACGTTTACTACACCAAGAGACTTTTATAATTGACTCCCAATTACTTGATCCATTCAATCTTGTAAATCAAGACGCGGAGAATCATAAGTGAAACTCGAAGTTTCTAACCAGTGATTCACCATGCGAACGACCCTATCTCTCATCAAATGAGGGAGCCGAGCAGACAAGCGACTCATCTATCAAAGAATGGCACGGAAGTCTCTAATTTGTGTCCTCTACATGACCAAGTGGCTCTGGCTCCATTCCACTCCCCGGGGTGAGAATGAGTCGACTTGAAGTCAGTTTTGGAAAGACAAATTAGGCATTGTTTGATAGACTTAATCAATGTTTCTCGTAAAAGGAATTACAAGAATTCTCCTCCAATGACTTGTCTATACGAACTTCAAAAGTCCATAAAAGTCACCAAGAGAACAGTAATGGAGACCATGGATATGTTTCCATACCCTCTCCCACTTAGCTTTTTATAACAAAGGGATACGCTATCTAATGCATAATTAAATACACATAAGCATGCATACATGAAATAAAGCACATAGAATATTATCACATAGTCAAAATAATACTAGAATATTATTTTCCGACTATTATGGCTTTATCGCATCCCCGTACGCACTTCTAGTCTTCAGTCTTCGTTCTTGAATGCTCCATGTGACGAGAATATTAATCCAAATATTTAAATCTATTTATTTTCAATTAATCCAAAAGTTACTTAATTCGAAAATTAAGTCAATCGAATATATCAAAAATAAAATTAAATATTATTAATATTTTTATTTATTTATTTTCCTATCTAATTCTATTAAATCTCTAGAATAATCTATCCAAGTTAAACTTGGAATATTCTAGAAGACTTCTATAATAGAATAAGGAAATAAAATAAATTAGGACTCTTCTACTTTCCAAGATTAATTAATTTCCATCTCTATGAAAATTCCCATAAAATAGGAATAATCAATTAGGAAATAAATCAATCCTAAATTAACTCTTATTCCTTTCCTATTCTATTAAATCTCTAGAATCCTATTCCAAGTAGAACTCGGAATACTCTAGAAGATTTCCATAATAGAATAAGGAATAAAATTAATTCCAATTAATTCTTTTCCTAATCCATGAGAATTCCCAAAAATAGGAAAACTCAAATAGGAAAAACCGAATCAATTAGGAAAGTAGTATCTTGGTAGGAGAACACGAGATCACGAGGACCCCGCGCCCCCCACCATCGATCTCCGGCCGGGGAGGAGCGCCGCCGCCACCTCAGCCCACGCGCCACCACCACCGGTGGCCGGCGTGGCCAAGAAATCCCACGGGCAGCCCCCTCCGCCCCTTTGATCGATCCTCATGGGATCGATCCTCGTGATCGATCCCCGGTCCTCCCTCTCATCTTCTCCTTCGTCACATGAGTTCTCCGGCGGTCGTCTCGGCATCGATCCAACGTAAATAAATTACAAGAATTAAATTTACAATTCCGGTATCGATTCTATACATGAAATCGACCCTATACATTTTCCGGAAAAAGTAGAACGTAATAATAAACCTAAATTCGGTCAACCCCCGAATTTTTACTATTACAAGCATTCACCACACATAAAACGAATCTCGACATGTCCGAGAGTTTAAAAATCAAGAACAATATTATGACAATAATTAAGAACAATTATATCTAGCCATAATAGTCGGAAACCCTGCAAGGTAGAACAATTTATCGAAAAATAACGTGAACGAAAACCAACTCTCTGATACCAATTGTTGGAAATCGATATCCCGGAATTAATAAATTAATTAAAATTAATTATCTAATTAATTCCGAACGAAATCCTTCGGAGAACGAATATCCGGAATTGTCAATGCGGAACGACAATTCCAATCGACTCCCGGTTGCCGGAACATCCCGCCACGAACCACCACGAAGCCGAGCCCAACCAAACCCTAACCACGGGCGAACCCGCGGCTTGTTCGGTCGAGCCCTCGCATGGGCTCGCGGCTGATCACAACAGCCGCCTAGGGCTGCTCGTACCAGCCCTCAAACCGCGCCGGGAACCCTCGCCGAACACCCCTGTCAAGCCCTAGCAGCGGCTTGAACCGCTGCTGCCCGATCGAGGCGTGCGCACGCCACCGGGCGTGCGCTAGGGTTCCTCCCGATCAGCCCCTCGTCGAAACCCTAGCATCAGCCGAGGCCGATGCTATTCGATGAAGGCATGCGCACGTCACCGGACGTGCGCTCGGGTTCAGTCCGTTCAGCCCCGTGCAGCTCCGGCGAATCCCCGCGGATCCACCGCTGCCAGGCCATACGAAGCGCCCGCCAGCCTGCCGGGCGGCCGCTCGCGACCACCACCAGGCGGGCGCTTGGCCCCCAGGCGGTCGCCTGCCTCCCCAGGCAGCGGGTGCGCGCGATCCTTGCCGCCGGGTCGCTCCAGCCGCGGCGGTCCGGCGATCCTCGATCGCCACCGCTCGGCTCGACCCCGGTGAGGATCCTAAAACTCGGATCTTACGTTCACGTTATTCTCACGATAATTAAACATTAAAATCATCGAAGGGGGTTCAACGATTTTACCTTTGTTCTCGTTGTACGGAGAAACGAAGAACTCAATTGACGACCTTGAGATCTTCCCGCGTATTCCTTGCACTAGCCCGGACGTCGTGTGGGCGACGATCTACCGAACTCCATGGATCCTCCTCTCTACTTTCTCTCTCTAGAATTGTGATCTTCAAGTTATGAGAATAGAGAAGACCATGTAGTGCTTTTATAGGCTACGTAGGGGATCTTAAGGAGGTGGAATATTGGGCTTCCAATAATAGTGATTAAATTGAGCCCAAGCCCAAATCTATTAATCCTTACTATTATTAATTAATTCTATTTTCCACTATATAAAATTAATTGCACTCCCAATATTAAACCATATTATATCAAATAATATTTCTCCGGTAGTATTATTTATTCCGTGTATTTAAGATATAAATATCCATGAATAAAATTAATTTATTGCTAATTAATTTATTCATCTCTTATATCCGAGACTAGTACCATTCAACCTTAATTATTATGCGGAACGAATCCACCTGCAGGGTTTACATAATAATTCCTTATGAACTCATCTCGGGGATATTATCAACCCTTCCGGGATACACTGTCCGGTCAATCATTCACGGCATGCCATATATGAAATATAGTGACCCAACTTAACCGGTAATTAACCCAATAATTAAATCGGTTAATTCCTTTGGTAAATCAAAGTCACTTATATTAAATATACACACCCGCAATAATATCGGGGATTAAGAATAAAATACACTGAGACTCGAATCGATTATCGCCGGCAATCCTAATCGATGAATCTCAAGCAGATCCGCTCAATACACCAAGTGTACAAGTGTGATAAAATAATCAAGACAGATTATTTTCTCTCTCACACAACGACTATACCGATGGATTGGTCCGTGTCCATCTAGGTCGTGAGCAACTGTTCGATTAAATACGAGTAACCGATAGTATGATCTTCTGTGTGGGCCCGACACACCATACTAACTACAACGTATAGAATCCAGGACTATAATTTGCATATATTTAATTATAAATAATTAAATGCAAATAATTGTTCATTTAATTAAATAGATTAATGGCAATGGATCGTGAGTTTCCTTTACTTAAATCTAGACATTAAGTACACAACTCCAACAGTTGTCCGTACTTCGAGGATGGAAACCACCTCAGGAGGTAATCCCTGAAGGCGGTACGCTTGAAAAAGCTCCGGAGAAGTGGTCTACCGAAGAGGTTGCCGCAGGTACTGCCAACGATAGGGCAAGGTGTGCCATCCTTGAGTCCATCGATTGCAATATGTACAAAATTGTCAAACAATGTACTACTGCCAAAGAAGTATGGGATATGCTGGCTCTTCATTGTGAAGGTAACAACACAGTGAAGAAGACCAAGGTCCGTATGCTTATGTCTCGTTTCGAGAACTTGCGTATGAACGAGGACGAGACATGCCTTCAGTACTTTGGAGAATTAATGTCCATTGTTACTGAATGTGCTGACCTTGGTTCGCCCATTAGCAACCCGGCAGTGTGTAGTAAGATAATGCGATCGATGAGCAAATAGTTTCTGCCGAAGGTCACTGCCATAGAAGACAGCTCCATGTCAGAGGAAGATTATGTTTCATTAATGGCAATCTTCAAGAATTATGAGCTTAACCATGAAGATCGTGAAACTCACGGGAAATCACGTTCACGAAGCGACGAGAAGAATCTTGCCTACACCGTGACAGAACCTTGCGGCAGGGAATCAGGCAACAGCTATCAAGGCAGCAGTCCTCCCACCGCAAATGATTTGACCGATGAAGAGATCTATGAGTTGCTTGGATCTGATGGTGGAGAAGACAAGTTTGCATTCCTTTCACAAAAACTGGATGCAGTACTTGTCCGCTCGTTGAAGAAGCCGTACGATCCCCGATGCAGGAAGTTCCCATCGAGGCCAACAAAGAATCAAGAAAGAAGGATCGTTGTACGACACCTAAGCACAGGAGCAAATTCAAACTCAAGTCCAAGAGACTGGTCAAAAATCAAGTGTCACGTGTGTGAAGGAATTGGACATTTCTCAACCGAATGCCCTTCAAAAGATCGAGGCATTGGAATTTTAAACTCCATGGTTGTGCAAGAGGATATGGAACAATACTGCCTTCAAGACCCCACCACTGCGCTTGCTGCTCGCTTTGAAGGTATTTCCCTATCCGATGCAGAAGATGACGGTCCATTCCAGGCCCCTCCACGACGGCATGTTGCTTTTTCCGCCTCTGCCGCAGACAAGACAGTAATGAAGGTACCGGTATACCGATCCGATCGATATACCGTGTGTGCGGAAGCGTGTAAAGCAATAGATCTACTATGCCATGATCTTAGTGCACACTTAATGTGTATAAGAACACATATAAACATATATATATATATACACATCCAATATATATATATAAGGTTCAACGATTACTTACTTATGGTGACGAAGTGATTCGTTGATGTCGTTGAGGTGGTGTTGAGTCGATTGAACCACCTCAAATGGATCAGCCTCTCGAAGCTCTCCTTGTGAATGACCTCGTCACTCCTCTTGTCTAGATCGCCCGGATGTTGAAGCCGCACAAATGGCCCGGCCTCTACGTGTTGCACACGAACCCGGAATTGAACTTGCTTGCTTGTTCTTGAGTGATTCTCTCACTCTTTTCTCTCTTGTTGTGTGGAATTTCGTGGCTGATCAAAAGTGATGTGAAAACACATGTTTTCATCACTATATTGATCACCATTAACCTCCCTTGTAACCCCCACCTTAATGTGCATCATAATGCACAAGTAATGGTGGATAATGGGGAGGTGAAGGGTCATTTCCACATCACCATGCCAAATGGCATTAGATGTGGTCCCCTTGCTTGTTTGGCATGCCATGTCACACCATGTGACATGCATCCATGCAAGCCATGCATCTCATGCATGCCATGCATCCCATGCATGTGAAAATCCATACGTATTGATTCTAAATCAATATAACAAGCAACTTAATTCCGACTCGTGTGTGACCCTGTAGGTATGATTTATCGATCAATATTATATTGTTCCCAACAATTAATATTATCAAATAATCATTTAACATCCATAGACGACCTTATGACTTTATCGATTGCACACGTAGGATCGAAGGACATATCCCAACAATCTCCCACTTGGCCTTCAGAGCCAGTGTGCTGCCAACTTCCTGTTGTCACTTTGATGCGACCCGAGTTCCGTTTCAAGCTAGAACGACGAAGAGTACGTCGGAACGGAGGTCAGACATGAGCCGAGGACGCGCCGGGGAGTTCAGCCGTGAAGATTGGCCTATTGTCGGCCGACACCAAAAATACACTACAAGAATGTCGGCCGACATCTTCAGAAAAGGCTTGGACTTGCAGGAGGTTGAAACTGCGCCCGAAGAAATTCCTGCGGTCGAAGGTCCAATGTCGGGCGACAGCGAATTTACACTACGGGAACGTCGGGCGACATTTGAATGTCGGGCGACAGAAGATTCCCGTCGGGCGACATCTTCACAAAAAGACAGCAGCGGCGGATTTTAGGGTTTTTAGCGTTTTTATTGCTTTTCTTTCCTTTTTCTTTACGTTTATGTTTCGTTTGGCCTATATAAAGGCTTCCTAAGACATTGTTACATAATAACCATGATTTTGATGATGAATAAATATATTTTTGTGAGTTTTTATTAAAATCTCTCTTGGGTTCGAATTCTACCCGAATATCCAAAGAATTCAACCGACGAATCAACGAAGCGATCCACCCTTCGTTCGTGTGTCTTCCTCATCCCCGAGTTGCTGCGTCGATCACGTGTTGGGGTCTAGGGTTTCGTCCTTAGATTATTTCACGAATCAGATTCAGAGGTTTTGGGACTTCCGCCGGTATCTTTCTATCTTTCTGTTCTTCGTTCTTCTTCTATCTTTCTATCTCCGACGAGGTTCGTATCATTTGGTATCAGAGCTAGGGTTCGTATCATTTGGTATCAGAGCCCAGGTTTGGGTTCTTTATTTTTCGATTACGTAACCTCGTTTTCTTTTTCGTTTCTTCTTTTTTTTTCTTCTTCTTCCTTGATTAAAAAAAAAAAAAATTATTTTTTTTTATTTTCGAATTTACTGTTCATCTTGAACAGTACTGTTCATCCGAAATTAAAAAAAAATAAAATAAAATAAAATAAAATATTTATTCTCGATTATTCTTTTTGTTGCTGTTCATCGTTCGTTCAGCAATTTAAAAGTCATTTCGTGGAATTTGTTGGAGTTGAATTCGGTCGGTGAGTTGGGAAAGTTCGATTCCTTTAGAGAGAAACACGAGCGTGAGTGACTTACCATATTGAGTGATACACGAGAGTGGTGAGGATCTCTATTTTGTTTCTAACACTTTTGCAGGATAACTGACATGGATTACACCCAAGCTAAGCTCATCATGGAGGAGGCGACTGCCCGGTTCGAAAGGTTGCTTAAATCGAAGATGAAGGTGGTGAATGAGCGGCTTACCGCCTTAGAGGAGAGAGCTCATCGTGAAGATGCATGGAATCGAAGAGGTGGCAGCAGATACCGAGAAGTTCAGAATGACCATCTTCGAGTCCGTGACCGTAGTCGGGAGTTTCGTGAAGAGAGAAGGTCCAGAGCTGAGCGTTTGGACGACGAGAGGAGGGCCAGAGCTGAGCGTTTGGACAAGTGTTGGAGCAATATTGAGCGTCAGTTAGAGGAATGGGTACAATCGCCAATGAAGCCTGAGAGAGTGGCGACTGATGACGACGGCGAGAGACCAGAACCGAAGGCCTTGGTAGGATCCGAAGAAGAATCGGTCTTGGTATATTCCGAGGAGGATTCGACTTCGGTGGAGCTCGTTGACGAGTACGACGAACCGACACCGTCGGTTTCGGTGGATTTGGACGTCGCGGAGGCTTCGGTAGAGTCCGAGGAGGAGACTTCAGTAGAGTCCAAGGCGGAGGAATTAATGAAATCCGAGGACTTTCCGCAATTGGAGTTACCCATGGTGGAACAAGCAACGAAAGAAGGACAACCGACGTCTGTGGTGTTGTGCGAGGAGGCGAAGTGCTACACTAACGTTTTATTGTCTCTACACCCTTTTACTCATTGTGCTTTTCAGGAATTTCATGATGACTTCCCTGAAGAAAGATCTCCTAGTTTTCCGCTACATCGAGGGTGTGAGCTGCATAATTATGTCGTTCTGAGCTTGTTCGTGATAGTGGTGTTCGACCCTGGCATCGACGTGGATTTGAGGACAAATCCTCTTCAAGAGGAGGGGAATGATGCGACCCGAGTTCCGTTTCAAGCTAGAACGACGAAGAGTACGTCGGAACGGAGGTCAGACATGAGCCGAGGACGCGCCGGGGAGTTCAGCCGTGAAGATTGGCCTATTGTCGGCCGACACCAAAAATACACTACAAGAATGTCGGCCGACATCTTCAGAAAAGGCTTGGACTTGCAGGAGGTTGAAACTGCGCCCGAAGAAATTCCTGCGGTCGAAGGTCCAATGTCGGGCGACAGCGAATTTACACTACGGGAACGTCGGGCGACATTTGAATGTCGGGCGACAGAAGATTCCCGTCGGGCGACATCTTCACAAAAAGACAGCAGCGGCGGATTTTAGGGTTTTTAGCGTTTTTATTGCTTTTCTTTCCTTTTTCTTTACGTTTATGTTTCGTTTGGCCTATATAAAGGCTTCCTAAGACATTGTTACATAATAACCATGATTTTGATGATGAATAAATATATTTTTGTGAGTTTTTATTAAAATCTCTCTTGGGTTCGAATTCTACCCGAATATCCAAAGAATTCAACCGACGAATCAACGAAGCGATCCACCCTTCGTTCGTGTGTCTTCCTCATCCCCGAGTTGCTGCGTCGATCACGTGTTGGGGTCTAGGGTTTCGTCCTTATATTATTTCACGAATCAGATTCAGAGGTTTTGGGACTTCCGCCGGTATCTTTCTATCTTTCTGTTCTTCGTTCTTCTTCTATCTTTCTATCTCCGACGAGGTTCGTATCATTTGGTATCAGAGCTAGGGTTCGTATCACACTTTATGTCTAAGTTTGAACTTGAGGCAAGACTCGAGTCATCCTCAATCGGTTCAAACCTTTCTTGGACTATGAGACAGACTGTAAAACCAGATTTATCACTATGATAATTATTTGGACGTGGCCACGTATTTTCCACAGTCTCGACTCTCCAAGTGGCCGGTAAGACATGTATCCCATTATAAAGAATGGAGGACAATCCCATCTTGTCAGTCCAAGCTCTCCCACTTGCTTCCTGATATACCCAATAACAAGTTTTATAACCTCCTTTTACGAAAGGCGTTTACTTGTATCAAAGTACACCATTTCACAATGGAATTACTCTGGACTACTCAGGTCAGAGGAAATTGCTCGACAGTCAATGAAATAGTATTATGACTCGAAATCTTAAATACTATTCCAGTCGGGTCTGTTCGATCATTAGCTCCCAGCTAATATCTATGTAATTGTACTTGATGTCCCACATCACTAGCCCATGAAGCGGCGCTATAGTACACATTACAAACTAGTTCATTGTATTATCGGTTTGTCCGTACTCGATTATACGAACCAGGAACAACTATATGATTTAAGTATATCAGTTCAACCATTGGGACTTCATTATGCGGTAAGTCGACCTCATAACCCAATTGATATCACTTAATCATTTGGACAATTCATATAAATTAAACCATATTTATATGAAGAAACATATATTATACATATGAGTGAATGTTTACCAAATCTCCAAAAGTATCTAATACAGTAATAGAAATCACAACCCATCTCTAAGATGTTTGATCTCTATTGCAGTTGTGAAAGCCTCAAGCTTAAACTGCTGGAGAGGTTTAGAAAGCGGGTTTGCAACCTTACCAAAAGTTGCAACTTTATTATCTCGATGTCTCCACAAAACTATCTCCCAGATAATGTGGAACTTCCTGAGCACCAGTTTTAGACTTGTGGTGCTTCCTAGCTCATTGGCTTGCGCGATAACTCTACTATAAATAGAGAATTATCGGATGGGCTAAGCTAGTTACGCCACCTAGTTCATTCAAGAACTTTCAAATCTTAACTGCCAACATTACTGCATCCAATGCAATACTGTGCTTAGCTTCTGTAGTTTAATCAGCTATATTGCATTGCATGGAACTATTCCTGCAAATTTCACCTCTAACCAGACAAAAGATATAACCAGATTAAAATCGGAAATTATCTTAGTCTGTTTTGAAGTTAGCAGTCAAACTGCTTGTTAATATCAACTCTTTTTGTCTTCCAAAGACAACAAAATATTCTTTAGTCCATCTAAGGTACATAAGCATACTCTTGGCCGCAGTCTAATGCGTCTCACCTGGGTTTCCTTGAAACCGAATCGTCATGCTCAAAGCATACAATACGTCCAGTCGTGTACATATCATGGCGTACATTATAGACCCTATTTCCGAAGCATAAGGAATGTTTTACATCCTCTTTTGCTCATCAAGTACCGTAGGGCCTTGCATCTTGCTAAGTGATGTGCCATGACTCATTGGAATGAGACCCTTTCTGGCGTCTTTCATTCTGAACTTATCAAGCACCTTATCAATATAGGTCGCTTTACTAAGTCCAAACATCATTTTCGATCTGTTCCGACAGATCTTGATGCCCAATATGTACTGTGCTTCTCCAAGATCCTTTATTGAAAAACAATTTCCAAGCCATTCTTTAATAGAATTAAGCATAGAAACATTGTTTCCAATAAGGAGTATGTCATCGACATACAACACAATGTATACAACGTAACTCCCACTGTTCTTCTTGTAAAACAAGACTCTTCCGAGTTCCTCTGAAATCCAAAACCCAGTATGGATTCATTGAACTGAAGATTGCTACTCCGATATGCTTTGCTTTATTCCAGAAATGGAATTATAAGATTGCATAATTTCTCAGCCTTATTAGGATCGATAAAACTCTTTGGATGTGTCAAAACACATTCTCTTCTAGAATCCAATTCAAGAAGTTAGTTTTAACATCCAATATTACCATAACTCATTATCAAGATGAGTAGCAATGGCTAAGATAATCTGAATGATTTAATCAAAGCAACTGGTGAAAGTTTTTCCACAATCCACCTCGTGAATAAAACTTTTACCATCAAACTTGCTTTGAAAACCCTAGGTTTTCCATCTGTCTGTTTAGATCTTAAAGATCTATTAGCATTCATTGGGTCTAACCTCGTGATCAAGTTCCAAACTTGATTATCAGATATTGATATCATCTCAGATTTCATGGCACCATGCCAATTTTCAGTAGCTGGACTCGTCATAGTTTGGAATTAGGTCGAAGGTTCACCGCTTTCCAAAAGCATGAATTCATATCTCTCATTGGTCACAATATCTAAGTATTTGAATAATAGAGATAGATTTATTTCTTTCGGACCTACGAGGGCTGGTATGGCTTCCAAAATCATAAGAATACTCTCAACCCAGTCTTGAGTATTCATCATTGGTTGTTTCACTTGAACCTCGTTCAAGACAACCGAGCTCCCACTGAATTTCTAGGAAAGATAACTCTTTTCAAGAAAATCACTATCTCGAGCAACAAAATATTGTTCTCAGATAGATCGTAGAAGTTGTACCCTCGAGTTTCTTATGGATACCATAAAAAACTTTTATCCCATTTGAGTTCAAGCTCTATAGAGATAAATCTCGTCAGAGAAGCTTTTAGAACCTCAAATTTTGATGAAAACAATTTAGGGACCCTCCCTTTCCATACCTAGTATGATGTCTTATCAACAGCTTTTGACAGCGTCCTATTCAGTGTATAAGTTGAAGTCAAGAATTGTGTGTTCCCAAAAGAGACCAGTAGTTCATTTAGACCTCTCATCGAATGGTCGAACTATATCTAATATAGTTTGTTTTCTCTTTTCCGAAACATAACCTTCATGTGCTTGTGAACTGATAGGTTCCACATACATCAGTATGGATCATCCCTAATTAATCACTCACATGTTCTCCTTTCTCCAAGAAAGATGACATTGTTATCTTTGTCCATCAAACATCATTCACATGTATCAAATGACTCCAAGTCAAATGATTCTAGAATGCCTTCTAAAAGAAGATTCGTTACATGTTTAGATTTTGATCTAATCAACAATGTTACAGTTATGTCTCATTGAGAATTATTCGATTTGGACTTTTGTGTTAATGTTATATATGATTTTTTGAGTTTAAAGTATACATAAATAATGTAATAATCGTACCAAAACAAAGAATAGTTCACAATTAAAATAGTTATCAAACTATTTAATTAGTGAAAAACTAATCCATCAGTATCCAATACTGAACCAATATTCATTGTTTATTGAAGGTACGAAATTACATAGTTATAATACTAAAACAAGGCCCTAAGGCAAAACAACATCATATGATCATACGGCTAATGCAGCGACCTTCGCTCCATTTCTCGCCCGTAGATCGACATCTCTACTCACCAAACTTATACTTCTATGTAGTTCCTCCACATACAAATGTGAGAACTACGTTTGGCATCCAATACCCAAGAAGTAGAATTTGTGAAGTTTAATGTCTATAACATTAATACCTGAAGATGAAGTAACCCCGCTCTTCACATCTTCTTTGAACTTTGGGCAAGTTCAATTATTCTCAATAATTGACTCTTATTCGAATTTCCCATTCAAAATTATCTCAATGTCAAAACGTGATAAATCGTAAGTGAAAAATCGAAGTTTTCTAACCAGCGATATTATCATGCAATTGAAGCCCTATCTCTCATAAAATATGAGGGAGCCAACCAGACAATCGATTCACGCCATCCAATGGCTCGAAAGTCTCTAATTTGTGTCATTGATGAACTTAAGTGTTTTGGATTAAATCACTCCCCGAGGTGTAAATAATCATAACCTTATTATCCATCAAATGAAAGACAAATTAGGCATTTGTTTTGAAATTGAATAAAATATGAACTTTTATAAGTTTGCAAGTAGTGTCCAACACTTTTGCAGTAGACGCATTGAGATTCCCTAGGAACCCTAGTAGCCTTCTTGCCCATGCTCTTTTGAATACCCTATCCTATATCATAAGAATTTCCCTCTTAGGGTCCTTCTCTATCGCCGGCTCAGCAGCCTTGAGCATCCCGTGGAGCTCACGAAGCGATTTCTTCAAACCATTCATATGGAAAATTTAGCCTAAAGGCATTATAACCATCATGAGATTGAAGTATGAAATCGGTTGCCAAATAATCATCATAGGAAAAATCTAGGCGGTCACTTGAAACAAATAATCCAATCATTTGTTGCACATGTGATCCCATAGATTTCCATTTTTCCAGCCTAGCTGAAGCGATGACCCTGGTCACACCGAACCGCTCAATCATTGCATATTCTCCGAACATGATATTGAGTTGTTCAATGATATCTTAGGATGTGGTTATCTAACACATTTTCCTTGTCTTCGTATTTGAGGACCATCCTCAAATTACGTTGTGAATCAAGAAAATTTGTTCAATTTTTCATAATCAAGAATTGAACCAAACTTGAATTGAGTTGATATTTGACATGATAAACTATAAAAGAAAGATAACTAAAGTATGTAAACATCCACAAAGCGGTAAATAAATAAGGTTGTCTAACAATTGTACTTATTTATTTCATTTTGTTCAATTGATATCCAATATCATTGTCCCTTAGAACAAAACGATTCCGAGATCCTCATCTTGCAAATCTTTAAGCCGACTGAGTCCGCACTTAAGTATTTCAAGATAGGTAGACACACCTATGTCAATGATATCTAATATCACTCTCGGTCGATGAGAGTGCCATTCTCATCTCATGTCTCGATAGCCACGCCTGCAGTGGATCTATCGATGAGAAAACCAAACTCACGTGTAAGGGTCTAACCCTTACTCCCACTTATCCCAAGATAACAAGTAGTACCCCGCTGAGGCGGACCTACCAACTTATGATCGAGGGCTTTATGGGTGTGATGTTTTGGACAAGACATTATACTCATTATTTTGGGAACTTGCATGCATAGGTTTGTTTATATGTAAGTTGAACATTTATAACATAAAACATCCTATAACTAGCAAAGCAATTAAATACGTAATCGAAAGGCCCCTAGAACCTCACAACTCTCAAACGAAAAGATTAAAAGCAACAAAATAGGCCTTGAACATCTTTTGGACTGGTCCGCGCCCGCCGTTTCAGTTCCGCGCCCGCCGATTTAGGTCAATCTTAGTCCGTACCCCAAAAACCAAGAACGGCGCCCGCCGTTTCACAAAGGGCGGTCGCCGTTTCCAAAACGGCGCCCGCCAAAAGGGTACAGAAGGGGGCAGACCCTAAATCAGCCTTTCGGCGGTCGCCGTTTCCAAAACGGCGCCCGCCGAACCAAAACGGCGCCCGCCGGAGCACTAACGGCGCCCGCCGTTTGGCTCCAGCAGCCCCGGTTTCGCCCGTTTTGCTTCGTTTTGCTTCGTTTCTTCTCGTTTTCGCCGGAGAGCCGATATCCAACGTCGATCCATGGATTCAATCCATTGCTTACACATTGAACAATACATTTTTGAATAGAAAAAAACCTATCTATTACAAAAGATTCCAAGGGACGCAGCCCTCAAATACTATGGCCAATCGTACGTAAAAACCGACAATTTCATTCACCCGACCACTAACGGTGGCCGGCCTTACATCTAATCACATAATCACAATTAAATAAATAATCCAATTATGTTGATTTAACCTTCGTGTCCAACACAAAAGTGTGCACGAGCCCTAGGCTCTGATACCATTTGAAGGTACCGGTATACCGATCCGATCGATATACCGTGTGTGCGGAAGCGTGTAAAGCAATAGATCTACTATGCCATGATCTTAGTGCACACTTAATGTGTATAAGAACACATATAAACATATATATATATATATATATATATATATATATACACATCCAATATATATATATAAGGTTCAACGATTACTTACTTATGGTGACGAAGTGATTCGTTGATGTCGTTGAGGTGGTGTTGAGTCGATTGAACCACCTCAAATGGATCAGCCTCTCGAAGCTCTCCTTGTGAATGACCTCGTCACTCCTCTTGTCTAGATCGCCCGGATGTTGAAGCCGCACAAATGGCCCGGCCTCTACGTGTTGCACACGAACCCAGAATTGAACTTGCTTGCTTGTTCTTGAGTGATTCTCTCACTCTTTTCTCTCTTGTTGTGTGGAATTTCGTGGCTGATCAAAAGTGATGTGAAAACACATGTTTTCATCACTATATTGATCACCATTAACCTCCCTTGTAACCCCCACCTTAATGTGCATCATAATGCACAAGTAATGGTGGATAATGGGGAGGTGAAGGGTCATTTCCACATCACCATGCCAAATGGCATTAGATGTGGTCCCCTTGCTTGTTTGGCATGCCATGTCACACCATGTGACATGCATCCATGCAAGCCATGCATCTCATGCATGCCATGCATCCCATGCATGTGAAAATCCATACGTATTGATTCTAAATCAATATAACAAGCAACTTAATTCCGACTCGTGTGTGACCCTGTAGGTATGATTTATCGATCAATATTATATTGTTCCCAACAATTAATATTATCGAATAATCATTTAACATCCATAGACGACCTTATGACTTTATCGATTGCACACGTAGGATCGAAGGACATATCCCAACAAGTAACGCTTGCCGCAGAGAACTGCCTGTGTCTCACTGCCTCAGTCAATGGGTATGAATCTGAAGAGGAGACTATTCCCATTGATCTTTTCATCGAGCTCAAAGAAAGTTTCGATGAGCTACGCATGAAATTTGCCCGGCAGACCAAGATGATGAAAATGCTTACTTCAACCAAAGCCGAATATGAAGAAAAATTGAAGAAGCAGGCCATGGCAATTGAACAAATGCTCGTAGAGAAGAACACCTTTGAAGAACGATTGAAGAAACTTGATGTCCAACTCACCAGAAAGGATATGGAGGCCGAAAAACTAAAAATTGACTTTAATCGTGTAAATGGAAAACTCGAAGTTGCTAACAATACTTTTGTAAAACTTAACACGGCAACAACAAAATTAGATGCCGTAATGAGTATTTCACATGTTGAAAGGCAAGGCCTCGGACATCAAAAGGTTGTAGATGCCGTTTTTCCAAAGAAAAACCCAACGGAAATGGCATTTGTAAAGGCATCAAATGACGATTCAACAGCTGCCGCACAATCCTCAACTCCAAAAAGGGTTGAACAAACCGAAGGCAAGGCCACTGCCCCAGCAAGAGACTGCCGCAGAAGGCCGAAGCAAAGGCAGACATCATCAGGCAGGATGAAGACAAGAAAAACCCTGCCTAAGCAACACTCTAAATCGAAGAGACGATATGTTTGCCACTACTGCCTAGTACCTGGTCACATTCGACCTTTTTGTTGGAGACGCGAAGAGGACCAAGCAAGGGGATATTATTTTCACTCCAACACTGGACCACGGCATCCCAAATATTTTTCTCTGCCTTCACGACGCCTTATCAAAAAGAAGGCAACAACCATACGCAAATGGGTGCCCAGAACTAAACTCTCTACCAATGTCTGTTTTACAGGTCCCTCCGATGACTCCTCTGCCGCATCAAATGCCATCCAAAGTGTTGAAACATGCAATGTTATCTTCACTGCCCTCAAAGCTACCAAAGATGATAAGTGGTACTTCGATAGCGGATGCTCGCGGCACATGACCGGAAATAGTGATCATCTCATCGACTACAAAGTCTTTCACGGAGGAGAAGTCACTTTTGGAGGAGGTTCCAGTGGCTCAATTGTTGGCCGAGGCACACTGAATGTGCAAGGCCTGCCGAAGCTACAACAAGTGCTTCATGTTGAAGGCCTCATCACGAATCTTATAAGCATAAGTCAACTATGCGATGAAGGCATGAATGTAAAATTTACTCACCAATTGTGTGAAGTGTTTGATAATGCAGGGAACCCACTCATCCAGGGGGAGCGTTACAAGGCAAACAACTGCTACTCCATTGGAGAAACATGCCTCTCTGCACAAGTCAAAGATGACATAGACCTATGGCATCAAAAACTTGGACACACAAGTCTTGGGAATTTAGAGCGTCTAATCAAGCTCAATGCTGTTCGTGGACTCCCAGCTCTCCCGAAAATCCAGAAGACAACATGTGGACATTGTAAACAAGGAAAAATGACTCATACAAGTCATCCAGCAATGCCTGCCGCAGGACAGACTGATGCCTCTGCCGCAGGACCTGCCCACTCCAAGGCAGGACTGTATCAAAAGCAAACCAAATGCTTTGATCTCCTCCACATGGATTTAATGGGACCAATCGAGACAAGGAGCCATTCTGGAAAACGCTACGTACTTGTCGTAGTAGATGATTTCTCGAGATACACTTGGGTGCGTTTTCTCCAAGACAAGAGTGAAACATTTGATGAGGTGTCCAAGCTCATTAGGTGGATAAAGACCAACCATGAAGCCTCACTAAAGAGAATAAGAAGTGACCATGGCACCGAGTTCGAAAACCAACGGCTTTCCAGATTATTTG
This sequence comes from Euphrasia confusa, assembly GCA_954870475.1. NCBI lineage: Eukaryota > Viridiplantae > Streptophyta > Magnoliopsida > Lamiales > Orobanchaceae > Euphrasia > Euphrasia confusa. The sequence continues at coordinate 38,094,756 of OX940954.1, forward strand.
ATACGCATGGCATTGCCCAAGAGTTTTCTGCCCCCATAACACCGCAATAAAACGGCGTGGCTGAAAGGAAGAACCGAACCCTCAAAGAAATGGCGTGTACAATGCTGATCGCCAAGGGCCTAAGCAAGCAATTTTGGGCAGAAGCATTCAATGCCGCATGCCATATCCTGAACCGCATCAGCATACGTTCAGGAACAACAAAAACGGCCTATGAAATTTTGAACCATAGGAAGCCTAATTTGAAATACTTTCATGTGTTTGGCTCTGTTTGTTATGTTCTGAATGATAGGGAACCTAGATCTAAACTTGATCCAAAGTCACCTAAAGGATTATTTGTTGGATACTCTAGGAATAGTCATGCCTATCGTATTTTTATCATACAAACTAGAACCATTATTGAATCTGTAAATGTTGATTTTGATGATCTAAGTCGACTCAGGAAACCCAAAGAAGAGAAGGTAGAAGGTCTGCTCGAACCTGCCGCAGTAGCAGAAATTGAAGGCAGTTTCACTCCTGCGCAGCCTACTACCGCACCCACTGGCTCGAACAATGATGCTTAACCTTCTACAGCGTCTCCCGATCAATCAAATGATGATAACACTCCTCAACAAACAGATTCATCAGATGTTGAAGAAACACCAAATCAACGACGAAGGGATCCCCCAAGGCATGTTATCCGAAACCATCCTTCGAGTCAATTGTTGGCCACACGCATGAGAGCTCGTCCGTACATCAACTACCGCAACATGACCAAGAATGTAAGCATGTCTGCCACATGCATTGAGATAGGCATTTTCTCGTATCTCTCCACGGTAGAACCGAAAAATGTCAAAGAAGCATTGGCCGATGAATTTTGGATCATGGCAATGCAAGAAGAGATGAACGAGTTTGAAAGAAACAAAGTTTGGAAGCTCATTTCTCGTCCCAAAAACAAGAATGTCATCGGGACAAAGTGGATTTTTAAGAACAAATCAAATGAGCATGGGCAGGTTGTGCGCAACAAGGCAAGACTCGTGGCACAAGGCTACACTCAAATTGAAGGCATCGATTTCGATGAGACCTTTGCCCCCGTAGCACGCATGGAGTTCATACGTTTGCTTATTGCTATTGCATGCCACCTCAACATCACCTTACATCAAATGGACGTGAAGGCAGCCTTTCTCAACGGCATACTTGAAGAGGAGGCATACGTTGCACAACCCAAAGGCTTCGAAGATCCGAAATATCCTGACCATGTGTATCAATTACACAAGGCAGTGTACGACCTAAAACAAGCTCCTAGAGCTTCGTATGGCTGCCTAACTGATTTTCTATTCAGTTTCGGATTCACTCGAGGCACTGCCGACAAATCACTGTTTGTTAAATTCAATTCTTCCAATTTTTTAATTGCACAAATTTATGTTGATGATATTGTCTTTGGATCCACATGTGAGAACATGCTTAAGGCATTCACCTCTGCCATGGCATCAAAATTTGAGATGAGCATGGTAGGAGAACTAACTCATTTTTTAGGACTCCACATCAAGCAATCATCAACTGGAACTTTCATCTCACAAGCCACATATGCCAAGAATCTCATCAAAAGATTCCAACTTGAAGGATCCAAGCCCATGAAAACACCTATGGGTTCAACGGACAAGATCTCCCGAGGCACTGATACTGCCGCAGTGGATCAGACACTCTACCGATCCATGATAGGGAGTTTACTTTATCTCACGGCAACTAGACCTTATATTATGTACAGCGTTTGTTTATGTGCCAGGTTTCAAGCTGATCCAAGGGAAGAACACTTGAAGGCAGTCAAACGCATCATACGATATGTTGCCGCATCAGTCGAGTTAGGCATATGGTATACCAAAGATACCAATACCAATTTAGTTGGATTTTCCGATGCCGACTGGGCTGGAGACATGGATGATCGCAAGAGTACAAGCGGTGGATGTTGTTTTCTTGGAAATAACATCATTTCATGGCATAGCCGCAAGCAAAACTGCATTTCTTTATCCACTGCCGAATCAGAATATGTTGCCGCAGGAAGCTGCTGTACCCAACTCATCTGGCTAAAGCACATGCTTGATGACTACCATTTGGATAGCAACATTCTTACACTCTACTGCGACAATACGAGTGCCATAAATATCAGTCATAATCCAGTGCAGCACTCAAGAACCAAACACATCAGCATAAGGCATCATTTTATACGAGATTTGGTGGATAAACGTCTCTTGAGAATTGATCACATCCCAACAGAGAAGCAAATCGCTGATATCTTCACCAAGACACTGAATTCAGAACGTTTCATTGCCCTAAGGAATTCTTTGTGCATGTGCATCATGCCTTAGATGCTGATCTGCATCATGCTGCCGCATTGTCATGCCTACTGAACCTCTGCCACAGCATTCTGCCTTAGTCAATTTTTGAGTTTAAAATTTTCCGAAGGAAGAGAAAATACCCAAACCACTCTAGGCAACATGGTCAAACCCATATACATGTAATTAATACGAAATGGGTTGAGATACTATGTACTAGGTGAACTAAGTATTTGATAATCTCATTGTTGACATGGCATTATACCTAAGTAGAGTATAAGTACTTATGATGCAGCATGACGTTCCATTAGGATTAGATAGTTGTTAATCTTTTCCTAATTTTGCTTTGTAAGCCTTGTTTTTTTTCACACCACAAAAATATTTTACTTATTTTATTAAAAAAATAAAAATAAAAAAAAAATAATAAAAATGAAAAATAGAAAAAGAAAATATTCTAAAAACAAAAAAAAAAGAATATTAAAAACAGAAAAAGAGAAAAATTGAAAACAGAAAAATAGATAAACAAAAAAAAAAAAAAGATTTTGGATTTTGATTTTTGGCAACAACCTGCCGTAGAGCATTGCCCCACTTGACCGTTGGGCAGCACTCAAGTGTGCAGCAGACGATGGTTCAACCTTAGAAACGTAACCGTTGCCTATTTTTGCGTTACATCAAACCACCATCTGATTTTCACTTATTTTTCTTATTCTTTACTTCAAACTCTTAATTGGAATGCAACTCTCTCATAATATTAGATCTAGAGTTTGAATTAATTTGAATTCCTGAAATCCTTAATTTTTCTCTCGCACGTAAAATCCAATCCTTGTGTCGAATTTGTGCTCTGTTTTCTTGCCCTAAATTTTCTTTCTCTCCAAATTTTCAATGGTCGAATACATTCCTTTTACTCCTTATTTTGGCGACCCATGGTGCATTGCGTTCATCAGGGAAGGTTCGCCCCGAGGCCACGCTGGCAGACATTCAAGTGCCAGAATATATGGATGCCATGTACCGCATCCACACTGCCGCACACTACTGGGAGCTCACCGCTGTTTATTCACCCGATCTACTGCCTGAGCAAAAGGCAAGAGGCTGCCACTCACTTCTTCGGCCAATCCAATTGATTTGGAAGCCACTACGAAGAAGGGCCGCAAAGGAAAGGAATATGCCGCATCAAAAATAGACAATTCACACAGTGGAGATGCTGCAGTACCTCCATCTGCCGAAAAGGACAAGGGTAATGCCACTGCTATCGCAGTCCATGCGCCTAAGTAGGATTCTGAATCGACATGGAGGCGACAAAGGCTTACTCAAAGAGGATTTGATATGGGATATTTATGCCAAAATGCACCACTGCTTTGGTAATGATGGCTCTCAAGGCTACGGCAGAGTGTATCTCCGGAAAAAGATTTTCACTTTCAGCCCTGCCGCATTCAATGATTTCCTTGACCGCTCGGATATTGAATTTCCTGCCGCAGTCATTGAACCCAGCACTGCCGCAATTGCTCGCCGCCTGATTGGCTAAACACCAAACACTGCTTACATTCCTGCCTCCAAACTAACCTCTTTTTACTATCTACTATTTACCATTGCTCGTGGCAAATGGACTCCCACGTCCAATATGCACTTTGTGCACACCACGATGGCAGAGGTTCTTTTTAACCTTGGTGCAGGAAGGCAAAGTGATCCTTGGGCAGCTCATTTTTTACTAAATGGCTACGCAGGCTGAAGCTCATCACAGACGCAGAGCCTTGCGTTCCCCTCTTTTATCTGGGAGATGATGAAGGCACAATGATTGTCATACAACAATGCTGATATTGAGACACTACTGCCTACAGCATACAAGTTGAGCATCCGCGATTCCAATTGTCTTCCATGGAAAAATTTTCATTGCACTGCCGCAGTCTCAACTCCAAAGAAAGCTACAAAAGCGCGGACTGATGCCCTCCGTTCCTCAGCTCCGTAGACGAGTATTCATGCTCGAGCTCACGCATTTGCCGAACAATGTGCTGCAAATCATTTTGTTATCCTGCAGGGTTACATGACCAAGGCAATTGTTGATGGTATTGTCTGATTTCTTGAAGAAAGGGGCTTTCCTCCACAAAAAGGGGGAGTACCAGCAGCGCAGCAGCAGCAGAGCTCTAAGAGGCAAAGAGAAAACTGTTGAATTGAAGGATGAAGTGCAAAAGACTGCCGCAGAAGAGACCGAAAAAGTCTGCCGCAGAGATTGATGGAGAGTATCGTGATTCGTCACTCGAGCCCGAGACCTGATGATTTGAAGATTCAAAGCAAGCTCTGAAGACCTGAAAAAATATTATTTCTTCTTTTGATTTTTAGTTTTTATTTACTCTGAACAATTTAATTTCTGTTTATTGGTTTTTGAACAATTTAATTTTTAAGTTTATTTTGGTTGAACAATTTTCTATTTAAGAAGTTATTTCCTTTTGAAAAAAAAATGGTGTGTTACATTTAAGGCTTACTTAGTTTAACTTGTTTTTGTTTTATTAGTTAGTTAGTTGTTAAATAAATGTTTTTGTTCTACTTAGGAAGTATTAACTAAGGGGGAGTTTTATGCCTTAGTTGTTTTGTCAAGATAAATTCCATAAACTTCCAAGTAAGATTTATTTCATTGAGGGGGAGTGCTCATTGCGCTGCTGCCTCATGGTTTTGTGAAGAAAGATAAAAAGGGGGAGTTTGTAAGGATAAATATGTTTGGGCATTACAATGCCTTAAATGTACCTAGGCAGAAGTTGTCTTGCTAACATATTTATTTGTTTTATTTCTTTCTTCACAATTTAAACTGTTGTAATCACTTGTCATATTGGTGATTTGATTTAGCATAGTTCATTAGTTGGAACGTGCTTGAAAAACAATCAACATAGAAGCTTTCTGCCGCAGCACAGCCAGGCAGAGTCATGCCGCAAGCAGTGCAAGGCTTGGACAAGAGGTTGAGTCAAGATATCGAGCGAAGCATGAGCGTAGGGCAAAGGATTGCTGAAGTCCAGAGAGTATGGAAGGCAGTGCAGTACGGCAGAGCATTCCAGAAGAACTTCAGAAGGCATTCCTGCGGCAGTGGTCAAAACAGCCTGCCCTAGAATATCTCAACCGATTGTTGACCTAGCAAAATGAGGAAATCAGTTGGAGACTCTCACCTATAAATAGAGGACGACCCAGCTGCATTTACTCAACACTCCAACAACACCTTTACACCTCCAGAAACACATTTCCTCTCTAGATCGATCATCACGCCTTTTAGTGCCGCGACTTCACTTGTGAAGTTCGTCGAGCCATATGTTCTCTCGTCTCTAAGAGAGTTCTTTTGTAGTGCTGATGATCGTGACATTAGAATAGGTGTTATACAGTTGCTAGGTTTCATTTGTTGTTGATTGTTAATACTCTTCGGATCCGATATACGCTAAGGCATACATGTGTATAGCCTTGAGTAAAATCATTTGTAAATCCAAGAGTATCTCGTTTTGTAAAGACTCGTTCTTTAATAAAGTTTCTGGTCGTAAGACCATTTCGTATGTGTATAATTTAAATACACATACAAAGATTAATTCCTTGTCATTTACTTTTATGTAAACGTGTGTGTGTTCGTTCGAAGTGATTTATTTTTATTAATTCCGCTGCAATTCTTATACATATATCACATATAATTTTATCTTCTAAACAATCTGATTAATCTGGATAAAATACTTAAATCAAGTAAATCACGTAAAACGAACAGTTTTTCTGTACAAGGCATCGTTCTGCGGCATACGCTGTTCTGTACAAGGCAGCGCATTTCACTGCGTTTATTTCACTGCCTACGACTTTCAGGTGGCGAGAATCGTTTGGGGGGCACTGACGGTGAAATCGAGGGCTTGTAAGTCGACAAGATAAAGGGGGTAAAAAGGAGGACCGGCCGAGTTTGCGATGAGGAGAGTGGTGTTTGATGAAGCTTGCTGGTTTTGAGTGTGGGCTTTGATGAAAGATGGGTCGTCGATGGTCGTTCGCCAGCCCTTGGAGATCGACCTCAGCCGGAAAACAGATTCCGCCGGCAAACGGAGGAGTATATCACGGCGGATTACCAAAGGAAGGTCACACATACTGTACTTGTATTTAACAAAGAACCCCAACAATTAATGATGTAGCATATACATTAGTCGATTAATCATTCTCCCCAAAATCAGAAAAAGGTGACGAACCCTAATTTCAGATTCAGAACCCAGAATCAGTGCGAAAAAAATACAGCTGAAGAATTTTGAAATATCATAATAAAATAGGTCAATTTATTTACGCCTCAAAAATATCTAAACACACCAATTAATTTATATTTACGATAATCTTATTTAGTTAAAAGTCTAATCTATCCCTTAGTAACCTAAATAAAATACACCCCAAACCCCATCAATCCTTTGTCCACCGAGTTTACGGATGAGTTTATGGAGGGTGTATTAATTCGGGACTCTATAAGATTTTAATGGACTTTTAAAGTTGAGGGGTATTCAATCCGGATTTTTAAAAGTCCACTAAAATCCTGAGATATTGAATACGAATTTTAAAAAGTTTTTAAAAATCTACCGATATTCAAAAGTCAATGAATTTAGTCCACTAAAATCCTGAGATATTGAATACGGATTTTAAAAAGTTTTTAAAAATCTACCGATATTCAAAAGTCAATGAATTTTAAAAGTCTATGGATTTTTATGGATTTCATTTTCAAAATATAAAAGAATTCAAGTCTTTGAAATCTCTCCGAATTACGTGAGATTTCCATGGATTTCTATTTTAATTGATTAATTTATTATTAAAAAATAATAAAACTTAAAAAAATATATAAATAAACATAATACAATTAAAAAATGAAAAAAACAAAAAAAAACAAAACAAAATAAAATTTTCAAAAAATAATATGTTATTATATGTTGAATATATAATAATAAATTATAATAATATTAAAAATTAATATGTTAGTATATGTTGATATATATAAAAATAATATTACAATTATTGAATATATTAATAAATTTTTATTCGATGAAAAATTATACTTGTATAACAATTGTAAAAATAAATAAAATTTATTTAAATTTTTATTGCAAAAAAATAAATAATTTTTGTAATTTAAAATATATATATATATATATATATATATATATATATTTATATATAGTTTACATTTGAATTTATTATTTCAAATTGAAATTTGGTCGAAAATTAAAATTTTAAGTTTTTTAAAAACGAAAAAGAAAATTAAAATTAAACATTTTATTTTTTAGTAAAAGTCGAATTTTGAATTTCAAAATTGAAAAATATAAAATATAAAAATTAATATAAATCAATCAAAAAGTCATTTAAACTCTATGAAAATCCATATAAAAGTCAGTCAACCTCTATATAGACTCTGTGGATTTTTTAAATCCACGAAAGTCCATAGACTTTTTAAAATCCAAAAAAATCCAATGAAATCTTAATTGAATACACCCTCCTAAGTTTCTGATTTTTTTGTCCACACCGTCGAATTTGCCAACATCACCGGCTACTCCATCCTCTCCGGCCTAAGACCCTTTGCGGCCAAGCCTTCGTCGCCAAGAAGTACACCCTCCTCGGTTTCTCCCTCAAACGCACCGCCTCCTCCTCACCTCCCTCCCCATTCTCCTACGCTGGCTCCTCCTCATGAAAGACCCTTTTATCAGTTTTTCTTAATTATAAAAATGAGTAACATGCTTATTTTAATTTTTTGAATTTAATGGGTAATTATTTTTTAAAAGGGTTAAATAGTTATTTACACTACCCTTCATTCTAATAGAAAAAAAGATTATTCTTTTTTATCTCACAAAGTAAAAAATATCTTATCCTTTTTCATGATAAAAAAAATGAACTTTTATTTGTAAAAACTAAAATCATAACTCCCTCCTTCCTAAATATTTCTAAAATAAAATACTAGAATACAAAACCTTATGATAAACTTGCAAGAGTTTGAATATTTGATGCTTTGTGCCAATGGAAAATCAATATTTAATATAGGGGGAGTTTACGATGCCTTTAAGCATTTTACATTTACTTTAATCTACACCATTAGATTCAAATATTTAATATAAACCTTTAGATTAAAGGAAAGACATTATATTATGGCGAGAATCAACACAGGTTATTATTACCTATATATAGGTAACTTAACAAACCGATCACCTACTCACCTACCATTTTTTTTTGAATTAAATATTAATTTTAATTTAATTAAACACATAGACTATCGTGTTAGAGCATCTCCAACCGATACCAAAAACCTATTTTGGAGTAGGGGAAATGCTCCAACCGATACTAAAACATAAACTTATTATAGTTTTTCTGGTGGGATCCACATAAAAAATACTTAGATTTAGGTTTACCTAAAACTTAAACCAAAAACTATTTATTATTTATAAAATAATCTTTTTATTTTACAAATTAATAAAAAAGACCTATTAACCTTTAATTTTTATTTAATATATTTTTTTAATTTAATTTTTTTAATAATCATATCATTAATAATTAAAATAAAATTTTATTTTAAAAATAAAAATAAATATTTATAATTAAATATTAAAAATTTCATGTTTGCGCAATTTTGTCCTATTTAATTAATATTTTAATTTCATATCTTTTATATTGTATTTATTATTTTTAAAATTTTAAATTGAAAATAATATTTATTAGATTTTTTAAATTTAATGTCAAAAGTGACGGGGTTAAATTATAAATTTGTAAAAATATAGGTTATTTATAAAAATAGTATAAAAAGTTATATTAGAAGAATATTTTGAGAATATTCTTTTAAGTTTGAGTATTGGAATCTCGGTTAGAGTCAATTTCCTGTAAACTTAAAACAAAACTTATTTTTGAATTTACGTTTTGTGTTCGGTTGGAGATGGCCTTAGTGCGCAAAGAGTTATTTTAGTGTTTATAATTTTTTTAAGTTTAAATAATATTTTTACCTAATTAAATATGATTTTTAAATTTAATTTATATTTTTATTTTTCAAAGCATTGTTATACAATTTTATAAATTAATAAAAAAAGTAAAAAAAATGGCTAATATTTTATTTGATAAATAAAATATGCATATAATTTTTTTATTTTTATTTTGTAAATGTCAATATCTTAAAACTAAAAAAAAAATGTAGCGGTAAAAATTATTCTAATTAAAAAATGTAAACAAATAAAAAATAAAATAATAATATTTTTATTACAATAAAAAAATTATATAGTATTAAGTAAAAAAATATAAAATATTAAATATTTGTTCTTTTGGACCGAAATTGGCTGAACTGAACTACGATAAACCGGATGGTTTTTTTTATATAAAAATAATAATAATATTTATAAATTTTTAAATATTTTTTAAAAAATATTAATAATATTATAACAGTAATTAGATTTGTATATTTAACATTGAAATTATTTTTTATTTTTATTTTTTTAATTTATTTTGAAAAAAACTTAAAGCGATTAAGTGATTTGAACTGAATTAAAACTATACTGAAATTAATTTCAAAAGAACACATCTTAAGTATTCAAAAATATAAAATGAATAATGCATATTTTATGTTATCATACAAAATACTCTGTATCTTAAAATGTATTACTTCAAATTGAATTATAAGTGTAATATTTGAATCGAATACTAAAATGGGATTTACATTTTTATTCATATTCGTATTAGGTATTTTTCTTACGTATAATTAAACACAATAATTGAATCACATATCGCGGCAAAAAAAATGATTCACTTGCAACTCTATTGCCAAGTCATGTGGTTTAATCTAATTCAACTTTCAATTTGAATGGCTATATGAATGATTTACATGAATTTATTTCTTAAGCCAGCATTTTTCTATCAATTATAATTTTAAACAAACTCGTTTAACCAATAAGTTACTATATTCTTTGACCATTTCAAAACATTTTCTCTTCACATTGAGGTTGGTCCCTCTGTCCACTTATCTTGGATTCACTTTGATCAACAAATGATCTATGCTCTTTTCGATATAATCATGATTGAAATCGATCGAATAATTCTAATATATAGCTCAAACTCAATTATAAAATAAATAACTTCATAGTGTTATTGAGCGACTTGATTAAACTTATTGTACTAGCCAAATGTAACACTATAATATATTTTAAAAATTAAATATGTTCATAAATAATTTATTATATTTTTTTCATTATTCATATGAAATTATTTATTTATAATATTTAATGAGATAAAATAAAAATGATGTGAAATAAAATAATTGATGTTTAAAAAAATATATAAACAAAAATATTTTGTTTTAAAAAATAATTTATCAACAAACTCTAAAATAATATTTTAAATAAATGTACTATTATGTGTATTATTTAATTAAATTAATCAAGTAGATAAATATTTTTTTTGTTTTAAATTGTTTATTTCAATTTAACTTCATAATTATATAAAAAAAATTATAAAATATTAATAAGAGACATGTTATAGGAGGTCACCTTTTATTCAGGTTAAAGATTAATTAAGGTTTATTTATTAAAGATTAATTAAAGTTGTAATAAAGTACAAGATAAATAAATGAAGTGTCCTTTTTGTATTGGTTAACTTATAAATGTATGGTAAATTTACATTTGATAAATGTACTGTACTATTCTTAATAAGTGTACTGTAAATTTACATTTGATAAATATACTATACTATTCCTGATAAATGTACTGTACTTTTCATAAAATCCCCTTCTTATATACATAAATATATACATAAATATATTAATAAGTTAATTATCTAAACTAATGAAAAAATACAATATTTTTAATTGTAATTTTATAAGTACTTATTAATATATCTTACTTTGTTTGAAAAAAAATAATATTGAAAAGTGAAATTGATTATATCATGTTGATTGGAGAATACTTTTGTGATTTTTATTTATTTATAAAATGTTCACTTGTTTTTATAGGCAAATTTATTTAAAAATATTCTTAATTGAGTTTTTGACTAATGAACTGAGCTGAAATCAAATTGTAATTAAAAGGGTTTATAAAAGGCTTTCAGGTCGAATTTATTTATTAAAAAGGCTCAGCCCGAACCTCTAAAACAAGTCTACGATAGATAATAGGCCAAACTCTCGAGCCTAAAAATTTCATATCAGGCTCAGACTTATTTAAGTAAAGCCCAGTTCGGCTCGGCTCATTCCCACTTGAGCACTTGAATTGAGAATCGTAAGGTTCAAAGTTCGAAGTCGATATATGTGTGTGAGTACATATCTAAAATTTTCTAATTGACCTACACCAAAAAAAACATTATGCCTAAAAATAGAAAATTAATTCTTAAATATGTGATCAAACTTAATATTCCTAATTAATTTTTTCATCCATAATGATCTTAAAATTTTATCTTTAAAATTTTTGAAATTTTATTAATGATTGAAGTACAATTGTTACCTAAAATATTTGAATTTTTTTTCTCCAAAATCACTATTTTTATTCTTAGAATCATATTATCCCTATTTTGTCTTTTCATATAATTTTTAAATTTTATAATTTTTAATAATTTTTAAATTTTATAATTTTTAATAATAATTAGTTGATTATAGAAATTTGTAGATATATTTAATAAGGAAAAATGGCAATAAAGCCAATTTTCAGCATTTTGACCAATAAAGCTATCGAAAAATTACGCGTGTCAATTAGGCCTCATAAAATGTGTAAAGACCGTATTACCCTTTATCTCATTCTTATCCCCTCTTCCTAGCGAGACACAGAGGCCGAACCCCAAAATTCCACCTCCGATTCGCCTCAGCCGTCTTATTCGTCGGAGTCCGCCGCACCACACCATACCCATTGACCACCGCTGATACACCACCACGTCGCCGACATCGACACCGCGCCCCTCCACTACCGACTCCACTCCAGTGGAGTCCGCCCCGTCTGCGTACCGTAGAGAAAGGGGATCGTGAGGCTGAGATCGAGATCGACGAAATCGCCAGACCCCGATCCACGGGGCGTCGGCAAAGGGGAGGACGGAAGTCCCGGTGCACTCCACCATCGCCGCCGCGACCTTCGGCAGGGCCCCACCTCCGATGTCTCCTCCGTCGCCGGATCGATTCTCCACGCACGACAGAGGCACTTGCGAGGCGTCGTCGCACCATTTGTCGCTCTCGACGTCGTCCTCGATCTCCGATTATGTCCCGACGGTCTCGGTCTTCGGCGGTTATCTGCGCAGTCTCTGTCCGATCGAAGCCTTGGCACCACCACAGCACCGCGTCCACGTCTCAGGCCCGAGCCACCACCATCTCCGACCGCCGTCGACCCCTTCCGTTTTCAGATTACTTGGCTTCTCCCTCCCAGTCGATTAATCGTATCGCCTCAATCTCTTTATTTATTCAGTTTAGGTTTTTGCAATGTTTGTGTTGTGGTGGTTTATTACGAAGACGGGTGATGATGATGATGATGAATTTCACCTTTTTTTATTGTGCAGTTGCCTCTGATTGTCTAATTTTTGTTGAATTTTCTCGTTCCTCAATTTATTTGTTTTGTGAACCCTGTTCTTTCTTATACCTGAAATTTTGGGGGAGATGGGTTTGGTTGTTATAAGCCCGTTCACTGTAGTTGCTTTAGGTTGAAACAAAATGAATTGTATAATGATTTGTTTGCCCTTTGCATTTGTTATTTACATCCTAAACCCGATCGTTGTGCATTGTACTTGAAAACGCAGATCTACCATTCTCGACGAATCAAATTCGGTTACGAAATGAATTCTCAAGTATTATTATGTTGCGTGGAAATGGAAAGCTTTGTGTTGCGTGGAAATGGAAAGCTTTGTGTCGCGTGGCTTGTGTTCCCATGGACCTTGTTTTCCACCTTTTAAGTATTATTATGTACAGTATTCATTTCGTTTCTAGTAGCTAACTTTTGGTTTCTTGCTTTTACCTCCTCACAATAATATTTCAATTGCTTAACATGATTTTAAATTTGACTATTATATCACGCCAGATCGTGTTTAGAGAAGATTTTGGAACTGAAGGACGTGGTTGATATTTCGATCAGTATGGGTATGCTTCTTTTTTGAAGATATGTGTTGTTCTCCAGCTTGAGAAACATTTAATTATCGATGTTTTCGGTCGATCGAGTGGTTTGCTTGATCATTGGCTTTTGCAATTTTGATTTTTATACATCAGATGTTTGGTTGAAACAAAGACGATTCGCCTTCTCCTGTTACATACCTCAGAGGTATATTTTAATTTGTTTTTCCTTCATTCGAATACGGCATATATTGTTAATAGTTTGCATATATTGCTCCTGAAGTGTTGCTTAAAAAGGAGTATGATGGAAATGTGTCTATTTTATAAAAAAACATGTATTGCCTCTCGGCATATATTGTTAATAGTTTTGTCTTGAATTTGTATGCAGATTGCGGATGCGTGGTTCTGTGGAGTGACTTTATATGTGATGTGTGGTCCCGAGCTTCTCCCTGAAAGCATGTTGGCCGAGCTCGTGGGGATTTTCGGACCACGTACCATTTACGAGTTCATTGTATTTTTTTATATTTTTTTTAATTTTGGGATATTTATTTCATTTTCAGTGTTTTTTACGACGTTCAGTGTTTTTTTATGACATTCAGTGTTTTTATAATATTCAGTGTTTTTTTTATGAGATTCAGTGTTTTTAATGACATTCACTGTTTTTATAATATTCTATGTAAAAAAAATCTAAATTCAGTGTTTTTTAATGACATTCAATGTCTAAGATGATATTCAAGTCTTTTATTCAGTGTAAAAATCTGACATTCAGTGTTTTTAATGACATTCAGTGTTCTTGTAATATTCAGTGTAAAAATCTGACGTTTAGTGTCTTTTATGATATTCAGTGTCTGACATACAATGTCTTTTAATGGAATTCAGTGTCTTTTCGGGTGGGGTGGATTGAGTAGAAGAAAAAATCTGACGTTCAATGTCTTTTCGTAGTATTCAGTGTCTGACATTCAGTGTCTTTTGGGATGGGGTTGATTGAGTAGAAGAAAAAATCTGACGTTCAGTGTCTTTTCATGGTATTCAGTGTCTGACATTTGGACATTCAGTGTCTTTTGGGGTAGGGTGGATTGAGTAGAAGAAAAAATCTAACGTTCAGTGTCTGACATTAAGTGTCTTTTGGGGTAGGGTGGATTGAGTAGAAGAAAAAATCTGACTGTGACTTTTCATGGTATTCAGTGTCTGGGGCAAGGGTAGGGTGGTGGGATTTATGGTATTCAGTGTCTGGGACAGGGGTGAGGTGGGTTGAGTAAAAATATAGTAAGAGTATTTTCGTCTTTCCATATACATTTTTTTGGCTCAATTGCAAAAAAAATATAATTAACACATAAATTGGAAAAAAGACTTTATTGTCATTTTTTCTTATTTAATAATTATAAGAGGATTTTGTGAGTGAAATTCTTTTATATTTTTTCAAAAGAATTTTTTAAATTCTTAAAAATTCTAGATTTTTTAAAAAATTTAAAAATTCATATATGGAATAATCAGGATTCTAATAGACAAAAAATTAAAAGTCTAAAAATATTTTATGAAATCCTCAACCAATACAACTCTTAAATATACAAAAACTATTTTTTTTTATTTAATATTATTATCATTAAATTAATAAATATATAATTTTCAATTAAAATTAAAATATTTTGTTTGTCAAACATAAATTCTAATAATATATAAATAAGAATATAATTGACATACCATAATATTTAGAATTAGACAATTAATATTTACGTCTTAATCTAAAACTTAAGAGTAATTGGAGCATACGCAAATCCTCGTCTATATATTTAAGATAACTATGCAAAACAATTCACTTATTCAAAAATAATTCACTAATTGTAAGACAGATGATTCAATCTTTCTTCCTCTTTGTGGAAGAGTAACAACAATTTGAATCTAAACTAAAGCAACCATAATGCGAGAAAGATTCATCAAAACGTGTATAAAAAGCATCATCTCTTAAACAAAATATTAGCCTGCAAGAAGAATAAAAATAATTTAGTAAAAAGGAGTAGAATTTAGTAACAAGACTAGGTTTGATTACCAGTGTCTTACTCTGTCTCAATATCAGTAGACGTCTTTATCCTGGAGTCGAAACTTCCATCACTATTTACACGGCCGCAATTATCATGGAGTCGAAATATGCTCCCCTGAAAAGCTTGCGTTTCCACCTTTCCGGAGTGGAGGCCATGAATGCAAACAGTCTTTCTAGACTTACTCTCGACATCAAACAGAAAAAGCGTCAAATAATCTTGCAAAAAAATATGCATCTTGTTCTTCACATAAGCCACTGGCCTCAAATCAAACTCGGCATAAGAACGAAAGCCACGTGTCAAAGTGATCAAATCCATCCACGTTCCATCGTCTTTCATCACCCACAGATCAAAGTGCTTAGGATAGTGGTCATTGGTACCGGCGTCGCTCACCATCAAGCACCCGCTCAGCTCGTGTATACCCAACTCCCGGTCGCTCGTTTCCTTGTAGTTGTCACCTCTGTCGTGCAAAGGCGGCAGATCCAGCTGGCGGTAGGTTTCGGTTTTCATATCGAGGGCGATAATCCCTTGCCATGTGACCCAGTGCAAGGCTCCTCCAAGGAAAACACCAACGGAGGAAGCTATAAACCGATCGACGCACGGGAAATTTGCGATTTCTTTCCACGAGTCAGATCTGAGGCTGTAAACATGAGTATGATGCACGAGGGGCTTCGACACTTCCCGAACAATCACAACAGCCTTATAATCATCGATTGCAGCATCGTACCCAAGTCCATTGGGACTCCGTAATCTGGTCCGTAGGGAGGCTCTGACACCACGGGTTTGTTATCATATCCGTTGGGATTCCATCTGTAGGCGAAATCTAATCGGGGCAACTGGAGGCGCTCGTGGGTTAAGATGTTCCAGATTTCCCAATTACTCTCTCCATCCAAGGGACGAATCAGCATCAGGCCGTTGCAGGCGGCGGCCGGGAGTTCCGGTAGCCAGGACAATCCATCGCGACTGATATTGAGGGGCGCGGCGGGAAACGATTGGAGGCCATCGGCGAAATCTAGGGTTTGTAAATCGATAGAATAAAGGGGGTAAAAGGGATGACCTGTTTTGCATCGGATGAGAATGGTGGTGGATGGGAGCTGTTGTTGTTGCTCGGTGTGGGTTTTCACGAAGCACGGATCGTCGATGGCGGCGCACCACTCCTTGCAGACGGCCCTGAATCGGATCAGAGATTCTGCACACGAACGGAGGAATATTTCGCTGCAGATATCCAATGGGAGACCACACATTTTTATTTTCTTGTTTTCTAATTTATTTTTTTTATGCAAATGGATTTTTATTTTCCGTACAAATAAATTAACCAACCTAAACCTACTGTTTTATCTGTGTCGACCCGATAAAATCTGGAAATTAATCCCAATAATTAAGCAAAACAGTTTTAGCCTCCGCCCATGTCCAGCCTATTCGGATTGTTAGACTACAATCTTCGCTCACAGTTTGGTGGGATAACTCACTCTGTCACTCAGACCCTAACTTTACAATCTCCGGTTTCGAACGATTTCAAACTAGCTCACGATTTGTTGGTCTAGTTCAATCTGTTTGTCGTGCTCATTCAGTTCGAGCCAATTCGATTTTGATTTTTTGTTTGTCGTGCTCATTTAGTTCGAGCCAATTCGATTTTGTTTTTTCCGAGTAAAAAATATTCAGCCATAACTCTATACTTTTCGAGTAAGCCCACAAATTCGTGTTGAATTGATATCTCTATTTGAAGTCGATCACAGTTACATTTGAAAACGTGCCATTACGCTTAAGTCTCAACATAACAAATTACTATTTTTAATGTCCGCTGGACGTCTCAAACTCAAAATTGATCATAAAATCAGCTATAGTCCGCCTAAGCAGATAATCGACCGAGCCCTGCTAAGAGCCCAGACGAACCTAGACGTAGACGTTTAGAAAATGCATAGAAGTCGTAAGTGAAAGTCCATAAATATTTAAAAAGAAAACTAACTTAAGACAGAAGAGAAAAATCTTCGTATTACAAGACTTGGACATTTAAGAATCCACAAGTATGAAGTGTGTAGATGCAAAAAAGAATGGCAATTTCAATATAGCAATTATGAGTGATGCATGATCTTATTGGAAAGTCCAACCATAGGGAAAATGTCAAACCGACACAGAGTAAGATGCAATATAAAATAGCCGTAGACGGAAGGTGACCTGCTAAACTTGTTGTCGTGGGTTCAAATTTGAAAATGTTTAAAATAAATCTTTATGCAGCAAATCGAGTAGGGTGATCCGTCCTACGATTTCAATTTGAACAATAACAAGCGCCAACATACTCAGAGGAGTGCGTATATTCTCCAACATAATCCTTCACACAGAAGGTTAGTCTGCAAGAATAACAAATGCATTATTTTTATACTTACGAATAAATCAATAAATAAAAACAACAAATGCATTATTCACTGATAACATAAATTTCAGTTATTTCAGTTCAATTCGATTAAGTTCGACGGCAACAAGTGTAGTTTTAGGTTTTTTACGTACCTTGTATCTGCAACCCTCTTCCTCACCCTCCTTTTACCACCTGCAGCACTTCCACAACTCTCGCGAAGTCGAAAAAGGCTTCCAACGAAAACCTGCGCAGAGAAGTCCCCGCAAAATCCATGCACCCCAACCATCTTCACCGAATTAACATCGACATCCAGCCAAAGAAACCCATTGTATTGATGGTGTAGGAGAACCCACTTATTGTCCTTCACATAAGCCACCGGCCTCAAATCATGAAAATCAGAAAGACGATCGTCCTTCCTTAGGGAGAACAACTTCACCCATGACCCCTCTGCTCCATAGCAATTCATCACCCATCCCTCGTATTCTTTAACCCAATCATTAATATGCACACTCAGAAATAAACACCCACCCAGCGTTGCCAGTTGTATATCACTCGGTATGATCTTCACGATAACAGCTGGGAGTTTCAGTTTGGGTGTGCGGTATCTCTCCGTCTCGAGATCGAGAGCGATTATCTTGAGACCTGAAGACACAAAGTGCAGTGCTCCGTTCAGGAACGCACCCTCCCTGGTCTCGAGCTCGGACGGGCATTTCTCAATCATCCTCCACGAATTCAACCTCAGGCTGTAAACATGAGTTTGTCCGTTCATGTATTCTATCACCACGATTTTATAATCATCGGAGACAGAATCGTACCCAAACCCATAACTCGAAACTTGCCCGTTGATATTGGGTTGGGGCAGCTTAAGGCGCTCGTGGGTTAAAATGTTCCAGATTTCCCAAATCCCATCATCCAAATCTATTAGACAGCCATGACGCCACCTGTCGCTGTTCATGGGTGAAATGAGAAGCAAGCCATTGCAGGAGGCAGTAGGGAGAGGCGGTACGATCGACAAGGCAGAGC
The DNA here is from genome assembly GCA_954870475.1 of Euphrasia confusa. Lineage (NCBI taxonomy): Eukaryota > Viridiplantae > Streptophyta > Magnoliopsida > Lamiales > Orobanchaceae > Euphrasia > Euphrasia confusa. Next base: position 38,113,491 of record OX940954.1, read on the forward strand.
GGGTGAGTTTGAGAGGGGTGGCGAGAATCGTTTGGGGGGCACTGATGGTGAAATCGAGGGCTTTGAAATCGACAAGATAAAGGGGGTAAAAAGGAGGACCGGCCGAGTTTGCGATGAGGAGAGTGGTGTTTGATGAAGATTGCTGGTTTTGGGTGTGGGCTTTGACGAAAGATGGGTCGTCGATGGTCGTTCGCCAGCCCTTGGAGATCGACCTCAGACGGAAAAGAGATTCCGCCAGCAAACGGAGGAGTATATCACGCCAGATTCCCAAAGGAAGATCACACATACTGCACTTGTATTTCACAAAGAACCCCAATAATTAATGATGTAACATATACATTAGTCGATTAATTATTTTCCCAAAATCAGACTAAGCTGAAGAACCCTAATTTCAGATTCAGAACCCAGATTCAGTGCGAAGAAAATACAGCTTAAGAAATTTGAAATCTCAGATAATAATAAAATAAAATACAAGAATACAAAACCTTGTGATAAACTTGCTCGGATATGAATATTTGATGTCGTAGTTGTGCCAATAGAAAATGAATATTTTTATCGAAAGTATTGATGCTCGTAGTTGTGCCAATAGAAAATGAGTAGTAAAAAAAATACAGTATATTTTTAAATTAGAAATTAAATTTACACTAAAAATTACTAGTTGGAAAAATTCAAGATAAATTTGTATATAAAATTTAAGAATTAATTTTTATATCTCAATTAATTATCAATATTTTTTTACATTCTATTTTGTTCACCTACATTTTAAATTATACTCAAATTATATTTTACCTACTAATTTTTTGTTAAAATTAACATTTTTCTTAATTTACAAATCAATCAACAAATGCATAAATAGTTATGACAGTATTATAAAATAAAATTATATTATGAATTGTCCATAATATTTGAAACGGTTTTTTGAGGTCTACCATAATAGTTGACATACCTAAAAAATAAATAAACATTCTAATTTTTTTAATTTAAAATATAATTTTGATAACTTATCTACTTAATTTTAAAATTTACTCGAGTTTTCAATTTAAAAATACATTTATTTTCTTTACTTTTTGATCTAAGAAATCAAAAGGTACATTTTTATTAATCTCCTTTCTAAAACTTTTCTAAGATGACAATACAGTAAAATCTTTATTAATTAGTAGTCTCGGGGTCTTCATATTTTATTAATTTAGAAAGGTTATTAATTTATCGTGTATTTTTTCCATTTAAAAGACTAAGTCGAGACAAAAAAATTATATTAATTTAAAAAGGTTATTAATCAATCGAGTATTAATTTATAAAGGTTTTACTAGTAATTTATTACTGCAGTAGAAACTACGTAAAGTAATATCGTTGGATTGAGGCAGGGGGACCCGATGTCACCCTTTCTTTTTGTTCTAGTGATGGAGGTCTTACATGGAATCTTAGAGTGGCAGATTCAGGGTGAGCCGGATTTCCAGTATCATTGGAGATGTGAGAGGACCCAAACCTATATGTTGAGTTTTGCTGATGACCTACTACTTGCATGTCACGCCGACCCTGTGTCTATCGCTACACTCAGACGGGGAGTGCAGCTTTTCTCGTCTTACTCGGGTCTACATGCGAATGTAGATAAGAGTAATATTTATCTCTCCCTCCAGGCGCAGGATGATGTGTCGATACTCCAGCCGGTCTTTGATTTCCCGGTCGGGACCCTTCCGGTACGTTACTTGGGAGTTCCTCTGATCTCCTCTCAGTTGAGGCTGAGGGATTGTGCCCCCCTGCTACAGAGGATTGATTCTAGACTGGGCTCTTGGACCTCTCGTACTCTATCTTATGCAGGGCGATTACAGTTGATCCGATCAGTTCTTGGTACACTACATATCTACTGGGCCAGTGTTTTCATACTCCCCCATGGGATTATCGAGGAGATTGAGAAGAGGCTGAGGAGATTTCTATGGTTTGGGTTAAGCAACAAGGGGTATGCCAAGGTCCGATGGGTTGATATTTGTCGCCCTGCTAGTGAGGGTGGACTGGGTATCCGTGATCTCACTGCTCAGAATCGAGCCCTTATGACCAGACACATCTGGGCTATTCTGAGCCAGGACCCGGAATCCGTTTGGGTCAGTTGGATTCAGGAGAATCGACTGAGGAGACATTCTTTTTGGAGTGCTAAGATGCCGAGGGCATGCTCCTGGAGTTGGCGTCAGCTTCTTAAACTACGATCAGCCGTGTTACCAGCTATACAGATGCGAGTCGGGGATGGATCACAGTTTTACCTTTGGAGGGACCCGTGGCATCCTCTAGGTCGATTGGAGGAAGTGTGTCAGTTGGCATCGTGGCTTAGGAGGCTTCCCAGGGCTGCGTCGTTGAGTATGGTCATAGTTAATGGGGTGTGGAGGTGGCCTGCAGACTTTGTGGCGGAGTTCGTTGATCTTATGGTTGGATTACCGAGTATAGATGTGAGGACAGATACAGTGCGATGGACATTGCATCGATCAGGGACTTACACTTCTGAGTCGGCATATACTCTTTTCCGTCCGGAGGGGCCCAGGGTGCCGTGGGCTGCCCTTTTGACTGGACCAGGACGTATCCCACGACATTGTTTTATTCTTTGGATGGCTATCCGTGGTCGGCTGCCGACTAGGGATAAGCGTTGGATTGGTCGGGGGGACGACTCGTGTGTGCTTTGTGGTGGGGAGAGTATGGAGACACACTCTCACCTTTTCTTTGAGTGCCCCTTCTCACAGGATTGCTTGCGGAGACTAAAGGTGGAGGTGGGATTTCTATGGCCACGTGGTAGTTGGCATAGTGCTGTATTACGGGCTTCTAGTCGATGGCGTGGGAAACACTTGATATCTTGCGCGTATCGTGGACTTCTCGCTGCTCTGATTTATTATATTTGGCTCGAGAGGAACACGAGGATTCATGAGGCTCGTTCGGTGTCGCCTGAAGTGGTAGCGTCTCAGGCGATTTCTATCATACAAGAGAGGATCCGCTCGTTACGACTTCCAGATTCTCTTCAGGCACGTGCGCTGAAGAGGGTATGGCATATAGCCTGGTGATTATGCTTGTATTCTTTAGTGCTATATGTTTAGTTGGTTGGCTGAAGAGCTAGTCTGTTAGCTCGGTGATGCGGTGGGGGTTTCATTCCCTATGCGCTTTACTGTATCATACACTTTTTATTTTTATGTGATTGACCTTTACCTAAAAAAAAAGTAATATCGTTGGACGGAAAAAAATATTACTATAAGAGTTATTCTTATATAGAGTTTTACAAAACAAAATTAATATTTTCTATAAAAAAATAATATAAATATAAAAATAATATACATACAATATTATCTATCTTTAAATTTATAAAATCAATTTAATAGTTTGTAGTAATAAAATTTGATAAAAATTGTGCTTAACATACAAATTGAATAAAATATTAATGAATCTAATAACTATAAACTTTGATCATATACTTTATATTATTGATTTTAATAAATATTTCAAATCATCTTAAACATGTGGTTTTAATAAATAAAAATATTATTAATAAATATTTTTATTATATATTAATCATTTATTTCTATATAGAGGTATAAAACCTTAATATTGAACTTAAAAAATGTATGGCTTATGACAATGTGGAGTTTATTCCTATTTATGTGGAGTTGAGACTTGAATTTTATACTACTATATAAAATTTATTCTTATATAGAGTATTAGTATATAGAGTTTCTACTGTACTACTACTACATTACGTATAACAAAAAATGTTCGGAATTGAATGAAAAAAATTGGGAAAGGTACTCACTTTGTAGTTTGCCCATATGCAACTTATAACTTACACATGGGAGTAAAAAGAGAATTCTGTACCTACTTTCTCTCAGTTCAATTATAATGATGATTTTAGTGTTGCTAATGAATATTTTTTTGAAATGTTTTTATTGATAATTATTTATTTTCAGTGATGTTTTTGTATATTTATAATAAATATTTGAATTAGGTGTACAATAGATCATACACATAGGTGCATGATATAGATATTGTTGCCCATATACCTGCCATTAATTAAGAGAGAGAAAACAGAGATTCACCAATTAAGCATAAACATCATATACTCCTTAGTAGAATAATGTTTTTTTTTCAACTATTATATGAACACCAAAAAAACTGTTTCAAATATTATAGGATTGAAAAATATAAAAAAAAATATATGCAGTGAGTTTTGTAAATATTTTGAAAAATATTTTGTAAATATGGAAATATTGTGATTGTTTGAATTGTAATTAAATTTTTAAAAAAATAAATAATTGAGGATTAATTATTTGAATAAACAAATATATAAATATTAGTATAATAATTTTATTTTTTAAATGCAATACAAATAGAGGGGTTTAAATGATCCATAGAAAAATCCGAAAAAAAAAACTCGTCACGGATCTAGTTCAAAAAAAATTTGAGATCGGCCCGCCAAAAGTCAAATCGAAATTTAAAAGTCGGTTCGGGCCCTAAAAGTTTTGGGACCGCAAGCTCGAACCAGCCCGTTTTTTTTTTAAATTTTATTATTATTTTGTAATTTAAATTTTAATAAATAATATATTTATATATTTTTTTGTATTTAAATTTATAATTTCGAATTTTAAATATAAATAATATATTTTTATATTAATAATATTAAAAATTGTATATTTTATAATTTTTTTTATTCAAATAAAATATTTTTTATTTTATAAAATTATTTTGTTTATTATATAATCGGGCTCGAAAAAGCTCGAAAACCCGGCTCGGACCGCAAGAACGGATTTTGAGCCGAGCCTTGACTCCAAAAAAGCTCGCCTCGGCTCGAACCGCAAAAACGGGTTTTGACCCGAGCCTTGAAAATTTTGGGATCGGCCCGTCTCGTGCCCAACCCTACTCTTATAAACGAAATTATTACATAAAAAATTAATTTTGTTATTATATACTTTTTGGTATATATATATATATATATATATATATATATATATATATTTTGTTATATTTGGTAAAAATTATATAATTTGTAAGAGATTAAAATTATTTTTATAGAATTTTAAAAATAGTGGATATCCAAAATCAATAGATTCGTTAAGAGTTTGATTAACTTTTTTTTTATTAACTTGAATGAATTTTTATAAATTTTAGAGAATTGTAAAATATACATTTTCATCAATTTACCTAGATTTCCAAGCACATGAATTATTAATATAAATGTATATAAAACACTCTTACATAAAAAGGTTATCAAAATTATTTAAAAATAAAAAAAATACTATTAATCAAAAAAAAAAATACTCCCTCCGGCCATTATTATTTTCATATTTCATTTACATAAGGTTATATATACCTAAAAGTCAAGAGTTGTTAGCTAAGTTGGTTGAGCATATAGGTGGTAATGAGCCAAGCTACTTGACAGGGGTCTATGGCTCGGCCTACAAAAGCTCGGCCCGACTCAGTTCGATTAATAAATAAGTCAGGCTCGAGTTTTTTTAAAAGCTCATTTATATAAACAGACCGAACTTAAACTTTCTTTTAAGCCTAAAAGGCCCACCTATTATACATATATATATATATATATATATATATATATATATATATGATTGTTGCCTCGTTAAAACCTTGCTAGGAAAACCCAGTGTGACAAAACTTAAGCGAAGGAAAAAAGAGTACATCTTGCTCCCCCTGATTGTAATCACCGAAAATCTTTGACTTCTTGAAAGTTGTTATTGGTGATCAATCTTTCTCATTAAAACCTGTAACTAATAAAACCATATAGGAAAAACTTAGTTATTCAAATATACATTTTGGTCTTCAGGACACAACCTTCGAATTGTCGAGTTTCACATTCAATTGTTGTATATTTTTCGTCCTTCTGTGACATGCCTTTGCCAGACATCTATATTGACTAGAGCATTCACAATTGCTATAACTGGCCGGTAACTCTTCTGGAGTATATTAGATGTGTCTAGTGTTCAATATACATATCTTAAAAAATGAACATTAATAATGTGAACTTCAATTGACAATCATTTAGGAGATTATATTTTTCTTTTGAACTTCAGGTTCAATATCTCAGCTTATTTCGAAAACAAACTCATATCGAGTGATGTACATGCCTCGTTAAAAATCTCGTTATAAAACCTTGTAGGAAAAAATACTGGAGGAAAAGAGTACATGACATTCACATTCATATTGTGGTGATTGTCTCGTTAAAATCCTTTAAATAAGAAAACCCCGTGGGAAAAACTTAGTAGAGGGAAAAAGAGTGCAGTCACTGGTATTCAGGACCAATCACTTGTCTTCGGGACCTTGTCTCAAAATATCAATTTTGTTCATAATGATATAATACGATACTATATATGTTCTGATTTTCATTTCCTTTCATTTCAAGGAATATTACAATCCATCCAGGATTTCCATGTATGTATCTTTCTAATGACTTCTACATAGTCAAATTATACATTAGATGCATATATTTATCGTTGTTTCTGCCAGAAATATTTAGTAGCGGAACTTAATGCCATCCTTTGATTAACATCGAGTTTTTGCGAAAAACTTTTGAGCAACTAATCTCGCTTTTATATCTCACCACATCATTACTCGTTTCTCATACGAACACACACGTATATCCTTCTGGGATAATATTTTGAAGTGTGTATTATAGTCAAAATATATCTTTATTCAGTGAGTCATGTCCAGCTTCATATGCTCGTTTCTATTTGAGTGCTGCCGGCACACTATTAAGTTTTGGATCCAGTTTTTCTAAAGCAACTCTTGAGGCAAATATGTCGTTGACGAATTTTTATTTTTTCCATTTGATATGATGACAATTCAACCAAATCTTTAATCATTTCCCAAAATATTTAATTTGGTTGTTCCGCAATCCCACGATTTTCTATTATATGCACATGTTTTTTCAATGGGATTTTCATCTAACTCTCTTCAGGAGATTTTGAGGGTGACTAAATTTCTTTGTTTTTCCGCGGATTTATTTTATATCTTGAGATCGATCTACTACGCTTCAGGCGTATATTAGAATCAACATTTGAGTTGATCTTTTTAGTATTTGAACTCTTATAGTTCATTTTATCACAAATATATATGATTTTGTTACACCTTCATTAATATGTAAATGAATTTGGCATATTACTTGTTGAATATTGCAAGTCAATTATTTTGATGAACTTCGAGATCAAATCAATTGATCGGTGCTTGGATCTAGAATTGAAGATCATTTTGATTCAATGAAATTTCTCGACATTTATATCTTTTTCTTATCTCCCCCTAATGCCTATAAAATTATATTCGTTAAATATGCAAATCAGTGTAATTGCTATAAACCGATCTTCTGGATCGTGAGCTCGATATATACCTTATTTTCTATTATGCTCGATCATAAAAATACGCTTTAGTGGTGATATTAATATAAATTTCATATGTAAAATTAATTCGCAGATGAGAAATGTTAGATTCATTTCCACGCACTTAATAATAATCATGATATACATCATCTTCATTTTTAAGTACATTTGTAGTACTCGTGGAGATAATTAGTAAAGCTCTTTCGGAGCCAACTTTTAATATGTTATCATTTGCATAACAGTTGCTTTACCAATGATCCTTCGGGATCAAAATATTAGATAGCAGTCAACATATTTGAGTCATTCAAACATTATTGACGAATAATCAAATCAAATATTTTCAAGAATATTTATCAAATTTAATAATTTCTTAATGATATTACATTGTTCTTTAAGCAATATATATTTTGCTACTTTATTCATAAAATATTATTCCAGAATATTTTGTATTGTGTATCAATCTTCGAGAAAACTTACACATAAATGAATGATTTTGCATAATCCTGCAGGGATTTCGTGTTTTCTTCTTTGATTTGTTTCACTCAAAACTTTTTGGAGAACAAAATAAATCTTAATATATAATTTTCTCAGAAATTACATTTAATTGGAATCGAGTTTTTTGATATTCCATGAGTACCTACATAGTACATTTGTTCTCGATTTTCAAAAGATATCCTTCATGGATAATTCATATGTAATCATTGTTTCAACGAGAACAATCGAATTTGGCGTTTCACTATGAGTATCATGAGATGTAACTTTATTCAAAAACATATAATATTTTGAGTTTTGCTTCTTCGGGAGTATGTAACTTTATTCAAAAACATTTAATGCATGTTTGAACGGGAGCAATCAATAAAAATATTATTTCAAGAATATTTTGCATTATTTCTTATAAATATCAATATCGATTTAAAATATTTGAAGTTAAATTTCTACACCATAAGCAATTCGATTTAATATTTCTGCTGGAATATCATATCACGGTGTTTTCCAAGAACATTTAAAATTTAATTTTGATATTTATTCATGAATAACATAATGTTCTTCCAGAACATTTAAAACTTATTGCTACTACGAGAGGAAATTAATTTGATATTTTCAAACTTATTTCTACTACGAGAGCTATTTAATTTGATATTTATCAATAATATCAAATCATGGTTTTCTTCCAGAACTGATCAATATAATATTTAAACCAGTGTATATGTTCTTCAGGAATATTCATTATAATGTTTTTCATGGGGATTCGAATTTATTCGAACTCATGTGGCTATCCCAATATTCAAGCAAATAACTATCGAGCTAATTTTTCCTAAACTTTCACCCACTTTGGAATTCAGGAAGTACCTCAATTGATTCATGGGTCGAGTTTGCACATGACTTGACCACGAAAGACTCGCACGGTGTTCTTCAGGAACATTTAATTTTTTATATTTCTTCAGGAATATCATATCACAATGTTCTTCAGAAACATTAAAAATTTAATCGATTTACTAAGCATAATTAATTTGATATTACTAATGATATCATATTATAATGTTCTTCAGGAACATTTGAAATTTAATTGCTTCAACATGAGCAATTTATGAAGAAGGGGAGAAGAAGTAGATATTTGTATAACTATTATTAAATATAACTATAAATTCTTGTCTGGTGTTAAATCTTTGGTAATTAGAACTTCGGATTTTGGATGATTAGAACTTCGATGAAGAAAGCGGTTGAACTTTCTTAGGGTGCTGATAACGTGTTATAAACTCAAAAGTAATTGAGAGAGAATAATAGATTAGACATAGGGAGAACATATAAGAAGAATAAAATTGTTGTTTCATTTATATGGGGAGACCCCTTTATATAGGATACAAAGTACGACATCTGTCTTGTTCAGGGTAAACTAATCATTCACTAATTACAATATTCATAACAATAACTTAATTATCTAAACTAATGAAAAAATACAATGTTTTTAATTGTAATTTTATAAGTACTTATTATTATATTTTACTTTGTTTGAAAAAAAAATATATTGTTATAAAGTGAAATTGATTATACAATATTGATTGGAAATACTTTTTGATTTTTTTTTTATTTATAAGATGTTCACTTGTTTTTTATAGGCAATTTTAATTAAAAATACTTTTAATTGAATTTTCGACTAATCATTGAGTCGAGTTGAAATCAAATTGTATTTAAAAAGGTTTCTAAAAGCCTTTCAGGTCGAACTTATTTTATTTGTCAAGGGTTGTTAGCTCAGTTGGTTAAGCACATGAATTGAGGACTTAAGATCCTTGGTTCGAATCTCTGTAATTGACATAGACCAAAAAGGTCGAACTTATTTATTAAAAAGACTAAGACTGAACCTCTAAAAAGAGCCTACGATATGTAATAGGCCAGACTCCAGCTTAAAATTTTCATATCATACCCAAACCTATTTAAGTAAATTCCGGCTCGGCTCGATCCCACTTGAGCATTTAAATTGAGGACTGTAAGGTTCAAAGTTCGAACCCAAGACATGTGTGTGAGTACGTATTTAAAATTTTCTAATTGACCTAGATCAAAAATAATATTATACCTAAAAATAGAAAATTGATTCTTAAAAATGTGATCAAATTTAATATTTCTAATTAATTTTTTTCATCCATATTGATCTTAAATTTTTTGTCCAAATAATTTTTTTGGCCCAATTGGAACAAAAATCTCTAATTGGTACATAAATTAGAACTAACCTTATTGATCAAAAAATGTTGAAAAAAAAGATTTTTCTCTATATAAAACGAGATATTAGTCAACCAATCAAATTGAAATTGGATCAAAAATCTCTAATTGGTACATAAATTAGAACTAACCTTATTGGTTAAAAAATGTTGAAAAAAAAAGATTTTTTCCTATATAAAACGAGATATTAGTCAACCAATCAAATTGCTCAAATTTCAATTTACTGTATATAGACATTATAAAATTAATTTAATATTAGTAGTAATTATTAAATTTTAAATAAGAATATTATTGACATACCATAATATTTAAAAATTAGACAATTAATATTTAGTTTTAATTTAAATTATTTAAAGTATTTACGTAATTATAAAGCAAGAATCTATCTTAATCTAAAACTTTATATTAGAGCATACGCAAATCGTCCTCTATATATTTAAAATAACTATGAAAAAACACTTCACTTATTCAAAAATAAAATAATTCACTAATAGTAAGATAGATGATTCAATCTTTCTTCTTCATCATCTTATGTGGAAGAGTAACAACAATTTGAATCTAAGCTAAAGCAACCAAAATGCGAGAAATATTCACCACAATGTCTATAAAAAGCATCATCTCTTAAACAAAATATTAGCCTGCAAGAAGAATAAAAAGAAAATTAATAATTTAGTAAAAAGGAGTAGAATTTGTTTTGGTAAAAGGGATAGGTTTGATTCCTAGTGTCTTACTCTGTCTCAATATCAGTAGACGTCTTTATCCTGGAGTCCAAACTTCCATCACTATTTAGCCGGCCGCAGTTATCATGGAGTCGAAATATGCTCCCCTGAAAAGCCTGCGTTTCCACCTCTCCGGAGTGGAGGCCATGAATGCAAACAGTCTTTCTAGACTTACTCTCGACATCAAACAGAAAAAGCGTACAATAATCTTGCATAAAAAATTGCATCTTGTTCTTCGTATAAGCCACTGGCCTCAAATCAAACTCGGGAGCAGAATGATAGCCACACGTCGAAGCGATCAACTCCATCCAGGTTCCATTGTCCTTCATCACCCACAGATCAAAGTGCTTTTCAAAGCCGCTATAGGTACCGGCGTCGCTCACCATCAAGCACCCGCTCAGCTCGTGTATACCCAACTCCCGGCAGCTCGTTTCCTTGTAGGTCTCACCTCTGTCGTGTAAAGGCGGCAGATCCAGCTGGCGGTAGCTTTCGGTTTTCATATCGAGGGCGACTATCCCTTGACATGTGATCCAATACAAGGCTCCTCCAAGGAAAACACCAACGTGGAAAGCTATACCCCCATCGACCAACGGGAAATTAGCGATTTCCTTCCAAGAGTCAGATTTGAGGCTGTACACATGAGTATGATACACGGGGGGCTTCGACTTCTGACTAACAATCACCACGGCTTTGTAATCATCTGTTGCAGCATCGTACCCGAGTCCAGTGGCGCTCCACCTGACGATGGAGGAATCTAGTTGAGGCAACTGGAGGCGCTCGTGGGTTAAGATGTTCCAGATTTCCCAATTGCTCTCTTCATTGGAGGATGGAGGAATCAGCATCAGGCCGTTGCTGGCGGCGACCGGGAGTTCCGGTAGCCGGGACAATCCATCGCGACTGATATTGAGGGGCGCGGCGGGTAGCGCTTGGCGGCCATCGGCGAAATCTAGGGTTTGTAAATCGAGGGAATAAAGGGGGTAAAAGGGATGACCTGTTTTGCATCGGATGAGAATGGTGGTGGATGGGAGCTGTTGTTGTTGATCGGTATAGGTTTTGACGAAGCACGGTTCGTCGATGGCGGCGCGCCACTCCTTGCACACGGCCCTGAATCGGATCAGAGATTGTGCAGAACAACGGAGGAATATTTCGCTGCAGATATCCAAAGGGAAAAGAGACATTTTCTACCATATTGTTGTCTGTTGAAACTAGGGTTAGAACATGTATACAGCCACCGACAAGAGAATCAACCCTACAATATGCTTTCAAAAATTATTCCAGTAGTTTAGCAAAACTATTTATCTACTCCTATTAAATTATTAATTATAGGAGTATAAAATAAAATAAAAAATAAAAAACTTTAACAAATAAAATTTTGATTATCCTTCTTTGAATTTAGGGTGAGTTTATTTACACCTCCAACTTTACTAAACTAACCCCTATACAATTTTATATTTTTTATTTATATTGTAAAATGTCTAGAATATCCTTTTTTATAAAAATCAATAAAAAAAAAAAAGGTTGTTCTTTAATCTGCGCAAAACAAAAACAAATTTTTGAAAGAATTTCGTCGTCAAGCAACGCCTACACAATTCAACGCCGCTTTTTTTCTTCTAAAACTTACAGTCTTGTAAAATAACAATTTTAATCCAATCGAATGAAAGTCAATTATTTAAATTGAAACGCCTGAAGTTGAATTGGTGTATCATATAATATGAAAATTAATTTTGTTTCTTTGATCCATAATTGAGTTTTTATTTATTCTTGAAGGGTATATTTATTTATTTATTTATTTTATTGAAAATTGAGAAAAAACACGGTGATTTGGTTTCGTGTTTTTTTTTCCAAATTGTCTGTATCCGATCCGCCACCGGTGACCTGATTCGCGGGGTGGTTTTTGTAGCTGCCGCCTTCAGATGAGTATTCGAAGATTGCAGTTGAAACGGGTTAAGCTTCGAGTCGATGAACAGGAATTACCTCTAATTTAATAAAAATAATTGATGAATTAATTACAAATAAGCTATAGGGATGTGTTTTGATTTTTTTAAAATCAAAGATATTGATTTTGTTTCTTTACGTATATACAGAGAGAGGGTTGGTGCGGGATGGGAAAGAAGATCAACTAAAAAAACGGGTTGGTGAGGGATGAGGAAGAAGATGTATATTTTAATCTCAAGGGTATAATTGGTATTGGGGAGGGTGTGAACTAATCCGATCAGTGAAATAAAAGAGGTGAATTAAACAAAGGGGAAAGGGGTGGGTTCAGTAATTCAAGAAGTGTAAATAAACTCACCCTTCAATTTTAAATGAATGGTAAGATTTTTTTAAGCTTATACAATACTTCGATATAATTCAATTTTAATTAAAATATACATAACAAATATACTTTTTTTTAATTAATTTATTAATATATAAATCCTGATATAATTCAATTTTAATTAAAATATACATAAAAAATATACTTTTTTTTAATTAATTTATTAATATATAAATCCTGAATCAACTAATATACGTTAATAAAAACTTTCAATTTTGCCACCTACATCAAATTGAATCTATTGATCAATAAAAATGCTCAATTTTACTTGCGTTCACACGCATTGTCAATATTTTCTCGTTTTATTAATTTAAATCAAAATTAAAATCTGTAATTGAAACATAAATGACCGGTCAAATATTCCACAATTACATTCACTCTCTTCCCCTTCTTCCGCTTCTCCTTCTCAATTTCCATATTCGACGGTTCTCATCTCCTTCGACCGACATTCGCTGCTCTTCCAGATTTTTGGTTTCGATCAAGCAGGTTTTTCCCATCGCTACTCTATCATAATTTGTGCTTTTATCGAATTTTTTATGCAGAATCTAAAAGTGCAATTTCGATTTCTTCCTTTCGTTTATTCTTTTGAAGGATCCGTTCTCATCAGTGCAGAATCAGTTGTCATCGGTACTCTTCTCCGAATTTAAGGTATGTACACTAACCCTTTTATTTGTTGATTCCTTCTAAATTTCAGTTGGTAATTTTCTTGAATTTTCAATTTCTCTGCGTAAAAATCGTTGCCTAAATTATTGTATAATCATTTGTGTCCATGTACAACTTTGGATTAATTTCGTTAATTTCCAATAAGAACTGATATTTTTCATTTTGCATAAGTTCTGTGAAGATTTTCAGTTTGCATAAGTTCACGTAGGTAATCGATGTTTCTGATTGACCCGTTTTTGGTGCGATTTTCGGTCGATTTGTGGTTCTTCCGTAGTCTTGTTTTGCCCGTTTTCCCCCGTTCCATGAGCTTATAGCATTGATTGCATTAAACGGTGTGATCGTGACATCTCCCGTGTTTTGTAGGCAAAACGGGGTGAAAACGGAGAAAATCGGCTTCTCGGGTGAAGAGTACAGTCACTGGAGACCGATAGTTCATGACCTGGAGGGCGACACCTCACTGGAGACCGACAGTTCATAACCTGGAGGGCGACACCTCACTTAGGACCGACAGTTCAAGACTTGGAGGGCGACGCCTTCAGAAAGAGTTAAATCATGAAGTACCAGGGGATTGAACCTGCGTCCGCAGAAGGGATGTCGCCCGACGCCATATAACCCGTCGCCCGACATGTCCCTAGAGGGCGACAGTCTTTCAAGCGTCGCCCGACAGCTATTGAGGATCCAAAATGTTGACATCCCAGGAGATCGAACCCGCGTCCGCAGGATTGGTGTCGCCCGACACCCTTGATACCCGTCGCCCGACTGCCTAGTGGAGGGCGACAGGATTTTAGCCGTCGCCCGACATCTATCGCTGGAAAGTGCAGATTTTGTAATTCGATTTTGACTTTATTTGACTCCCTTTTTGAAGGGTATAAATAGCATTTTGGCTTGTGGATTGTAACTAACTTTCATTTCCCCACTTTACACATTACATTTCCAGCTTTCGTCTCAAGCAATCCAATTTCCATTTTTGTGTTCTTCAATTTCTCTACACAAATTCACGATCTAAATTCCGTACGTCGAGAATCCGATTAAATCTCATTCACAAACGATATTCTCCTCATCGCGCCCGACGTTTTCATCGGAGCGGTTTCTCCGGGTGACAAGTTGAAGTCCGACCTCGATTTCGGAAGCTCGGCTCGATCGTTTTCTTCATCCATCGATTCCATTACTCTCGCGGTGAGATTCTCTTCGTTTTCTCTCGATTATGGCTTACTCGATTGTGGATTGTGATTTTGAGTGCTTGATCATGGCTAGCTAAATTACTTGTAAGGGTGTTTGATGAAATTTCTCAATGAATTAGAGTTGATTTCTTAAGTAGCTTGATTTCTAGTAATTGGATAATTGCACCTCTCGATTTGTGGTCTCTTGTCGAACAACCTCGTGGTATATCGCTAGTGGACCATACGGTCGATGTGTGATCATTTGTGAGGGAGAACGTGACAACACCGTGATCTTAGTCCGATTATTAGTTAATTGAGAGTTTTATAAATATTGTCAACTCTAGTTCGTTAGGAAGATTAATCGATACACCCTTGCTTCCAAACTCAATTGTTACAACTTGCTCTTTTAATCACTTGCTTTTTAATACTTGTTCTAGCTATAAATCAAACACTCTTGCAACCTCCCCCCCCCCCCCCCCCCCCCTTAGTTGATAATGGTTTTCTTTCCCTTCTCGAAACTCGAACTTAGCATATACAAAAAGCATCTCACGTGCCGATAGTATTGTTCCTCAAGAGACCGACTCGGGAGGTTTACTACGTAAACCTTTCGGATTTTATAAATAACTTTTGAGCAATCAGTTTCCTGTATTCTTTCATCTTCAATCCTTCGTAATTTTTCCCCCGAATTGCAGGTTCCATCCTCTTTTATAGTTTTAATCGTATATTACTTATTTCTCAGTTCAATGTTTGTATATGAACCCATTTTCTATTATGTTTTCATCCACATTATAAACCTTGCAGAATTCACAGTTTGTCTCCATGTGCGTTTAACCCTTTTCAATAATATTTGTCAGATCTATCATGGCCATGTATGATTCTGATGTATGATTCTGTCTGCAACCTTAACAACTGCAAGAAAACATGGAGAGTTTGCGTTCGAATTTGCCGTAAATGGACAAATAAGGCATATGCTAAATTCTCGTTGTCTTTGCAATTTGATCATGAGGTAAAGTTTTCCATGATGTTACAAATATCATTATTCTCTTTTTTTCATATGTTTTGTTTGCTCATTTGAATTATTTTATTGTTGTTCTTTGTTTAGGGTGCATTTGTTAATGGCATTGTAAATCACCGATTGATAAAACAATTTGATGATTTAATTGTTGAGAATGAAATTTATGAATTGTCATATTTCAAAATTGAATCGGTAGAGTATAAGAATGTCATTTGTAATAATCCATTCAAGATTAAGTTCAGAGATCAGACCTCCATTGTGCGTCCAACATTGGAAGGTTTTTTCAGCTGCATTTACAATTTCAAAAGTTATCTTGACATATTGACTGATGGAGAAAATGAGGATTCTTGCTCTTTATTTGGTATGTTAGTTAGTAATTTATTGCATTTGATAATGGTTTCTATTTTAATATTTGTCATTTCCATGAATTTAAGTTCATTGTTATTCTTTTTCATTTTGCTCTCAGATGTGATTGGACACGTTGTGTGTGTTTCCAAATATGCGGCCAATGGGGATGTTCAGTTTATTTTGCAGGATTTGGAGTATTAATCCTATTCGTGTTGTGTATAATTTCAAATATATATGCAGCTGTATAAAGTTCACCTTCCATCCATTGTCTGTTTCCAAATTTCAGGTATATCAGTGTTGTGTTTTTTTATAAAGCCTCAATTTTCAAAGAAATAAAGTGTCTTTGTTGAAAAAGGTATGAGTGAGATAATAAATCAGCAAGTTGTTATCATCCAACTTTGTAAAGCAAAATTCTATAAAGGTTTGATTGATTCTTCTAAATATAAACAGATCCCTGATAATTGTTTTTTCTCCATCTTTGTATTTTCCTGTTTATTTGTTTATGTAATTTCAGTGTTATAGAATATTCATATATTGTATATGTCTAATTTATAAGGCGTTATTTTTTGTAGGTCGTGTTGTTATCTATTCCTTTGGTAATGCTACAAAGATAAATTTCAATTCTGATTGTGACTATTCTATGAATTATTATAATTTTCTACTTATAATTAAAAGGTTATTATAATTTTCTACTTATAATTTATTCTTTTTATTTTCTTATAACAGCAATTACCTTAAACTCTTCATGTCAAAAGTATTAATTAACATTGCTTCTTTTATTCTTAGGTTAAATTGTCGAACATATAGCCCCGTTTCCAAATTTTCATCTCATGGGTTACAGTCTATACCTCAAACTGTTGTAAGCATCTCAATATTGGTACGAGCTAAAGAGGTAATATAAGTTTACACTTTATCTCCTTCAATGTCACTACAATTCAGAGGCTGTGAATTCATGCCTTATTTTATATTTATTTTATTTTTGTTCTAGCCTATGACTATTTGGAGTATTTGATGAATATGTGACATTGTGAGTAAGAATATATGAATATTTGATGAATATATGAATATTTGGTTCATCACAGTTTGTGAAAACTGCAAATTCAAACGTCAAGACGAACGTGGCAATGTCATTTGTCATTGGTGCAATGATAGTTTAACTAAAAACTCTAAATATAAAATAATTGTGTTTGTTTCAAATGGTGTGTCCAATGTTCTACTTTGCTTACTCGATGATGTTGTCTTTGAAATGGTTGGAATTACTGCCGCTGACGCTATGGAGTTACGTACACAAGTTGTATTTCTTAGTTCTAACTTTTATGCCAATAAATATATACTTTGGGAACTAGCAACAAAACAATCTGAAAACACAATTTATATCTCTTTGAGATTTGTTCAAAAACTAAATTACAAGAAAAATAGGTGTAAACTACCTGCAAAAAAATCTCTTTTCAAGTAAGCATAAATTGTAGTATCACACATTCTATTAGTTCCCCATATAAGAGAATATTCTAGAAATCAATCTTAACCCAATTAACGGATGTAATTAGGTTCCTTTAATATGTATATTCCTTTTCCATCATCACACAACCCCTATATATTGTATACCAAATTGTAGAAATGAAAATCAATCAATTCCAATATTCTTTATGGTATCAGAGCAGTCATTCTCTCACGAGCATCATTCGATCCTCAATTGAGCATTCAAAAAAAAAAAATGGTCGAAGCTTCAAACACACATATCACATCTGTGGCCAACCAAATAATTCCCATCACCACCCACAATCATTTTCCCATCAAACTAACCCCCACAAATTATCCTACATGGAGAGCACACATACTCGCTCTTCTCTTCTTAACGGCTACAATCTCATTGACTATGTTAATGGTAAACTAGTGAATCCAGCCATTACGGGTGACGAATCTACAATTACGGCTGCACACTGGTTCCAACAAGATCAATTGCTCCTTGCTGCAATTTTAGGCTCTCTTGCAGCAGACATCCAGCCCCTTGTCTCGATGGCCCCCACATCGGCTGAAGCCTGGAGCATTTTGGCTCGCTCTTTTGCGAGCACCTCTCGCCAACGAGTTCTTCAATTAAAAACAGATCTGTCACGAGCTTCAATTGGCTCCCGCACGATCACAGAGTATGTCAATTATATCAAATCAAAAGCTGATGAACTTTCGCTCATTGATGAACCTGTTAAGGCAGACGATCTCACTCTCTATGTTGTTAATGGATTGGGACAAGACTATAACACCATTGTCGGTCCCATTGTCACGCGTGAAACTCCTTTGAAATTTGAAGAACTTCGTGACCATCTCATTGAACACGAGACTCGAATTCGTAACCGTGAGTCTGAACAGGCGCAACTGGTTGCCACAGCAAATCATGCCTCCTCCCCATTCCAATAATGAACAGGAAACTTTGTAAATTATTCGTACCTTAAAGCCCTCGATTTTTGTTTGCGTCGGTGGTTTCTTTTTTCTCCGTCCAATGTTATCACACTAATAGGTCTACAGCTGGCTGCACTGGGTGGGTGCTTATTTCTGAGTTATCATTTAGATAAGTCTTATGAAAGATATCACAGAAGTGTTTAAGGGATGGGTGATGAATTGTTATGGAGCAGAGAGTTCATGGGTGAAGTTCTCCGTAAACAGCTGGATGTACTCTCGAAATTCTGATTTGAAGCCCGTGGCTTATGTGAAGGACAAGAAGCGAGTTCTTGTGCAGCACAAACATGGATTTCTTTGGATCAACAGCACAAACATGGATTTCTTTGGATTGATGTTGATCGTAACTCGGTGAAGAGGGTTGAGGTTCATGGATTTTGCGAAGACTCCTCTGCTCAAGTTTTCGTTGGAAGCCTCTTTCGACTTAGAGAGAGACGTGGAAGTGTTGGTGATAAAAGAAAGACGAGGCAGAGAAAGTGGATTGCTCATACAAGGTAAAACCTTGAAACTACACTTTCTGCAAGCCGGATTTTTGAATCCCTGTTGTCTTTAAAAATGATGTCGATCTTGACTCTTAGAGTTAACTACAAAAATACCTCCTAAAGTTGTTTTAAAATGTTTGCTCTTGTTACAAACTTGTTTACTAAAAAGGTGATGAGAAAATATAATAGGACACATTTTAAATGGCTTTTCGTCGTGTTTAATAATTTTGCAAATAGTCTTAAAAACGCGTTATTTCTTTAAATATATAACGAATTGCAAAACTCTATATACACGTGATCAAAGTTGCAACCCCTCAAAGTTGTTGGACCAAAATTACAATTATGCTGCTTTTTAATACTTTATTTTTGATATCATCATTAAAAATATTACTCCTTTGTGGGGGTACTATCAAGGGGTCGGGTCTCGAAAATATTAGGTTCTGCGCTTCGAGAAGTATGTTATTAATACATGCTTCTGTTCAGTGTTTCACCTGATCTTGGATGTTCTTCGTCTTGCAGGTTAACGTTCTGTGTGAGGGATTATGATGTAAATGATCATTATGTAGGTGTTTGTCACGACTCTTGTTACAGTTCGGATTCAAATGGATAATCCTCGTCAAACTTAACATGCACGAAGAATCTATTTAACTATCCCACAACTAATCAGAAGTGAGAGAAAAATAAAAAAAGATAGCTCAATTGGCGCCCCTTGACAAGTAGCTACTGTATTTTATTTATTTTTTTAATAATAAATTGTTTGCAAGTACATGATTGTGTTCACTAACAGATAAATTTGAGTCAAGAGAGCCTATATTTACTACTCCCTCTGTCCCACAACAGTTGTCTCGCATTTTCTTTACAAAAGAAGTACGACAACTAGTACGGACCGAGAGAATATTTTTTTCGGCTCAATTAACCATCCACAATTATATGTAAACTTGTGAGAAAAAAAAATTATTATTATTATTTTAATTTTTATTTTAAAAAATATAAAATTTATCAATGCTTTATTTACATACATTTAAAAAAGTTAATCATTTTAGATCAATATATCAAAGTGTATATATTAAATTTCTATCAAAGTGTACATATTAAATTTAAACCAAACTAATATTTTTTTATAATTTTTTTAAAAATTTTATTATAAAAAATATATTTTATATTTAATATTGTAAAAAATATTGAATGTTTGATATTTCGAGCACTAAATTTCAAAATATAAACATATTCAATATAAAATTTTGAATTAGCATTTTTTTTCAACATAAATAATCATTTAATTGAACAAAATATTATAGTTAAAGTAAAATATAAAAAATGATTTATATACTGTTATATATGTATGTGTGTCCGGATTGGGTCCTTATGTGTATAAATTATATGTAGATACGAGCAGGCATGTTCTTGAGTTTAGAGAGACCCTAGGCAAAATATCATAAACGGACCCAACATTAAATTATTAAAAAAATTATTTATTTAAAATTTTATATTTTTTAACAAATTTATCAAGAGAATAATGTAATTTTATTATAGTAGTATGAAAAAAAAACTAAAATTCACAATTAAAAAAAAACTAAAATTCACAATTCAGAAAAAAAAGGGGAATTATGGATTGGGGCACCTCTAGTATTATATCTACTACCTATATTTTTTCCTAATTCTGATAGGGCAGTGTTACATTATTAACCTTTTCAATGTATTTCGTATTAATTAAAATAACTACTTATCAAAACCTAATATACAAAAAAAAATGTGTATAATATATTTCGCTCAAATTTTCCACAAAACTACGGTAGAAATCGTATTATAACATGTCACCCGTTTATTCCTTACTACACACTAAACTATGGGAGCCGAGGGTTGCAAATCACTCTCATAATATCCATGGTTTGGAGACGAAAAACCATACTCACTCCCCCACAGGATACTATCATGGGAGCCGAGGGTTGCAAATCACTCTCATAATATCCATGGTTTGGAGACGAAAAACCCTACTCACTCCCCCACAGGATACTATCGGAGTGATCTATATTTCCCTTGTCAAAATATTATTTAATATTATTATCATTTTAGATTGTTGTTAAATTTTAGTTATTTGTTCATAACAATCAATTCATTGAATATATATAAAAAGTGAAATACCACAACAATTTCTCATAGAAACAATACAAAAAACTTATATCTAACATAGATATTAAGTATGATAAAATTCAACATGAACACCAATATGAAGTAAAAGAATGATTGAGATGGAAAGCGATGTCGCGAAACGTGGAAGAGGACGCCCTAGGAAGAAGAAGGTTGATAATCCGACGAATGGGGTTCCGATCAACACCTCTCTGGTTGCACCGTCAACCTACGAGTCCGAGGTTCCAGTCAACACGCCTTTGATGCAGCAATTTAACCAGGTCTCAGAGGAGATGGTGAGGACGATTACCACGAGACATTCGGATTTTGAATTTGATGTACCAGAGTTTGCGAATTTGGTGAATAGGGTGGATGGTAGAGACAATTGTGGTATGGATCGAGGGGCTATAAGTACCGGTAATATCGGTTTGAATGGGAATGATGGGAATTGCCGTACGGGTCTTGGTGTTGACGAACAAGCCCTAATCGAGCAAAAGAGGAAGGCGATATGTACTACTACGTTAAATAAAACTGATGTTGCTTCTCTTAAGTCGGATGCTGGGAATATTGCGGATGGTGTTCATCATTTTCAGGAAAATTTGCAGGTAGACGCGTCGAAATCCCGTGATTCCGTGTTATTGAGCCAAACAAGGAATAACGAGTTGCATGCCAAGAATACAGATGACCTACCTTTTTTGGGTGCGGATTATGTGGGACACTTACCGTCAACACAGCCGAGTCATGCAGTGACTAATGGAAGTAAGATTACAAATTTGAATTTGGATGCTGTTACGAGAAAGGAGGGACTTTCTGAATATAGTCCTAATACTAATAATATTTCTCATAATAATATATATGGTAATTCGGGAGTTAATTCTCAAAACCGAAATGGGCCTTTTTCTGGCACTGGGCTAAGTCAACCCGTGACTTCTTCAGGCCCTTTAGCCCATGCACTAACAGAATCGGGGGAAAATAAATTTTCTCAGAAATCGCAAAACGCTGAAACAACAGGACCGAAACTTGATCGGTTGAGCACTGCTACTGGTAACCCCCTACACAGTTTGGTTTTTGGAAGCTTTACGTCGGGTTATATCCGATCACCGGACGTAATTGAACCAGTTACATTATCTAGAGTTACGCTTAAATACATTGCACCGGAGATCAATAATGGGGAGCCCTTCATCCGTCCGACGTGGGAGACGGTACAAGACGGAAGTAAGAGATGGGAGTTTACTCTTGTTGGGTATTACTTAGGTGCACAATTGGGATTCCAGGTAACAAAAAACTTTGTCATGCCAATTTGGAGAGGGCTGATTGATGTTAAAGCAAACACAAACGGATTCTTTTTCTTCTCATTCAAATCTGAGTCGGAGCTTCGTACGGTAGTCGAGGGAGGTCCATGGATATTTTCTGGTAGACCCCTATTCTTACATCGATGGACAGAAGGGATGGCTCTTGAAAAACTGGTGCATAAGGAGGCCCCAATTTGGGTTAAATTCAGGAACCTCCCCCTTGAGTATTGGAATACGGATGGGCTAAGTAGGGTTGCGAGCGCGGTAGGAGTACCACTTTACCCGGACGTGTACACTAGCTCGATGACACGACTTGACTATGCTCGTGTTTGTGTGATGATGAAAGTGGACGGCAGCTTCCGTGACCATATTATTCTACTAAAACCGACGACTAAGGAAGGGGAATATAAAGGTAGCTGCAAGATAGATATTGAATATGAGTGGCGTCCGCCGACTTGCACGCGGTGTAATTCTTTCGGTCACACGTACGGGAAATGTCCACAAGCTGGTCCCACAACTAAGCCACGGCCAATTACTAGATTTGAGCCAAAAAAGAGTATAGTCCAGCCGGCGAAGACAAGGTCTGATAATTTGCATCCAGCCTCGACCTGGACTGTGGTTGAATCAAAAAAGAAAAGCCGAGGGGTGATTGAATTGGAGTCTAATCAGAATAGAGGTGATGGGAAATCGGTTACTGGTACAACCGACAATCGGAATAATGGGATATCAATTGCCCAAAATATGATAACAAATGTGCAGATTGCAAAATATGCACCAAATGGCTCGAATGGCATATTAAATGGGATGGACGGTAATAAAGATAAATCGCAAATCCAACTTCAAGTTAATCAACGTGAACGGTCAAAAGTTAATTCTAACTCATTTGATGTACTTTGTGAAGTTGATGAGGAGATTAGCGCTGGGAATGGTCATATTGCCCGAAATACCCTAAGTACTCTTGGAACTACAGAACATGGTAAGAGAAATGAGCCTGATGAGACGGTGGACTTGGTAGGCTTCGGACACTTGAATATGGGGACAGGTTCGATCGACTTAGGCCCACCGGGGGAGGAGGTAATACATGATCCGAGTGGAAATACGGATGGTACTATGGTAGTGTATACGCAGGGTCCTAAAGCAACCCTTCCGATTAGTTCCCATGTGTAGTACTCTTTGTTGGAACGTTAGAGGGCTGAATAAGCCGGATCACCAGCGGGCAGTCCGAGATCTTATTCAGGAGAACTCCGTCAGTCTCGTTGCACTTCTAGAGACACATGTCACCCCTAGTAGGTCTTCTTTTGTCGCTGACCGAGTGTTCTCTACGTGGAGTAGGTACATTGATTATATAGATGGTCCGGGTAAGCGTATATGGGTCGGCTGGGACCATAGTTTGGTGGATGTCCAGATGGTTCATACCTCTGATCAGTGGCTTCATTGTCGAGTTACGGAGCTCAGGACGGCTGTCACGCGGTTTTACACGTTCGTATATGCCCATAACTCGGTGATTCAGAGGCGAGTGTTATGGGACTATATACTTTCTATTTCTGAGTTCCTGCAGGATTCTGATTGGGTGGTGTTGGGTGACTTCAACACTATCCTGGATGAGAGCGAGGCTTTGGGTGGAAGTACGCCGACTGGGACAGATGACTTTCAAGCTTGCTTGACGGCGGCAGATTTGGTTACGCTACCGACGGTGGGACCGTGGTATACGTGGCATAACCAGCAGGTGAGGGACCGGAAGTGGAGACGCCTTGACAGGGTGGTGGCTAACCCTTCATGGTTGATACACTGTGTTGATAGTATCTACCACACTCTTCCATCTCGTACTTCGGATCATGCACCCCTTCTTCTGAATCCGGTGACAGCTGGTCATGGATTCAAGGCGTGGTTTCGGTTCGATAACCACATCACAGACATGGAGTATTTCCTTCCACAGACGCGGAGTATCTGGGATCAGCCTATTTACGGTCTTCCGATGTATTCAGTTGTTCAGAAGCTTAAGCTTCTAAAGGGTGTTTTCAGGCGGATGCGGAAGAGGCAGGGTCACCTTGGAGCGAATGTGACGAGAGCTAGGGAGTTTCTACTCTCGGTCCAGTCGTGTCTGAGCTCTGACCCTACGTTTGAGCCGCTTCTTGTTTTGGATGGTATCTGTCGCCGTGTGTATGGCCGGGCAGTTGAGATGGAGCAGAC
This sequence comes from Euphrasia confusa, assembly GCA_954870475.1. Taxonomy (NCBI): domain Eukaryota; kingdom Viridiplantae; phylum Streptophyta; class Magnoliopsida; order Lamiales; family Orobanchaceae; genus Euphrasia; species Euphrasia confusa. The sequence goes on from OX940954.1 coordinate 38,138,316, forward strand.
TTATTTACGCCAGAGGGCGAAGACATCTTGGCTCCGGGATGGGGATCAGTGTACGACCTTCTTCTTCAGAAGTATTGCGGTCCGACGGGCTCGATCGCGCATCCTTCAGGTCGAGACAGCTACTGGTGAGCTAGTGCATGACTCCTCGCAGATCAGTAGTACGATTGTGTCGTTCTTTCAGGGACTGATGGGTACTTCGAGTCACCCTTTGGTAGGTGATTTACGCCCTTTCGTGACTAGGCGGCTTACTGCTGAAATGGCAGAGCATATGGTTAGACCGGTGACAGCAACGGAGATTCAGGACGTTCTTTTTGCTTTCGAGGACGACAGAGCACCGGGTCCAGACGGCTACTCTTCGGCCTTCTTCAAACAAGCCTGGCCGGTGATTAAATCTGAGAGTATCACGGCTATCTCAGATTTTTTCCGTACCGGGAAGCTTGTTCGAGCTGTTAATTCTACGATTCTTTCGCTTATACCGAAGGTTGCTGCCCCAAAGCATCCTAAGGACTTTCGCCCCATCTCGTGCTGCAATGTGCTGTACAAGGTGATTGCGAAGATTATTTCGAATCGTATGAGTGACAGCATGACCTTATTGGTGGACAGATCGCAGACGGCTTTCGTCCCTGGCAGACGCATAGGGGATAATATCCTCCTTGCACAGGAGATTATGCAGGGATACAGAAAGACGGGACTTCCAGCTAGATGTGTGCTGAAAGTCGATCTTATGAAGGCTTATGACACGGTTGAGTGGAGTTTTGTGCGGGCGACCTTGGAGACTATGGGATTCCATCAGGTGTTCATCAGTTGGATTATGGAGTGTCTCACTACTCCGGCTTACTCAGTGAACATTAATGGTTCAGCCGAGGGTTATTTTAGAGGCGCCCGGGGCTTGAGGCAGGGGGACCCGATGTCACCCTTTCTCTTTGTATTAGTGATGGAGGTCTTACACGGGATCTTGGAGTGGCACATTCAGGCAGAGCCGGAGTTCCAGTTTCATTATAGATGTGAGAGGACTCGGACCTATATGTTGAGTTTTGCAGACGACTTGCTGCTTGCTTGCCATGCAGATCCTGTCTCTATTGACACGCTCAGACGGGGACTACAGATTTTCTCTGCTTACTCGGGTTTACATGAGAATGTGGACAAGAGTAACATCTACCTCTCGATGTCGGCACAGGAGGATGCAGCGGTTCTTCAGGCAGTCTTTGATTTTCCAGTTGGTACTCTTCCGGTGCGTTACCTTGGAGTTCCTCTGATCTCTTCTCAGTTGAGGATTTCGGACTGTGCTCCCTTGATCCGGAGGATTGACGATAGGCTAAGTTCTTGGACTTCGCGATCCCTATCTTATGCTGGGCGCGTCCAGCTGATCCGTTCTGTTCTCAGCACTCTTCATATCTACTGGGCTAGTGTTTTCATCCTTCCACAGGGAGTCATTCAGGAGATAGTGAAGAGGTTGAGGAGATTTCTTTGGTATGGGACGGGCACCCAGGGGTATGCCAAGGTTCGGTGGGAAAATGTATGTCGCCCAGCCAGAGAGGGAGGACTGGGGATTCGAGATCTTACCGCCCAGAATCGAGCCCTTATGACTAGACATATTTGGGCCATTCAGAGTCGAGACCCGGATTCTGTTTGGGTCAGTTGGATTCAGGCGAATCGACTACGGAGACATTCTTTTTGGAGTGCGAAGATGCCTAGGGCATGCTCTTGGAGTTGGCGACAGCTCCTTAAGCTACGTCCTGCTATTCTACCGGCTTTCCAGTTTCAGATTGGTGATGGGTCGCAGTTCTACCTCTGGAGGGACCCGTGGCATATCTCAGGTCGTTTGGAGGAGATATGTCCGATGGGACCAGCACTGACAGGACTTCAGGTAGCCTCGTCTCTGAGTACTGTCATAGTCGACGGGCAGTGGCAGTGGCCGGTTGATTTTCGAGAAGAGTTCGTTGACCTGATGGATGAGTTACCTGATATAACTCTTGGGAGGGATACGATGAGATGGAGATTGCATAGATCCGGGGTTTACACTTCAGCCTCGGCCTATTCTCTTTTCCACCCTGAGGGGTCTACGGTACCGTGGGCAGCCCTTCTCGCTGGGCAAGGGCGTATTCCGCGGCACTGCTTCATTCTTTGGCTTGCTATCCGAGGTCGGCTTCCGACTCGTGATAAGCATTGGATTGGTCGGGGGGTTGATTCGTGTGTTCTGTGTGGTGGGGAGGGTGTTGAGACGCACTCTCATCTTTTCTTCGAGTGCACTTTCTCACAGGACTGCTTGCAGAGATTAGAGGGGGAGGTTGGATTCCTATGGCCACAGGGCGATTGGGAGAGTGCTGTCCTTCGTGCTGCTAGTCGGTGGCGGGGGAAGAATTGGATTTCTTGCACTTATCGTGGACTTCTCGCTGCCCTTGTGTACTTTATATGGCAGGAGAGGAACACACGCATTTGGGAGGCTCGCTCGGTGTCGTCTGAGGTGGTAACTACTTTGGCTATTTCCATTGTGAGGGATAGGATCATCTCGTTACGACTCCCAGACTCACTTCAGGCACGAGCTCTGAAGCGAGTGTGGCATATAGCTTGGTAGCAGTTCCTTTTGATTTTATTTGTACTTTATTTTATTGTTGGTGGTAGAGAGAGCTAGCATGTTAGCTCGTTGATGCGGTAGGGCTTTTTCCCTATGCGTTGTACTGTACCTCCTCACTCTTTTTTCGTTTCTCTTTTAAATGCGATTGACCTTTAACCAAAAAAAAAACATAGATATTAAGAAGTTAATAGAAATTAAATACAAAAAACTTATCACAGATATTAAGAAGTTGATAGAAACCAAATACCAAACTAAAAATATCATAGATATTAAGAAGTTGTCATGAATCATGTAAAATAATATTATAGAAATCTATCATAGATATGAAAGATTTCTAATAAATATATAATTAGAAATTAGAAATCTACCATAAATTGAAATCTACCGGATATACAAAAATAAGTACAAAGAAAATTAAAACTATATATAGATCAATATTAAAATCAAAACAAACTATCATATTACTAGCAACTAAAATTAGTTTGACAAGGACAACTATAATATAAATACATTAGACATAGATCAATATTAAAATCAAAACAAACTATCATAGTACTAACAACTAAAATTAGTTTGAAAACGACAATTATAATATAAATACATATGTACCCAAATTATGTAATGCAAATATATTTTGTTTGCACAATATATTTTGATATTATATTACATATATATAATCTAGATGGTTGCACAAATATATTTTACCAAATATATTATTGCGCAAATATTAATATATTTATATATATTTAGTAACGCTTAATATTAGTGAATATTAAATAAATTAATATATGTTATCGTAATATTATTTACAAAAATCGTTTAATATTATCGTAAAGATATTTACGACTTTATACATTTAAAAAAATGTCCTAACTTAGTATTTAAAGAATACAAATACTCTAATATTTAAAATGGTAAAAAATATACAACCCCTAAAAATGAGGTGAAAAACAATGGGTGTTCAAAATAATATTAAAAACCAATCTGTCCCATACCTTAATATTACCAAAAAAAATTTAACTTTTATCTTAAAATTAATAAAAAAATTCAAAATTATAAAACTATAGAAAAAACTTGAAAAAAAATATAAAAAATTCACTAATTAATTCTCTTTTTTTTTCAATAGTTTGTTCTATTTTTTTTTAATTACTATGTATATTAGAACGAATAAATAATTCTCAATAGAACAAATTATTGAAAAAAATTGAGAATTAATTATTTTTAGAACACATTATTGATAAAAAAATTGAAAATTAATTATTTTTCGTTCTAAAATAAGTAGTAATTAAAAAAAAAAACGCAGTTATTTTTAATTAATTATTAAGATAAATAAGATTTGTTTTTTTATTTTACTTAATAAGATTTGAGAATTCTTAAAAGATTTTGTTAAAAAATAAATAAATTACGATAAAAAAATTTAAAATTTTTAATGTTAAAAATATAAAATAATTAAGATAAACGTTATTAATTATATATATTAATATTAATTTTCAAAAACATAAATATATATATAGTTTTTTTTATAATGGACCCTAAAAAATGGGGGCCCGTCGCCACGGGGCCTATGCCGCCCTGCATACGAGTATACACACTAATTAACACTCTATAGTATACACACAAACACACTAACATATATTATATACATATATATATATATATATGAGAGCTGTGGATATTTGGGAACAAATATAAGAAAGATGAGAATTTTAACACATCTCAAAAAAACATAAGTATTTCATACAATTTCTACTTGAAATGTCTAACTTACCCTCAACTTTTAAATAAACAAAACAAAAGAATTAAAACACAAGAAAAAGACAAAAAGAGCATTAAAAAAATCGGTCCCCACTCCTCTTTTTTTTTCTCTCGACGGTCCCCCCAAACACCATACCCGCGGCCGAAATCGAGAATCAAGGAAGAAGAAATCCGGCCAACAATTCCGGCGACTCACAATGGCTGACAACAATGAACAACATGGCGAGCAACAATGGCCGATTCAAGCCCCGGTAAGTGCCGAAACCCTACTTTTTTTATTTCGAAATTTTGAATTTTTTACGATAATGTGTTGAATTGGATGTGTTAATTGCTAGCCATTGAGTGTATTTAAGTTCCTTATTGCGTTTTAGTTGATTTAGAATTGAAATTCTGTGTTAAATTGGTCTTTGAATCGCCTGAAATTTCTGGTTTTTGGTCGGTGTTTATGGCTACACGGTAGCGCTACACGGTAGCGCTACACGGTAGCGCTACACGGTAGCGCTACACGGTAGCGTTTATAGAGCTGACCGTGTAGCGAGACCACCGTGTTACCGAGCAGCGACCGAGATTTTCTCGGTAACATGGTCAGATTTCTCGGTCACCGTGTTATCGGTTATCCGGTTACACGGTGACCGTGTTACCGGTAACACGGTGACCGTGTTACAGAATAATTTTTTTTTTTTTTTTTTTTTTGAATTTTGAGTTTTGTTATTTAATTGAATGTCATATTTATTTTTATTTAACTTCATTTTTGCAGGAGGGCTTCGAGTGGAGAAAAATAAACATGGATATGCAACTCATAATTATCAAAAATTAAATATTTAATTCATTATCTCATACTAGTAAATTAAATTTAGCGCAATTAAATTTATCAAATAAATTAATTACTTTTAGCGCAATTATATTTATCATATAAATTAATTACGCAATTATATTAATCATATTAATATATTACACTAAACAATTAATTACGTAAACATGCGCACATAATTAATTTGCGTTGACAATTAAGATAATTATATTATTTAATTTGAATCAATTTGAATTTAATTTAAATTTAAATTAATCACAATTAATTTTTCTTTATCAATTAAAAATCTCATCACTTAGCGCAAACATTAACAGTACATAGCGAAAACATTTAACGCATATATCTTAGTAATAGGGACATTTGATTTGTATTTTGAATGATTTTGGAGTTTTTCGGATTGATTTGGTTTCTATTTGAATTGATTTAGGCGTGTTTTGATTGATTTTGGTGAAAAGTGGTTAATAGGTGTAAGTTTTGATTGATTTTGGTGAAAAACAGGTAAAAAAACGGGTTCTGCCCTCTGCTACACGGTGGTACCGTAACACGGTCATGTGAACCGGTAACATGGTCACTGTAAGACTGACCGTGTAGTCAAGAACTGTCCGGTCAATTTTCTGGGCAATTACTCGGTAACACGGTGTTACCCGGTTACACGGTGGCCTACACGGTTGTGATCGTGTAGTTTAGAACAAAATTTGATTTTTCATTGATTTTAAGGTATTTTTCGATTGTTAACTTGTTTTTGTAGTATAAAACATCATTTTAATAATCAAAATGATTCAAAAAACATGATCAACTATTGAATTTGATGAATTAAGTGATTACGCATGAACAATTTATTACCTATGTAGATAAGATTGTGACAATATTAGTAGAAAGTTCGAAAAATATCAACATTTCAAGCATCTCATCTTTGTAGTCCTATATTGGTTGTTTTATGATGTTTATTGGATGTATCTTTTGTTTAAAATGATGTTTCATGCTTAACGAAACAACAAAAATGCTCGAGAAATGCTTCAAATTCATAAAAAAATCAAATATTTTCTAAGCTACACGGTAGGCTACACGGTGGTCTACACGGTAGAAGGTCCAACACGGTAGAAGGCATTTCCTATTTATAGTCCTATATTTGTTGTTTTATGATGTTTATTAGATGTATCTAGTGTTTAAAATGATGTTTCATGCTTAACGTAACAACAAAAATGCTCGAGAAATGCTTCAAATTCATAAAAAATCAAATATTTTCTAAGCTACACGGTAGGCTACACGGTGGGCTACACGGTAGAAGGTCCAACACGGTAGAAGGCATTTCCTATTTGTAGTCCTATATTTGTTGTTTTATGATGTTTATTAGATGTATCTAGTGTTTAAAATGATGTTTCATGCTTAACGTAACAACAAAAATGCTCGATAAATGCTTCAAATTCATAAAAAACCAAATATTTTCTAAGCTATACGGTGGGCTACACGGTAGGCTACACGGTTGAAGGTGCTACACGGTAGAAGGCAAGCTCGGTTTATTGAAAAAAAATTACTCGGTAACACGGCTTATACCGGTAACACGGTTAACCGGGTATTAGCCGTGTTACCGGGTAAAAAAAAAATGGGGCTCCTATATTAAAAAAAATTACTCGGTAACACGACTTATACCGGTAACACGGTTAACCGGGTAAAAAAAAAAAATGAGTCTCCTAAGATTCGAGCCCCTGACCTGTTGCTTTCAATGCGATTTTTCAAAGGGGGCTCACCAGTCTCGACACACCAACCCACAGTATATTTATATTTTAATTTAACTTTATTTTTTTGTTTTATTAAATGATTAACAATGATATTTATGTATTAACTAGATGCACTAAAATTTTATAATTTTATACTCAATATATATTTTTTAAATTATGTACTCTAAGTATTGAATTTTTAATATTTTTTACAATAATATATTTTAAAATCTATTTTTTATAATTAAAATTATAAATAATTTTGATTAGCCATAAAAAAAATTCTAGCTTTGTGACAATTTTTAAAAAAAATCTCTTTATTCTATAATAATATGACCACTTTCTTTAAATGGACGATTTAACAATAATAGTACTCTTAAAAAAAATCTCCTATTTTTTTAATTTAAAATACAATTTTTTTCTTATTTTTTAATTTAATTTAAAATACACGGTGCCCGCTCGATCCCAACAACCGCCGTAACGTACCGTGATTCGTCGATCCGACATCTACGATAAATAAACACGATTGAATTAAGTTAGGGAACCCAAAATATCCATCCAAACGTGCAAAACAATCCATAATTCGAAATTTAAAAAAAAAATCAAAAAACTGGTCACTGTACACGGTCACTACACGGTCACCTGACCGTGTAGTGTGTCACCGTGTTACCGAGACACTTACCGGAACACGGTGACCGGATAACCGTGTAGTGCCCTGCTCCGTGTTACCGGACAGTGACCGGATAATCTTCATACCTACACGGTGGCTACACGGTAGAAGCTGCCCACCGTGTAGCCACCGTGTAGCTATGAACTCGAACAGAAAATCGAAAAAAAAAAAAATATACGGCGATTTTCGACGTACATTTCGGCCGGCGAACTCAGCTCTTCCCACGTAGATTCGGACGGAGCCTTCTTTTAGAGTTGTTTTTGTGAGAGAATTTTAGAGAGATTGGGTGGGTTTTTGTGTTTTGAAAAAAATTATTGGGTGAGATGGTTTTAGGGTTTGTATGCATGATTTAATGCATGAATTTACATCTTCAACAACCCAAATTCCGATTATGGTAATACATGGGCCCCACGATTTTTTATTTATTTTTTTAGATTTGTTTTGAGTTTTTAATTGAATTTTTGAAGTAAAATAAAAAGTAAGGGTATTTAAGAGATTTCATATGAAGTTTGTGTAAAATACTCATGTTGTTATGGGAGTGGCTAAAATTCTCATGTTTGTTAAAATTGTGCATGAAAAGTCATATTCCCACTATATATATAGTAGTGATTTGTTTTAGTGAGGCCCTTGAGACTTTTTAGTTCATCATGCTATTGCGAGTGCCCCTGGCCCCTATGTAGCTCCTTCAGTGATTGTGTCTTTAATCTGAAAACTTGATGTTCCCTTTTACTTAGTTGGCATCTAAAAATTAGTATAGAATTTGAAAGATATCAAACTTTTGTAATTGTGTTCATTCTGTCTAAAATTTGTTTCTCCTACATATTTTTCTACTTTTATTTTTCATATTTTTATAGGTAACGTGGTAATTAAAAGACAAAGAAAATTTAAACTACCACTTTTAATTTAAGAATTTATTTATTTATTTATTTATTTAAACAATTGTAAAATATTTAAATAGCTTTTCTGTATATTAATATTACTAGGATTAAAACATTCTGTGGATAAATGGTCATCTTAGTAAGAATTGTGTGTTTTTTGTGCTAGGTCATAAAAGTAGGAGTTTTTTACACCAATGTTAATTGAATGGTCAAATATACCCTTCAAAATAAAAAAGAAGACAAAATAACTAATTAAAAACTCACACAAATCGGTCCCCCCCCCCCCCCCCTTTTCTTTTTCTCTCTCACAGCCGCAACCCTTTTTTTTTTTTTTACGATTTTCACAATTTCACCGGAGCGGAGCAATGTCATCGCCGGCGACGTCTTCGGATTCCGAGCATGAGGAAGAACAACAACAACAAAAACCGAGTCTCCAACCTCCGGTAATTCCCGAATCCATCCCTCCTTTTTTTTTCCGAAATTTCGAGCAATTTGATGGATTATATGGTGTTTCGATGCTTGTTTAAGTTCTTTATTGTGTTATACTTCATTTAGAACTGTAAATGTGAGTTGAATTGTTCTGAAATTTCAGTTTTTGATTTCTGTTCTTGGTTAATCGATGGCAGTCGATTAGTACCATCGACTAACCCCATCGACCAACCCCGTCGACCAACCAATTCGAGTAGTCAGTCCTGTTAATCGAATGAGTTGGTCGATGAGGTTAATCGAATTGGTTGGTCGATGGGGTTAATCGACTAACCCATCGACTAACCCTTTCGATTAACCTCTTCGAGTAGTCTGCTCTGTTAATCGAATGGGTTGATTGATGGGGTTAATCGAATGGTTGGCCGATGGGGTTATCGATTGGGGTTGATCGATTGGGGTTGATCGATGGTCTGCTCGATCAAGTAACAGACAGTTTTTTTTTTTTTTTTTTTTGATCCTATTATTCTCTTTTTGTAATTGCTTCTTCTCCATTTGTGCAGGCTGGTTTCCGATGGAGGAGACCGGATTTCGTCGACATTTCGAGAGCGATAAATTGCGGCGATCGACGCGGCGTATTGAAAACCGTACAAGTAACTCTGACGGACGTGGGTGGGGACGAGGGCCTCGCGGAGTACAGACAAACGTATCTCTTCAGTCAGTTCTTGCCCCTTCCCAGTGGAGACCGATCGAACAAGCCTCTGCACAAGCTGCTATCGAGAGAGATCGTTAGCAAGACGAGAATACCGGAGATGGAGCACTGGTTTGCTATCGGGGATCGTATTGTGAAGTTCCGAGCACAAGAATACGCCCTGATCACCGGCCTGAGCTTCGGGGAAAGTAACTTCGATCCCACAGCCGCAGATTATGTCGCTCCCAGTACAGGCATCCATCGGAGGCTATTCCGTTGCAGAGTGATGAAGATTGAAACATTACTCAATGTGTTTAAGGATTAGCGGATGGGCGACGACCTTTATGATTATTTCAAGGTTGCCAACATCTTGATTCTCTACTTCGTTCTGTTCTAACCCTACTTCGTTCTGAGTTTTTTGTTTTTTTTTATTTATTAAAAAAGTAAGGGTATAAGAGACAATTTATGTTCAATTGGTGTAAAAAACTCACACTTTTATAAAGGGGGACTTTAAACTCATCCCCTTAACAAATGTGACTAAAAAGTCACATTCCCTCTAAAACATTTATATACATAATCTTAAAAAAATAAAATTGAAAGACGTTAAGACGTTGTGTTGTTTAACCTAATTAAAAAGGTATACTTACTTTAGCCGAACAAACCCATTTTAAAAAGAAAAAGGAAAATGTCTCGGCTCCCTTTGGATATCTGGCGAGAAATATTCATCTTTTCGCCGGCGGAATCTCTGATCCGATTCAGGACCGTCTGCAAGCGGTGGCGCGCCGTCATCGACGATCCCCGCTTCGTCCAAGCCCACACCAACCAACAACAACAGCTCCCATCCACCACCATTCTCATCCGAAACTCAACTGGTCACCCCCTTTCTTCACTCGATTTAGAAACCCTAGATTTCGCCAATGTCCTCCAATCATCCTCCGCCGCGCCTCTCCTCACCCCTCGCGGTGGATTATCCGGCCTACCTAAACTCCCGGTCGCCTCTTGCAACGGCCTGATGCTGATTCCTCCTCCCTCCCGGACGGAAAGCAATTGGGAAATCTGGAACATCTTAACCCGCGAGCGCCTCCAGCTTCCTCGACCAGATTTCGTCTACCGATGGAATCCCAACGGACTCGGGTACGATTGCGCAACCGACGATTACAAAGCCGTGGTGATTGTTCTTCAGGAGTCGGATCTGTACGCTCATCAGACTCATGTTTACAGCCTGAGATCTGACTCGTGGAAGGAAATTTCTAATTTTCTGTGCACTGACGACGATTGGCATTTAAATTGCCCCGTTGGTGTTTTCCTTCATGGAGCATTGCACTGGATCACATGGAATGGGATCACCGTGCTCGATCTGAAAACCGAAAGCTACCACCAGCTGGAGCCACAGCTGCCTTTACACGAGAGAGACTGTGAGGATGTATGGAATCGGGTGGTTGGGATAGACGTGCTGGACGGGTGCTTGGTTGTGAGCGACTTTGGTACGGATGATGAATACGATTTTAAGCACTTTGATTTGTGGGTGATGAAGGATTATTCATCGTGGATGAAGGTGTTTGCTTTAGAGTGTGAAACGATTCTTGCACCCAGTGTTGGTATAAGGCCGGTGGCTTATATGAAGAACATGAAGCAAGTTTTTCTGCAAGATGATGTGCGGCTTTATTTGTTCGAACTGGAAAGTGATTCCTTGAAATCAGTCGGTATTCCTGGCGTCTCTGGAAAAGTTTCCACGCAAGTTTTTCAGGGAAGCTTATTTTGACTCCACGATAACCGTGGCCGTGTAACTAGTGGAGTAAGTGACACAAAAGAAAGGAGGATAAATAAGAGGGATTTTGATACTATGTAAGTCACACTAAAACTTGTCTTTTTTATTTATACCTATAGAACAGAGAAGTTTTATATTGCATACTTAAATTTTGTTTCTTCTTCTTGCAGGGTAGGATTCTGTGTAGACTCGAAGAATTGGTATTACTCATCAGCCGAAGATGAGGATTAAGATGAATAAAGAAACGAAGAAGAATGCCCTTATTCATTATAGTAATGAAAATAAAAACGATAATATTTCATCCCATGTATGAAGATTTTAAATGTAGACGAATAACTTCAAAATAATATCTATTTTTATTGATCTTCGAGGCTCTAATACGTTTTTGTCACGTTATTGTGATCGTTGTCAAGCTTTAGTTGTTGTTCCAGCAGCTCTGCATTGCGGGCCGAAACCTGTTGCTCCACCCACTCGAGGATGTCTGAGAACACAGTGTCTAGGTTCTCCGGCAACTCTCCGTAGGACAAAGAATGCCACATTTCTGGGTACAGTTTGAAGGTCTTGTCCTTAGCGCAAGCTGACTCGTACAAGACCTTACTCACGGATGGATCCGTAACTGTATCACATTCTCCGTGCAAAACAATGAACGGCAGGGAAACCTCGTGAAGTCTCTTCTCCAAGTCCAAGCTCACATGATATAGTTGGTAGCCGGTTTGCAAACGCGGCCGACCTTTGTATGTATAAGGATTCGACCTTACCTCTTGCCTTGCTTGTGGGTCCCTGAAGGCATTGTCAACCATGTCCGGAGTGGGTGTGAGCTTCCATGTAGGGATGAGGCGAACCAGAGAAGATAGAACCCTTATCACCATTGGATTTGGTTTCATATCATCTGCAATCTGAGCAACGTACATATTTATAAGTTATAACTATCTTCAACTGTTCTGAGCTTACAAGATTCTGGTCGTGTAAGCTCAGTACGGTTATACACTAGCAAACACGCATAACAAAACGTGGTTGTCAACATTAAACGTGCCAAAAAATACACCAAAGATCCTATGATCTTTTTATTTGATTTGATTTGATTTGATTTAAATTGAATAATACCATAGATTGTAGTCTGACCTTACACATAGGTGCGACGAGGACGGCCCCGTCCCAATAGTGAGGCTTCTTGAGGTGTAATCGTAGGGCCATGGCCCCTCCCATGGATTCTCCCATGATAATTCTCACCCTCTTCCTATTCTCTCTCCTTTCTATGTTCAAAATCAGTTTAAAAGTCAACACAAATGTCCTATTCATAAGTACAGTACAAATAATTGTTCAATGTTTTTTTAAATTACCAGAAATGTTGGTGAAGTGTTCGGAGAGATCGTCCACGAGAGCATTAAAGTCCGGGATCAATCCCTGAAGCCCCGAGGATTTCCCATGGCCCTCGCAGTCGATGCCATGAACCTCGTACCCAGCCTTGACCAGTCGAGAGGCGCAACCACGCATCGATATGCTACACTCTAGAGCATATCCATGGCACAAGAAGATCAAAGCTTTCGGGTCGTTTTCGTTCGCTGGAGACCATCTGCACGTAAAAAGCTTCGCTCCTCGCGACGTTATGATGTGTTCCTGAAATCGAAATAATTGCCGAGATTAAATTAATCGTAAAAAGAAGAATTAGAAAAGAAGAAAAATCAGTACCTCCTCGTATATGGCATCGCTTATTTCATGATCAATCTCCTGGAAATTAACAGAAACAAAATCAGGAATGATAAATTCTTGATTTTTGGATGAAAATTAATACATAATTATTGAACAAAATCATATGTGCAATGGGCATAACATAACATACCATACATAAAAAGTGATGTAGGATGGATGCTATTGGAGTGGAGGAAGAATTATTAATATATATAGGAGTTTTATGTATTTTAGTTAAAAGGTATGTGCAAAGATTGTTTTATTGCAAGAAATGAAAGAGTTTTAGTACAAAAGTAGGACAGGGAAAGTGAGCTTTTATTCATTAATTAATCAATTAGCTGGAAAATATTATTACAAAATTTTGGAATAATTAATTAATTATAATCAGAAGTATTAATGGTGTGAAGATAATAATGAATAATCTATATATGGATGAAATTGTTGAGTGGGTATTAATTGATATTATTATAAATTAAATTTGATCGCACACATTACAGTATATATATATATAAAATAATTAAAAAAAATAAAGTCCATAAAATATTGAAATAAATAAATTTTGTAATTTAAACACTTCCATATTGAATTTTATTCTGTAAATGATTGATATTATCTAGGATTTAGAGAATGGTAGTGAAATTAAATAATAAAAATTGTATAAATTTATTTTACAAAATAAAAGATCAATAATAATTTTTTTTTCTGTTAATCTTATATTTATCATTGTTCATCATTTAATTTTATAGGAGTATTAATTAAAATTCATAGCAGCATAGAAATTAATGATATAGTAATTCATTAGCAAATTCTGTTTCGGTAGCATAAGAAAAATGTTTAAATAGTTTTCAATAATTTAAATTTAGTAATAATAAAAGAAATATATATATATAAAGGAAATTTTAAAATTAGCACATACAGTAAATGCGGATTGAGGGACGGTGCACTTTGAAAATCCACCTTTTAATAAAAAGTGCATATCTGCATCTTAAACTCAATCATCTTTTAATTTCAATCATATGATCACTTTTATTCATATTTTTTGATCATCTATTATTATATTTTTATTAATTTATTATTATTATATTTTATTAATTTATTTATTTAGATTTTATCCATTTTTTCTAAAATATCTATTATTATATATTTATTAATTTATTTATTGAGATTAAAAGATGATTGGGTTTACAGTGCAAGTATGCAATGCTTATTAAGCAATGTATATTCACATTCCCCTTATTATTATTTTTTTGAGGTCTCACTTAATCTACGCACTCTATAAACCAAATTGTTAATTATCCTAGTATAGTAAAATATTTTTATCAAAACTCTATAAATTAATAATTTTTCAAAAATAATAAAATTTCTGGTCCTAACTTTGAACTTTGAAAAAAACATCAAATTCGATAAGATAATAAAATAATAATTTTTGTAATTGTTTTTTACATTTATAAAGTCTCGTTCAAACTCTAAATTCTTTTATATTCGTCGACTAACCTCGGACAGCACTTCCAATTCATTTGAAACATCTGAGTCAGCTTCGACTTCATTGTCCCACATGCAGTTTGACAGCAAAGCTTCATACTTGTAATCAGAAACTTTTGTTTTTAGAGTTGCTACCTTCTTGAGATACACTGATACACATGTACATACTTCATATAAATTTGACAGGTTGTTTTGTTTTTAGTGTGTATTTATAATAGAAATTCAAACCTATATATTTAATTTAAAATTTATTTTACTGTTTTACTGGACATGTCTTGGGGATGTAGCTCAGATGGTAGAGCGCTCGCTTAGCATGCGAGAGGTACGGGGATCGATACCCCGCATCTCCAAATGAAAAATTAATTTTTTTTATAAATTGTGAAAATTATTATTTTTATATATTTTGCGGTTTTTGGTTTTCTCTTTGCCTGTTTCAATATTAATAAAATAGCTTTATAATTTTTGATAGATTTTGCTGTTCTTGTCTTTCGCATTTCCAAATGAAAAATTAATTTTTTTTATAAATTGTGAAAATTATTATTTTTATATATTTTGCGGTTTTTGGTTTTCTCTTTGCCTGTTTCAATATTAATAAAATAGCTTTATAATTTTTGATAGATTTTGTTGTTCTTGTCTTTCTCTCTGCGTGATTTGATTTTATCTCATTTCTAACATTTACAAAATAGATTTATATTATATATTTTGCTATCGATACCCCGCATCTCCAAATGAAAAATTAATTTTTTTTATAAATTGTGAAAATTGTTATTTTTATATATTTTGCGGTTCTTGGTTTTCTCTTTGCCTGTTTCAATATTAATAAAATAACTTTATAATTTTTGATAGATTTTGCTGTTCTTGTCTTTCTCTCTGCGTGATTTGATTTTATTTCATTTCTAACATTCACAAAATAGATTTATATTATATATTTTGCGATTCTTGGTTTTCTCTTTGCCTGTTTCAATATTCATAAAATAGCTTTATAATTTTTGATAGATTTTGCTGTTCTTGGCTTTCTCTCTACATGATTTGATTTTATCTCATTTCTAACATTCACAAAATAGATTTTTATTATTTTTGTGATATATTTTGCGGTTCTTGGTTTTCTCTTTGCTTGTTTCAATATTCATAAAATAGCTTTATAATTTTTGATAGATTTTATTGTTCTTGACTTTCTCTCTGCGTGATTGAATTTTATCTTATTTCTAACATTCATAAAATAGATTTATAGCTTGTTTATTACGGTGGAGATAAAAAGTTTTAACAATCACAATGACAATACTTCTTCCAATAAATCTGTCGTAGAATGACTTAAATTTGATAGTAAGCATGACATATAATGTTTTTTAACAATTGTATATTTAGATGTAAATATATGCATATGAGATGCACAATCCACATATACTAGTAATATAATTTAATTGCAGAATGACATGAAGAAGTTGAAAATAAAAAAGCTCTTAACCTCGAAATCTTTCCCAAAAACATCATATTTAACATTACACTTTAATTAAAGTTATCTTAATAATATATAAATCCTGAATACTAATCATTCCAATTAGCTAATAGAAACAGCCAATTTTGCTGTAGGATCAAATTGAAATCCAATTGTCCAATAAAAATGCTCAATTTCAGTTGACGTTCACACCCCTTCTCAATCTTTTCTTCTATTTTTTTTTTCGTATATTCAGTAAATGAAATCAATTTATATTCAGTAAATGAAATATCACAGAAATCTTCTCCCGAATTAGGGTTGTCCTCAAGGTAAGTTTCTTCTATAATTTTCGGTGCTCTTTCTCGATTCTGATTAAGTTCTCATCCGTCATCCCCTCCCAAATTGCAGTCCGTAAGTTCCCGGTTTGATTAATTTTCCGCTCAAATTATATTCAACTGGATGAATGCTGAAGTCCCTTCTTTCTTCTTATTCTTCTTTTTCCTCAGTTTTGGGTTTTTGCTTTTAAATAAATAAATAAACAATTCACAGCAATGCAAACGGAAGCACGGAGTTCAGGTGATGTTCAATCGGCTGTGGGGCCCACGGATACAAGAGGGAAACACCCCATTTCTGCCGAATTGAAGAGGCTCGACCAGGATATTCGATGCTTGCAGGTTTTTTTCACTTCAACCATTTTAAGTGCTGAATTTTATGTTCTAGAACCTTCTTTGTTTGGATTTCTTTTTCGCAATTCATATGGGGCTTAGAATAATCAGAGTCGATAATCAATACCCATTTTTGTTTTTAGTTTAATCATTTAGTACCAAGAATGCATTCGATGGTTGCAGGTTATTCGATGCTTGCAAGTTTTTTTCACTTCAACCATTTTAAGTGTTGGATTTTATGTTCTAGAACCTTCTTTGTTTGGATTTCTTTTTCGCAATTCATATGGGGCTTAGAATAATCAGAGTCGATAATCAATACCCATTTTTGTTTTTAGTTCGATCATTTAGTACCAAGAATGCATATTGCATTTTTCTGATTCAAGACCTGTGATCCCATCATGTTCATGTTTTGTTGTTTTTATATTTGTTTGAATTGTAATTTGCCACTTGACATTTGATGTCTTTTGCTAATCGCAATCGATATATGATAATAGAGTGTTTGAATCTGCCTCAAGAGGAACGTGTGTTTGGATACTGGATAATTAGAGTCGATAATCAATAGCCATTTTGTTTTTGAGGTCCTCGATTATTAAGTACCAAGAATGCATATTACATTCTTTGCTTTAAAAACTGCAATCTCATCATGTTCACTGCTGACTCAAGTCACTCAACACCAACCTTTACACGATTACCTATTTTTAGCAAAAACAAAATGGAATTTAAATCTTTTCGAGAATGGCCCAAACGAGTTCTTCTGCTGTTGAGCTCGGCATATAATTTAGTATGAGAAGAGTTACTATTTTTCTCGCAAGTTAATTGTCATTAGTTATAGTTTACTATGTGGTTGTATGCTGATTTACTAGGAGTTTAGTAATTAGATATACGTCTAAATTTATGTGCTCTTCAGCAAAAGTGATGCTGTCTAATAATACAATTTGATTGTTCCGTATAAAAAACAAAGTTTACTATTGATACTCCGTCTAAAATAATTTCCCCTTTGTATGATCAGGAAGAACTGAAGGAGTGAGACCAATGCCTGTTAATGCTTGGTGATGCTAAAGTGGATGAACATGGTAACATTACCGACACAAAGGAGTATAATAGCATGTACCTGGATAAAGATGGTGAAGATCGTGAAATCAATGTAAGTTTTCTTGACCCAACTTACCTATAAATAAGTTTCGTGTATTTTATGTTTTCAACCTTTTGTCTTAATTAATTTCTATATGTGATTTATTACCTAATCTAGCATTTCAACGGAAAAGTTATGTTTTTATGTTATTTGTTTTTACATTAGATTTTCTGTTCAACAATGACTTAACCCTAATTCATTCATATATCTTAATCCCTTTTACAAACCATAATATTTAAGTACTTTAGATCTCTTTGAAGAAGATTCGTGGCTTTTCTCCTTTTATACCATATCTCGGTTATTAAATGTTATTAATTTTTGAATGTGTTGATTGTTTTGTTTGCAATTTTAGATTTGTATAACTGTTTTTACTTCTGAATTGTTTTAAATTCTTTTATTTAACAAATTTTATGTGTTTTTGTTTTGCAGATTTCTTGGTAAGTTTGTGTTTTTTTATGTTTTCATCCTTTTTCTTAATTATTGCTTTGATGTAATTTATTACCTGATCTAGCCTTGCAACTTTTTTTTCTTATGTTAATTGCTTTTATATTAGAATTGTTGTTTAATAATGACTTAATCCTAATTCATTCATAGGTAATGATTAATATGTTATTTTTTTTAGATTTTAAATATGTGGTTAATAATATATATCAGTGCAAAATTTTGTTTGCAGTCAACTCAGCTTTCGACATCGTCAAGTGCCCTGAAGCCATCTCCCAACAGTTCCTCTTCATCTCTCATTTATCGTGCATGATTGAATAATCTCTACCCCAGGTGATTGAATAATCTCTACCCTAAGTGATTGTAATTGATATTTTATAACTATTTAATTTCTACCATATTTTTATTTATTTATGTTTCAATAGCTTTTAATTAATTAATTAATTAATGTCATTTCGATGTAAATTGGTGCTTTATCAATATCTATTTTTTTGTACTCAGTGGAGGTGTTATTCTCACTCCTTTTGTATGCTTTGGTCACATTATGGAGGATTGATCTGTTTCTGTGTGTCTTCTCTTTATTCATTTTTCTAATATGCCATAACTAACAAAGTAACAAATAATATTGGTCATATTTTTCTACTTCCTAATGAAACTGGTCTGTTAACACATCATGAACGTGATTAGTTATTGCTCTTAATTTTTCTTTGAAAAGGTAAACTCTTAGTTTTATGACGATGATCCAATTAATATAACTCAAAGATCACCAGAATATAATGCATATGAAGAGAGCAGCCTATAGCTAATATTGGAGTAAGAACTTTAATCATCTCATATTTTTGTTATTAGAAACTAAACATATGATGTGATCTCTATGCATTTAGCTGTAAGTTACACTTGGATAAAAGGGGTGATTAATATGTTGCACGTATGATCGCAAAAAGAACATACTATGAATTAGAATGATTTGGTCATTACAATTGCACTATGTAAATGCAAGAACATCCATTTGTTGATGTTTTTAACTTTACACTTGCTTATGTGGTCATTTTAAGTGTTGGAAATGACCCAGATAAACCTTCTACTGGCTACTGTTTGATGGGTAGTTCAAAGAACAGTAATACGTTTTCATGGAAACTCTATGGTTAGGTTTTTCTTAAGGGCTCTTTATGAACAGACGAAATGTAAATTTACTTTCTCATAATCCCATTTATTTATTCATTTTGTTTGTATATTTATTTATTTATTGTGACGGGAGAATAAAGCTTTAAAAGAGGAGAAACTGATGCAAGAGAAAAAGTATATGTGGGCCATCGTTAATGGTGTTAAAGAGAAGGTTTTAATCCTGCGATTCAACTTGATATATCTATTATCTGTTATCCACTTTTTTTTATATTGATTTTTGAATAAAATAAGAGGAATCAGGTTCCTACATCTTATTGTATGGTGATAGAAAAAATTAAATACACATCCCCTCTTTTGAGTGGCAATAAGAAAAAATAATAAGAGGATAGAGGATAGACCTGTGTAGGTTTAGTAACTATCTTTTACTGTTTTTGTTCTTTGATCGCTGTCTGTGCCCATATATTATGTAGTGTGCTAACAATGACATATCCTGCTAGGAGGTTCTTCACAAGCTATGCATCCATTTTCACCGCATAGTGAAATCATTTTGATGATTCCCTTATACTGTATATTTGTCAGCATTTTTTTAGCTATTGGTGAGTACAACATTGTTACAACAATGTTTTGATTCCAAACGATTTGTTGAATTTCTTTTGTCAATTGACATGGCATTTTCCTGGAATAGGTATTGTTTAACTGTTTAAGTACTGATTAATTACCCCTTAATTCTTTCTTAATTATTATGTAATTTTATAACTATTTAACTTCTACCCTATTGTTATTTATTTATGTTTCAATAGCTTTTAATTAATTAATTAATGTCATTTCGATGTAAATTGGTGCAGGTTTGTATAGATCATGCAATTAACTGACCTCAAATATCTCTTGAAAAGGTTTGTCAATTAAACAATTTTTTTAACATATCTCTTTTGATTTTGCCTTCAAATATTTTTAATACGTATAGATATGCATTCTATGTGAAAAACTCTATCAGGTTCGGGTGCAGGCGATACATGGGCTACCTCTTTTCTGCAAGGATACATTAGAGAATCTCTCGAAAATCCTAGACATCCTTGCTCAACTTCTCATTATTGGTATAATATGTGCTCTGACAATTATATAAGAACATATCAATTTATGACGATTCAATTGCACCATTTAAAGGAAAAAATATTACTATGTTTTATTCTTTTCTATTGAGAATTGTTTTTTTTACTTTTGTAGATGACAATGTAGAGCGTGATGCGGTAAATAAAGCACTTTGGTCATTATTGAGGCAAGATGTTTGATGTAATATATTAATGATGACGGACATGTATGAGTGCATGTATGAGTGCCCATATGAATAAGTTAATTTCTTTAGAAAATGTATTAGTTATTCTTTAGAAAATGTTAATTTGTTTTTTTAGAACTACTTGTAGAAGTTCTGTAAGTTATTTTGATAGGATGGAATTCCTCTAGGACCTTATCCATAAGTGTATAAACTTCGATATATTTTCCTGATGGACAGATGGTGTGGGAGTTGTCACTCCTTGGTTCAAAGCCCTCAAAGCCGATGTTGCTAATCCCAGTGAGTGGAGATGGCTACATTTTTTATTCATTTTTATTTGTATTTTTTTAATTAATCTTTTAATTCAATCACTTTTTGTACATGAATTATTGAGTAATAATAAAACTACAAGCCTGATGTTTTTTGCAAAAATAGTGTTGGATTGATCCTTCAATTATTGATAATCAGTCAAATGTTAGTGTGTTTGCAGTAATGTTAGGTGTACATGAAGTACTATTTTACCCTTATTAGCCATGCTTGGATGTATTCATGTATTTATCTCTTACTACTCAAGGTGCTATTGTGCTTGCACATTTCTTAAATTCGTGGGAGAATGTAAGCGGACGATTTGCACCATCTAAATTTGGTGCAATTTTAAGGGAGCGACATATATCTGGAATAGATGGTTTGATCTTATGATTTGAGTTCTCTTTGGGCTAATATTCACAATACTCCAACCATTTTCATGCAGGTCTTTTCACATTTGCATGAACTTGACTTGCGATATCACCTTAGGTAATTCATAATCTTTCTTAGTAAAGCTTTGTATGTGCCTCCTATGACGCTTTTTGGCAACTCCGGTGCCATGTATATGTATAAATGTAGTGAGTAGATAAAGCTTAGGGCAATTTGTAAAGTCATGTACCGTGCCCTTTCAGATAAGGCGAGTGATGCTTTTTACAAGCTCATACATGAAGTACTGTGAGAAATCTCATTGCCAGGTTTTGATAGCATTATTTTTTTTATACTAATTATAATATTAAGTCGTTTTTCCTCATGTATTTTTCTTGAGATTTTTTATTTATTTGTGGTCTATTTACATGACTTTTTTGCAGATCCCAGATTCTAATATTCTTAGTATTTTTTCTCAGTATATATGTTCGTATATACTAAATCTATTTATTCTGATTTCAGCAACCAAATACAATAATCTTTCGCACACACATCTTCCTCGATTCTCTCGGGGGTTTCAATTCCAACATCGTGTTTTCAGAATTCGAAGTATTTTGTGGTGGTTTCTTCACTCCTCTGCAATCGTATCCTCTTCGCACGAATCCTCATGGCTCAAACAATTATCCCTTTGCTCTGCGACCACAGATCTCCAGGTACAATCGAATTTTCAATTTTTTGGTGATTTGAATTTCTTATTTGATTTGGATTCATGGGCAGTAATTTCTGCAAATTTTTAATCACTGTATTTGGATGGGTTGATTATTTATCTTTGATTTGTTTCGCTTGTCCAAATAATGTTGAAAAAAAATGACGATTCAAGTGTATGTTCTCGAATATCTTATAGTTTCCAAAAAAATGACAATTCTTCTTTTTACAAGCTTGATTCCCTGTGCTCATTAATCTGAGTTCTAGACGCCATATGTCTATTTTTTGGAATTTGAAAGAGACATCAGCTGGCAATCTCTCGACTTCAATTGTTTTAGAAGTGCAAATGTGGCTTAATCATGTTAATGTCATTGGATTGGTAGATATTTGATATTATTGGCGTTTGTCAAGTGTAACTTAAATAGTTTGGAGCAAGCATTTTATTTTAGTCAATGTATTATAAGATGATTTAGTTATATTTGTCTTTATGAAATGAATAAAAGTTGATATTTATATTTTTTTCCTAATGAATGAAAAATTGTTTTTTTTTATTTCCTCTGTAAACTCTTAAAATTTTATGCTTTAATTTTTTTTATAAATAAAAAATAACAGTAAATTTTCAAAGATTTATTTGTTGTGAATGTATAATTTTATCATTTATTTGTTGAAATTTCACTAATGTTATTTTCTCTTTTAGTAATTTTTATATTTTTAAATCTATTAATATCATACCTAAGACTTTAATGAATTTGAACTGAACTAACTTAACTTATTGAATTTAAACTGAACTGAATTGAACGTAACAAGTGTGAACTGAACTGAAACTGAGTATAAGTCCAAAACAACGAACCAGTTCTCCCTCTGATTGAAGATTGTCATTTTGGTTTCAACGTGACAATTCTCTATTAAGAAGACTAATTAAATTTTTGTAAATTATTATTAAAAATACTTCCAATCATCTTTTATTTTATTTTTTTATTTTTTAAAAATAAAAATAAATTAATAAAACAAAGTGAAATGGAAAATATTTAAATTACAAAATTAAGAATATCAATAATTTAGAATATTATTACGATAATTACGAAATCAATTGTTCAAATCTTTCTAAATTATTATATGACAATTTATATTTTTTTTGTTCTATTAATGTTTTAGGTATAATTTATTTTATTAATGATTTCATTCTTGGTTTTTGTTTTGTAATATTTTCTTCTTAATTTTTTCATACACTTTCAATTTTTTTTTATAATTAATAATACATATAATTTAATAATAAAAATTTATAGTTAGTTATACACTTCATACTTTTTTTATTTACTATACAAATATATAAAGAATTGATATCTAATTGAATAATATTAATAAAATAAACTAATATGTAAAATTCATACTTTTTATATCTACTATTAAATTTATATTTTTTATCTCATTTAAATCAATCATATTAAACTAAACTAAAATAAAATATTACTTTATGAAAAAAATATATACTTTCAATATTTTTTTATAATATTTATTTATCATTATTAATACAAGTAAATTATTAAAATAAATTAAGAATGAGAGATAAGTAGATTATTTATGTTGTTACGATATATCGATTATACCGTCGGATTATGTAGTATGCTTCGGAGTGATACCTCGGTGTTCTTTCCATTTATTTATGTACAAAAGTAACATATTCACTATTTATAAGTTGCATTAGGTGGATTTTCTACATCCAAAGGTAATAAAGTGGGTTGTCGTATCAAAAACTTTAATTCAAATGACATTCACTTTTTGCTCATCTTCTCTCCGTCCGATACTTAGACTTTCGATTTTCTGGAAGGTAAAAGATCTCTATTCGTTTTGTTGCATAATTTCAACTGAATTATTTAATTTTCGATTAACAATTAAATCATTTTATATAGATCATGCATTTTTTCGATACATAATTTTGTTTATATTGAACAAAATGATTTTGTTAAATATTAATTTTTTTATAAAAAATTAATAAATTTTTTTAAAATATAATTAATTAAAACACAAATAAAATAACTATTCACCAATTTAATTTAATTTAATTATATTAATCATAAAACATTTTACCATCAACTATTCACACAAGTTATATCATTCAAACGTACAATAAAAAAACGTCAAAATTTATAATTAGAAAACACTTCAGGTATAATTTTTTATTTTCTAAATCATTATAAATATAAATAAATTAATAACACAGTGTTATTGAAAATTGATATAGTTAAAATAAAAACAATACAATTAATCGATAATATAATGTTAATATAAAAATTATCATATATTATATGTTTAGTAATATTCAAATCAAAACAGTGATAATTATGATTGAAAAACACTACAATTTTTTTTTTATGTTTTGTATATTTATAAAACTTATTAAAACAAATTGAGAAATGAGATATTTTAAATAAAAGCAAAATAATGTTAAACAATTTAATTTTATTAACTATTCAACAGTTTTACATTTATAATATTTACAATGTTATATGCTTAAGAATTAAATTATACATCAAACAAAATTGAATCAAAAATAATTTTTGAATTTGAAATTCTAAAATTATTTTACAATATTATGTATACTGTTGTTCACAAATAAATTGATAAATAATTAAATAAAAAAGCATGCATTGTATTTAGTGCAAAATAGTTAGTAAATATAATTATTATGTTCCATAATTAATGTATTATTAATAAATGCAATTTACAATTTTAATATTTAATTTAATGTTTTTTAGTATAAATCAATTTTTTAAAATAAAAATATTAAAAAATAAATATAAATTATTTATTATCATATAAATCTTTAATTATAATATTAATATTAATATTTTTTTTAAGGAAGAGGTTATGAAAATGAATTTTTTATTTTTATTTATCATTAAGAATACAAATAAATTGAGTATGAAGATATAATTATGAGACAAATAAAATAATTGTTTATCAACAATTTTATTTTCAATTTAAATCGCTTGATTATTACAATGTCATAACTAAAGTTTTTAAATATAAATTTTTCCATATATGATACTATTATGTTTTGTTGTTTTTTTTATTATTTTTATTTTATGATTAAATTATTAATTTTCAATTTTTTTGTAGGTTGGGGTTCCAATTATGTTGTTAAGAAATATCGATCAAACAGCTGGATTATGTAACGGCACTCGATTGGTAATAACAAAATTGAGAACATATATTATTGAGGCGAAGGTCTTAGGAGGAGAAAAGCGAGATGAAATTGCCTACATTCCGAGGTTGTCACTTACGCCTTCAAATTCAAAATTGCCCTTTCGCTTTCAACGTCGTCAATTCTCAATTATGATATCTTATGCTATGACTATTAACAAAAGTCAGGGGCAATTTTTGTCAAATGTTGGCATTCTGTTGAGGAGGCCAGTGTTCACACACGAACAATTGTATGTTTCAGTTTTAAGGGTGACTAACCGAGCAGAGTTGAAATTCTTAATATGTGATGAGAACGATAACCTGACGAATAAGAGTACAAATGTTGTGTACAAGTAGGTTTTCAGAAATTTGGATTGAACATAAATAAATAAAAATTCTTTTTATCTAGGTTTTTTAGTTATATTATGTCTATAACATTGTTAATTTTTGAACAATCCAAAATCAATAAATCATTGTCAAATCATCTAAATTGTTTTTTTTCAAACCTATGAATATAAACATAATTCTTTATACAATTATTTTAACATAAACAATAAAATCAAGATCAAAATAAATCCGGGCGAAGTTTTGAGTGGTACTTCCAGTGCATCGCACGATATTGCTATTAAACAATTAAAATTTACAGTCAAGGTATGATGAATAATGAGATTTTGAAAAATGAAAGAACATACTTTGAGAGACAAAAATACTTGACATTAGAGAGAAATAAAAATTTGATTCAAAAATTTATTAGTTAGCAATAGAAGTATATGTATTAATTTGATTCGAAAAAATATTTATATATTTTTATTATTAATTTATAAATTAGTAAAATTTGAAAATAATTCCTTAAATCTTTTCAAAAAAATAAACTTTCACTATATTTAGTATATATTCATACACTAAAATTTAAAAATATCCATACAATAAGTAAAATGTTATAATACGATTAACACAAAATTATATATCTTTTATTTATAATAAATTTTTTTCATTTTTAACTATATATAATTACCTTTTCTATTGAAACACTCACTTTTAATAAAAAAGAGTGTGTTCGTAAATTTATAAAAAATGAACTCTAATTGATGTATGTAGCCAATTTGTCATGTAATACAAATAATAATAGTGATTTAATTTTACATATATTACCAAGGAAATAAACTTGATATTATTTCAAATTAATTACACGATAATAATGCAACATTAAATTCATCTTTTATTGCGTTCACTAAATAATTAGTGCTCCAATAAATTCGCAATTAAATGAATAATTTGATTGATTCACTAAATACTTAAGTTAATCCCTCAAATATTATTTAAATTGGTTATGCATGTAAAATATATAATATACCACATACTAAAATATTTTATCTTAGTGTGATTATTATATTTATGATCAACAATAATTATATACTAAAGGTTATGATCGAAAATATAATTATTTAACATTTCAACTTTATTAATTAAATAATAAATTGACTATTTTATACATAAATAAATCATACGAGTTATATATTTTAAGAGATCAATAAAAATATTAAAAAATTGAGTAGACAAATAATAAAAACACAATCAAAACAATTATTCAAAAAATTAATTATATTAACTTTATAATAAGTCTATCTATATAAATAGCCATGTTTTAAAAAATTAATAAAAATATTGAAAATTTGAGTAATTAGTTAATAGAAACACAATCAAAACAATTATTCAAAAACTTATTTTATTAATTATATAATCATTCTATCTATATAAATATTCAGAAAGGTTATATAATTAGAACAATAAAAATGTTAAAATTAATTATTGAAAATTAATT
This sequence comes from Euphrasia confusa, assembly GCA_954870475.1. Taxonomy (NCBI): domain Eukaryota; kingdom Viridiplantae; phylum Streptophyta; class Magnoliopsida; order Lamiales; family Orobanchaceae; genus Euphrasia; species Euphrasia confusa. The sequence continues at coordinate 38,165,226 of OX940954.1, forward strand.
TAAAATATATTTTTGAGTTTTGTATTTCTATTAATATAAGGGATAAATTCCGAACAACTTATTTAAAAAAAGAATATTTATTATATTATTTATATATTATTATTAATAAACGCCCATAACAACATATACTACTTTAATTAGGTATTATAATTAACTTATAAACGTGCGTAAAAAATGAATATATATATATATATATACTTTATTAATAACATTTTTTATAAGATTGTTATACTTTATTAATTATATTTAAGTTTTTTATGTTGCAATGAAGAAAGAATTTGTTATTTGTTCTTTTTCTTTTCAGAATAATTTGTATATAGTAAATATTTAAATTGTAATAGATTTCACAATTATATTGAAATCTATTAAATTTATATTTTTTCTCTCATTTAAATCAATCATATTAAACTAAAATAAAATAAAATATTACTTTATAAAAATATATATACTTTCAATATTTTTTTATTATATTTATTTATCATTATTAATACAAGTAAATTATTAAAATAAATTAAGAATGAGAGATAAGTAGATTATTTATGTTGTTACGAGATATCGATTATACCGTCGGATTATGTAGTAGGCTTCAGTGTGATACCTCGGTGTTCTTTCCATTTATTTTTGTACAAAAGTAACATATTCACTATTTATAAGTTGCATTAGGTGGATTTTCTACATCAAAGGTAATTAAGTGGGTTGTTGTATCAAAAAATTTAGTTCCAATTACTACTGATTTTTTCTGATGTCTAACTATATCTCAAGTTCGATTAATAGACATCCCAACCATTCGCATAAAAGCAGGAGTGGTTCAGCTTTACTCTCACCTTCAGCGTATGCCCTTAGTCCATGTTTGAAATTTCAATCATAAGAAAGTGATTAGAAATTTAATAATGCCGACGATATTGATATTCGACAATTACAATTTATAGTCAATATATGAGGAATAATTGGTTTTGCAGGTTCTGACTATTTTCAGATCTTACTTATTTTTGTCTATGACATATGCACATTTACGGCAAAAATATTTTTAAGTATCCATTTTTTTTGTAAGAGACATCTAATTAAGCTTCTTTATTTCATATTTCTTAATTTGGCGCATGTTTGTATCTACGGCTACTCGGCGTATTCAACAAGTTAGTTTGGCCTCATAGCTTAGTAAAATCACTCCAAAAGGATATATATCAGATGACATTCACTTTTTGCTCATCTTTCCTCTGTTCGATACTGAGACTCGATTTTCTGGAAGGTAAAAGATCCCTATTCGTTTTGTTATATAATTCTACTAAATTATTTAATTTTCGATTAACAATTAAATCATTTTATATAAATCATGCATTTTTTCAATACATAATTTTGTTAATTATTTTTTTTACCAAAAATTAATAAAAATTTAAAAATATAATTAATTAAAACACAAATAAAATAATTATTCACCAATTTAATTTAATTTAATGATATTAATGATACAACTATTCACACAGATTAATATACAATAAAAAAAGTCAAAATTTATAATTAGAAAACACTTAAAGCATAATTTTTTATTTTTTAAATCATTATAAATATAAATAAATTAATCACACAGTGTTATCGAAAATTAATATAATGAAATAAAAACAATACAATTATTCGATAATATAATGATAATATAAAGATTCACATAGATTAAATATTTCAATCAAAACATGATAATTATGATTGAAAAACACTATAATTTTTTTTATGTTTTGTATTTTTATAAAACTTATTAAAAAAAATTAAAAAATGAGATATTTTAAATAAAAACAAAATAATGTTAAACGATTTAATTTTATTAACTATTCAACAATTTCACATTTATAATTTACAATTTTTTTTTTTCCAGAAAAATTTACAAAGGTTGGGATTCTGTTAAGAAGATCGGTGTTCACACACGAACAGTTGTATGTTACAATTTCAAGGGTTATTAATCGAGCAAGATTGAAATTCATAATCTGTGATGAGATTGATAACCTGACGAATAAGACTACAAATGTAAACATAAATATTTATACAATTGTTTTAACATACTATATAATAAAATCAAAGTTCAAAATAATCCGGGTAAAGCTTTGAATGGTACTCCCAGTGCATAATTTGTATATTTTTATTTAAGTTTGTTAGTTAGGTTGAACAAACTCATTGTGAAATTTTGAACAATATAATAAATGTTAATATAGATCATCTCCAACAATCCGAATTCAATAAAATATTGAAAAATCATCTAAATTGTTTCTTTCAAACTAATGAATATAAACATAAATATTTATACAATTGTTTTAATATATATAATAAAATAAAGTTCAAAATAATTCGGGTAAAGCTTTGAATGGTACTCCCAGTGCATAATTTGTATATTTTTATCTAAGTTTGTTAGTTAGGTTGAACAAACTCATTGTGAAATTTTGTACAACATAATAAATGTTAATATAGATCATCTCCAACAATCCGAATTCAATAAAATATTGAAAAATCATTTAAATTGTTTCTTTCAAACTAATGAATATAAACATAAATATTTATACAATTATTTTAACATATATAATAAAATCAAGTTCAAAATAATTCGGGTAAAACATTGAGTGTTACTCCCAATGCATAATTTTTATATTTTTATCTAAGTTTGTTAGTTATATTGAACAAACTCATTGTGAAATTTTGAACTATATAATAAATGTTAATATAGATCATCTCTAACAATTCGAAATCAATACAACATTGTCAAAACATCTAAATTGTTTTTTTCAAAATGAATATAAACATAAATTTTATACAATTATTTTAACATATACAATAAAAACAAGATCAAAATAAATCCGGGAGAAGCTTTGAGTGGTACTCCAGTGCATCGCACGGGCAGAAAGATCTAGTATTGCAAATTTACGATAGTTTTTTAAATTATGATTTTATTATTAATTATTTAAATTATAATTTTATAATTAATTCTTCAAAACAATATTTTAGTTCTTATTACTAAAGTAAAAAAAAAATTATATAAAATTATTAATATTATCAATTAAATTTAAATTTATATATGAATTTTTAAGGTGAAATAATTTACTTAAAGCTTTTATAATTTTAACACTCTTGTCATTTTGATTTTTTCACTAAATTTGAAAACGTCATCATCTTAGAGTCTGTTTGGGTGAGCTTATTTAAAAGAGCTTATAAGATGTTACGTCTTATAAGTTGTTTTAAGAGCTGATAAGCTGTTATGTCTTATTTAATAAATAAGTTGTTAAACCGTTTGGATAAAATAGAAATATAAATTTATAAGTTGTTAATTTGTTTGGCAATTTAAAATCTTATATAAATAAAATTACCAAAAATAAATTGTTATATATGAAAAAAATAATTAAAAATATTTATATTAACTAAATAATAAATTTGGAATTTTTGTATATATATAAAAGGTAATAATTATAAAGGTAGTTTGGTCTTTTATTGTATAAGTTACGAGAGCTTATAAGCTGTTGAAAACAAAGTACCTCCCCCCTTACTTTTTTTTAAACAGCTTATAAGCTGTTAAACAGCTTATTTTTAAGTTTTTTAAGATCTTTTTCGAAAATTTTACCAAACAAATTTTAAGAGCTTATTTTAAGAGCTTATAAGCTCTTTTAAAGAGCTCTGGCAAACACCCTCTTAATCTGTGTTCCCATTTAGGAAAAAAACCAGTTTCCCAAATCATTTCTCAGCATAATTATGTCACAGTCTCCACTCTCAGTTTCCGAGGCCGAGCCCAAAACCCGACCGGTCGGCGCCACCGAGCTCAGCTGGTGCAAGGCCGTCCCCGGCGGCACCGGCGTAACCGTCCTCGCCCTCCTCCTCTCGAAACCCCCCAACCCCCAATTTCTCCAAAATGCCCTCCGCCAACTCCAAATCTCCCACCCCATCCTCAACTCCAAGCTCCACTTCGACCCACCCTCGAATTCCTTCTCCTACGTCACACCCCCGTCCCCCCACATTCAAATCCAGCCGTTCGATCTCCAATCGACCTCCCAGATTCTCCGATCGAACTCCCCCGGCGACCACCGCACTTCCATCTCGCCCCTGCAACTCATCCTCGAGCACGAGCTCAACAACAACAGCTCGTGGCAGGATCCTGACCCTTCATCCGACACCGATCTTTTCTTCGCCAGCTGTTACACTCTGGAGGACAGCAAGCGGGTAGTGGCCCTTCGGTTTCACACTTCAGTCTGTGACCGGACGTCGGCGGTGACGGTGCTTAAGGAGCTGCTGGGGATGATGGTGGAGGAGGAGGAGGAGGAAGGAGGGGTAAAACCGGAAATGGAGAAGGGAATGGGGGCTAGTTTGGGGATTGAGGAATTTGTTCCTAGTGGGCAGGGGAGCAAGCCGTTTTGGGCCCGCGGCGTCGATATGTTGGGCTACTCTTTGAATTCCTTCAGGCTATCAAATCTGGAGTTTAAGGATATCGTGTCGCCCAGAACGTCTCGCGTTGCTAGGTTGCAGATGAGTGAAGATGAAACCGGCCGTATATTATCTGTACGTGTTTTCGTTTCAATCGAGGCTGCTTATTTCGTATGTGGCATTATGATTGTTCATGTGTTTGATAACTTTGAATTCCTTTTGCTTTGCTAGTTAATTAGTGTTGCAAGTGTAAGTGAAAGTGATTCTGACTTTCAAACTGGAACACGAAGTGCCTAGAGTTAAGGTTCGTTTTAGGAGCTATGCTCGCGCACTTTCCTTGCCTAGTACAGTGTAGACGTTAGGCTCGACTTGGTCGCCTATATATGTATCCTAACATGTCCTGAATTTTAGGTCTAAGTCTGCCGCACGTCTTTAGAAGATTGGTAACCAGAGAATTTGCAAAAAAAAGGTTGGGTTTCGTAGATGAAGATGTCCACTAAGTTGCAAAAACGACATTGTGTTAACATCTAATGGAAAAAAAAGGGCTACGAAAAAGAATTTGCAATATAGTTTTAAACCATATTTGATTCTGTTAAACAAAATTGTGTGAGCTGCATTTATCCGCAATCACCTTTTTCTTTGATAGCACTGAGCTCATTTGTTCTATAAAACGCTTGAATTGAGTCTCGGCATTACTTTTGGCAGAGTTGCGACATCAAAGAAATCAAACTATCTGCTCTATTAGCAGCAGCTGTATTAATCGCGTCACATTCCTCGAAAGGAATTCCTGACGGTCAATGGGAAAAGTACTCGGTAGTAACTCTCATGGACTGCCGTCCGGTGCTTGATCCTGTGCTTAGCAGCCACCATGTCGGTAAGTAATTTAAGGATTTTCCAGCCTTGATCCAACCCTCTTACAATTAAACCCAAACTGCAAAATGCCCTGAAGTTTTATTGTCTTACATTTACCTCTAATTAGGAGAAAAAAATACATTTCAGGACCTCTTCATACTATAAACATATTACAGTTAGCTGCTTAATTTTAATACATATAATCAAATCTCAGGGGTATATTTCTAGTTTGAAAGTTCATTGATTATAAAAAGTACCCCTTCATACCGAAAGACTGTGATCTCGGTTCTTAATTTTACTTTTTCTTCCTCCCCTTACATGAAAAAGGGTACTCATGATCTTAGTTTCTTGGCCTTGTTTGTTGGTTAGCTAACTTGATAAATTGTTACTAATGCCCAAATTAGTTTTCACCTCATGAATGCAAAATTTTCAGAACACGAAAATTGGATAATTGCAGAAACTGCCCTTACAGTTTAGTCTGATAACAAAAAATAAATAAATAAAAAATCTCTCCCAAAATTATACCCCACATTGGTTTCTATTTAAGATTTGACCCTCAGGATCAAGAGTTGTGTGTTAGATAGAACTTGCTGTGAAAAAATGATCAAAAGAGTTTTCACCATAATGTTCAAACTCTCGCAGGCTTTTACCACTCTGCCATTATAAACAGCCACGACGTCAGCGGCGGCGAGAGCGTGTGGGACCTAGCAAGACGGGTGCACTCGTCCTTCACAAACGCCAAGGACAGGAAGAAGCACTTTTCAGACATGTCGGACCTCAATTTCTTGATGTGCAAGGCGATTGAGAACCCTGGGCTGACCCCATCCGCATCCCTCAGGACCTCTTTAGTATCTGTCTTCGAGGACCCCACGATCAACGAAGACGGTGATCGTTCGGAAAAAGTGAATCGGGCCATCGGATTGGAAGACTTCATCGGGTGCGCCTCGGCCCACGGCGTGGGCCCATCTATGGCGATATTCGATACGATCAGGAATGGGAAGTTGGACTGCGCGTGCGTTTTCCCGTACCCGTTGCATTCTAGGGAGCAGGTGGAGGAGCTTGTGGTTGAGATGAAGAGGATTATATTGGAGGGAAGTCCCTCTGTTTGATTTTGTGTTCATAACCAAAATGTATTCATAACTCTTTTCTTCTTCCTTTCTTTTTTTACTCAAGTTTCTGAATGGACTTTTGATGGAAATAAAAATGGTAATAAATTTGTGGCTATTTTAATAGTAAACCATTGTTATAATTAATTAATGACTATAAATAGTAAAATAGTTAGTGGAAACATAATGATAATGCCAGTTAGATGTTCCATTTTTTTCCACTAAAAGTTGTGATTGAAAAAAGATATGAATGTGATTGAGTTGAATACCTTAATTTGTATATAAGTAAATATTGTAAAATTAAATTTAAGAGTTGAATAACTAAAATATGAATTATTTAAAAAAAAAAAAAAGAATTCCTTAACTCTAATTCTAAAGAAACTCCTCTACCAACTCACCAAATTCAAATCTGCCATTGCAACATTGAACAGCAGTCATCACTTCTTGAAAAGCATTGACACTACATGGCACAACTAAGCAACTCTTTTGATTGAATCCAAACTCATTGTAGGCCTTCTCTAGCAATATCTTGAGCAAAGGGTGGGAAAGGTAGCTAGTCGGCACAACGAATCTTTGCCGGTCTTCAACCCCTACGTACACGACGAAAGATCCGGTGGGTGTAGTGGCGGTTGGAGAGGAGCCTTTGTTGTGATCTCTTAGCAAGCACTCGTAGGGCGATGGCCCGCCGCGAGACGCCTTGTTATTGGTGGATTTTACTTTCTTGGCTAGTTTCTTCATTGAACCTAGTTTCTTCCACAACATTTTATTTATTTATTTATTTATTTTGATGGGGGATTTGGAGGTAGAGAAGAAGGTGCAAATTATGAAGGAGGGTGTGATGGAGATTGGAGAATGGTTTTCTTGACTATTGCATTGAGGCAAATTGAGGGTGGGTGAGCTTGCTTTTGTAGTTTGGTGGGGAAGAAGAAAAAAGGACAAATCAAGATTTATTTATTTTTGTTTAGTTTTTAGTAAATTATTTATGAGATAATAGGAATTAGAATACTGAGTAGACATGAAATTATGATATATGTGGGGTGGATTACTGATTTTCTTTATTTGCTTGATTCATTCAACAAAGTAAAAGTATTAATAATTGATTTATTTGAATTGAATTTTGAAATTTTATCGATTTTTTCATTGAATATTGATAACTCACATTTTAAGTCATATAAAGATTGATTACACTTCTTTTTTAATTGATGTTTATTTATTTTTACCTTAAATGCCCTTAATTTTTATTCTAACTAATCAATTATTAGTAATTCAATTGTCATTTAATAATTAATAGTGATGACGTAAGATGAATTAAATGAGTGTATATTTTGCATAATTATTTTTCATTAAAATATGTTAAATTCTAAAACATTAATTAAAAAAATAAGAGGGAGTAATTACAATTAACTCTTGTTATTTAAAAATGGGAATCTAAAGTAAGTGAGTAACAAACTATATTGATTAGTTATAACCGTCTTATAATTGAATAATAAACAAAAGAACAACATCATATTTTAAGAAGATTCAACTTCCATATCAACCTAACAAATTACAAAACTAAAAACCCCAAAATACAAAGGGAATCAATCCTTAACGTACACCCACCTCTCTTAGTTGAGCCAAGAATAATAATATAATTTTATGTTAGGTGGAAGAAGGCTAATAATAATGATCATGACATATAATCATATTACTAATTATTATTATAATGGTACAAAAATATATAGTCAAACTAATTTTTGCAAGGACAAAAGTACATGTTAGGTCGGAAAAGAAGTAAGCAAAGACCTCAAAATTCCTGCATGTACTCGATACATAATTTTGCAATTGGAAAAAAATTGAAAAGTGGGGTACATATAAATATTTGTTGAAATTGAGATTTATTAGTTGGCAAATATTTACTCTATATGTTGAAAAAAAGCATGCACTACTGCACTAGAAGACACGCCTATAAATATTAATTATGTCTAATTAATTAAGAACGCACATACTTAATCATGGTTTCTTAAGAATTCATGTTCTATTGAAATTGGGTGAGTTAGTTACACTACATGAGTTTCAAAATCATACAGAAGCAAAATAAGACAAAAAAAAAAAACAAAAAAAAAAAACATATTTATAAATAAAAATATTTTGGTCGAAATAATTTATTGGGACCGATCGCATTTCATAGTTCATACCATGTGTTCGTTTGGTTGACTATTATAGAAAGACCCACATCGAGGGAGAAGCGGTGGACAATGTCTTGAATAGTCTCTGTGACACTTTTTTCCAAGTGTTTTTTCTCGGAAAAAAGTTGAACGATTGTACTAACGAACGAGGTTCAATTTTACTTAGCTATCGAGTGATCGAGATGATAAGTGTTATACACGAACAGATAGTTATGTTTTTGTTCGACAAAAATTACAGGATGAAAAAAGTATAAATAATACCCAATTCTTCATTCCAAAAAATAAATCTAACTTCTTCCTTTCGATGTTATTTTGAAAATAGTTATTAACAGAAATCAGGATTAATCAATTAATTGATGATGTAAGTTTTTAGCATCGTACATAGTGCAATTTTTTATTTGAGCGTGAAATGCACTCATGAAAGCATATACTATAAAATAAATAAAATGATATGGACTATTGTACGTGATTTACGGACACGTATAAGAAATTAATAGTACTATTACTCATGATATGAAGTTTCGTCGCGACGAACGTGTTACGTGCAAGCCGCTTAATTTGGTTGCGCCGATAGATTGAGCAAGTCACGGGAAAAATACAATACTCCCTCAAACTCACTAAAAATCAAATAATTAAAGAATTTAATATATTTTTAAATTAAAAAATAAAATAATTGTGTGCACAGTTCAAAAATTAAGTAAATAATATATATAAATTATTTTTTAAATTGAAAAGGTAATTTTTCAGTAAGTCTATCAACTATTATGGAACACTAGCTAGCCGGGACGACATGTGACAAGAATATTTGCAATACTTATTCATCAGATATGTTTACTGACTAACTGCTCACTCTTATTACTGTATCTTTTTTTTCAATTTTTTTTGTCTGTTTTATACTTCTAATTTACTTAACTTAATAAAATATTGACATTAAACTGCAGTTTGCATACTCATTTTTTTTACAAAATTAATCATTTTTCTTTTTTCGATTAATATAAAATATTATTAAATAATTATATCATGTCAAACTCACTTTATTTACTACAATTTTATTACACTATATATTAATTCTTATATAACTATGGATAATAATTGAATACTCTCATACAATTTTTTAAAGAATTTATACCTAATAATTGATTAATATATTATAAAAATATTTATTAATAATATTTTTATTTGCTAAAATTAATAATATATCTAAATAATTCAAAATTAATAATATATAGTAAATGATCAAAGTTTATAATTTCTATATTCATTAATATTTTATTCAGTATATATGGTATTATAAACAAAACATTCACACATATATGGTATATTTTTTTAATCAAAATTATTAAATTGAGGATTGGTTACATGAACTAATAGATAATAAATAATGTATTGTTATTTTTATATTTATATTATTTTTATTCGAAAAAATTATTTTTATTTTTTAAAATTTTATATAAAAATAAATTAGTAATATTTTTTTTTTCGATTCCAACGATATGATATGTAATTTTTACCGTAGGAAGTGTCTTTCAATTTTATTTTTTTCTATTTAATTTGTGTTATTTTGTAATATGATGTATGCAATTTTTACTGTAGAAGGTGTCTTTCAATTTTTAATTATTTCTATTTAATTTGTGTTATTTTGTTATTTTCAATTATATGTAGTGATGAATTTGGTCCGTAGAGTATTAAAATATTTTGGGAGGTGTATTTAGGACCTGTTCTTTTGGATTTAATTTCAGTCAAGTTCAGTTTAAATTTCAGTTCAGTTCAGTTCACATGCTTAAGTTCTGTTTAGTTCACATCGCTTAAGTTCAGTTCAGCTCAATTCGTTTCAAAATAAATTAAAATAAAATAAACAAAAAATAATTTTAATCTATAATTTTAAATACAAAATCTAGTTACTGTTATAATATTATTAATATTTTTAAAAAAATATTTAATAATTTATAAAAATTATTATTATTATTATAAAAAAATCAATTCTTCAGATCGCTTAAGTTCAGTTCAATATTATTAATATTTTTAAAAAAATATTTAATAATTTATAAAAATTATTATTATTATTATAAAAAAATCAATTCTTCAGATCGCTCAAGTTCAGTTCAGTTTCGCTTAAGTTCAGTTAACTTCAACCGGTTTCAGTCCAAAAGAACAAATTCTTAGTAGTACAGGTAATATGTAGATATATTTGACCAGAATTTATAAATAAAAAATAAATAAAGTTAAAAGAGAAATAAACTCTTATTAACTTTATTATAAAATATTTATAAATTAATATAATTTTTCTAAATTAATAAAATCTTTTGAGTCTTTTAAATAAAAAAATAATTGATAAATTAATAATATTTATAAATTAATAAAATTTCACGATGCTATTAATTTATAGGGGGAATCATGGACCGGGGCATCTCTAAGAGTAGAATTATAATCAGTACCTATATTTTTTCCTAATTTTGATATGGGGCATTGTTCCATTATTAACCTTTTCAAGTATATTAGTAATTAATATAACTACATATCTAATATCATCCGCTTAGATTTTAAACAACTACGCTAGACACCTAGTATTATAACATATCTAAACATGAAATACATATCTAAACATGAAATATTAACAAGTCCATATTTGCATATTTGTTAGAATTAGGTGTGTTAAATATCTAAACATGAAATACATATCTAAACATGAAATATTAACAGGTCCATATAAACATGAAATATTAACAGGTCCATATTTGCATATTTGTTAGAATTAAGTGTGTTAAATTTCTAGATTTTTTATTTCACATTTTGCATTTTAATCAATTTGGGAAAATTTTAGTTGAATTTGGATTTAGACTATTTAAAAAGGTTGCTCATATTTATTTATATGACATATCTATATCTATGATAGATATGTATACATCTATGATAGATATCTATACATATGACATATTTATGGCATATCTATAATAGATATTAGTGTATGTGGTAAATCTATAATAGATATCTATTCATATATATATATATATAAATAATGTTGCGCAAATATATTTTACGCGCAAATATATTTATATAAAATATTTTTATACAAATATATTTATATATATAATTTACTGATTCTTGCGCAAATATATTTATATTCTTACGCAAATATATTTATATATATGTATATAGTAAATAAATTAATATGTTAAGGTGTAGGGATATTTACGACTTTATACATTTTAAAAAATGCCCCTACTTAGTATTTAAAAAATACAAATTCCCTAATAAATAAAAAAATTAAAAATATACGACCCCTAAAAATGAGGTGAAAAAAATATAGGTGTTCGAAATAATATTAAAAAGCAATCTGCCCCATAGCCTAATATTACCTAATTTGTATAGGTTTTGCTATACAATTATTCATAAAATAGCAATTAAACGTCATAAAAAAAAGGGATTGGGCCGAAACTCAAATGTGTGTCAAATAAAAGCTTAGAGGCCCAGCCCATTTTTATATATATATATACACAGCCTTAACCATCAAACGTCCAGCCTTCAATCTTCTCCCTCACAGCTTTACGATAAACCCCAATTACATTCTCTCTAGGGTTTCGCCATGAGTCGATCAGGGCAGCCTCCGGATCTTAAGAAGTAATCATCTTTAATTTTGCTATTTCCTTTTCCCGACTTAGTATATGATTTCTTCTTACTGAATCTCTCTCTTTTTTTCTTAATTAATGGCAGGTACATGGACAAGAAGCTACAGAGTGAGTTCCTGTTACTTTTTTTGGTTCATTCATTTCCGAACATGTTTTGTGCTGTGTTTGTGGATATAATTCATCGGAAAGTAATTTCTTAGTATAAACTTTTATATCTAAAACTGGTGTTATAAACCACAATAAGTATTGAAGACTTGAGTTTTGCAGTGAACTGTAGATTTAGAAATAACGGTCACCCACAAAATAATGAACATTGTGGAGAGGTGAAAAATACGGATAATAATGAACATTGTGGAGAGGTGAACAATACGGATGTCTTAATGTCTCGATTCACATTTTCATTTGAATATAGCTTGAGACCAACAAAAAAAGAGGATCTTTCTCCCTCCTTTAGTGTGAACTGTGTAGCCTGCTAATTATGGTTTGCACTTGTTGTTGGCCTGTTGAGCCAACAAGCCTTTCCCGATTATCGTCTCGTTGCTCTTGGATTTTTCTTCATTTTCTTTTGCGCCAAATTCAGGATAGGAAAGGTTTTTTTTCCTTAGGTAACCTTTGACTTTATAGATTAATGTTTGGTTCGACAAGGTGTCTGTTCACTCATGTGTGCGTACGAGAGTGGGCTTAAAGATTCATATCTGGATATTTTCATGTCAGCACATGAAAATTTTCCAATATGGTCATAGGATTTATGAGGGCAAGTATTTCATGAGACATTCACTCCCTAGGTGAAATAATTTCCCATATCATATGTAAGACTAATTTTCTACATTTTGTTTCTCAATTCTATTGAGAATCGTGTGTTTTCTTAAATAAACTCCGATACATTTAGATAAAAAATGTTGTGGTGGTTCCTGTTTTCTCATTTATTCATTTTTATTGTTGAATATTTCTCCCGTAGACTACTACTTCACAAGAAAAAATCAGAAAGCTTGTATTGTTATTGAGTTCTGATATGTGTAATGTTTGTCACTCTTTCCAGCTTATAGATCACATATGTATGTGCTAATGAAATTAATCTGCCTTTGTATTTTAGTTAAGCTGAATGCCAACCGCTTGGTGATTGGGACCCTTCGTGGGTTTGACCAGTTTATGAACCTGGTGATTGACAACACGGTCGAAGTGAAGGGAGATGAGCAAACCGATATAGGCATGGTGGTGAGTTTTCATCTCTAATTTTATTTGAGTTCCGATGCATTACTGTTCGTATAGCTTATTTAATAATCTAGATATTTTGTTCGTTTGCGACCAGGTGATCAGGGGTAACAGTGTGGTTACTGTTGAGGCTCTCGAGCCTGTTGCTAGAGCACAATGACTGTATATTTTGATATTTATGAGTTGATGTTGTAGTTTTTAACTGTTTTTAAATTTAACCATATGATGTCTCCATTGTGGATTATTGATACCTTCTTAATTTGGATTTAAAAGTTATGCGAGGTGGCTTTTTGGATCCTGTGCTTGTGCTTGGGTGACATTTTATGTGTGTGTTTTCAATAATAGTATAAACATTTCTTATCTTATGAAAATGATGGTACGAGATACTGTCAAAACTCAAAAGATTTTAAAATTAAGGGATAATTGTAGGCTAGTAGCTGAACTATAGGCACTTTTGTACTTTGGTTACTCACCTTGCAATCTGTACACCCGACTAACTGAATTTTGACGCATTTGCACTTTCATGCAAAAAGTGGTGTTTTTCGGCGACACGTGCATTGCACATGACCAGTATTTATTTTCTTTCGGCTGAGAGAGGGCAATCTCGACATTTCCACTGATTAATAAATGAAAATAAATTTGTAATGAAAAAATCGGTTTAAGGCAAGAAAAACGATTTCCTCTCTTCATTCTTACAAGTTATTTTCAGAAAACGTTCAAGAACCTTAATTTCCATTTTCAGAAAATCTACCAATTCCATTTCCAAAAATTAAACCCGCATCTCTCTCCCAAATCTACCATTCAAGAACCCTAATTTCCCCAATTCGATTTCAGTAAGCCAAAAACCTTAAATCTCGCTACTCGATTTCAAAAGTTCAGAAACCCCAAAATTTCACAATGTCGTGGCAAGTGAGGAAAGATTCAGTGGCTTTCTCGGATGGGCAGCTCTTGGTTGAGTACGAAGGTCTAGTAGATGTCTGCACTATCATTCTCCACCACTCAGGCTGTTTCTTACTGGATATCCCTGGAAAGAAGGATTACCTTGGTGGCAGCGTAGATTATATTGATTATGTTGAAGCTGAGAAAGTGACAAAAGAAGATTTGCGGCTTATGGCAGATTTTGTTGGTTTACAAGGGCCTCTGCAATTTTATGTAAGTATGAATGGGCATGATAACTGTGATGGTTTAGAGCATGTCAGTTGTGATTTCAATGCTGGACCTTTAATTTCTGCTGTTATTAGCAAAGAGCTTACTGTAACAGTATATGTTGATCATGATGGTTTGGATCCTCGTGATATTGTGTGGCATCCTGATGAGAGTGTTGCTGGGCCTGTTACTGATGATTTGGATGCTATAATTGATGAGTTTACTGAGCCTAAGGAACAGAGGGAAGAGCCTGCTAATGAGCCTAAGGAACAGAGGGAAGAGCCTGCTAATGAGCCTAAGGAACAGAGGGAAAATGATCCTTTAAAATATTCAATGGAAAAACTTGTTGATGAAGTGATAGAGGATGAGGACAGTGATGGAGAAATATCTATGGGAGATGACTCTGAGTTGTCTGACTATGAGGTGGACAGTGACTTTGATTGTGAGAAAGATAATGCAGATTTTTATAAGTTTGTTGACTCTGAAGATGACTGTGGAAAGAAGAAAGATATGAAGGGGAAAAGGCCATTGACAAGGAGCCAAAGTGAAGGGTGTTCCAAGGAGAAACAACCTGTAAAACAACCTGAAAACTTAGGGCAGCAGAAGCCAAGAATATTTAAGGTGTTCAATGAGAAGACTGACATGGAGAATGTCCAACTTTATGTTGGACTGTGCTTCAAAGATATACCAATATGCAGACCAGCTGTGAGACAATATGCTATTGAGACTGTACATATGTTGGAATGTTGTAAAACTTGGAATGGCAGCTGGGAACAGGAGGATCATTTGCTTGGATGGGTGCCACCTAAAAACTGAGTATGGAGGAGTGTTGCTAAGTGCAGTTGGACTTGATGGCAATAATCAGATGTACCCTATTGCTTATGCTATTGTGGAGAAAGAGAAGTACAGTTCTTGGCTGTGGTTTTTGGAGCTCTTGGTCTCTGATTTGGGGATAACTAAAAGCAGTGCACATTTATGGACAGTAATGAGTGACAAACAAAAGGGACTTGTTGATGCAGTGTCTACCTTGCTTCCATACTGTGACCATAGGTTTTGTGTGAGGCATCTAGTTGCCAACTTCAAGCTGGTTCATAAGGGATTGTCATTGGAGAATCTGATTTTGAAAGCAGCTAGATCTACTAGGGTTGTGGACTTTGAATCCACTATGGAAGAGGTGAAGAAAAGGAATGTTGCAGCCTTTGAATGGCTTTCAAAGAAGAGTCCCAACCACTGGTCAATGTCACACTTTAACACATTGAACCACACTGCTATGATCTCCAACAACATGTCTGAGAGTTTCAATGCCATGATTGGGCAGGCTAGGACCAAAGGGATTATATATATGCTAGAGGAAATCAGAAGGTGAAGTCACATGGATTTGCAGCCCATTGGAATGGACAACATGAGTTTGAGGTGACTGGTCCAAGTGAGAGGTCTTTCTATGTCCATATTGGGGACAAAATTTGCAGTTGTAGGAAGTGGCAGCTGACTGGTATCCCATGTGCCCTCATGTGGTTGCATGCTTTAATCACATGAGATACAAACCAGAGGATTATGTGGAGAAATGTTATACCAGAGAAACCAACCGCAAGGTTTACAGCAACTACATGACTCCCATGTATGGCAGGGATGAGTGGCCTGCACCTCCTCAAATGGACATGCCTCCTCTAGTTCCTCCAACTTTGACTAAGATGCCTGGAAGACCAAAAAAACACAGCAGAAGGAACACTACAAAAAAAACGGCAAACACCGACTGAAATTACCTACTGTAGTTAACAGTCGGTCCGTTGCCGACTGTTATACCGTCTGCCTGACAAAGGCCGACTGCGTAACCGACCGTTTCAGCAGTCAATAAATAATAGTCGGTCTAACAGTCGGTCTCAATGCGGGAAAAAATCCCGCCAACATTGCCGAAAGAATCACCGACTGCAAAAGCACTCGGCAAGGTACCGACTGCTATGTACAGTCGGTTAAATTCAGATCAAAATTAGACTGACTGTCGTATACAGTCGGGAATAGTTGAGCCTCTAAACGGTGCCGTTTTAACATATTAGACCGACTGCTTGTTACAGTAGGTATGAAATTAATTATACACCGACTGTTATTTAACAGTCGGTGACTACAAGTATATAAAGAATTTCAATCCTTATTTTCATTTCTCAAACCCTACTCCCAATTTTTCAACCTCCGCCACCTCCCCTCTCACACCAACACGTACGACCCCATCCAAGTTCACCGATCTTCCGTCGTCGAAGAACCACCGCATTGCTAACGTCGACGAACCACCGCATAGCTACCTTCAACCATCGCACCGGAGCCCCTTATTGATCCGCGAGTAGCAGCCGCGCAACCGCCGCCTAGCCACTCGACCGGAGCTTCGCTGTTCAGCTTCATCACCGCGCCACCCTAAAGAACTCCGAGCATCAACACCGCGCCCTCGAGAAACTGAAGGTAAGTCCAGCGCCCCCCTTACCCTTAATGTAGCTTATTAATTGTGAATTTGTGCTTTGATGAAAAAACTTAAAAAATCACAATAACTACAATACTTTGATTGGAAGGACAGTAGGTTTATGATGTGAATTTTAAAAGTATTGTGAAATTTAAAAGTATTGTGAATTTTAGGTTTACAGTAGTTTTGTTTCCCCTAATTTTAAAAGTATTATGAGTTTTAGGTTATGAACATTATGCACAGTACAATAAGTTATAATGTATTGTTTTATTATTTGTATGTATACAGATATATAATACTCAGTACTGTATTATTTTATAAAAAGAGAGTAAATTAAGATTAAGTATTGTTGACATGATGTACATATATATATATATAGGATGACTACTCCAGAACGTAGTTGGATGTATACTCGTATAGTGAATGGTTTTTTGTCTACATCTTTCGTAGAGGGAGTTGAAAAGTTTATTGAGTTTGCTAAAATGAATGCTGAGTTCACGGATGGTGTAAAATTGAAGTGTCCCTGTAACTATCGAAAATGTAAGAACACTAGTTACTACGATGTGGACACGATCAAATACCACCTAGTCAAATATGGATTTGTTCCTAATTACTACATATGGAGTTTTCACGGAGAATCTCACTTGGATAATGTAAACGAGCGGGTTGCGGTTAATGTTGGAGGATTGCGAAATGACCCACGTGAGGAATCCTCCTCTAACATGTATGAAGAAATGATCCGAGATGCTTTTGGCCCGAGTATAGTTGACATTGAACGTCGTGAAGAAGAACCTCCTAATCCCGAGGCTCAGCAATTTTATGATATGTTGGCTGCTTCAAATAAGCCATTGTGGCCAGGGTGCGAGAATCATTCTCAATTATCTTTCGTGGCTCGTTTAATGAATTTGAAATCTGAGAACCACATGTCTGAAAGATGTTTTGACCAAATAACATCCTTGTTCAAGGAAGTTGTACCACCCGAGAATCTCGTAACAGATAACTTTTACAAGAGTAAAAGGTTACTGCGTGGAATGGGTTTACCAGTAGAGAAGATCGATTCATGCTTGACAATTGCATGATTTACTGGCAAGATGATTCGAACCTTACACATTGCAAGTTTTTTAATCATGCTCGGTTTAAGACAACAAACATGAAGGATTCAAAACGCCGGAAGACACTCACTCCGTACAAGAAAATGTATTATTTTCCGTTGACACCGCGTCTTAAGAGACTCTATGCATCTAATGCGACAGCAAATCATATGCGGTGGCATGCAGAACATGTTGTGAAGGAAGGCGTAATGCATCACCCATCTGACTCAGAAGCTTGGAAACATTTCGACAACGCATTCTCTGATTTTGCAAAGGAAACTAGAAATGTGCGACTCGGCTTATGTACAGATGGATTTCAACCATTTGGGAGTTTTGGTCAACAATACTCTTCCTGGCCCGTTATAATTACTCCGTACAATTTGCCACCAGGAATGTGTATGAAAGATCAATACATGTTTCTCACCGTCCTCGTACCGGGTCCAAGAAATCCAAAAGATCGATTGGATGTGTTTTTGCAACCACTGATTCACGAGCTAAAAGAGTTGTGGTATGTTGGTGCTTGCTCGTATGATATCTCCAGAAAACAGAATTTTCACTTACATGCGGCTCTTATGTGGACAATTAGTGACTTCCCTGCATATTCAATGTTATCGGGATGGAGTACGGCGGGGAAGAAAGCTTGTCCATACTGTATGGATAAATCAGATGCCTTTACTCTTCGATGCAGCGGTAAACAATCTTGGTTTGATAATCATCGTAAATTTCTTGCACCTAATCATCAGTTTAGAAGAAATAAGATAAACTTTAGAAAAAATAAAGCAGTGACAACCCCGCCGCCCGATATTCGTTCAGGACATGAAATCTTAGCGGAGATTGAAAGTTTGGGACTTCTGAAAGTAACTGAGTTGGATGCTGAACGAGTCAATGGTCAAATATCAAAGACATCTGGTTGGAAAAAACGGAGTATCTTTTGGGACTTGCCTTATTGGAGCACAAACCTTATTCGACATAATTTAGATGTGATGCACATAGAGAAGAATGTGTTTGATAACATATTCAATACAATAATGTCAGTGAAAGGGAAAACAAAAGACACTCCAAAGTCGAGGGACGAGTTGAACGATTATTGCAAACGTCCTGAGTTGCAGAAGGACATGAGAACAGGGAAATATCCTAAAGCTTGTTACACACTTGATAAGCAATCAAAACTTGTGTTGTGTGAATGGATTAAAACATTAGATGAGAATGATTGGGATGAAAAGCCATGATTGTCATGTTTTCATGCAGAGGATAATCCCCATTGCATTCCGTGAATTGCTTCCTCAACCAGTTTGGAAGGCGTTAACAGAGTTCAGTTTGTTTTTCAAAGACATAAGCAGTAGAGTTATAAGTGTTGTTGATATGACTCGTCTGCAACAAGAAATACCCGTTGTATTGTGCAAGATGGAAAAAATTTTCCCGCCAAGCTTTTTCGACTCCATGGAACATCTACCTGTTCACTTACCGTATGAGGCAAGAATTGCTGGACCAGTGCAGTACAGGTGGATGTACCCATTTGAGAGATATCTTCGAAAATTAAAAAATAACGTTAGGAACAAGGCAAAGGCCGAGGGGTCAATATCGAATGCATATTTGGTAGAGGAGACTTCAACATTTATGTCATTTTACTTCGAAGATCATGTCTACACGAAACTATCTCGAGTGCCTAGGAATGACGATGATTTATCTGAGAATGACGATGATGATGATGAAATTCCTTTCGTGTTCAAGAAACGCGGTAAACCATTTGGCACAACACGAAAGAGATTTCTTGATTAGAAGGAGTACAATGCTGCCAGAATTTATGTGCTTCTTAACTGCAATGAGATTGACGAATACACCAAGTAAGCTTAATAATCATTTTTTCAAGTATTACTACAAGCTTACTCCAAAGATAACTGTGCCCAAATGATAATGTACAAATAATAATGTAATGTAGAATTTTCATGGAAAACGCGAGACGCCTTCAACCGAACATAAGAGAGGAAAGTCTTGCCGAGAAATTAGAGAATGAGTTTGTCGATTGGTTTCATAGTTATGTAAGTTATTGAAAAAATAATTAAAGTAAAGTCTTATTGTTATATTTTATCAATAATGATTATATCAAATATATATCTATAAATATTACAGGCAAATGATCCTCTGAATAATGTCACAGACCAGTACATCCAAAGTTTGTCTTTAGGGCCTTCTCAATGTGTGAAAATATTTTCCGGTTGTAAAGTTAATGGATATAAATTTCACACACTTGAGTATGGGTCCAACAAGTCAGCAATAAATACAGGTGTTTGTATTCGAGGCACAAACTATGGAGAAAATGAGTATGACTATTATGGTCGTCTATTGGAAGTGATAGAGCTAGAATACACAGGGTTGCAGTACAAGAGTGCGTTGATGTTTAAATGTGAATGGTTTGATCCAACCCCTGCTGGAACGCGGATCGACCGTCAGTACAACCTTGTCGAGATAAATCATAAGCGGAGATTCAATCGTTACGAACCCTTTGTACTTGCATCTCAAGCATTACAAGTGTATTATTCTCCATACCCAAGCTTGAAAAAAGACAAGTTAGACTGGTGGGCAGCCTGCAAAGTTAAAGCGAGATCAAATGTGGAATTCATTGAGCCCCTTGTTCAATCTTATCAAGAAGATGTTGTAGACAATCTTCCTCCTATACATTCAGATGATGTTGAAATCCAATTGGCGATCCCTGGTCAAAATGATGATAGTGAAAGTTTAGACGATGATGAAAATGTTGTTTTGGAGAATTCTAATGATTCAAATTCTTTTGAAAATGACAATGATACATCTTCAGGTGATGTGTAGGTTTTTTATAAACTTCATTAATGTGATGTATAATATACTAACATAAATATTTGCAGATGGCTAGAGGATCTGCACCTGTGCCGCGGTTTGTTCGTCGTCTACTTGACAATTTCGATGATGATGATGATGATGACGCAATGGCGGTTGATGATGATGTTCCAGAGACCCCTCCTAGCAATGCTACTCCAGATGCTACTCCAGATGTTGTTGGATCAACCAGTTGCACACAAGCTGTCAATGAGCCTAATAAGGTCGAGGTTTATCTCTATGGTGACGCGTAAGTGTAAATTTTTCTTTCTAAGTGTTGGGAAATGTTTGTATACCGAGTCATTGTGAATGCAGATTGTGAAATGTTGTGAAATATTGTGAAGTGTTGTGAAATGTTTGTATACCGAGTAATTTTTCTTTCTAAATGCAGATTGCGGTCCACGAGTCCGCCGAAGATGGCTACATCACTTCGACAGATTATCGAAACTCGTGTGCACATTTTGGGTCACACATATGCGACATTGCCTTCTGATCATAAGGAGCGTTATTGGAAGGAGTTTAAGGTAATTGGTTTAAAATAAGTATTTGTACATTTAATGTAATTTTAGGTTATACGTTTTATATAATTTTAGCGATATCGTTAATAACTAGTTTTTTTTTTTTTTTTTTTTTTGCTTTGAACTGCAGCGTCGTTTCTACTGGGACGAGAGTGTGTATCCCACTAGCGTGATATATCGCTGTTACGAGATGGCTATCAAGAGACGATACAGCAGTCGCACAAACGAGTGGAGACAACAATGGGCGGCGACCAAGACTAAGCCAACGTGCATTCCACAAAACTGTTGGGATGCCTGGATGAAGGTGTGGGATACCGAGGAGTTCAAGGAGAAGTCGGCAAAGTACAGTGCAAATCGGTTGAGTGAGCCAAACGGACCAGGTACCGGGATATCGAAGCATATTGGCGGCTCTAAGTCTACGATTGATATCGCGCTTGATATTGTAAGTGTTGAAATATATTAATATTATTTTTTTAATTTTATCTTGTTTAACAGAAGCTTATTAATAGTTTTATATTTTTCAATATTGTCTTGTTTAATAGAAGAAGAAGACTGGTCGAGATGCAACGATGTTCGAAATCTTTAACTGCCTACACCAAAAGCCAGACGGAAGCTTCACGACAAAGAAAGCCGAGAACACAGCGGTATATATCTTTTAAATGTTTAAGTTATTAAATGTATTAATATAAGTTTCAATTAAAAAATTTATTTCTATTTTGAAAGATGGAGGGTGAGAAGACAGTCGAGGAGATACGATCTTCTACGCAGAAAGACCCTGACATTGACGAGGTCTATATGACCATTGTCCAGCCGAAGAGAAAGAATTCTATTTTTGGTACCGGCTGCTTTGGGTTAGCGTCAACGCAAAATGCAGGGTCCTCGAGTGCTTCTGAGCTTGTTCGTGAGCGTCAGCTGCGCAAGGAGATGGAGTTAAAGATTCAGCGTCTCGAGCAATCCCAAGCCGATATGAAGGCCGAGATGAAAGCTGAGATGAAGGAAGAGATGAAGGAAGAGATGAAGGCCGAGATGAAAGCCGAGATGCAGGCTCAGATGGCTTTGTTACTAGCCCAGATGCAGCAGCCGCCCCCACCTTAGTAATATTCTGATGTTATTTGAATTGACTTGTTTACTTTTGATGTTAAAATGTAGTTGAATTGTTATTTGTGTAGTTAAAGCCGAGATGAAGGCTTATGTTTTGTAGAAATGTGTTTTGAAGAATTGTGTTTTGAAATTGGGTATTAAATTGCAGGTTTGGGTATTTAAATTATAAATATATTTTTTTAATTTATTTTTAAACAACCGACTGTTAAATACAGTCGGCTTAATTAGCTGAATTCACTGACTGTTTTTTCGCAGTCAGGACAACCGACTGCAAATACAGTCGGCTTTATTAGCGGAAATCACCAACTACGATCACAGTCGGTGCTACCGACTGTCGCATAACAGTCGGTCGTTCCCCGGTAATCCCCGACTGCAAATGGTCCTTGTAAACCGACTGTTGACGCAGTTAGTAAGCAGTCGGTGTTCGCACCGACTGCTACAAAAAACAGTCGGTTTTGAATACCGAGGAGCACTTTCCTAACTGCATTGAAGAGTCGGTATTTCAGTCGGTGGAGGTAATACCGATTGCATAGCCGACTGTGTTGACAGTCGGTGTTTTTCTGTTTTTTTGTAGTGGAAGGAGCCAAGGGAATTAATTGGCACTGTCAGAAATGGAAGAATGTCTAGGAGAGGGGTGGTGATGACTTGCACTCTGTGCAAAGAAGAAGGCCATAATAAAAGGGGATGTCCAATGAATAAGAGTAGAGTTCAAAGGGATGAAGGGTTGGGGATTCCATCTGCAACACAAGTAAGTTATTGAAAATGTTTATTAATTCTGTTTTTGACAATTGTTTGAAAATGTTTATTAATTATGTTTTTCTGGATTTGTTAATGTTTGTAGGAGTCAAGTGAGAATGTCAATGAAGCATCTGCTCCAACATCTCAGCCTACTACATCACAACCTCCTGTTAGAAGAAGTCCAAGGTTGAAGTCAACTCAGCTAATCAGAGTTGAAGTAAAAAAGACCAAGAATAAAGGAAAAGCAGTTGCAAGTTCATCTAACCCTACCATGAAAAAACAGGTAACTTTGTGTTAATGATGCTTTTCTGTTAATGTTGTTTTTGGAATTATATGTTTCTGATTTGCTTGTGTGTTTGTACATCCTACTGAGAATCTCACTGAAGCTCCTGCAAGTGCATCTGAGCCTGTTGTTCACCCCTCAGTGCCTGGAAAGAATGATATTGTCAAAAAGCAGAAGAGCAATGGAAAGAGAAAGATAAATGAACCTGCAAGTGCATCTGAGCCTGCTGTTCAACCCTCAGTGCCTGAAAAGAATGATAATGTCAAAAAACAGAAGAGCAAGGGAAAGGAAGTCATGTCAGCTTTTGAGGCAGGTTAAAGATCTGTTGAAAGTGCTTTTGAGCTAGGAAAAGCATCATCCCAACCCACAAATGTCTTCCAGAAGTTGCTTGTTAACAGACAAATTTCATTTTCTCAACCCTTGTTCTCAACTGAGCCTGCAGAACAACCTTTCACATCTTCACCATACAAGGTGATGCATTGGCAAGAGGTCACTCCTGAATGTGTACAGGAATGATGGGAATGAATGTTTATGTCTTATTTAGATTTTGGAAACTCTTGAACACTTCTTAGATTTGGGAACCAGTTATTGTGTTGTGTAACTGTTGGTTTTGGAATCTTTTGAACAGTTGTTAGTTTTGGGGATTTTGTGAACAAGTTAGTTATGTGGTATGTATCTAATGACATTGTCCTGTGTTAAGCATTATGAACAGGTCATTGTGTGGTATTATGTTTTGGGAACAAGTTATTATGTTTTAAGCATTCCATGTATATTACGTATTGTGTATCTTACCATAAATCATACCCAAAGTAAGAGAAAAAGATCATTAAATCTGAAAATCATTGTCACATTAAAAATCCAGCAGCAACAACATTACAAATCCAGCAGCAACAACACACATTACAAATCAAAGTAACAATCTTAAAAGTAAAAAACATAAATCAAAGTCACTGCAAATCCAAGAGCAAAAGCCATCAGCATCTTGAAAATGGTTTTCTTCAACTCAAAATTCTTCAACTCCATCATCTTCAAATCTGATTCTTTTCCATTTATGTTCCTGAGCAGCCCAGGTATGATTTGAGAGCATCTTTCACAAGCAGGTGGGTCGACCAAAACAAATTTCTTGCAACCCCCAAAATTCTGCAAAAGTCAAAATTAGGGTTAGGGTTAAAATTGGGGATTTGAAAAGATGAACTGAGAAAGTGAAATTATTTACTGCAGAATGAAATTGAGTGCTCTGGGTTGATGCTTAGAGGATCGAAAACGTAAATTAGGGTTCTAATAATACTTACCCGATCTTTTGCGCATGCCATGAATCTCCTCCCCGGATTAGCGTCGGACCATGAAGTTCTTATCACCAACGGATTCCCGCAGATACAAAGCTCTTCCATCTCGATTTGAATACTGGTGTTCTTCTTGGATCTCTGAAAAATCGAAATTAGGGTTAGGGTTGGAATTGGGGAAATCGCGTTTTGAATTTGGGGAAGAAATTCTGATTTTTTAAAACATATACTGATTTATTAAATAGGTAAAATGAATACAGGGGTATTCATATACTTTCCATCCTCAGTAAGCTGAAAACGCGACACCTGGCAGAGAGAATCACGTGCAATGCACGTGTCGCCGGAAAACACCACTTTTTGCATGAAAGTGCAAATGCGTCAAAGTTCAGTTAGTCGGGTGTACAGATTGCAAGGTGAGTAACCAAAGTACAAAAGTGCCTATAGTTCAGCTACTAGCCTACAATTATCCCTAAAATTAATAACCAACCATAGACAAATATTTTATACTCAGTTGATCTGGAAGAAATAGTTGTGATTGACACAAATTTATAAAATTTTAAAACTAGTACTCGTAAAAGATGACTCATCTCCTTTAGTACTATTACTACTATTTTTTACTTTACTTTTAGACCAAAATGATTTATAAACACCTTGCTCAACACGTTAAATTAAAAAAAAATTAGAAAATTTTATAATACAAATTACTTACATTTGTCCCATAGTAAAAGTTTCATTTTGTACAATACACTTTTTATTTTATATGATATTGACTTTAACAAGAAAAAAACATTTTTTTAAAGTGTTATAATAAAAAAAAGTTGTTTATAAATGAAATATTACACAAAACTTAGGTTTGAACGTTTTTACACATACCTACCTAAACGGAAAATTGCTATCGTTACTGCCCATCTTTTCGTCGTTTTAAACTTGTAAACTTGCTTATTTCTTTTGCCAAATTATAATACACCATAGTATATTCCGAGGACGTGTCGTTTAATTTGTCAATTTGGTCAGCTCTGGGGCTGACTAGGAAGGTATAATTGTCTTAACACATAGTAGTAGGGGTGGGAATTCCGGTTTTGGTTATCGGTTAAAACCAAAACCGAACCGAAAATTTCGATTTTTGGTTAACCAAATATAAGATATTCGGTTTTCGGTTCGGTTATCGGTAAGAATTTTTTTATATATTCGGTTATCGGTTAACCCGATAACCGATCGTTAAAAACCGAATAACCGAAATATATTATATATATTACATATTATATATATCTTTAAGGACGATTGTATGACAACACCCCTTTACTTATTTCGGATTTTTTGTATTTTGTTGGATTTATGAATGTTAGGTTGAATAAGTTGGATTTTAGTTTAAATTTGTTTATATTTTGATTTTTCTTCTTTTTTTTCCACGATATTCTTTTTAAAATCAGCTTACTTTTTTTCTAATCGGTTATTTGGTTAACCGATAATCGAACCGAAAAAATCAGTTCGGTTATTGGTTATCCAATAAATTATTCAGTTCGGTTTTGGTTAGTCATTTTCGTCGTTTTTCGGTTCGGTTAACCGGTCATTCGGTTCGGTTCGGTTTTGATTAACCGAACTTCCAGCCCTACATAGTAGTATTCTTTATTTTTGAATTAAAAAAAAAAACAAAATGAAAAGAATACGAAAGAAAGAGAATTTGGGTTTCTTTATTTTTGAATTTAATTTTAATTTAATCTCGCATGTCATAAATTTCCAAAAAAGAAAAAACACAATCTTGTTTATAGGGGTGTGCACCGGTCCAAGACCGGACCGGACCAGACCGGAACCGGTTTGAACCGGGACCGAAAATTTAAAATTTCAAGGACCGGAGACCGGACCGGTATTAATCCGGTCCGGGTTTAGACCGGTTTTGACCGGTTTTATTTATTTAATTAAATTTTATTTATTTTTTAAAATTATTATATTTAATATTAATTTAAATCAAAATAGTAGTTCAATATATTAATAAATATACATAAGAAATATGAATAAATTCAATTGATAAATAAAAATAATTAAATTAGGCAAAATATTTCATATTAAAAAAATAAAATTTTAAATTTTTATATATACACACATATTTATATATATTTATATATATAATATATATAAATAATAATATATATATTAAAATTCCGGGTTTTCGGTCCGGACCGGAAAATTCCAGGTTTAGACCGGACCGGAACCCGGAATCTAAAAAATACTCGGACCGGTGACCGGACCGGATGCAACCGGTCCGGTCCGATTCCGGTCCGGTCCGGACCGGTTCCGGTTTTTTTTCCGATCCAGTCTTATTTTGCACACTCCTACTTGCTTAAACTCTAATTGTTATTCTCAAATTCTCACATTTTTGTATGTGTATTTTAATCAAACACATTATCTGCAGGGCATAACCAACTCAAAAAATTGCTTTAGACTTTTCTCGATTGATAAATTATTTATTCGAATAACCCTTCTTAATATAAATGTATTCTTCATGTTTCGATCATTATAAAAAAAGTTAGAAAATGAACAACTCTGTATTATTTACTAAATGACATTCTATCACACTTCTAGTAAAATCAAATAAATTAAAAGTAGTATAATTTGTAAAATCCTCTTTTAATTAACTTTATTTCTTAGTTATGGTCGAGTCAACGAGATAGATCTACTTGGTACTACTCGAGCTCCCCAACAAAATATAACAAAATAAATATAATAATAAACAAAATATTTTCAGGATTTTTTCACCAAATCAAATCCTATCACCTTTTTATTAGGTCAAATGACCACATTACAAAAGTATACCATCATTCAAGTATCAATAAATCAATACTACCACACTTCTTGTAAATTTTCAACACTTAATGAATCAAATGATCATATTTGCTTATCATTCTTCTCTATTAATGCCATCATCATCAAATCTTAATACTTAATTAATAGTAACACATATTTGATCACTTTCGAAATTGACTGTATTCCTTCTCTCCATTAATTCCAAGACTTCATGAGAATAAAAAGAAGTACACATCAAAATCGGATCAACATTCATTACGACTGTTTAGTAAATTCTTCCATGATCATACAAAAACGAATCGATATCCATAAGTACTATTTAGTACTTATAATGTTTTTAGAATTTTAAAAGTATAAAATAAAAAAGAAAAATAATTCAAGAAATCAAAGTCTTCTTTTTAGTGAAGAATAAGGATCTGTTCTTTTGGACTTAATTTCAGTCATCGCTTCAGTTCAGTTCAATTAAGTTCAGATCGCTTCAGTTCAGTTCAAATCACTTCAAAAATAAAATAAAAAATAATAATTTAAATATATAATTTTAAATATAAAATCTAGTTACTATCATAATATTATTAGTATTTTTGAAAAAATATTTAATAATTTATAAAAATTATTATTATTTTTATAAAAAAATCAATTCAGTTCAGTTCAGATCGTTTAAGTTCAGTTCAATTCAGTCCAAATCGCTTAAGTTCAGTTCAGTTAAGCCAGTTTCAGTCCAAAAGAACAAGTCCTTAATATTGCATGTGGCGCCAATTTCAAGTTCAAAATTTAAATAGTGGATCACTCGTACGTAGTCGTAGTTCCTAATGTCACTTCTTATGTTATAGTAGTAAGAAATTATGTTCCATTGTACGTCAACCAAGCAATGTGTGTTATCAAAAAAATGCTATTGAAATATAATTAACACACAAATAATTCTCATGCATAGACGAGAACTCTTACACACAAGTCACGTTGATTTTTTCAACTACTGTATCTTCATTCAACTGTGACATACATAAACAGGTTGTCGAGATAGTCCACTCAATTTGTCGAATTCTTTTGATTCGAGCTGATCGATTCAATTTTGATTTTTTTCGAGTTGTAATTTGTAAATATTTAAAAAATATTCAATATTAACCTTATAATTTTTTTGAACCGGTTCAGATCAGCCCACATATTAAAGTAATATATTAGATTGATGTCGTTATATACCCTCATTAAAGTCTAAGTCAACCTAGGGGTGTCAAAAATTTGGTTAAACCGACTAAATCGAACCAAACCGACACTGTTCGGTTAAACCAAACCGAACCAAACTAATTTGGTTTGGTTTTCGGTTTTGATTTTTGTAATTTTTTGGTTTTCGGTTTGGTTTAGTTTTTAACCGATTAAAACGGTTAAAACTAAACCAAACCGAATAAAAGTAAAATAAAAAATAATTAATATATATATTATTTTAAATGTAAATAATAGTAATTTATATATATATATATATTTTATATTTTTTAATAATAATATTTTATTTTCAATTAAAATTAAATTTTTTTTTTTTTTATATTTTGTTTTAATTATTTTAATAAAAAATAAAAAAAAAATTAAATGAAAATATTAAAAAAAAAAATTATTTTTTTAATTAAAATTTGGTTAAAACCGAACCAAACCAAACCAAACCGAAATTATTCGGTTAAAACCGAACTAAACCATTTCTTAAACGGTTTGGTTTTCGGTTCTTGAAAATAAGTCTTGTTTGGTTCGGTTAACCGAAATTTCGGTTCGGTTTGGTTTGGTTTAACCGAATTAACACCCCTAGGTCAACCTCAAATGGTGATTATGGTTATGTATGTACATTAATTTTCAACAAAATATATCTAATAGTAGATAGGAAGGTTATTTTATCACACTTCATCTATTGCTTCTCAATCAAGTTTTTGTATTGATATATATATATATTGTTTTTATTGCTTTTTTAATTGATAATCTTTTTTAGAAAAAATAAATAAAGATCATATATAGACTTGTGTCTCTAACTTTATTGAAACAGAAATGTCACTCAACAAAATGTCAAAATATATGAATTGATAAACATAACCAAAATTCTAAACACCTAATAAAAAATAAATTCTTTTAAATTTAATACGACTAGATTGATATGAACAGAACAATTTATTTTCAATAATTATAATAAATTTTTATACCTTATAAAAATATTTTTAAAAAGTTATATTCTATCGTTAACTAGAATATTGTTTACTTGAAATTATTAATTGAAATGAATGAATGAAGCTGAAGTACTGAATCGCTCAAATTGAACTGACACTTTCGAATTTCGATCAATGATGTGTTAATTAATTTATTTTTCGTCGGTCCAAACCGAGCAGAGCACGCCGATGACAAATACGATGACACCGCCAAAATGTTAGTCCCGTTATTCGATCTTTAAAAATGTTTCAATGATTATGCATGTGGATCTATATATCTAGTTATTGAACAAAATAAAAGGAAATGGGGACTAAATTTCAAATTTAGTAAAGCTTAGGGGGACAATACAATCATCACTCTAAGTATTATTTCATTGTTACTTAATCATCACACATTCTTAACAACTCACATCCCACGCCAAAACTCATATACATATATTGCTCTTTCTTTTGCTTCAATCCAAATCTACTCGACACTACACTTTGAAGAAAATACAATACAATACCGAATATACGACTCGATCACCTTCTTCTGATCTTCTTTTTCGTCTGAACACATGAACCCGAAAAAAATGATACTAGATTTATACGACGGCCTGTCGTCTGCCTCTTCAAGCGCCACAAACAGTCGAGCAACGTCCCCACAACACAGTGATCGGCGCTGCTCCTCTTTTGATTGGCACAGGACTAGTAATAATAACTGCGACACCACCAGCTATAGTTCACGTCGAGGATTTGAAGAAGAAGAAGAACAAGAAGAATCCACTCTTGGTGTTCTCGCGACTGTTGTCAGGAAATGTTCTCTCTCGTCGTGCACCTCTTTTGGGCTCGAAGAAGACGAAGAAGAGGAGAAACCGATGGAAATCGGACCTCCCACGGATGTTAGGCACGTGGCCCACGTCACCTTCGATAGCTTCGACGGCTTTCTCGGACTGCCCGACGATTTTGAACCTCAAGTTCCCCGGAGGCCCCCTAGTGCTAGGTATGTGCATGCACGCGCTTGTTTTATTATAAAAAAAAAACACAAAAAATAGATATGATCAACTCATTTCGATTTTTGGTGTTTATTTATTTAGTACAAGAGTTTTTGGTGTATCGACGGAGTCGATGCAACTTTCGATCGATTCGAGAGGTAATTCTGTGCCGACTATATTGCTCATGATGCAGAGCCGCTTGTATCAACAAGGTGGTCTTCAGGTAATATGATCAGTAATTTACAAAAGAAGTATGACAACTGTCTTTGAATATTTAGAATAAATAATTTGTGTTTAATTTTGATTGTTTGTAGTCGGAAGGAATATTCAGAATAAATCCGGGGAACGCGCAGGAAGAGCATGTGAGAGAACAGCTAAACAACGGAGTGATTCCGGATAACATCGACGTTCATTGCTTAGCTGGCCTAATTAAGGTACGCCTACATTTCACGCTCTACCTACTTAGCTATATATATTATAGCTCATGCATCTTTAATTTATTTCTACGATATTCATTTTCGTCAAAGATACCTAATTCTGGCATGATGAGTACAGTAGTGTTTTTAATCATTAATTACTACTAGCTAGTAGCTAGTAGTATTTTTTCTTAAACACTAAGTGAGACGTGTATATATGCTTTTGACTTACAACACATAATAATTAGGAGTACTGTTTAAGTGTTCAAATATATATTAATCCTCTTTTTTGGTATGTAGTCTTGGTTTAGAGAACTACCGAACGGGATATTGGATTCCCTGCTTCCGGAGCAGGTGATGGAGGCCGCCCAATCAGAAGACGAATGCTCTCGTCTAGTCAAGCTTCTTCCTCCAATAGAAAGCGCCCTCTTGGATTGGGCCGTTAATCTAATGGCTGACGTGGCACAGTTGGAGAATCACAGCAAGATGAACACACGGAACATAGCCATGGTTTTCGCACCCAATATGACTAAGGTTGCATTTTTAAATTAATTGCAAACACCCGGCCCCTTGAAGTTCTTTTAATTTGTTTTTGTTTCTCAGATGTCAGATCCTTTAACAGCACTCATGTTTGTTGTCCAAGTAATGAATTTTCTAAAGACACTCATAGAGAAAGCATTGAGAGAAAGAGACGATTCTTTAGTCGAAGACGGTCCAACATTATTAGTCCGGCCACCGGAACCCTCAAATGAAGACGAAGAAGGCCATCGCACCACTTTAAAGCCTATAACACAATTACTCAAAGTTAATGAATACAAAGAACGTCTGCCGAATAGCTCCTCTAGTGCTTATTCCGATTCGATGAGAACAGATAATCAGACACCTCGTAGTTTTCTAAACTCGATCGAAAATGTGAATGGCGATTATACCCCTGCTCATGTGAAGGATCATCACAATTCGGTTGAAATCGGCCAAACTAAGCCAATAAGGCGGAGGGACAAAACCAGACAGCAGCCTAGTAGTGTTAGGACTGATGCTAAGAGAAATAACAGTCATTCGCAACTAGTTGACGAGAGTGAAGAGACAAAAAAGAATGAACCAAACATTCTTATGTGCGTAAATGCGCATTTAGAAATGGCAGAAACATGGAGATGATCAAGCTCTTGGAAACTCTATATTTAACTTTGCTGATATTCGAGTTTTTTTTTTTCCTCATTTCCTAGTTAACATCTCAGGTTGTGCGCTCGTAACTTTTATTTTATGTTTAGGGTTATATGTTCTCATATTGTGATTCATTTAATGTTTCAACCTAACTTCGGGATCAGTAGGATCAGTTAGGTAGTCGAGACGCTTTCGCAATTCGCAAAGATTTTTTTAACATTCTTAATTAAGGATTCCTTTTACTCCCTTCCCTTTTTTTCACCATAACAAAGTAGAATATCAATGTATGAATTGGTGGGATGAGGACTCTGGATAAGAAAGAAATGACAACATTGTGTTTTTTCAAATCTACATATGAATAACTTTATCACTTTAACAATTTTTTTTTTAAATTGTGTATTGTCTCAATTTTATAATATTAATGTATGAGAGAAGTCTCAAAACGATATGAGTGCTCCAATTCAATTGATAAATTTTTTAACTTGCCCAAATATGGCACACATATCTGTGAGTAGAATCAACAAAATTGAGTCTGCTTTGTAAAAGTGGTGTTAAACATTTCACATTACTTTTGAAAAAAAAAATCTTAAGTTGATTAAAAATAGTAGAGTAACGTGTATTTGTGTAAAACATAACAATTTATCATCTTCCAAATCAACTTTCAAAACAAGTTACAAACTATTTTTGATACATCATTCTTATAATGTAATGTCTTTATTTGGTCAAATGAACACATTTACTCTTCCGTATCTTAAAATTTTGCATAGATAATTTTTTACGTATATTAAAAAAAATAGTTTTTATGTGTTAAATAATAAAAAAATAAATGATATGTATTGTTGTTTAAGTATTGAATAAGTTAAGTGAAAAAATAATGATATTAATGTAAATAGATGAGTGTCGGAAGCATAAAATTATAAAATAAAATAAAATAAAATAACTTTTCATTTATTGGTATACAATTTTGTAAGAAACAATAAAAAAAATCATTTGCAAACTCTTGTAATTCAAAGAGAGAAATAAGTATAGCACATTTATCTTTAAATCAATATACCATATTTTCAATGCCCAATAATATTATGTAATTATTTTGCTCTATTCATACCAACAATTATATAATCTTGATACTTTATGATACATTTGATCACTTTCAAAATTGAGATTTTATTCTTTCTTCATTCATCTTGCTAAGACTTGCATTGATCATGAGAATAAAAAGTAAGTACAGAAAATCGTATCAAGATTCATTATATGATTACTTTTGTAATGTCTTCCGTGATCATATATAAAACGAGTGGATATCCATATGTAATTATAACGTATTTAGAATATTTAAAATACTGTATTAAATAGAAAAGAAAAATCAAGAAAATTATCTTTCTTCGTGACTAATTTAGTTAAATACTCCTATTAAAAGTCTTGTAAGTGGCGCCAATTTCAAGTTCAAATTTTAAACAGTGGATGACTCTTAACTCTAACGCAGTACATCACATTCATGAATCATGAATCATGACGACAGGGTTGGATTGATAAATTCAACAAAAAAAAAAAACTTTACTTTATTAATAAATTAACAATAAAATATGTACAATTTTCATCATACTCTATTATATATAAAATATTATATTTTTATTTTTATTTTTGAGGATTAGGCTTAAACATGACTACATGAGATTGAATTATATGATTAGCACATAAATACAATTAGCTGAGTATATTACTTTGCTTAATAAAATTCACACGGAAAATAAAATAATTCAACATCAAACCTATTTCTCAGATTTTTCACGTCTTCAATCTAGCTTAGGCACGCTTTTTTTTTTTTTGGTACTCAAATAGATATAAAAAAAAGTCAGACGTTAATTATTTAAGCATGCAATTAAAAAAATATTGTATTAATTTATTCTACATAAATGATTGTTCGTACTATGTATGGATTTGCTACCAGCTATGAATATGGTATACTTTATTTTTGAATTACAAAAAATGTGAGTCATTTTTAATGAGAGAGAAGGAATATTATAATTTGAATTCTTGACTAATTTTAATTTACTTTTTTTATAAATTATAAAAATGTGTGGTCATATTGTGTGTCATCTTTCATTAAATATATAGAGTATTTTAATTCGAATTCTTGAAAAAAAATTCACTTTTTGTTTGTGTACATTGTATAAAAGACATAATCATTTCTTGACTTAATATCAATTGTTTGTAGCTTGATCACTCAAAGATAAAAGATCGCTCTCCTTTGTGTTATTTTTACAAAATTTGACTTTTCATATATTTATTTTTTCAAGCAATTTTACCAAATTTTTGCGTGAGTACTTATGACTCATAATACAATATCCTTCCGTCTTATAATAATATAATAATTTTAAAAAAAACACAAAGTATATGATCTTATTATAATAAAATAGAAAGAGTGCAATAAAATACTACAAAGGATATGATTTTAATATAATAAAATAGAAAGAGTACAATAAAATACTACGCCAAGCGAAAGTAAAATTATAGTAGTAATATTTTACAAGATCAATGAGTACTGCAATATACTTAATGCAAAATATATATATATATATATATATATATATATATATATATATATATAAAATATTTTTTTCTTTTACTTGAAACAACATCTACTCAATATTACAATTACTTAGAACATAGGTCATGTACATGCACTGTTTTTTTTGTGTTTTTTTTGTTCAAACTCATTTAACTAAACTTCTACCAGTGTCAATGTAAGAGCTCGTTTAATTGCCACACTCAATTATTCACCCTCTTCAATTGAACCGAGTTCGAAGTATTGAACCGATATTTCATTTTTTTTTCCAGCTTTTTGCCACTTGTTGCTGAGCAATTAACTAACAATGGAGTTGTGTATGTGTGTTCTTTTTTGGGGAACCTTAACCACTAGGCTACATTAGCTAGCTAGTTTATGTGTGTTCTTTTTTTCTCCAGCATTTGTGCAGCTTTTTTGAATTTATTTTTATTTTATTTTTTTATATTCTTTTTATCATTTTCTTTTAATATTCTATTTCTATCTATTTGTTTGGATAATCTTTTAATTAGTTTAATTAAAAATATACATTATCAAACTAAAAAATTAATAATTTATTTATTAATAATTAAAAAATATTAATATAACTTTTAAATATAATATTTTAAAATTTTTATTTTATTTTATTCAAATGAAAAACATATTTAATTATTTTTATTTAAAATACATAATTAATA
Organism: Euphrasia confusa; assembly: GCA_954870475.1. Classification (NCBI taxonomy): domain Eukaryota; kingdom Viridiplantae; phylum Streptophyta; class Magnoliopsida; order Lamiales; family Orobanchaceae; genus Euphrasia; species Euphrasia confusa. Next base: position 38,200,811 of record OX940954.1, read on the forward strand.
AAACAACAAATTAAAATATGTATTTTTATTTAAAATGAAAAATATAAAAAGTAAAAAAGAAATAATGGTGCGACACATATATTGAGTTCAAAGTAGTAGATGAACGTAAGTGTTAAAATATTGAGTTGAGTTCATACTTAGTAGATGAATGTAACTGTTAAAATATTGAGTTAATTTAGTTAGGTAAATAATAATTGAAAAAAAGTAAGAAATGATTAAATGTGGTTGATGAGTATGAAGCTACCAAACCAATCACATCTATCTTCAATGTATGTAATTGTCCATTTTTTATTAGAGCATAAGATATGCGAAATTCTCACTTTTTGTGGATACCATTTATCGTCACATTATCATGAAATGAGCAAATGAAAGAAATGTACAATTCCATACAATTGTAAACGAAAAAGGTTACCGTTGTTGCACCAGGTGTACTAGACCTTTTATACACCGTCAATCATATTAAGCCACGTGTCATTATTATAAAATTATTTGTATTATGAGAATTTTTTATAATAAGATAAATCTCAAATAAATTATTTAATAAAAATTTACAATTTTTTTAGCATAATTAACTTAGTAAGAAGATTTAAATTATCATAAATAAATTTAAAATTAAATATTTTACTAGCATTAATTAAATTTATAAGAATATCATTAAATAAATTTGTACTAATGAATTAATTAAATTAATTAATTGCAATTTTTTGTACGTGCTTATAATAAAAATAATAATTAATTGAATAAAGTAAATTAAACAATTTGAAAAATCCAAAATTGCCTCAATAATATTAATTTAATGAATTAATTAAAACGAATTACATTAAAAATTTGTAATTGCGAATTTTCCAATAAAATCTAACAAATTATAAAAACAATTATACTAGTATTTTTAAAATTTGCTTATTGCATGATCTATTAAATATGAAATTTTATTTATTTAAAAATAAATTTAATCTCAAAAGTATTCGTGCTTCGGATCCGTATTACTCAATAATAAATTTTTATATTTTTAATTTAAACAAATATTGAAATAGTTTTTTGATTGACTCGTTTTTGGTGTGTTTTTCTAAGTGTTTTTTTTAGGTTTTATGTGTTCATGTTGGGTTGTTTTTAATTTTGTGTGATTTTCATTTGATTTGTGTGTTTCTAGGCTTTGGAGAGGTTAACGATCGAAAAAAAGTCAAAAACAAAAGGAAAAGAGTCAAGAAAAAAATCTACGCGCCTCGTAACATTTTTCAAAATAAATTTACGCGTAGTGTAACCTGCTAATTTACATTTCCTTTATTACTTTACACACCTCTTTTAAAATTTTATTTTATTTTATAATTTATTAATTTAATTGGTACATTTCTTTTATAACAAATATTATCCTCAAATCACATCCGCCATTGAAGAACTACTAGTATAATATTCTTCATCTTCTTTAACGAGCTTTGATTGAACTCAAAATCTTGTTCTCTTTAGACATATTAAAAAAAATTGATTTTAACTAAATTTAATTTTTTATTTTTTTTATCAAAAATTACTCCAAGAAAAGTGGGACACTTGACTAAATCACCTAAAAAAAGTATACTTAGCTAAATCCCAATGGGTGAAGTCACTGCCCATGGATAGCTAAGAATTAACCTAAATATCATGATCCCAAATTTTATTCTTATTATTATTATTATAGTATTAACAATAAAAATATATAAAAATATAGATGACTTTAATTAAATATTAATAACTAACTAAAAATTTCAAAACGCTGACATGAAAAGTGAAAATGGTCACCAGAGCATCTCCAATGCTAAAAGCCAATTTTCAATTTTTGTGAATCCTATTACATGTCACCTCATATCAAATTGGGCAAATAAATAAAGTGGACAACTTTGTAAAATGGTAAAGCCCACTTACATCTTTTAAATGATAAATTAGAATGTGAATTGAATAATTTAATATTAAAACAAACACACACAAAATAAAAAAGCTTACATGAATAGTGATAGTGGGCTTGCTACCACAAAGGCCATGCCCACTTTTTTATTTTCCATCCAATGTTATTTTTTTTAAAACTAAGGTGCCCATGCTCACTTCACTTGGTCCAATGAGGTGAAATGGGCAACATTGAAAATGCTCTGACAACCACAATTTAGAGCATCTCCAATGGTATACCTCACTCTAGGTACAATTTAATTGACACATCACACATTAATTTGTACCCATCAATTTGCACTTCTTCATCCCAATGATTTTGAGGTACAATTCTTCTTCTTTATGCATGTGGGTCCCACAATACAAGACACATCAAATTTGTACCTAGTATCAAATATTTGATACTCTTTTTTCTCTCTATCAATTTGTACATTAATCCCCAATGGTGTACCTAGGTACAAATTTATGACACATGAGATTTGTACCTACCATTGAGGATGCTCTTACATGTTCACTTTTTTCATTTTTGCTCAAATGATAATTTTATTTTTTTTATTTTTTGGTACTAAGAGCATTTCCAATGCAGTCTATTTGAGTGCATTGGCATTTGAGCCAAGTAAAATGGACTTGAGCATTCAAAATTGATTTTTGTTGCATTGGAGCAAATATGAAAATAATGGGCATGTCCACTGTTTTGACCATGCCCAATTCTGACATGTGGGCCATAATTTTTATTTTTTTTACTTTTTGTATGTTGTAGACTTATAATAATAATATTTAATTAATAAAATTAGAATTTTAAATATGGAAAGTGTGTTTTTACATTGGAGTGAATTGCCCACTTTAATATGACGTGACAATAAATGAGCCCACAAAAGTAAAAAATGAGCTTTGTACATTAGAGATGCTCTAAAATCCCAAAGTGCCAAATAAACAACATTGAAGATGCTATTAGAAGAGAATACAACACCACTGATCTTCTTCCTGTCTTAACATGAACCCAAAATAAATGATAATAAATTGATATTCAAGCTCCACACTAACAGTAGAGCAACGTCGCCCCAAAAACACTAATCACGGCTCTTTCAATTGACATATGAGTATCAATGAACCCAAAATAAATGATAATAAATTGATATTCAAGCTCCACACTAACAGTAGAGCAACGTCGCCCCAAAAACACTAATCACGGCTCTTTCAATTGACATATGAGTATCAATAATTGCGGTACGACAATTAGCTATATATTGTAGTTAAAGTGCAACAATTTATTTTTATTTATTTATTATTTATTAGTTAACTTTTGTCTAAGAGATTGCACTTTTTTTTTGATAAGGAGGAGAGACGAGATCCTCCATCTCCACCCTATCGGAGGTCCCTCGATCGAGTAGAATGTAAATCGAGGGATGTGCCCGAGTAGCAGACACCTGTGCGAGAGAGCAAACAGGTCAAACCCGAGTAGCAGACACCTGTGCGAGAGAGCCAACGAGATCCTCCACCTCCACCCTATCGGAGGTCCCTCGATCGAGTAGAATGTAAATCGAGGGATGTGCCCGAGTAGCAGACACCTGTGCGAGAGAGCAAACATAAATCGAGGGATGTGCCCGAGTAGCAGACACCTGTGCGAGAGAGCAAACATGTCAAACCCGAGTAGCAGACACTTGTGCGAGAGAGCCAACATGTCAAACCCCAAGACAAATCTTTATAATATTTCAATGAAATTTTGTCCCACCCGAGATTCGAACTCTGCGTCGCCGGAGAATATTTCACCCACATCATTACAGGTCTTACCACTCGACTATGCCACTGGGAACAAGAGAGATTGCACTTTTGGAGCAGTTATATGTAAGCACTTCCTCATTCAAATTATAATGAATAAATAAATAAGAAAAACATTTTTTTTATCATCTCCAAACATATTGATATTTATATTGATATTGTACCCCACTTTGGATCAAGCTCTCATAATTTTGTTTTTGAACTTTCGCAACAGATTTCATGCTAATGGAGGATTAGTGGTGAGTCTTTTATAAACTAGACAAAACTTTTATTCTTTTTCTAATATAAGACTTGATTTCATACCCCCAAATATATATACAACTTAATTATGGTGAATTTGTGAGTAACAAATATTAATCTTTTAAAATTTTATTTAGAATTGCACTTTAATTTCAAATTATTACAGTACTATTTAAATATCTATTTATACTTTTCTTTATATAGTAGAAGAGGGAGCAGATAATACGGTAGGCCGCGATACAGTGGAACAACAACGCCCATTGATAAGAAAGATAGGCCAATGGCAGATGATAAAAAGAGACTAAGAGAGTAGAGTACCCACAGCTCTCGCTGCCAAATTATGGAGTCCTCCACCCAATTCTCGACCGTTGCTTCCCGCCATTTCACCCCTTGTTCTTTCTCGCTTCGAATCCCCAAACTGCCCCTCCCCAATAGCTCCTCTTCCCGGAGATTCTCCGCCCAGCGCCTCGCCCTTTCCTCCGGAAACTCATTCACCGTAAGCATCGATACTCGATCAACCGACGACTATTGCAATTTCTACTTGTTGACCTTCTTTTGATTTTCGATGCAGAGAGAGTTATGGGGGGTGATCAACTCCAGGAGCTGCGTGATTCAGCCAAGGCAAATGCGAGGGTTTGTGCGAGCGGAGATGTTTGGGCAGCTGACCGGTGGGCTCGAAGCCGCCTGGAACAAGCTCAAAGGAGAAGGTTCGTTTATTTTTTCCGTTTTTAAAATTCTTCGTTTTGACTTCTTATCTTCGTAGTGACAGAAATACGCATCGTAATGGATGTATGATGGTCTGATTGATCTAAATTTGAGTTGTATTAAGGGAACTGAATCGATTTTATAGTTTCGGAGATTGAACTGTAACTTTAAATTATAGGGTGAAATCACTGAATGTAGGAATTCACTTTTTTTTGTTTGTGCATTTTACGAAATTCAGAGGTTTTGACTAAGGAAAATATTGTGGAACCCATGAGAGACATCAGGAGAGCTCTTTTGGAAGCAGATGTAAGCTCATCATTATACTCTAAATATTGTTAACCGAACTATAAATTCGATTCTCACTTGTGCACTTTTTTTTCATTCTGTTGACAGGTTAGTCTACCTGTTGTTAGAAGATTTGTTCAGGACATAAGTGATCAAGCTGTGGGAACTGGTTTGATCCGAGGGGTAAAACCGGATCAGCAATTAGTGAAGGTATTATGCTTAACGATTTTCCTCCAATATTCCCCTCTTACTGTCTTTCTCATTAAATAAAATGTGCCTATCTGGTGATCATATTTTATTCCAATGAGCATGTCTGGTAAAATCTAGAATAAAATTGCTTTGCCTTGAATCGTGCCCTGTCCTGGTCAAAGTTGAATACACAGTTGTTGGTGAATGTTTCATTGTACTTATATACCAAACTGAATAACTTATGGGTTGCAATCCTCATGGAGTGTTTTAGATATGTTCATGCTCTAAATCTTTGTTCTAAAAACTGCTAGGCGCTAGTCGGGGCCTAGAGTATAAACAATTTCACATAAATGTCTCGCACTACATAATTATTAAATCTATCATATGATAAATAAAAGAAATATATTAAATTTTGCATGAATTGTATTTCAACATTTTAAAATTACTGTATATTTTATTTTATTAATTATCCCCATTTCAAAAGTTACAATTCTATGTTCCATAAGGGGTCAGTATATAAATGCTAGTTATATTTTGTCACTAGAGTTGAGCTTTACCTGGAATGTCTATTACCTTACCTTCTTTTTTCACACAGATTGTGCGTGATGAGCTTGTAAAACTAATGGGAGGAGAAGTTTCTGAGCTGGTTTATGCAAAATCTAATCCAACTGTGATTTTGTTGGCTGGGTTGCAAGGTGTTGGGAAGACAACTGTCAGCGCAAAACTAGCTTTATATCTTAAAAAGCAGGTGCTCGTTCTTCAATATGTTTTATTCTATGATCTGACGATACTTCTCATTTCCTCTAAGAGTTAGTAGCCCCAAGATTATGTTCCACATAACATACTTAAAGGTAAAATGACATAACTAACAGGGGAAGACTTGCATGCTAATTGCTGGGGATGTCTACAGACCTGCTGCGATTGACCAGTTGGTTATTTTAGGAGAACAGGTACTTCTGTGCCATGAATTCTCTCTCTCAGTCAGACAGATGTCAACATTGAACTAATGTCATAGATTTTGTAGTTAAATATTATGCTATCATCATCATTTATGTGGATATAGTAAAACATTGAAATGAAACGTGGGTAAATTTGGTGAACTGAGGATGCCACAAAATGACTTGGACGTCATATTTAAAACTAGTTTTGCAGTTAGATTGGTTTGTCCCGATGGGAATTTGATAAAGATTTGATTGGTTTATATGTGGGCCCTGAAGCTATTTTAGGAAACTATTTAATAATAAAATGCTAAGTATGAAGTAGTTACTGATATTATTGAGGGAATTATTACTTGCAACTGATGATTCTTATTAGTGTTGTAAGCGAAGCTCTTGAGTAGCACTGGAAAAGTATTCCTTAACGTGTTGTATGATGCAATCCATAATAATCTTCTTGACCGTGTTCATTTCTCACTTACAAGCTTTGAGCAGGTTGGGGTGCCTGTTTATTCAACAGGAACTGAGATTAAACCTGCAGAAATAGCAAAGCAAGGGTTGCAAGAGGCCAAGAAAAAAAATGTTGATGTGGTTATAATGGATACTGCTGGAAGACTTCAGGTGAGATTACTTGTCCATGAGAACTTAAGCACACAACCATAAAAAATGTCTTCAATACCGAACTGAGGAAATGAATTTTTCTTCGTATCAGATAGATAAAGCAATGATGGAAGAACTGAAAGATGTGAAAAGGGTACTAAACCCCACAGAAGTTTTGCTTGTGGTGGATGCAATGACTGGACAAGAAGCTGCTGGTAATTATGCTCTCGTAGTCTTTAAAAGGATTTATGGCTTGTTAAAAAATTGAGTAACTGTCTTATGCGAGCATGGGTTGGCACTTGGCATTAGTTGTCTCCCCCATATTTTTTTTATTTCCTTTATTAGCCTCCCTAGTTTCTGTGCTCCCTTAGTGTCATATCAATAATTATTGATAATCATGTTCAGAACTTATCTATATGGTTAAAATATAATTTCTCATTTACTCGTGATGATCTTTATATATTTAGCCTTGGTCACAACCTTCAATGTTGAGATTGGAATAACTGGTGCCATTTTAACGAAGTTGGATGGGGATTCTAGAGGTGGTGCAGCATTGAGTGTAAGAGAGGTCAGATATCTGTATCCCCTTGAACTTATTGATATGAACAGAATTATTAGATATAATCTACAGCAGGGTCTGTGTTTCTCAATTAATGAAATTTGATGTCTTATGTTATGTCCATGAATTATACAATGCCGAATTGGATGAATTTAGTCACGCTTTTCTAGCTGTAACTACGTATTTTTATGAATACTACAAGTATTTAGCATATGATTTTCAAGTTTCAACCAAAGCTGAAATCACCCGATTGCCCATCACATCTATAAAGCGTTCTAGAGTCTAGAGATGCACTCAGCTAATTTTTTCTTGAGCATTGTTGACTAAATTTAAACAGCTATTTCGAGAATTTTGATTGGCTGAAAGGTTTAAATGGCAATTTTCATTTGGGCTTGTCACAGGTGTCAGGGAAGCCAATCAAGCTTGTAGGAAGAGGAGAGCGTATGGAAGACCTTGAACCTTTCTATCCAGATCGCATGGCTGGTCGTATCTTAGGAATGGGTGATGTTTTATCTTTTGTTGAGAAAGCTCAAGAAGTTGTGAGTTTTGAAACTACTCTCCAATTGAATCCATATATATATAAAGGCTACTATGAGAGCACCTCAATATGTATAGTATGGTAAACTTTTTCAAATAAAAATTCATATATATATATATATATATATATATATATATATATATATATATATATATATATATATATATATATATATATATATATATATATATATATACTATGAGAGCAATGTATAGTATGGTCAAACCTTTTCAAATAAAAATTCATATTTATAAGTTGAAAATTCTTACTGTTCAACACAATGTATACACTTGTTTTGAATAGTATAAATTTTTACCCTAGAAGTATAATATTTTGCTCGAAAATTTTGACCGCTACATAAAAATTGGTTTTGGAAACAATATACCCTATAAGTATAAGTTTTTGTTTGAAAAGTGTGATCGTTGTACATAACACATTGTTTTATGTTATGTGACTTTCGATAAATTGAGTAGATGCGCCAAGAAGATGCTGAAGAATTGCAGAAAAAGATCATGGGTGCAAAATTTGACTTCAACGACTTCTTGAAGCAAACTCGTGCAGTTGCACGAATGGGTTCAATGTCTCGTGTTATTGGAATGATTCCAGGAATGGGAAAGGTACAAAAACATGATCTGATTTCAGTTATATGCTTACGACTATTTTCTCTCAGTGATTTAATGGTGGTGCTTTGAGAATGTCTTCTGTCACCTTCCATTATTTATCTGGTTCATAAATTGACATAATTATGACAACTGTGAAACCATGTTCTTGTGAGATTATTCTATACTGTTACCAGATGATATAATAAATGGAAAGTTAATGTTCGTAAAATGCTTAACTATATCTATTCAGTTAAGTTTCCAGGAGCTTTCAGAATCACAACAAGTTACTAAATTGATGTATGCAATCAGGTAACACCTGCACAAATACGAGAGGCAGAAAAGAATTTGAAACTAATGGAGTCTATGATTGAAGCGATGACTCCAGGTTATTTCTTTTCTCCTTTTTATCCCACAAACAGCAATTCTAGCGAGGCACTTGTACAAGTATCTTTACTTTACTCTTAGATAATGTTTACCTTCTTGCTCCATAAGTGATGCTAAAGATTATAAGTATCTCAGAAGCATTTTATGTATTTGGTTGTATGATTAATCTGCTTTGAATTTTGTTCAATTGCCTTAACTGGATTTCGAAGAACCTACATGGAAACATGGAATTTGTATCTGATTCATGTTTGTTTTTTAGAATGTTACATTTTAACAATGCTATTGAGATTTAGACGACCTGAAATGACCATTGACGTTTTACACAAGTTGCAAAAAAAATCCATTATCTTCCATAATTGCTACTATCTTAATAAGGTATTTCAAATTCCCCGGAGCATTTCCTTAAACGATTACACCCCCTATTGAGATTGCAATTTGTGAAACAGAAGCATAGTCAAGGATATTTGTAATTTTCAAAGAAAGAACGGTTATTTATTCTTATTGCTATCTTCAAGGACTAGATCTCAAAGTGTATTTTTTTTTTTTAATTTCAATTAATTCTTAAAAAACAAAACTAGTGGACATTGAAAATTTCTGTTTCTGTTGTGCTTTGCATTTTCTCATTGGAGGACCCATCTGATATATTCATCTGGCTATATGCAGAGGAAAGGGAAAAACCAGAATTGTTGGCAGAATCGCCTGAGAGGAGAAAACGTGTTGCTCAAGATTCTGGAAAAACCGAGCAACAGGTATAGATGGAGAGATGCATTTAATAGCCAGAATGGAATAACTGTTTCTCCTTGTTTTTTTCCTTTTCCTATGAACTTTCAACTGTGAACATCGATTTTTAGGTGGGCCAAGTCGTTGCTCAACTTTTCCAAATGCGTGTACGCATGAAGAACTTAATGGGTGTCATGGAGGGTGGATCGCTTCCTGCATTGAGCAATCTTGAGGAGGCCATGAAGGCAGAACAGAAGGTTATCTTGCTTTTATTAATTTCTGTATTAGTTATTTGAGTTATAGGAATTTAGGAACTCTAGAATGAGAAAATTATGGACAGCTTAGGGAATATGACGGAAAACGTTGTTGAGAAAGTTGCATATAGAAGCAAAAAATCATAAATTTAAAAGCACAAACCATCCACAGTCAGAAGCAAAAGTTGGCATTAGAGAAACACGAATTTCTTTATCTCTTGTTCTTCGAGTCCCCCGAATGTATTTACATTTTCACTTAGATGAATATATGAACGTCCGTTTATGCACATTGACTGTTTAGCTAAGTTTCCTTTTAATGTTCAGGCTCCCCCAGGCACAGCAAGGAGAAAGAGAAAATCACAATCAAGAAAGCAGTTTGTAGAATCATCTTCTTCTAGGCCTAGCCCTCGTGGCTTTGGGGCCAAAGATTAAGCAAATTGTTGATTTCAAATTTCATCAATCTACACATCTTGGGGCTACTAATCCAGACGAACTACTGTCAGTAGCTTCGGAGATTTTACACGATAAAAACTTTTGATGGAGGTGAACAATCTAGACAGCATGCGGTGTGAGATTCGTAGGATTGTGTAAAAACCTTGTTCTGTAACATGTAATGATGCAAAGTATATTTTTAAACTCCGCTATTAATCTTTAGTTAGTTAAAAGACTGCCAATATTTTTTTTTCCAAAATACTAGAAAGTGGTTAAGATCCTTAATTGTTGGAAGCATATTGGGGATTTATTGACATGTGTTAGATGAACCTTTCTATACAAATAACCTTCCTATCCAAGAGTCTCTTGTTAAATACTCAGAGAATAAAAATCTGGAATTAGCTACCATTGAAGATAACATGGATAGCTCCGAGAGCTTTCCATCTGTTGACGCTGAAAAAGAATTGAATACGGGCATCGACAATGATTTTGAGGTTGACCCCATATCATCAAACGTTGCTGCCATTGAAGATAACATGGCTGGCTCCGGGAGCTTTCCAGCTGTTGACGCCGAAAAAGAATTGAATACGGGGATCGACATGGATTTTGAGGCTGTATCCTCAAACGTTGCTGCCATTGAAGATAACAACATGGCTAGCTCCGAGAGCTTTCCAATTCCAGCTGTTGACGCTGAAAAAGAATTGAATCCGGGCATCGTCAACAATTCTGAGGTTGACCCCATACCCTCAAACGTTGTTGCCCCAAATGAAATCGAGGTAAGATGGTTGCACATCCTAACTAATTCAAATATAGTTTTAATAAAGCAATTTATTTTTGTTTGCATGCTGATTACATATATTTCTACTGTAGGAACAAATTGAAGCAGAGCGAATGGAAGAACACAAAAGGAAGGATGCTATTCAGAGTTTTAAAACGGCCCTTATTGTTTCAGGAATCGTCGTGGCTGTTACAGGTGCGGTTTTTGCGGTGGTCAAGAAACTCAGAGAGAAGTGAAGATGATTAGTATGGACGAGGGAAATATGGTGCTCGATCGGAATATGAATGTTGCTGGCAGTACTGTCGTTTTCTAGTTGGTTTTTGGTGGAATTATGTATGATACTATGGATCAGTAGTGTTGTTGAAGATAATGCTATTTTTGAAATTAGAATTCCAATTTAACACCATTTCTTCTTTTCTCTTCTTCATCTCGTGTAGTACTGATTCTTTGTGTCTGAGTATTGTTCAGCAAATCAAAAACATCTTTCATTTGATCATGTGCAATAAAAATAAAACAGATTTCCATATAAACACCATGCACAATTAACACATGAAAATGCATATACATTTATTGTTCAAGCATTTCAAATTTTGTAGTTTCGACGTTGAGATTATGAATTTTTTATTACTGTGGATTTTTAGACGTCTATGGTAGTATGATCAAACATGTGTAAAACTAACAGTCTACATGTTAATAAAGTCACAATGCATGCTTTTGTGAAATGATTTAAGCATATTTTCTGTGTACAATTACTTGTGTTCATATTTTATATATTCGAAACTGAATAGTAGTATATTTCTTTCAAACTCCTGCAGCAATGCTGAAAATAGAAGCAGCTGGATTATAAGCCCGTCGTGAAGGCTTCACGTTCGATTCATCTAAACCAGCTCTCGTTTTGCCTGGGCCCACAACCGCACATTGACGACGGAATATGTCTGCAAATTTGTCGGAAGAAGAGGAACCCGAAAACGACTCATCCAAAAGCAAGTGACTACAGCTGAATTCACCATCATCATCATCAGCAGCATCACCCGTAGACTGATCTTTCGACTCCTCCTCTTCTAACAACTCATCTCCAACGAACTCACAATCACCTTCGACTACAAACGGATGACTCAGCAACATATCAGCCGTGAACCTCAACGTCGAATCCCTCACAAAACAACGCTCTAGAAAATCCCTCGCCTCCTCTGACTTAACCTCCTCGATCGAAGGCATTCCATCTTCGGCCTGAATGCTGACTAGGATTTCCTCATTGGTTTTTCCTCCCCACGGCCTCCTCCCGGTCAACATCTCCAGCACCACACATCCAACCGCCCAAATATCAGCCGGCGCTTCCTGCACCAGATCCATCACAGCCTCCGGCGACAAGTACATAGCCGTGCCCCTCGGACAGGGCACGCTCCCTTTCTCCTTGGCCAAACCGAAATCCCCGATTTTCGCCGTCGTCCGGCGGCCGGCGGGAACGAGCAACACATTCCCGGGTTTCAAATCGCAGTGCACGTATCCGGCGTCGTGGATGTGTTTCACGCCTCGGAGCAAAGACCTCGTGTGCGCCTTGACTTCGGGTTCCGGCAATCCGGCGGCGGAGATGTCCGGCGAACGCCTGATCCTGTCGGATAGAGATCCGGCGGAAGCGTATTCGAGCAGGAGGTTGTAGTAAAGGCGATCGGTGTTGCGGCCGAGCGTCGTCTCCGCGCCGAAGCACTGGATTAGGTGAGGGGACCCTCCGAGAGCGGTCATGATCTGCTTCTCCCTTGCGAGCGTGTCGGAAACGGAAAGCTCGGCGGACTTGACGGCGATCTGAGGCGGAAGGGAGTTGTGTTTGGGGCGGCGATTGGTGGCTTTGTAAACACGGCCGAAAGTGCCTTTGCCGAGCAGCGGACCTCTGCACCATTGGACGCTGTCTCCGCAATCGGTCATCGGACGATCGTCGCTTTTCATATTGTTGAGATTTCTTAGGAATTATAATAATAATAATAAAGTAATAATAAAATGGGATTGGGATTGGGGAAATTGATGAATGGGGAGAGCAGAAAGTGATGGTGGCGAATATATGGAGTAGTACACTACTGTATATAGAGAGAGGTTTAGGGTTTTGTAAAAAAAAAATTAATTGCAAACGCGATTTAATTATACGTACACTAAAAAAATTATATATAAAAAATTGTTTTCCGAAAAACTTTCTAGTCACACTTTTCCCGTGCAAACACAATTTTGAGCGTTTTTTAATGATTAAAATTGGTTTTGTGGGTGTTCGATTAATGAGTGATTAATGTGAACCTAAAATGAATTGAAGTGAACTAGTCCTCTTGCCCGTGCGATGCACGTGCTTTAATTCCATTTTTTTTACTCGGATTAGTGCTCAAACTACTTAAATTTAATGTTTAACATGAACTGATTTTAGATGTAGATGATGGAAAAATAAAGATTATGTGATGATTTAATTGAAAAAGTACATATAAGAAATTACATTGATATTACAAATTTTGGAATACTTCTTTATAGACAACATTTTTTGTTCTATTCGTAAGACGTCCACGCTCATCACAAAGAAGAAGCTTCAACCCGGTCGTGTTGGTTACTCTAGACAACGCAACGTACAATTGACCGTGGGTAAATACTGGTTTCTTCAAATATATTGCAACATTTGTCAACGACTGACCTTGACTCTTATTAATCGTCATGGCATACGATATCATAATCGGAAATTGTCTTCGTTGGAATGAAAACGAGAATTTGGTATCTGAGGGCGTCAGGGCAATTCGAGGAATAAAAACCATTTCCCCAGAATTATTTCCTCCTAATACTTTGGCCTGGATAATATAATTACCGAGTTGCGTTACAACCATCCTGGTACCATTGCATAGACCGGCAGAGGCATCCATATTCCGCAATAGCATAACGGGCACCCCAACCTAATAAGAAACAGTAGATGTATCAATAACTATATACCATGTCCCATCATTTCATAAATTGTTTAATTATATAAAAGAAACATAACGTGGCTTGACTAAGAAAATATGTTGGAAAATAAAAATAAAGCTAATACTTATTTTAATTAATAGAAATAGATTTTAGTAAAAAATTTATAATAATACTAACCTTCAACTTCAGCTCGTGGTTTGGCAGTCCGGAACACTTGATGGTATTCAAAAACTCAACCGAATGCATTTGATCAAACATATTATCTCCGCGTTCGGAAGGCACAATACTATCGGAACTCAGGTAAATTCTTTCGTCGGTATTATGCATTGCAACCATGTAATCATTTATCTCATTCACGTCATCCAGAGTCGGCGCAAGAATCGCCCTTCCGTCTAGAAAATTGATATCCCCTATGTGTTCATGGAAAGACGGATACGCGGCCTCAACAATCGATTGAATATAATTATTCGATTGAGTTATCAAATATTCATTCGGGATCTCTATATCTATTTCCCCGTCGTTGTCGCCGCCAGCAGTACCATCCCCTATAGAAGACAGCCAATCCGAGAACTCACGCAACTTACGACCATCATTTCCATCGCCGACATTTTGCAACCTCATGTTCTTGGTCAGCCGCAAAACTTTGCAATTTATCCATATATCGGAAGAATTAATAGTGGCGTGAACAATATCCTGCCTCGTACCTTTAGGAATGACCGGTAGAATTTGACGAAAATCTCCCCCAAAAACAACAACTTTGCCTCCGAAAGGAAGATGCTCGGCTTCAGGTCGATGGGAGCTCATGATATCACGCATGGTACGATCAAGTGCTTCAAAACAATTTCTAGAAAAATAAAAACCAAATAAACATAAATATGAGTATATTAAACTTAAAATTAATTTGTAAACACATAAATATAAGACGGCAGACATCAAATAAATATACCTATGCATCATAGGAGCCTCGTCCCATATAATAAGTTTGGTCTTAATAATCAATTTTCCCAGATCGCTTTGCTTCTTGATGTTACACGTAGAGCTTTCATGCAAAGATATGGGAATCTTTAATCTGGAATGGGCCGTTCTACCTCCTGGTAAAAGAAGAGAAGCTATACCACTCGATGCGACATTTAGAACAATGTCGCCTCTAGCTCGAACAGCTGCTGAGAGAGTCTTCCAAACGAAAGTCTTGCCGGTTCCACCATAACCATACAAAAAGAAAACCTGGCCTTTTGGATCGTCGAGAGTTCGAACGATTGTTTTATAAGCCTTCCGCTGATCCTCATTCAACATGGCCACCAATTGATCGTACTCCACTCGCTGAGCATTTCTATCATAGGAAAGCTCGGCTGCTAAGAGGCTGTTTTGTCCAACAGTAAGATCAACGAATTTTGGATAAGGCATATTGGGAATATCTTTCAACGTTTGTCCTTGGCGCTTCATCATCTCTTCAATGAATTGTAAGCACAAATTATAAATTTCATCTTGCGAAAGAGTTACATCTGAGTATAACACAAAAAATCACGTCAATAATTTACAGTGGTAATTAAAATCTATCGCATGATATAAATTACATGCAAAATATCTAGTAAGAAGTCACATTTAATAACAGACACATATATCCTAATTAAATAAGAACAATGCATCAATATTAAAAACACTGACCAATTTTTTTAAAAAAATAGCAAAAACAATAATTGAGCCGATAATACTAATATTAATATATACCAAAACTTTAAACATAAAAATACCTTGATTATTGACGGTGTTACGATATATTTTCAGCACGTCAACAGATAAATAATCTTTGCATTCTTCCCAAACCTTTTCTGGGTTGGTCAATGCTGAACATGTTAGCATGTTGACGAAAAGTGTTCGCAACATGAAATCTGTATCCCACTTTGAAGCCTCTTTTAGTGCATCGATGTATTCTTTATCGTCATCCAACAAACCACGGGCAAAACAGGCTTCTTTATAGGTTGTATACGTCTTTCCATCGTACGTTTTAACATCATCGAAGGATGTGCAGCCACGAACGATATTGAGAAGAATTCTCAAATAATACAACTCTCCGGCTCCTGGATACATATAAGCTAATCTTCCGAGAGCTATTCCTCGTTGCCTCGGTCGCCATTCCATTTGCTGATCATTCCATACAAATTTCTGAGGAAATTCAGCATAAGTCAAGCTCCTCGCTTCAGGATATTTAGAATTCGCGTCGAGCCAAGCTGTGAACATTGTTTCTTTCGAAGAAGACTTCAACAAAACCTTTTTTGTCGACTCTTTGGCTCTAAACATAATATTCTGTTCTTTGTGACAATGGTAGCCAAGCCTAATGACATTCGGTTCTCTGAAATGCATTTCGTATGCAAACAACCTCCATGCAGCTTCGGAAGCGGATATGTACCTACAGTCAAAGTACTGTTTGATTTCATCAATAACTTTTTTTCCTTGACTGGGAACATAAGACTGATAAAATACAGCCGTTGTGCGATCATTCCCTTTGTGCACATATTTAAACAAATATTTGATGGAGCGCGATCTGTTGCACCATTCGACGTTAATATGCCTGCCATACTTTTTAAGCAGGGCAGGGTTGTGGGGTACGACAAACCTGCATTACGTAAGTAGAAGTAATAAGAATTTGTAATGGGTTGCGATTGTTATATATATTTAAATCTATATATGTAATTTTAAAATATTTATTATTTAAATTACATATTAATTAAACTTATAATAGACGAAGTTAAAAATGAAAATTACCTATTGTCGAGATCAATACCATTCTTATTGACGTATCGGCCTAGATCCCTTCGTCTGTACACGACGAAACCATCATTATCTACAGTAGTTCGGGTAGCAAAATTCTTTGGAAAATGCTTGGTGCATTTATTTCCGACCATGCAAGGTGATTTCATATTGGCAACTCCGCAAGGGCCGTGAAGCATGTGTTGTTTCACTGCTTCATAATACGCCTTGTCGTCACTTTCATTGGGGATCTCTGCCTTTATTATTCCGTCAACAACGTCAGCACTCACGTTCTCGGGAATACCCTTGAGAAAAATGAGAATGTGCGCATGCGGCAAGCCACGTTTCTGGAACTCCACCGTGTATATAACTGCAAAAAGCAGCGTTGGAGAACAACAATTAATTGATTGTAAAATACACCAACTGATGAATTAAACTTATTATTTGGTAACTTTATTAATATAATAAAATATTACCTGCGCTGGTTTCTCCAAAAATCTTGTCGAATCGAATTTCTCTCAACAAATTATCTAGCTTAGAGTGGAAAACCCGAGAAACTATATCTGGTCTGTCGGCAGCAGTGAGACCTCTTTTTTTAACATATCTTGTTATTTCATCCCAATTAGAATTGCACGTGAAAGTGACGAACAAATTCGGATATCCAACCCATTTGCATATAGACATAGCATCGTGATAGTTCTGTATCATGAAGCGTGCTCCTCCAACAAACGAAGAAGGTAAAATTATTCTCTTGCCAGTATTGGCGGCATTATCTTCTCCACGATGCAATGCATCATCCAACGCAGCGTAAGAGTCGCACCGAAAATCTTGTTGATGATTTTTCATGTAAGCAATACGGTAAGATTCAACCATAGTGTAGGCGTCGACAATAAATTGCTGAAACAAACGTCGACTGAATAATATGTGAGGAGACTCGTTGGACCTCTCCATGAGTCTGTAGGCAAAGTATTCTCGCATGGTAACAAATTTTTCTTTTTGCTCTCTGCTTCTATCAGTTTGACAGTGAACAACGTCATCTCTAAAACCGTCTTCTCCGAATAAAAACAGCAAGGGATATTGGAGAGGCAAATAAGCCGTGTGCAATTCATTTATGCGTTTCAACTTGCCGTCGTTTTTTTGTTCAACAATAATATCTCTCCGGTCCTTAAGATTCTCAACGTCTCCAACTATCAAGGCCGCAACTTCACTTGCTTGGGGCAAATTATGCGTACGTCCATCACTTTGTCTTTTAGAAATTAATCTCAGCCTGATTTCAGATGTTTTATCCTTTTTCATCTTTTCTCCGGAAGAACGAAAAGAACTCACCAATAAGTTGTTAGCATCTAAATTTTTTTTTAGAGATGTAACTATTTGAGATTCAATACTCTGAGACTCTTCGTCGTCTTCCTCATCTACCGGTTCAGATTCTTTTCTGTACAAACCAAAATTAATCAATTATGATATAATATAGACGCACAAAATATTCAAATACTATAAAATAGGTGGCTGACCTCATCATGTTTAATCGATGTTTTACTTCATTGTCCGTATCGTAAATGTACAACTGAGCAAACATTGGTTTTTCAGAATCTTCTGGCATCAAAGACCCAATTAGATGATAGTTCTCTCCATGTATCCTGTAGTTTGGCGGCGATCTTCCGGTATTATATGAATTATCAACTTTACCACCCATAGAAGTAAAGGAAAACATCATATTGTAGAATCTCATCGATTTTTGGAATTTTTTACTCATTTTGTCGGTCCCGTATAATAATTTTTTGTAGTCGGCAGGGGGATCTGGCATACCAGCTAATTTAATTTTTCCTGACGAATAGCAACACATTCAATAATATATCGATGAAACAAATGTTAAAATTTTTTACTAAATCCTTTTAGAATTTGACAAAAAGAAAGTTTAAGAGATAAACAAATCATGCATGCAACAGAGATTGAACAACGGATTTCCCCGCGGATTCCGGGCCTTCTCGAGTCTTTCGTCTAACCAAAATACAGCTTTACAGTGTTTACAGGTCCACTCAGGATCACCAATATCATGGTAACCTTGTAATGAAAGATTGAAGTTAAAAATAAATATTAGTAGAGGTTAAGTAAAATGACTCAAATAAAATATTTTTTTTATAAATAATGATACAAATATGTGTAACATCGTACCTGTGTTGTTATCAACCGTCGATTTAGGAAGTCTTTTATTTGTTGCATCGATCGCAACAAATGTATTTAAAATCTTCTCAGGTGGTTTGGTAACATTTGACGACCCAGCATTCACATGATTGGGGAGATTTGTAACATTATTCATACGGTTATTTTGCAGCAATGATGCTGAAATTTACATAATAAAAAGAAAGACAACTGATATTAATTATATGTGTAAACATTTTGTATGAGAAAATATAATAACATCATAACTAAATATATTTAAATAATTAATAAGTAAAATACCTGTTGTTTGAACGAATGAGAAATCAACATCCAAATTGCGCGCTGGTAGAATAATTATATTTTCTTTATTCCTGTTAGCATTAACCTCACTTGATTCCAAAATAGGAAAAGTTGAAACATTTGTACAATTCACAGCCGAACCAGGAGTTCCCACTAATAACAAAAAAAAATAATTAAACAATTTTTTTAAATAAATCAAATAAAAAGAGTCACTGTTTAAAAAATAGCGTATAACAATAAACGAACCGTTTGTTATGTCCATCAATGGCATGGTATTTTTATTCCGTTTCACATTATTGGCGACACTACTATTAATTGTTCGTTTGTTGTCGCGCTGCTCAGTCAGACACGATCTTTGATAAGGACTGATATTTTCCGCAGCCGTCCTATTATTGATCGTTGGAAGCCGAATTACTGCATGAAAGTCGTCAACGTAATAAATTCACTCTAAAATATCAGAAAAGTAATAAGATACATAATAAATTTTACATGAACCGGACACTCCTTTGGGTGAAACAACGATGCCTCCACCAACATTTTTATTGACGACGCTATTATTATTCGTATAAGACTCCAACACAAAAGTATCTGCCGATTTAAACAATTCAACCATATTAATTATTCAGTGATATAGTATGTAAAAAAAATATTGCATTAGTAAATGAAATGAGAAGACATGTTATTTAATTATACATTTCAAAGATAGAGTACACAAAAAACTAACCGTTTGTCATGTCCATCAATGGCAGTCCGTGTTTATTTCGTTTTGTAGTATCGACGAAACTGCCCAAGACTTTTCGTTTGTTGATGCGCTGATCAGTGACACACGAACTTTGATACGAAGACATATTTTGCGCGGTAGTGCCATAATTGTTCCTTGGAAGCTTACCTACTGCATAAAAGTTGTAAACGTGGTACATTAAATAAATCAGGACTATAGTAATAAGATTTTAACAACAAAGATTACTTGAGCCAGATACTCCTTCGGGTGAAATTACGATTCCTCTATTAACATTCTTTTTTACAGCGCTGGTATTATTCGCATAAGACTCCAACAGAAACGCATCTGAGCATTTAAAATCAATTAGTATTATCAGTTAACATGTATTTACTAAACCTATATCATTAGAAAACATTTCACGGAAAATACGCTTGTGTGAAATAATAACTGTAATCATCGCCGGTCCTCTTGTCCGTAATTCCAACTGGCGAGGTGCATTTGCCTTTTCCTTTATCTGTATATACAAAACAAACAATAAAACGATATAACTATTGACATGGTGTGTCCAATGGCGAAATCATTTGCCAAATAAAAAAAAGTTTATCGAAAAACATTACCTGTGTTCCTTGTATTTTTGCTTGACGACATTCTTATCGCCTAAATGAGTCATATGAGATTCTTCCACGAACATTTCAGATTGAAAATAACAAAATCAACAGTAGAAGACATTAGTTATTGTCTATTAGCAAGCAATTTATAAATATGTTTCCATTATAACAAATATATAAATCACTTACGCAGAATTTGAAAACTGGAATATGAGAATTGTCGTCAAGACATCTACAAAAAGAATAGCAATCAGAATTATACTTCAATTGAATTAATTAACGGGTCTAATATTGGGCTGATTATATAGCTAGAGATTTTTATGTAATTTGGAAAAGATCCAAAATATCTTTTTGGATAACAACAATTAGCACAATATTAGGAATACAATATAAATCAATACAAACACATACACAAAAATTAAAGACAATTCCTAAAAATCCGAACCATAAACTTAATTTTGGCAAATATTTTATACAGTATTATATAGTATGTATTATATTATTATACTCAATAATAAGTTACTATTGTATTACTTCCGGGGATCTTACTAAATATATATACATATATATCAGATAACTTAAATTTCAGGTGTATTTATAATAATATATTAAAAAAAACTTTCCAGTTATTATTAATTACAAATCAGAAACATAATTTTAAGATATCTTTATTTATTTCAAAAAATACGTAAACTATTATTGATTCAATATTAGAGAATGAAATAGAATATAACAAATTAATAAAGTTGTATTCAATGAAAAAAGTATAATATAATACTTTAATTTTTATTATCGGAGAATGGAATAGAATACAACGAAAGTAACAGGTAAAACAAAATTTGAATCAACACTTTTTTTATTAAAAATAAATAAATCGTAAATAATGAAATGTTGAAAATAAAATCCAAAGGAACATAAAATCCAAAAGATATAAATAGTTATTCAAAATTATTATTCCAAAAACATTAAATAATGATAAATAAATATGGTTCAAATAGAGACTTTAATCAGACTTTAACTTTGAAGAAATGGATCCCTGTTCGTCAATCGGATCATCATCGTCAGATATCATTTCCAAAACTCGTTTGCATCGCTTTTGAATTACTGGTGATTTGAAGTCTTCTTCAACATTCCCATCCAATTTTTGATCAACGTCGAATTCATTATCGTCAACAGAATCTTTGTAGGACATCAATGGATATCCCAATATTTTGTGATCCGTCTTCCTGTGAGATTTGATAAGTTCATCATCATCTGAATATTTATCTACCACAAACTCTTTTTCTCTGCCCTCGAGCTGCTTCGCCTCAGAGCTCACTTTGAACATTAACTCTCGTCCAATGAGGTCTTCTAATGCTTGTGGAACAGGAAGCTTAAAAGAATCTTTGGAAGATCGTTCGACATCTTCATCTTCTGGAATTGAATCCTATTTCAATAATAATTTGATGTTAGGCCAAACTATTATCATTTTTTATAATATGAATTCGTATATTGATTCACACATATATAATCAGAGTAGGTCTTTTAAAAAATATATGTTGTTACCTGGATAAGTTCAGATAATGATTCCCCCGCTGTTTTACCGATCAGGTTGGCGACAATGTCATTCCAAAGAAGTACAACTACATTATCCGTACCATCCACAACTTTTGCATGAACCTTGTACTTCGAAACAGCAACTACATAATCAACACAGGTTTCACAATACATCTTTGATTCTTGCTCGATAACCTTCCTCTTGCACCTACTACAACCGGTGTAGCACCATCCTCTTTCGTACAAAATTTCAGATATCGAAGCGACGATCCAAAATTTACCAACCTACACATGCGTTGTTGATGAAATTGAGTGTCTATGCAAATTGGACGTTGTTATATATATTTATATTAGTAACTACAGAAACTTAATTAAAAAAATACAATAAATAACAAAATACTCACCACGTTGTTAGATTTAAGATCCTTCAAACTCAGAAAAACAGTAGAAGAGTTTTGCAACTCATCTTTAATGCTAAGAAAAGAGGATGAACCGGACATCAACGAACCATCAAAAGATCTAGAATTGTTGTCATTTAAAGGTAACCTGCATAATAAAATGAGACGTGGAACGTTACATAATATAAGTGAACATAAATTGAAAGTTCAATTAACATTATAGAAAACGGTTGAACATTACTTGGCCGAGAATTCAACAATCTCATCAAGATTTTGATTGACAATAACTTTGGTAGCATGATAAGTGTTTGTCACACTAACAAAATCTGTACATTATTATTTAAAATCAACAAATAAAAACGTTAATGGAACATTATAGTAAAATAAATAGGTATAATATGAAAATCCTAATAAAAATTAAGATGAAAAACTTACTTCGAAAGGTTTTACGACGACACATCTGAACAACAACACAGTTATCATCGAGAAGATTTTTCTCACGAACTCGGTCGACAAACTCTCTCAACTCATGGCAATAAG
This sequence comes from Euphrasia confusa, assembly GCA_954870475.1. Lineage (NCBI taxonomy): Eukaryota > Viridiplantae > Streptophyta > Magnoliopsida > Lamiales > Orobanchaceae > Euphrasia > Euphrasia confusa. The sequence goes on from OX940954.1 coordinate 38,223,664, forward strand.
GCTCCCAAAGAGTACAATAAATAGTTTTTTGCCTGCATCACGAAATATAAATGATATTAGTGATTTTATTATAATATTCTAAACAATCACTTATTAGATAAAATCATAATTAAAAAACTTACTCTAAATCTTCAAGATAAAGCTGGATACTCTTTGGTCCAGTAACAGAAGGATCATCTTTCATCTTAGTGTCATTAATGTCAATAACACGTCCAATAATATCTTGAAATAAATTTAGTCATAGAACATTAAAATCAAAACACAAAAAATAATTGATAAATGTATTTACAACAAATTTCAATAAAAAAAAAGTAAATAGGTTAAGTAATACCAAACAGAGGACCATCATCATTTATATTTAAACTTCTAAAATCGATAGTCTTTGATATCAGTGAAACTTCTAAAATCGAAAACTGATTTTGGAAATCTGGGATAAACAACTGGGGCAATTAAAGTGTTCCTCTGTAGGTAGATCCTGTAGGAATTGTCCGCTACGGCAAAATTCTTTTGTCGTTCAGAAACAGAAAATTGCCTCACGGATATCAAATCACCTTCATTGAGATTGTGTTCAAATAGTTCAATAAGCCATTTTCTGGCCGTAGCTTGAATTCTTGTACCCTTCAAAAAACGACAATTAAACGTTTAGTATATACTATGAATTTGCAGCTGAATTATATTAATGAAACCATAGTTAAAAAATATAAAACTAATTAAGAATCTACACATATATATCTAAAATTAAATTAATGGGAGTATTTTGACTTACATCTTTATCCATAAATAAAAACTCGAGGGTTTCTTGCATCTTGCCGACTCCAGTAGTCCTCCACTTTCTACAGACTCGAACACGAATATTCCAATCAATTCTATTTTTATTTATTTCAGAAAGAGGAGTGTATGGGTGAGATGATTCGAATTCGGTCTTCATTGTTATTAATGGCTGACGTTTTGATATAAAATTTTCCACTATCTATGGCCTTTTATAAGGGACCGGGTGATAAGTATTTTTTCAATATATATGGTAAAAGATATATACACAATTATTTAGTATATATCTAAATCTTTTATTTAAAGATAATATAGGGATTCTGAATAGTATATATTTCGTACCTAATCGTAAAAGGAATAAAGATAGTATAATTATTCTGGAATGATTCTTTATTTTCAGTAGGGTTACACAAAATGGAAATATTTATTTATTGTATTAAATTAATTGAATAATTGAATAGTTTAATAAATTCACTTATTAAATAATAAGTAACTTCTTAAAATCTACGTTTTAGCAATTTGTAAGTATTTAAATTGCAGTTGATGATAATGATAATAAATTCAATAGAATTCAAAGGATCCGGGACAAATCAAAATTGGAATATAGTCAAATTAATAATTCTGTAATTAATAAGGTAAATTTAATATTTGGTCAAACTTATCATTATATAAACACTGCCCAATATTTATTATTCATTATATATTATGTAAGTCTATATATATTTACATAAATTGAATTATTATGATAAACAATATAAAATATTTTTATTATATCAGTACATGTATCTTTATATAATAAAAGTCATATAATGGTACAAAAATTGGAAAATAAGTCATTCATACATAATCAATTCAAAACATGCATGAAATGAAGAATTATGTAAGAAAATAAACTGTTTAATCATACTTTAGCAAGGCAATTTCAATTGTTTTTTAGTTTAAGCAGTAAGTAGAAGAATAATAAAACAAACAACAACAAAATGAATTAAACTAAAGTAGGGATGTTGTGCTGGTTTATATCTTCTTCCCATTGTTCTTCAAACCTATTACACATTAAAAAGAATATTAATTTAGAATTCTTCGCGTGTGATTACATAAATACCGAGAATACATAAAGAAATATTCAACATTTAAATTAAAACTTTACCGCTTATTGTACTCAACCGCCTCATCAATATTATAATAGATAAGAACATTAGTGGCACCATCAGTATTGTGCAAGACAAAATCACCTACAAAATGTGTACAAAATAAAAATAAAATCTAGCAGGCTAATACCAAAATGTGTACAAAATAAAAATAAATTTTAGCAGGCTAATAGATAATATCAATATACATACTACATTACCGTTGAATAACATGGTTCTGGCAAGTTGAATGATTATAACGGCACGCCCAAACGTTTCTTTCATAGACATGTCGAGAACTCTCATAATTTCGGTTGAGAATGGGCCGAAATATATGAAGTCCAAAGCCTCAAAACTATTGAATTCAATATTAGATAATTTGAAGATTACATAACATAGATTATATAAAAAATCATTCAATTAAAAGTAGTAAAACCTACTTTAGATCTGCAACACGAAGACGAATATACTTTGTTCCTTCACCGGCAACTCCATTCACCATTGTATAATCAACACCAATAACGTGGCCAATGATGTCTTGTAAAGTAAAGTATGAAATAAAATGAATTAAATACGATACACGTTAGAGCTAACGGATTTAAACTTTGATTAACTAAAAAAAACCGTTGATAAAAGAAGAATTCTTTGTAAAACAAACAATCTACTCACCGAGGAGAGGACCACATGCTGGAAAGTTGTACTGATTCACACAAAAAAACGGACGAAAATTGTAAATCGATTTAGGAAAATCTTGATACAATGTCGATTCAACAACTGTTTCTTTTAAGAAACAGATAGTATAAGGATTATCGACGATCATAGTTGTCTCGCTGGAGGGCAGCACAGTGAAATTTTTCACATTGATCAGATCACCTACGATGATCTTATCGTAAAACTTATTAATCAATTCCTTCTTCACCGATGCATGAATCTGATCGCGCTGATCAACAAACACTTCGAATATCAGTTTCAATTTATGTGCGGATTTAATAATAAAGTAATAATAATAATAAGAAGGCAGTTTCATCAAATAAGTATGAATTCAAAGATTAGATAAATATAAAACGGATTAAAAAAGAATTTAGTTATCTAACCATGAGATCTATCAAAACAATTTCCATCGAGTGAGTTCCTTGCTGTACACCCGAAGAGATCCATGTTCTGCACACTCTCACAACGATATTCCAATTAGTACTGGACGTAGTCAGACCGCGTAGAATATCGTGTCCAGCCATTAATATCTTAAATTAAGAACTGCAAAAGACAAAGGCGTTCAATATAAAGGAAGAAGGAGATAGTCTGGATACGCTTAAAGAAATATGAACCGTTGTAAAAGAAAAACTCGCTTTCTGTACCAAAAATTGCGTCTTGAATAGGAAGCGAATCAGTGATGCATATAAATATATTTAATATATGTATTGAATAGAAAAGAGTGGGGATGTTTAGGTATTTTAAATCTATCTAAGTTGTTCGATTGACATGTTTTCCATATATAATAAGTATATAGCAATCTTTTAAAATATTTTTTTATTGTGATAAGTATAGCTAACCGGTTAATAATTATCTTTACTAATAATAAGTTTGTGAAAATCAAAAGAGCACGACATTTAAGATGTTGATAGATATGCAAATTCATTTCCTATTGAATCAAATTTAAACATGAAAAATTATAAACATTTCACAGTAATATAAACATGCAGACTATAAATATCAGCTTTTTCATTAGATTTTTTATTTATTAGTAGAAAACATAAAAATAAATATATAATAATAAATGAAGAATTTATTCAATGATCCAAACACACGCAAGAAGGTTGGATCAGTCTTAAAAATAAAACGAATTCAAGCGTAAATTAAAATGCCAATAGACTTAAATCTATGTTTAATAAAACTATTATTGTAGCTGAAAGGTAACCACTATAGAACGAATCACCGTTGAACTTGCTACTGCTTCTTGGAATTTCCATAATATTATTTAAGGTAATATTTATTCCGAAACAATTCTTCTTTGAGCTGCGGGAGAAGGTGAGAATTATCGCTACCCATATCCACAATGTACTCCGACAATCTTCCAAGTAGATGGCCTGGATCAACTCTGACCTTTAATATTAACTCTTTTCCAAGAAGTGAAGATACAACGTCAGGGATTATTTTGTTTATATTTTCATTACCCAAAGTAACAAACGAATTGAGGGGAGAATCCTTATAACAATACAATAAAAATGTAGTTAGAAAACTGAAATAAAGTAAAATTAATAGTTAAATTAAAAGAATTTATATGTGAATGATAAAATTACTTACAGTGATAATTGAATGAATAACTTCAGGAGCTGATTTGCGAATTAGAAAGAAAGCAAGGTCATTCATCAAGATAAAATTTGCAGAGTCATTTCCGTCGTTAACACGCACATGAATTTTATATTTTGAGTGAGGAATAAGATCTTGACCACAGGAATAGCACAACAAACCGAAAGAGGAGACGTCTTCCGAATCATTGCAAATTGGGCAAGTGGTGTAAAACCAACCATTATTCGAAGTAATTTCAGTTACTTTAACAACTGTCCATATTTTCTGAACCTGTATTAAACAGAAAAGTAATAAATTAAAACATTATATATTTATATTTCAGGCAAAAATAAAATTGGAATTAAGATCTAAATAAAAATTATTATAGTAACATACCTTCCGCCAAAGTTTAAGACGGAATAGAGATAAGACATTTACTGAGTTGCTCTGCAATTCCTCTTCGGCAGTAATCACACATGGTGACTTAAATTCAGATTCATCCAATGAAAGAGATTCTATAGTAATAGGCATCCTAATTTTGAGTATAAGTAAGGGACAATGAATAAGTAATTTAAACAAAAAAATATATAGTCAAATATTATATAAATGAGAAGATTAATAAGTACTTTTTTCCAAATTGTGCCAGTATTCGTTTAATGAATAAAATTCAAATACACTTTTACCTTGATTTAAAAAAAAGAATATCAGGCAAATCTTGGTTCACTATTATGGTAGTTGCATTGCCGTGATTTGAAACACAAATTTCACCTACAAAAAAAATACAGTAACACAATTAGAAGAGTACACTTAAAATTTTGCGTGTTTAAAAAAGTTGTAAGTATTAATAATTCCCAAAATATACCACGGATGATTGCTTTTTTACAGAGATGCACAATCAAAACGATTTCAGACATTTTATCACTTTTCAAATACTGAATTAATTCGGATATCTCGGGAGAAAGAGGATGGAAAAAAATGCAACGCAAACGGTCACCGCTGTATAAAAAGAAAAATAAACGATTATTTTAATTAGTAATTGAACTATTCATCGAAAATAGTAAGAACTGTGAGATAGTCATGCGTTAATATAAAAAACGTACTTTAAATCTTGAAGCATAATGTGCAATCGATCGGCATACGTATTTTCCTTGAGAACAATTACATGGCCAATGACATCTACGCAAAAGGAATATTATGAAAAAATAACATGAAACATAGACAAACATAAATACTTTGGAAATTTAATATTACCAAATAAAGGATCGTCATCGAAAGTTGAATGATCTTTAACGTCTGCGAAACTCTTGAAACCGAATACTTTATGATATAAGTAAGGATAATCAGATTTCTGAATATAAGTAAGACACTTAAATAGTATCATGTACTTATGATCACATATGCAGTTTTCAATAGGTTTCTCTACAACATCAAAATGTCGAATATTGCACATAATCCCTTCTTTAATCTGGCTGTCAAAATATCCAAAAAGGGATTCTTGTACAGAGGCTTGTATACGATTGCCCTTTCATGAGAAATTTAGAGTAAAAACATATAAGAACAAAAACAAAAAAAAAAAACAATAAACTGTTAATAAGGTTGAATCATACTGGACGACTTACATAAAAATCCACCAATAGAATTTCAAAGGACTTTGCAATTTTATCTTCTCCGTAGGTATACCATTTCCTACATATCCGAATAGCTAAAATCGGTTCTGAGTTGGATGGGTCTATTTCAGCCAAAGATGAATAAAAATTAGACATTTTTTTATTAGGACTAAGACTACGATTGATTTGAAAACTAATGAAGTATGTTTACCTCTTTTATAGCAAAAATCCAAAAATTAGGGTTAAAGAAAGATATGAGAATCCATATGATTTACAATTCAAAAAACAGTAGGATTCTTATAGTATTAATATTTAATATATTGTATGTTAAGAATCTTAGTTCGAATTATTTTCATACTTTTGGAATTGTACAATTAACTTATACAATATATCATTAAATAGTTCTAATAATTAAGTACGATTATATGTCAACATAAATTTATGAATTTATTGTATACACGATTCCAATTATTAAACAACACACAAAAACATTGGTGAAGAGACCATGATAAGGGAAATAAGTACTTATAATAATAACATTCCTCGGCATATAAGCGTTTATCAACTGCGTATTTTATTTAACTCGAGGATTCATTTCATTAATCGGCTGAAAAATGAAAAAAACTTTTTAAAATCGTGAAGAACTTGATAAGTCCCCGAGTTCCAATCATCTAAGCTGTTGAGATGAATACATCAGTAAAATAAAAACAGACAAAGTAAGAGATGTAAATAAAGTGAATATGATAAAGATAAACTTATTATAATTAGACGTTCATGCGAGATGTCATTTGAAATTACATTGAATTCACTAATAAATAATGAAAACAAAAAATTTTGAAACACAAACAACCAACGCGGTTAAAGATTTAACTCAAACACCATTATTATAAAATGATTCAATCGCCAGTCTTCTTATTAAATTGAATATAATATAAAATAATATTAATAAAAGACAAACTTCTTATTATAAATAAGATTTAAAATAAGAAAAAAGCATTAAAAAATAAAGATCCTTCATAATAAACAAAGCTTGTGGAAAATTCAGGAGATGTTGATTACGTTGGAAGATTTTCGCTTCTTTTGGTCAAACCTGTAAAAATAATATGACCAGTTCATTAGATTTATATGCACGATGCTTAACCTTTGTGAATATATAATTTTATTTATTGATAGACGTAAAACTTTGCATACCTTTGTAAGTATTCAACTGTCTCGCAAACATGATGATAAATAATAACTTTAGTAGCACCATCAGTGTTGTGCAATACAAACTCCTCTACAGAAATGAGTTAATATTAATATGAATTTAAATTAATTACATGGAAGCAAAAAGTAATTAAACAGTAAATATAATATAATATTTAGTAGACAACTTACCGTTGAACATCATAGTGGTCGCAAGTTGAACAATGATAACAACACGACCCAATCTTTTATCCGCAGCCATCTCAACAATATTTTTAATATCACTCGAGAAAGGAGCGAAATGGACAAATATGAGGTTTTTAGAACTGCAACGTCAATTTTAAGTTACTTGATTATGAAACAAAATTATAGTAACCAATATAAATTAAAAATAAATTAATAAGACATACTTGACGTCTCCAATACAAAACCGAATGTACTTCAGTCCTCGGCCACAATTCCCATTAATCATCGAGTAATCAACATCAAGTACGTGACCAATAATATCTTGTACATATAATTAAGAATTCAAAATCATGTGGTAAAATTATGTTTGTAAAAAAAACGATCTTTGAAAAAAAGAAAATACTGAAACATACCAAGAAGAGGACCACTTTCTGGAAAGGAATGCTCACTAATAGCCCAAAATGGTTGGAATTTATAGATAGATATTGGAAAATTTGGGTCGCATGTTGATTCAACAGATGTTCCTTTCACAAAGCGGATCATCAAAGAGTTGTCAACAATCAGATTTGCATAAGAGGTATACATCACACGAAAGTTCTTCACAACGTATAATCCACCTTCCACAATTTTCTTGTCAAAATCTTTTACGCAAACATCCTTGGGAACGCATGCATGGATTTGTGTTCCCTGGTTGATTTTTTTAATTATAAGGTTAATACAAATATATGAATAACATAATCATGAACTCAAACAAAAAATATAGGGATATAACATGATAAACAAAAAACAATGATCATACATCTGAATCCATCATGACGATTTCCAAATTACGCGGAATGATACTGGAACCGGGAGACATCCATTTCCTACATATGCGTACCAAGATGCTAACGTCGTTGCCAACAGTAGTTAAATTGACGATAAATTTGTGCGCCATTAGTGATTACTCGTATATTGAATAACTTAATAATATGTATAGAGTTATATAGGATCAGTGACAACAAACTATCATAAATAATTGGAAAAGATATGTGGTAATCTTATAGAAAAACACGATATTAGGTTAAAATAAAAATAAGAGTAATATACGCAACTTGTAATTATCGTTTATAGAATATATATATTCCATATATATTTATATATATTCCATACGTATATTGTTATACTGGTACATATATTCGATACATATTTCTGTTCAGATTTTTATTAAGTTTAATTGGTATTTTTTAGTAATTATTTTAGTAATATAAAAATAAAATAAAATATAAATTTTTCTAAAATAAAAATATTATATTAAGAAAAAACAATGTGGGATAGTCCTTTAAAATAAGCCCAATAAATTACTACAAAATTAAACATGTTAGATAAGCCCAAAATTGTGTGAAAACATGGTGTAGTTGTATTAAGCGTCCAAAATTGTCAATGATTTTGTTTAATCGAGAACATGTAAAAGATTGTGTATCCCAATTTAAAATTCATTGAGATATGTAGTTCAACATTTAAAATAACAATCAAACTAAATTTATCAAGAAACATATACAAAATAATTAGTAAAAAACATTAAAAGTTGAACACAAAGACTCATACTAATGTATGTACAATAACATCCAGAATAAGTTACATAATACGTGTCTGTGTCTTAGCATAATCAACTTCAAAAGCCACAGATAATATAGATTCAAAGTTTTGCCGAGGTACAAAAGCATAACAAAAAGGAAAACGTACATATAATGTCATTGTTTTGATAATCAAAAGCATAAACAAATTAGTACGAAACTGGTTCAAAAGATGAGTCCATTACTTTTCAAAAACATCAAATATTTAGCTGATTCTTCACAGGACAATTCAGATATCAATTCATATCGATATCGTCGACGGCTTGGTTGGGAACATCTGCCAGCCTGTTTAAAATATAAAAAAGATGGAAATAAAGTAAATGTATACATGATCTAAGGATGAAATATAATCATATGCAACCACATGGAGGTTCAAATTAAGACATAACGTACATCTTACTATACACAACAGCAACATCAGTAAGGTTATACAACGACACTCGCGTAACCTTGTCAAAATTACAAAGAACAAATTGACTTGCGACACAAAGTAAGAAATGGCAGTTATAATTTTATACAACTTGAAAATGACAATTGTATCCATAAAGACAATATCAGATAAAAGAATACCATTGAACATAGTGCTATCACAGAGGGATATGATCAGAACAGCTTTGTTCAATCTTCCTTCAGACCACAGGTCAACATACCCTTTCACCTCATTGGAATATGGACCAAACAGGAAGAAGTTAAGCTGGTTTTTGCTAATAGAAAGATATAAACAAATTGTGATAAGTTACATAGAAACTTTGAATTAAATAATATTATACATAAATGGCTATAAAAATTGTAGAGAGTACCTCTGATCAGAAATAAGAAAGCGAATGTATTCATCTGCTCCAGATCCATCACCATACATCATGGAGTCATCAATTTCAATGAGGGTACCAACACAATCTTGAACAATAAGATAAAGCAATCAGGAAACAAAGATTATCATCAAACAGATGATAAAATATAGTAAATATACATGCAAGAGAAACACTTATATGAGTGGTACATACCAAACAATGGACCATCCTCCGGATAAGAGTTGTTGTTGATCTGATCAAGAGGCACGAATTTGTAGGGAGATAAAGGCAAACCTGGGTCCACAACACAGGAAACGATTGTTTCTTCAAGGAAATTAATCATCATGGTGTTAGTCAAAAGAGGATTTATATTTGGGCTTGGTACAACTTCAACATTTCTGATGCTGTAAACATCTCCCTCGTGAATCCGGAAACAGAATCGATTCACCAATGAACTCCCAACATAGCCATGAATGTGAGAACCCTGATTCATTAAAATAAACGAAAACCTAATTAGATGTATTTATGGTCTTTATAGATGCTGCTTTTTATTTTGATATTCATGAAGCGAACAACTCAAATCTATATATCTTTAAAACCCAGATATATAAATTACTGGACCAAAGATTGTTAACACAGCAGATTTCGTTTACGATTTTGATGCTCGATAACAGAAAATTGATAAATCTTAAAACATGCTAAATAAAGTAAATATTACCTGCATATCCATGAGAACCAAATCCATACACAGTGGGGTTTTCTCAGAGCATTCCGCAACAATTTTTCTTGTGCAACGGACAACGATAGTCCAACCAACCGTGTCCGCTTTCAGTTCGGAAATCTGTTGAACATTAACCATGTTTTTGTTTTTCACAGGAAAAGAAGACGAAGAGCTTCGACGGTTTTCTTTGATTAGAGAGAATGACAGTAGAAAGAAAGTGATTACAACTTTTGCGTTTATCTATAAAAGAAGCCTAAAAGTCCCTTGTTTAGTAGAGCGGTTTAAGCATCTTTTTCTTAGATGCAATCATTACTGAAATTAGATAAATGTTTAACAATAGCTAATAATAAGATACATTAATTACTCATACATTATATAAATACCATTGTTTAACTGTGATCATATCATAATATTTGTAAGGTTTATTTAAAGGGTTAATTATGATTACAACGTAAGTATTTTTAATACACTAATATTGAGAAGTTGATACTAAATAAAATTGTAGCTTAAAAAATTTAAGGGAAAATAAATCATTAATAGGAAATAGTGACATGCACATTTCTTTGTGTCTTCAATGGAAATCATCAATTGTGGAACAATTCGTCGAAGTATTAATGGATTCCGAGACGCCGTCACGAAGTGTATGGTAGGATGGATTACGGATTAATCGTTCCTTGTGTAGCCATAATAATATAGAATCCACGTTTGGCATACCCACAATGTGATTACAAAATCTTTCTAGTTGGTTGTTTCCATCAACACCGACCTTCAACATAAACTCGTTTCCAATAATAGAGGATACAACGGATGGAGTTACTTTGTTTATACTTGCCGTTGTAGATCTTACAATAGGATTGTCGGCACCATCCTTTAATAAACAAACATATATAAGTGAGGATAAAAATATATATTTGTCATAATAAAATAAATATTCATATATATGGGAGAGAGAATTAAATACCTGGAGAATTGAAAGAATATATTGATCAGCTGAGTTCCGATTTATAAATAATGCCACTTCATTAATCAATACAAAATTCACGAAGTCTTTTCCGTCATAAACTTGGAGATGAATTTTATATTTGGTGCGACAAATAAGATCACGAAGACAGAAATAACAGGCAAAATTGCAATAGTTGACATACTGTGAATGATTGCACGTGGGACAAATTACATAATACCAACATCGCTTGGACAGTTGCTCATGGAGTTTTACCACTGTGCAAATCTTAGTAACCTGCCGTAAAAATATTAATAATTAAACATAAAATTTGCTTTACACATATATTAAAAATAACAAAAACTCAAATTTATACACATGAACTTTTAACTCATATACCTCTAGTAAAACAGAAAGAAACTCTTTCTCGGAGGAATTGCATCCGGACAATGAAGAAAATAACCAAGACATAGATCCTTATGAAAAATAAAATTATTGTTTGTGTAGTTGAATGAAAAAATGAAATCATTCTATCATATTTATAATAGGTACACAAAGATTTCGGAATTATAGGAGTGATAAGAATGAATCGATTATAATTAAAGTGATCACATATCTTTAATTGCGATTTTTTCTATACTTGTTTTAGGGTAAGTTTCAAAAAAATACGATTTTTTAATTATGTTAAGTAAATATATGTATATATATATATATATATATATATATATATATATATATATATATATATATATATATATATATATATATATATATATATATATATATATACAAAACGATAAAAGCAATGGTATAATACTATAAATTTGATAAATTTTCAATAAATCTTTATATAATACAGAATCAGTAATGTAAATATAAATTGTAGGTTAAATATATAATTTAAAATTTATAAAACGTTAAAAAACATGTCAATTACGTTTATTAATGTCTAGGGTTTGGGTTATTTTATATATACTATACAAAGTAGGTGTATTTCAAAATTATTTTAAAAATAAAATTAGTTAAGAAATAACAATACAATATTTTGACTATACATAATGAAGGACATACAAAATAATAGGAATCATATAATTTTTTTTAAAGAACCTGCACTTAGAATTCGGATATAACAAATGTTGCAAAAAAAAAAAGTTAATAATGAGGAAACAAAACAATTTTTATAAATGAAGACTTCTTATAGCAAAATATTATAAAATAATAAATGTACCAGTTCATACTAATAAGAGTTATAATAGTTTCAACATAATCTGGGTAATGCAGTCACTCGGAGTCAGAATCCAAATACAAATACTCACGTTGTCGAACAACGTACAACGTATTTGACTTATAATCGTAATAGAAGTCCAACTTACTGCCGACTTCAAACTTATTAAGATCATAAAAGTCCTTCCATTCGCTGCCGATAAAAATACTTTTATTTTTTTCTGATTCAGTTCGTCTATGCAAGGACGCTTCAATTTTAATTCCTCTATTATTTGACAGTGTAAACTCAGATTTGTTCTCAAGTTTAGTCTTCGTGGCAAATTTCCTCGGAATAGTCTGAAAATCATTAAAAAATTATAATGTTAATGTTAAAATTAATTTAAAACAAAATTAAGAATTAAAATAGCTTGTAGTAGAAATTACCAGTCGATAGTGTTGATTTGGTCCAAGTTGTTCAGAAAACTTGTCCGAGACTCTTTAAGTCTACTTCTCGACCTCTTTTTTTGTGGTCAACATCATACGTTATCTCAACACCATCGACATCATAGATATGTACATGGAAGTAGATTGGATCAATAAAATGAAAAGTCAGCAACTGCCCAGTTTTTATTTCATATTTTTCCCGAAACTCCTGCCAACCGGAGAATATATGCAGACGACCATGTTTGTCTTCACCCAAAGCAACAGAATGAGAAGGAGCATAAGGTGTCTTCATTCCGGCAAAGGACGGCATACGGTATGAGCACTTTTCAAGGAATGATGTTGGTATTTCCTTAGCAAAATTCAAATTTAGTAAAATTCAGAGTTATATATAAACACAAAATCTGAAGACGATATAGTATATATACTTACAACACTATCAATATCTCCATCCTTGATCGTAACGTGGAATCTCATTGGACATGGTACTCTTCTTGTTACTTGAAAAACATTTAGCATATCAGTAGATAATACTTTAGATGTATCAAACTTTTAAAATAAAAAGACAACAAATAGGTATAATGCCCATTTAATTGGGTTAATGATACAAAAAATGAAAATCTTAATAATTTAAATAGAGAATCAAAAGAATAATTTAACAAAACTAAATTAAGAAATAAAGAAATCGATAATCGAGTCTCGGCCCTAGACCGAATTTGCAACAAAATCTTATCACCAACCAAAAAATTTAAAAGAAGTATAAAAAACAAACTAATCGATACAATAACAAAAGGAGAGAATACTCACAATCAACTACACCAGGATTCATCTTTCCGAGATTTCTACTCGAACTTCCAGCGGAATAGTTAGGATTAGGAGAGTTGGAATTCATGTCTAGTATGATCTGCGCCCTCCGCTTCTGAAATAAGAGAAGAAATATTAACGACTAAACCTAGATCTTATGAATAAGGAGAAAATAGATGAACGACTAAACCTAGATTATTATCTTCTGAATAAGGAGAAAATAGATGAACGACAAACCCTAGATTGTTTTTGAAAAAGGTAAAGTTTCTTATGAAGACGATGAAGCGACGGGTAGGGTATAAAAAGAAAAAGTATTAATATTATATTTATTACAAAATATTCCTTCATTATTTAAAGTGTATTTCAACATAATTATATAAGATTAAATTTGGAATTAATATCATCATTATTATCTTCCTATAATTAAGAGTTATAATTTGAAAATTTGACTTAAACATAAATTGTTTACTATAAATAAGCACTAATTTAACCGAATATTTATCAATTTTCAAGTAATGAATGTAAATTATAATTTAAATTTAATTAATTAATATTAAGTGAATACAATTATTATTAATATTAATATATATTAGCGGTGAGAATCAATAAATTAGTACTATAGTGATCATAATAACAGTAAATTTACACCGCTTTCAAAGTTACATTAGAAAAAAATATCAATAACATTAGTAAATCTCAAAGAGGAGGGAGGATACAACATATATCAGATTATTCATTTACTCATTAAGGCATACTATCACTTGGATTCTTCTCTAACAAATTATCGCAATTCAACACCCAAGCAAACTCGATAGCCTCTCGTGGGAGAACCTAGAACACACCCAAGCAAATTCGATAGCTTCTCGTGGGAGAACATAGAACTCGAGAGATCGATTGATCGCAGCCTCAACATCGATCCCATGCGACGGTTCTTAAAAGAGATCGGGTCGATACGTACGGGTATCTATTCAGCAAATGTTCATAGAGAAGGGGCTTCAAGGATTTCCGGAAAAATCTTATCTCTTGCTCCTCAGGCTTCTCTACATCCAGGTGAGGAAATCGAGGCGAGCTTCTCCGTGATAATACACCGCGAGAGACATGCGATTCTAGGGCACATAGAGAGTTTGAGTTGAACAATAACATCAATTGTAGAAATCTTGTACTGATATTTAGCTAAGGACCTGTTATCAACATTGAAAATTTTAAAACGATGTTAGAATGAGCGCATCATAAAATTACTTGATCCAAACTAACTAATTCAAAAAACTTAAAACTATAAAACAATTCGTGTTGATATAAATACTTACATTGTAGTGTACCTGAAAAAAAAAACAGCCATAAAAATAGTTAGATTAAAAGATAATACTCACCTGCAAAAAATACAAACAAACAAATATAAAACGAATAGATCAATAATCACAAAACTATAAAAAAAAAAAAATACTTACAATTCTCCCTGAAAAATAAGAAAAAACATTAATACGATAATTGTTATATTAAGAAAACAGAAATTACACAAATAAGGAGATTAACACACGATTGGATCAATATCAAATTATCAAACAAAAGAAAGTAACACTTACAGTGGTCCTGCAAAAAAAATTAATATAGAATAATAATAAATCATAAATAATTTAATTGCGACGAAATAATAAAATAATGAAAGCAGAATAATAAAAATGAAAGGGAGAAGACGCATTATATAGTGATAAAAGAGCTGCGTTTATAATGGAAATATATTAATATAATATCTTTTGAATGAAATTGATTGATTCAGTAGAGATAATTATGGAGAAAACGCGTGAATTAAATTAGGGAGTCAATGATTTTACTATAATTAAGGAGTTATAATAGTAAACATAATCAAACCAATTCGGCCGAATTAATACTAAATATTTATATAATTAGTGGCGTAATTAATACTGTTTTTCTTAATAATAATAATTAATAAATATTAATCAATTAATAGTGAGAACATTCTTAATCTAACGGTGATTTATTTAGCAATAAGTGTGAACACAAAAAAATCCAACGGGTAGGACATATGACACCTAGGACATTTGCTAGCTGAATTATATTTTATATAGATTATTTTTTTATAATAATTATAATAAGTTTTATACATTATAAAAATAAATTTTAAAATTATGAATAATAAAAAACTTTCTAGTCACACTTTTCCCGTGCAAACACAATTTTGAGCGTTTTTTAATGATTAAAATTGGTTTTGTGGGTGTTCGATTAATGAGTGATTAATGTGAACCTAAAATGAATTGAAGTGAATTATTTTTTTATAATAAGTTTTATACATTATAAAAAAAAAAATTAAAATTATGAATAATATTCTTAGTATGAACTAGTTTATTTACATGAAATTATTCATTAAGTGTTTTTTACTTTACATTTTTTTAATGACAATAATTGTTTTAATGGCAATAGACTAAATCGAATAGAAATTTAGTATAAAAAACAAGAACTACATCCATCGATTACTTTAGTTTTTTAAAAACAATTTCTTTTTTCTTGCATTTTGTTTAAAGAATCCAAACACAAATCTAGCTATCATATTTGAAAAGTAATATTTTAGGGAAAAAATTATTTTTTGACTTACCAAAAAGTAAGATTTAAAAATTAAAATTAAAATTAAAAAGTAATTTCTATATAATAATAGTAATAATCAAGGGTCCATAATATGCAATCCTATGTCAACTTTAAGAATCCGTATAATTCTGTTATAACAAACTTGATCTTTATTTAGAAGTTCTAAGTTTGAGTTTTCCCTTTTTTTCTTTTGTAAGATTTTTAATTTAGTACAGTAGTATTAAGATTTTCGTGTGTATTGTATTTGAGGGTTATTTTTTTCTCAGGGTCCGTACATTTTTTTTATCATCGAAAAAATATATAATATATATAAAGTAATAGAGGTATTCAAAATTTACAAAAGATTTCAAAAGATCACACTTAAATGAGAGAGAATTACAACATCAATTTTGAAAAGAAAAGTTATGAAGGTCGCGCTGAAACAAGACTCCAAGACTTAAGAAGTGTATTCGATTAGAATTTTATAGGAATTTTTAGGACTGTAAAAAGTCCATAAAACAAGATTTAGCTTTGACTTTCTCAAATATTTTTTGTGTAGTTTTAATGCCTTAAAAGATACAGAAATTTCTCGCTTTCCAAATGGATCAAAGCACACAAGACCAAATATACACACAAAGAATTTTCTGGAACTTTTTTTTTTTCTCCAAACACCTACGTGTTACAATAGGTGAGCCGCACATGCTTACTGAGCAAAGCAGTTGAGACAGAAAGCCAAGAGTAGCAAGCTTCGAAACGTCATTTCTATATAAGTCCATCGAATGAATTGAAAAATCGATTGTACGTACACTAGGGATGTTGGTCGGATAAAATGGATTAAACATTTTGGATTGTATTGTATATAATTGCGTTGATCGATCTAATGATAAGATTGTTTAAAAGTACATTACATACATAATGATGACGATACATAATATCATACGATGATGATTCACTAACAAAGATGAATAACCCTATAGCTAGCTAGCTAATAACATCTGCCCACTAACCTCATCATCATCGCATTCATATTATTGTTATTATTGCCAAGATTAATAACGTTGTTTCTTCTTTGCCATACTCTTTCTGAACACACCTTCCGCACGGCAATCTCTTCATCATCCGACGACTCGTCTTCATCTACTTCTTCGCTCCAACAATCAGACTTGATATTCGTATCCGAAAACAAGCCGCACCCGATCAACTCATCCAAATCGTTTATTAAATCTTCTTGTTGAAGTACATCATCATCCTCATTAACACCACTGATCCAAGGATGCTCCAAAAGCAAATCTGCCGTCAATCTGTAAACCGGATTCCTCTCGAAACAACACATAAGAAAATGCCTCGCCCCTTCCGATATATTCTCTTTTGGAATCTTAGGCGATTCGAGACCTGTCCCAATCCTTTTGAGAATATTCCTCCCTTCCCACGGAGCCTTCCCGGTCAACATCTTCAACACAATGCACCCCACTGCCCATACATCACACTCCGCCTCTTGCACGTTTTCCATCACGGCCTCAGGCGACAAATACATAGGAGTGCCCCTCCATCGAGGACGAAAAGGTGGTTCGTCTAATTTCCTCTTCTTATTATTATTATTAGCTTGTTTTCCACGTTTGGCCAAACCGAAATCACCGATTTTAGCCCGGAACAACTCATCGGCTCTTCCATGATCTCCGATAGTAGGTACGAGCAATATATTATCAGGCTTCAAATCGCAATGAACATACCCGAGGTTGTGGATGTGGCTCACACCTCTCAGAATAGACTCCGCGTGGGCCCTAACCTCAGCCTCAGCCAAACCCGATGATGATGAGTTGTTGATCCTGTCGGAGAGGGTCCCACCGGAAGCGTATTCCAACAACAGGTTGTACGCCTTCACGCCGCCTTCTCCCACGGTGGTCTCATCTCCGAAGCAAGTGATGACGTAAGGGCTTCCTTTCAGATTGCTTATCATCTCCTTCTCTCTCCTAAGCGTCTCGGAAACCGACACCTCAGCGCTCTTCACGGCCATCACGGACTGGCGATTATTATCAGTCGTTTTCGTTGTGGCCTTGTAAACACGACCGAAAGTCCCCTTGCCGAGCAGCGGGCCTCTGATCCATGCAGCCCCATCTCCGTAGTCGTCGTCTTCTCTCCCCATAGCCGTATTTCGTTGCACACACCTAGGTTTCAGGGTTCAGTTTAACACACTTGAAATATACTTTTTTTAATAATAGATATATAAAATATTTATTGAATAAGAAAGAAGAAAGAAAAAAAAAACAAGATGTTGAAAATAGTAATTGCTTTTTTTCCTTGGGTGGGAAGTAATTAAATGCTGTGATCGGTGTGATCGAGAATGTAAGTACAAATGATCGAGCGAGACACCGAGGGTTTTTTTTTTTTTTTAGACTAATCCTTTGATGGGAAGGTTACGTAAATTAAGGTAAGTTAGGGTTTTAAAAAGTAGTTGTCAATCGCGAATCGTGAAATATAATTAATTAAGGTAGGTCTACAATTAATTAAGGTAGGTCTACATAACCTGAAATCAATAATAATTTTTCACTTTCACCGAATTATTTTAAGAATTAAAATTTTGAATGGAATAACTATTAATATTAATAGTCATATTAAAATCAAATTTATTATTCACATAAAAATTATGAATGACAAAATAATTTATAAACAAACTAAAATTTTATTTATTAAACTCTTGAAATACGACAATTAAAAAAAAAAAAAAAAAAAGTGGAACGACATTATCAGTAAAATTTGAACACAATAATCCATATCAAGTGGAACTACATAATAAGTAAAAATTAAGTAAAAATTCATTGGCTTATTTAAATAGTATTTTTAATAGAGACATCAAATTGATACATCTATCACATTTAGATCTAGTACTGCTCTTATGTAGATTCAGGGATCGATTTCATGTATACTAGGTCCAGAGTTCGAAACTAATGAACTTTTGAATCGAATATAAAAAATAAATAAAGCTGAATCTTTGATAAACGAGCTCAGAGCTTTACATGTTTCAATCCATAATAAATATTCAACATTGCGGCTGAGCAATGAATACATGCCTTAAATAGCAAAACCCTAATACTAGCTATGAAGAAGACGACAACATAAATGTACGGGTTGTCCAGGTGTCGCCATGCTAGAGGATATAAATGGACGCTGGGGAAGAGCCGATGCACGACAGGTGGCGATGATCCAGCAGTTGTATCTGAATATTAAGTGAGGGTATAATCGTCATTTCTGCAGGAAACAAATTGGGGGAAAATGTCGATTAAATTAGGGCAGAATTAGGGTTATGAATTTGGGGCTTTTGCATGTTCATGCTTGCGTTATTACCCCCCCGCAATCCGTACGAGGGTGAAGGATAAACATGAAGCATGTTCTTCAGACGCGTGAAGGGTTGAATCGGCAGAGCTTTAGTGAGGATATCGGCGAGTTGATCATGAGCTGGAACATGATAGATTTCAATCTGCTTAGCTTGAACTTTGTCCCGGATGAAATGGAGATCGATCTCGATATGTTTGGTTCGAGCTTGGACAACAGCGTGATTAGACATATGAACGGCACTCTGATTATCAACCCATAATGTAGGAGGCCGTTTGAGATGAAGGTTGAGCTCTCGAAGAAGGGACTGAATCCATGATATCTCAACCAATACAAGTCCAATGCTCCTGTATTCGGCTTCAGCACTAGAGCGCGATACAGTTGTCTGCTTTTTGGAGCTCCAAGAGACAAGATTTGGTCCAAGAAAAACACAGTGTCCTGAAGTAGATTTTCTGTCATCCGGGTCTGATGCCCAATCAGAATCTGAGAATGCGACTAAATGAAGATGAGGAGATTTCTGTAGGAAGAGGCCATGATGAGTTGTACCTGCAATATACCTTAACAACCTCTTAACAGCCTTGTAGTGAACCTCTGTAGGTTGTTGCATGAATTGACTGAGTTTATTAACTGAGAAGCTGATGTCAGGGCGTGTGATTGTGAGGTATTGAAGTGAACCAATCAACTGCCTGTAGATTTTAGGATCTGAGAGAAGCAAGCCATCATGCTTAGAGAGTGTTGTAGAACTGATCATAGGAGTTGGTGAACCTTTTGCAGTGGCCATTGAGGCTTTGTGGAGAAGGTCTTTGGTATATTTCTGTTGAGAAAGGAAGATACCAGTGGATCTATGATGAACCTCAATCCCAAGGAAGTAGTGAAGCTGTCCAAGATCTTTAAGGGAGAAGTATTTGGAGAGTTGTGAAATCAGAGAGGTAATGGCAGTGGAGGAGTCTCCTGTGATTATTATATCATCTACATAGACAAGAACATAAAGTTGGGACTTGGGAAAGGTACTAATGTATAATGAAGAATCTGTTTTGGAGCTTTTAAAACCAAGAGAGTGTAAGACAGTCTTTAATTTGTCAAACCAGGCCTTTGAGGCTTGTTTTAAACCATATAATGCCTTATTTAACCTGCAGACAGACCCTTTGTAAGCATCAACTTCAAAACCAGGTGGTTGTGACATGAATATAGGAGTAGAAGGATCAAGGGTTCCATTAAGGAATGCATTATCCACATCAACCTGCCTGACATCCCAACCTTTGGACAGAGCTAGTGTGAGGATGATTCTGATTGTAGTTGGTTTGACCACTGGACTAAAGACCTCTGTGTAATCAATACCATGCTCTTGTGTATATCCCTTTGCCACTAGTCTGGCTTTGTACTTCATAATCTGACCAGTAGGATCTCTTTTTAATTTGAACACCCACCTGCATCCTACAATATTTTTGTTGCTTGGAGGTGGTACTATATCCCATGTATGGTTTTTAATCAATGCCTGATACTCAAATTCCATGGCTGCTCTCCAACATGGATCGATGAGAAAGAGCCTCAACCACTGTAGTAGGTTCTGTGTTTGAGAGATCAGTGATGGATTTTGTGGACAAAAGTGCAGAGAGGTAAGTCTTTGGTTTGTAGATGCCATGTTGGGACCTTGTGGTCATGGTATGAGGTCTTGCAGGTGGAGGGGATGGGGATTCTGAGTCACTATCAGTAGATGAACTACTGCTGGGAGATTGTATTTGAGAAGGAGGGGAATTAGAGGATGACTCAGAAATTGGAGTAGTTGAACCTGAGCTATGTGAATCATATGAGGATGATTCAGATGAGGTATAAGAATTTTCTGTGGGAATAATTATAGGTGGAGGGATGCAGGTAGTTGGAGAGGAGGGAACAGAGTTGGTAAGGGAATTATTTTGAGAGACTGTGGTGTTAGAAACTTTAAAAGGAAAGACAGACTCATTGAAGGTCACATGTCTAGAGATAATAGTCTTGCCAGATGGCATGAGTATTGTGTAACCTTTGTAATGTGGATTATAACCAATGAAGGTTCCAGGTTGAGATCTAAGTTCTAATTTGTCTGAGTTGTAGGGTCTGAGTAAAGGGAAGGCCTGACAGCCAAAAGTTCTTAAGAAAGAATAATCAGGAGGCTTGTGAAATAAAAGGTGATGTGGGGTAGTAAACTTTATGGGACTCTGTGGTGTCTGATTAATAAGAAACACAGCTGAAGTAAAAGCTTCCTGCCAATAGGTTTTGGGAACTCCAGAAGTGGACAAGAGGGTGAGGGCTGTTTCAATTATATGCCTATGTTTCCTCTCAATATCACCATTTTGTTGTGGTGTATATGGACAAGATATTTGGTGATGTATCCCAGAGGCAATGAGCAGGTTGGATAAGGATTTAAATTCAGTTCCCCCATCACTTTGTAACCTCTTGATTTTCAGATTAAACTGGTTTTCAACAAGAGTTTTAAACTGAATGAAAGCATTTAGGGTCTGAGATTTTTGTTTCAAAAAATAAATCCACACATGCTTGGAATAATCATCAAGAAAGGAAACATAGTAAACATTGCCAGTGGTAGAAGGGAGAGGAGCAGGGCCCCATAAGTCTGTGTGTATTAATTGAAGTGGAGCATCTGAGGTGGTGGTACTTTTGGGAAATGGTAACTTGTGAGCTTTAGCATTAATACAATCAACACAGAGATGAAAAGAGGAATTATTAATGTACTGAATGTTACAAAGGTTCAAAGCTTTCCTAGTAACATCAACATTTGGATGACCTAACCTCCTATGCCATAGCTCTAGGCTAGAGGGCTTTATTACACAAGTTAAACCACTACTGGGAGCAGACTTGTGGGCATCAAGAGGCAGTGACTTGAAGGGAGTTGGACTGGGAGGGGTTGAAATGAGCAGCTTGAATTGGTAAAGGCCATCTTTGAGGGTTCCCCTAAGAAGAGCTTGCCTTGTGGTTTGATCCTTAACAACACAAAAATAGGGATGAAATTCAAAGAACACATTGTTATCCTTAGAAAACTGAGCTACACTTAAAAGGTTCTTGGTTATCTCAGGAACATGGAGTAGGTTGTTAAGTTTATAATGATAGGAATGTGGAGAACTAGGGAAGGAAACAAGAGCCTTACCATGATGAGAGATTTCCAGACCCGAGCCATTTCCTATCTGAAGCCTATTCCCACCTCCATACTCTGATGAGACACTTAGATTGGAGAGATCATTAGTAATATGATGTGAAGCACCAGAATCCGGGTACCAATTTGCTTCACTGTTTCCATCAACTGATGAGTAGTGGGCTGAGGTCTGTTGGTTGAAGTTTCTGTTGTTGTTACCATCATTTTGCCTTTGTTGTTGGTTAGGAACATACTCAGAATTGAACCTATGATGGCACCTGTCAGCTGAATGATTTGTGTAACCACAAATCTGACAGGAAACCCTACCACCATTGTTGTTATTGTTCCTACCACCTCTGCCTCTATATGAGCCTCTACCTCTGTTATTTGCACCACCCCTCCCTCTATTGGACTGTGACTGTTGATTCTTCTTGTCCTGGTATGCAACATTGGCATTGGGGAGGAGCTTTTCCAGATCTGCCATAGCCTCTAGTCTACTTTCAAAGCTGAGAAGGAGGGCAGTTAGATCTTTAACTGTGTAGATGTCACTCCTAGCTGTCACAGCAACAACTACTGAATCATATTCTGAGCCCAATCCACTGAGCACATACATGAGCTGATCTTCATCTCTCATTCTTTCCCCAGCACTGCAAAGAGCATCACAGAGAGACTTCACCTTATTGAGATAATCCCTCATTTTCAGTGTACCCTTCTTGAGGTTTTGAAGCTGCATTTTATATTGCATCTTTCTTGCAGCAGATTGGCTTGAAAAACTGGCCTCCAAGGCTTCCCAGATCTCAGTTGAGGTGTTGAGTCCCACTGTAGAGATGAGAATGGTCTCTGAGAGTGATGACATGAGCCACGATGCGAGCAGTTGGTCTTGCCTCTGCCATTTGATGAATTTAGGGTTGATTGTTGGCTCTTCACCCTCAGCTTGTGGTAAGAATCTTGATGGTATTTTTTCTGAACTATCAAGGTAGCTTTCTAAGCCATAACCACGCACAGCTGCCATCACTTGTTGCTTCCACACCAGATAATTATCATCTGTGAGTTTGACTGAAATGAGCTGGTGCTGTAGCTGCACTGCTCCGATTTGATTTGATGCAGCAGTAGAATCACTTGTCTCTGCCATTGATATGTGGAAACGAAAGCGACTCAAGGATTACAGATCCCGAGCTCTGATACCATAATGAACTTTTGAATCGAATATAAAAAATAAATAAAGCTGAATCTTTGATAAACGAGCTCAGAGCTTTACATGTTTCAATCCATAATAAATATTCAACATTGCGGCTGAGCAATGAATACATGCCTTAAATAGCAAAACCCTAATACTAGCTATGAAGAAGACGACAACATAAATGTACGGGTTGTCCAGGTGTCGCCATGCTAGAGGATATAAATGGACGCTGGGGAAGAGCCGATGCACGACAGGTGGCGATGATCCAGCAGTTGTATCTGAATATTAAGTGAGGGTATAATCGTCATTTCTGCAGGAAACAAATTGGGGGAAAATGTCGATTAAATTAGGGCAGAATTAGGGTTATGAATTTGGGGCTTTTGCATGTTCATGCTTGCGTTATTAAAAACTCTCCTAGTCTTATGAATATCTCTGGTTGATCCACAATCTCCCACTACAACGGCGTTCCGGTATACAAACAGTAATAACAGTAGGTGCAGTTAGTGGTGTACCGCTACTCGGTTTGGCATCAAGACTATGATACGAAACACTATGTTTTGAGTCAACTAGATGAGTATTGTTGTGTGTATGGTAAGTCCTAATCCTTTCGGTTGGTTCAACTAGTCACGAATGATGACAGCAACTAAGGAAATTTACATACTTCGATTTTTTGCAATAATGAAAATACATAAGAGATCATTTTAAATTTAGGTAGCTAGTACAGATCTTTGACTATATATAACTTTCATTAGTAAAAAATATCTTGATTCCGTAACAGAAAAACGGAACAATAAATCGGCAATGGAAGAATATTGCTAGCGCAGATCTTCATTAGAAACCAGATACATATGAGTAAATAAATTTGGTTAGAACACAGGTAACAAAATAGATTTTTAGTGGCCAAATTTGGTAAAAGGAAAGAGAGAATAATAAAAACTCATCACAAAAATACAATCCTGCAAATGAGAAGAGTGCGCAAAAGTAGCACAATGCGTATATGCAACACGCACATTCAAAGTGTTATGAAACGGAGAGAGTATTATAAAGTAAAACAAAATGAAAGTTTTTGGCAGTAATCAAGTCATGCAGCTACTTAGGGAGGAAGATCATTGGTGAAAAAGACTCACCTCCTCGAGTTGCGCAAAACCCATACAAATAATGTACATCGATCCACCATGCTCTGATGCACAGCCATGAATTTGGCTGTCCATCTCATTCCACATGGGATTGTCCTCCATGAGTACCCCTTCCAACATCGAACCCTAACTGGCCGGAAAGACTCAGACAGTAGAAATGCCCATTGGAGAAAATCACCTGGCTCCAGCCTCACTAGAGAGCTCAGCGCTTAACCACATTTCTAAGTAATCAAAACATGTAGCAAATCATAAAAAACACAATTAGTCATAAAAGAAAAGGGACGTACATTAATTAAAAATACAATCATGCAAATGAGATAATGGCGCAATTGTAGCATTAAACATGCACATTATAAGCTAGCTAGTAAAGATCTTCAACTAACTTTGATTAGTAAAAAATTGTCTAGATTCCTTGATGGAGATCAAAAAAAGATGAAACAATAGATTAATCAACATTTGGACAATATTGCTAGAACGAACAGTCATGCTCCCTAACGACTTAACCTCCTCCCATATCTCACTCTCGATGTGAACCATGTAAATGCATAGGGCACTAGAGGCGCGAACGCAGACAATGTATAGAGACCCGTCGAGCTCGGCCATGAACTTTGCCTTCCATCTCATTTTGGGAGGGGGGTTCTCCTCCAACAGCTCGCGAGGTGTATTTTGTAACAAGCCCCAAGTACGACTTCCGATCTCAAAAAACCCCACCTGGCCGGAAAGGCTCAGACAATAGAAAGATCCGTTGGAGAAAACAGCCTGCCTCCATTTCCCCAAGGGAAACTGCATTTGTACGCTGTGACAAGAGATTCCTTAACAAAGTTCGAGAAAAAAAAATGGAAAAATAAATCGACAATGGAAGAATATTGCTAGTGCAGATCTTCATTAGCGCCAGATACATACGAGTAAATAAATTTGGTTAAAACACACCTCTGACCTTCTGCAGGTAACAAAATAGATTTTTGTTGGCCAAATTTGTAAAAGGAAAGAGAGAAGAATTAAAACTCATCACAAAAATAAATTTCTGCAAACGAGAAGACAGTGCTAAAGTAGCGCAATGCGTAAATGCAACATGCACATTCAAAGTGTTGTGAAACGGAGAGAGTATTATAAAGTAAAAAAAAAAATGAAATTTTTTGGCGTTAATCAGGTTAGCTACTTGATGGAGGATACCTAATCACCGAGGTCAACCCTATCTTTGACAGGAAAATCATTGGTGAAAAAGACTCACCATGCCCGGCCATGAATTTGGCTGTCCATCTCGTTCCACATGGGGTTGACCTCCATGAGTTTACAAAGTGTAGTGGAAAATAAGGGCTAAATACCCCTTCCAACATCGAGAACCCGATCTGGCCAGAAAGACTCTGCAGACAATAGAAATACCCATTGGAGAAAATCACTTGGCTCTAGCCTCGTTAGAGCAATTAACCACATGTATCTAAGTAATCACAACATATGTCCCATGTAGTTGCACCCACCTGGCACGTGCATATGGAAATAGTATTGATATTGTGTTCCAATGACAATAATGCAAAACGAGATAGGACTAAGTGGTTCCGAGCATCTGCCGAAGGCGGAACGAGCGCGATTTGCAGTCGGAAGCGTCGTAGAATTCGTAGGAAGTTCTGTATCTTGGATGAGCTATGAGCCAATGGGGGTGCTAGCCTCCCTCCTAGAGAAGACGGTTGTGGCTAACTAGCGCCTGCTGACGGCGGAGGCGCGGATGTTGTCTCTCCGCTGCAGAAAAGAGAGGATGAATTCAATGACATCCGTCGAGAGATCCGCCACAGTGGTAACGTCCGCCGCCGCCGTCGGGAGATCCGACTCGGCCTGCTCGTGGCTCGGTCCGCCTCTTTCAACTTTCTTCGCTATTGCAGCCCGTCTGCAATCATCACGTCGCCGGAATAAAAATTAATAATTAAACAAAACAAAAAAACGAAGAACCCTATTTGAAGATACCTCAATCTAGAAATGCAGACACCTATTGCTGATATTCAATTTGGTAAAATAATAATTCAAAACTTAATTACAAAGTTGAAGAAAAAACTGACGACCTCCGTTTTTTGGTTCTGGGCGGCATGATTTCTTCCGGCTTCGATTTCTTTGGGGATGGTAGTGGAGGGGAGGGGAGGGAGATGGGTGAGAGTGAGACTGTGAGGGTGAGGGGGAGAGAGAGATTGGTATTTATAGTCGGGTTGTTCGATTTTACCTTTATAAAGCCGCCAATAGTCGCGTGTTCTTTATTTTGACTCAAATATTAATTATTGTAATCATCTCAATGGATTTCATAATAATATCAACCTACTCTTTCTATCCCAAAGAAATTCGACTTCTTTATGTGAATGAGATAATGGCGCAATCGTAGCATTAAACATGCAAATAAGCTAGCTAGTAAAGATCTTCAACTAACTTTGATGAAAATCATAAAAAGATGGAACAATAGATTAATCAACATTTGGACAATATTGCTAGAACAGTTCCTCATTAGCGCCATAAACATAAAAATAATAAAATTTTGTGAAACAAATTTCAGTATAGTAAGCCAACTTGGTATTCAAATCAATAACTATATATTAACCTTTTTGTATTTAAACCTTGATCAGTAGTATTCATATCCTTACAAATAAAATTAAGTACAAACATAAAAGAAAAAATAGCATGCAAATATCAATACTCAGCTCAACTGTAAAGAAATATGATCTCATTTTTCTCTTTCTTTGCACAGAAGTCGAGATTTTTTGGTGTAAATTTGTATTTGAACAAATTTTATAGTGCAGTGCTGCTATAGCCTATAGCGCAAAGATAAGTGGCTACTAGTGAAACTATCCGGGGAACTTGTGTGTGTAGCAAAAAAATTGCAAAAGACGATAAAATAAAGTTCATAAAAGGTTGATCAAATCTAAATATAAATTTATTCATTTACTACTCTGTGCGTTGAAGGCAAAACCTTAATCCTGAAATTTTTTCTGCAGATTTAAACATTACAAATAAAAAGTACACAATTTGTCAAGAAAGAAAAGAGACATATACGAATTAAAACAAATCACATGCACATAATATTTCTCCATCAATACGTGGATTATGAAAAAAGGGATGCATTCAATGGGTTGAATTGATGCTACACTGGGTGTTATATTTTATGTGAATAACTACCATGCATAAATTTAGTTATATAGCTGCATATACAGAGTTGGTAAAGGAGGGAG
Organism: Euphrasia confusa; assembly: GCA_954870475.1. NCBI lineage: Eukaryota > Viridiplantae > Streptophyta > Magnoliopsida > Lamiales > Orobanchaceae > Euphrasia > Euphrasia confusa. The sequence goes on from OX940954.1 coordinate 38,251,892, forward strand.
AGTCGCTAAGAAAAGGTTACACACCCAAGTGTCCAACATCAATGGTATACAAATCTACGATACCTATTTTACCTGGTGGAATCCTTCAACAAGACTAGTCATCTACGAGACCTCAAAACCCATAAGATCAAAAGGAATGTATGTAATAACTGGTTTCTTCTAAATAATATGAAAGTACTTGTTTCATTTCTCATTGATACAAACAGACCACTCAATATTTAAAATAAAAATAACAATGTGAAACTACTAATAAATCCAAAGATGTCCATTCAATGAACTAGCACTGGCAAAACAATGAACAGGCGAAGCAAGAACATTTAGGAAACATTTGATATTTTGATCTCCACACAATTTTCAGTTAGTAATATTACCTGTTTCTGAGATAAGAGACACCGGCAACTCTTGCCCCCTTAAACTTTCATCATACACTACCGTCATTTTCCGGTTATCTGAATTAACAAAGTAGTCAAGTACTAGATTGTTATTGTATGCCTGAAGAGAACCAATTTCCATTAATTAAGTAAGCATGATGCCGATTATCGAGAGATCGCCTTCGGCAACCTACGTGGGGATATCGTGTTCAGGACAGAAGGACTCCAGGTTGCTTCTTGCTCACTGTGCCTCTTTTGGAGTTCTTCATTTTTTCTGCAACTCTTCATCATGCAATTGAAGAAATATAAAACATTGACACATACCTAGCACAGATAAAAGCTTGCTAAAGTAGATCGATTCATCCAATCGAAACACATACAAAACTTTTACGAAGACTTGATTAAATCAGACTTAACTTCCTAAGACAGTCTAATTCGAGTAGATAAAAAATTATACAAGCCCTTGCAAATCAAAGATCAAGCATGAAAGAAAATAAAGGACATGATATCAATCGACTAAGGAGTTCGATCAGAATAATACTCACGGTCTAATGTCTCTCTTGGCAGCATAATTTCCAGTCGGGAGAGCAACATGGGTGCGGGAGGCGCCAATAGCTGATTGCTGCGTGTTGTGAATTTTGACTGCGAAGAACAATCATTTGATACACTATTACACATGCATAATTAATATTTTTTAAATCACTATCCGTGTGCACTCTGTCCATGTACAAGTTGTTATATACAAGTAAAAAGCTTCAACTAACTTACATTACTACACAGAAACGTCTTGGTTCATCAATAGAGTTCCACTTTTTCCATTTTTAAATAAAGGACACGACAATAATATAATTTTTTCCTGGAAAAACAGAGCCTCATTAGCACAAAACTAAATGTCTACTACTGCATTCGTAAAAGTTAATCAAATCTAATTATAAATCTATAACCACGTGACTCACATAAGCTGAAAGCCTTAGCCCTTGAAATTTTCTACACAGTTACAGATCATAAAAAACACAATCACTCATAAAATAAAAGAGACATACGAATTAAAAATATTCACAAAAATAAAGCATGCAGATGAGATAATGTCGCAACGGTAGCATTATACATGCACGTAATAAATGTAAAAGGTAAATAAAAATTAAACAATATCTACACCCGTTAGGATATTATAACTAGCTAGAAAAAATCTTCAGCTAACTTTATTACACAAATGTCTTGATTTCTTAATGAAGTTCCTTTTTTCGTTTTCAAACAAAAGATATGGAACAATAAATCAATATATGAACAATATTGATAGGGCAATTCCTCATTAGCAACATAAAAATAAATACAGTGACTACAAATTTGGGAAGTTCTATATGCAACAAATATTAAATTAGTACGAAAAGTTAATACAATATTACCAACTATAATTTTTGAGAACACGTGGATGATTAAAACCTTTAACCTAGTAAATTATCCACGTGGCATTCATCTTATAAACTCACAATAGATTGTCGGTGCTTTCTTTATCTGAACTGATCAGTCCTTGTGGATGTGCTTGTTCATCTTGTGATGGAAGATTCTAGAAACATCAAACGCAGATGATCAAAATCACCGATCAGCTGACTCAGCACAGTATGAACATTCATGTGCAGGTTGTTAATGTATATGCACACATAAAGTTATAGTAAGCCAACTCAGTGTATTCAAAGCCAATAATTATATATGAACCTCGTTGTATTTAAAACCATTATCAATATATTCAAATATCAAAATCCTTACAATATTTAATGAAATCTAAATAAATTACTAATCATGTGCATTGAAAGCCTTAAACCCTTAACCTGGTAAAATTTCTACACATTTAAAATTTACAAATTAAAATTACACAATTAGTCAAAAATTGTAAAGGTAGAAAGCTTGGACCAACAAAGTCACCAAGTACCAGATTGTTATTGAATAGTGAATACAGATAAAAACGAACCCGCATTAAATTAGTCTATTTTGCATGATACCAGTTATAAAGAAATGTAACATCATAAGTTTCAAGTGGGGAAAGGAATGGGTGCAATGTTTGGCATCATCAACCGAAACCTATAATCGATCGATGATCGGTGATCAATTTCTGAATTCTTTCCAGGGTGCAATGTAATTTCTGAATTCTATCAAGTACATAACTCATTACAAACAAAAGTTTATTTCCAATGTGCAAGTAACCAACTTTTTCAATCATACGTAGATTCAAAATATGCATTAAAAAATTAAAAGTATTGCAGCAAATTAGTAGAACACGGAGATATATGGAATGACATATTGCCAAATGAAACAGCGTATGCATCTTACATAAAGTCCAGATGTGACGTCAAATCAGCACTTAAAACTTAGCGAGCATGCAGATATACATAAATAGATAGTCGTACAACGCAAACCCAGGGCCAAGGCCTGTTCTACAGATATCACAACTAGTTTCAAATTTTGAATTTTAGTAAATTCTTAATGTCGGATGTAATGTGATTTACACAAGTCAGAAGTTCGTTAAATGCGATTAATGAGTGAACAACATTAAAATAACAAAACAACTTTTATTGCGGTAATCAGATGAGTTAATTGATGGGGATACCTATTCGCTGTCGCCAACGTCACAGCAGAGCAGTAGTAAACCATGGCACGAGACACCTGGTATACACACACAATATTAAATATTTAATTCCATTCCCATGTTACATGGACTAGATCTTACAAGACAGTATAGAGATTGTATAAATGATTTATTTTTAACTATTTTGACCATAACTTTGTGAGACGGAATATTAACTTCCAGGCGCCTCGATCCAAATACGGTCCTTGGATTCTTTTCTGTACCGCTTATAAAAGGGATCCATCATACGTATATAATGACCAGGAGGATACACATTTATCCCATGATCAATATCCTTAGAGAAAATGACTCTGCCAGCCAACCTAGGACCGAGGTCAACCCTAGCCAGGGAAGAAAAATAATTGGCGAAAATAGTCACGTTCCCTAACGACTTAACCTCCTCCCATATCTCACTCTCGACGTGAACCCTGTAAATGCGTTGGGCACTAGAGGCGCGAACGCAGACAATGTATAGGGACCCGTCGAGCTCGGCCAAGAACTTTGCCTTCCATCTCATGAGGTTCTCCTCCAACAGCTCGCGAGGTGTATTTTGCAACAAGCTCCAAGTTCGACTTCCGATCTCAAAAACCCCCAGCTGGCCGGAGAGGCTCAGGCAATAGAAACAGCCGTTGGAGAATACGACCTGACTCCAATACCCCAAGGGAAACTGCCTTTGTAAGCTGTGAGAAGAGACGACCCATTTAGTCTGCCCGGGTTGCCACGTGCATATGGAGATATCGTTGTTGGGGCTTTGGTGTGAAAGGGCAAAAACAAAGCAGTCGGGAGAAGTTGGGGCATCGGAGAAGGCAGCGATTCCGTACCACAAGGGTAGCTTAGGCACTGTAACCCTCTCTTCCTGGTGAAAGGGCAGAACATGAAGAATCTCACACCGGAGGGGGTCTCCAGGAGCAGCCAGCACTTCCTGGCGTGAATGAATCTCGTGTCGAGCATCTGTCGAATGCTGAACGAGCGAGATTTTCGGTCGGAGGAGTCGTAGAATTCGTACGAAGTTCCAGATCTCGGATGAGCTATGAGCCAAGGGGGGGTGGTGGCCGCCCTCCTGGCGGAAACGGCGGCGGCGAACCAGCGCCTGCTGACGGCGGAGGCGCGGATGTTGTCTCTCCGCTGCAGAAAAGAGAGGATGAATTCAATGACATCCGTCGAGAGATCCGCCACAGTGGTAACGTCCGCCGCCGCCGTCGGGAGATCCGACTCGGCCTGCTCGTGGATCGGTCCGCCTCTTTCAACTTTCTTCGCTATTGCAGCCCGTCTACAATCATCACGTCGCCGGAATAAAAATTAATAATTAAACAAAACAAAAAAAAACGAAGAACCCTATTTGAAGATATCTCAATCTAGAAATGCAACACCTATTGCTGATATTCAATTTGGTAAAATGATAATTCAAAACTTAATTACAAAGTTGAAGAAGAAAAAACTGACGACCTCCGTTTTTTGGTTCTGGGCGGCATGATTTCTTCCGGCTTCGATTTCTTTGGGGATGGTAGTGGAGGGGAGGGGAGGGCCGAGGGGAGGGAGATGGGTGAGAGAGTGAGACTGTGAGGGTGAGGGGGAGAGAGAGATTGTATTTATAGTCGGGTGGTTTGATTTTCCCTGTAAAAATACGCCAATAGTTGATTGCCGCGTGTCCTTTATTTTGACTCAAATATTAATTTCAAAATCATTTCAATGGATTTTCGTAATAATATCGACCTAAACTCTTTTTATAAGGAATAAATTTTACTTTTTTATATCTAACCCTACAATTTTTTCTAACAAATATAATATCTACATGAAAATCTTTGAATAATTCATTATAACTGAAGGGTAAAAAATAAATTAAAAAATAATTCTATATATATATATATATATATATATATATATATATATATTAAATTACAAAAATATTTGTATCTACCCAAACAATTCAAAAGCAATTCACTATATATGTATTAATTTACAAAATTATTTGTATCTATTCAAACATACGAACTTGTCTCAGAGACAAAAAATCCTGGACGTAAGTCTGCTTTAAAAAAAAAAAAGTTCACTAAAATTACTCTTTCGATTCTATTACGAACTTTCTAAGACGTAAAGAATATTATTTTAACAAAAATAATATCAAAATTGTCTTTTATTTCGGTGATTTGAAAATTAATTACAAATTATGATATGAATGAATTTTGATAATAATACATGGAGCAAATAATTTTTTTAATCTTCGTGTCTAAGAAAGTTACAATTCATTATATATAGTTGTCTCACAATAATTTTCAAAATAAAATAAAATTATGTAATATTTTCACTTTAAAATATAATTAATTACTTTATTTTTTTAACTTAAATATATAGTTGTACTTTTTATATTTTGGTCAAAAAATAAAATATTTTTTTATTTGAATTTTTGTACTAAATAAATATAAATTGTATAAATTGATAATTACTATTTTTTATGAGATTAATGAATTAAAATATGAATGTATTATTATCAATCGAATACAATATATTAAATATATACTTCTCGTAATATAATAAATACAATATTTATTAAATTATTTAATACATAATAATATAATATTAAGTTTAAATTTACAAGTAATCATGATCATTTAAGTATATTAAGTAGGAGTTTAAATTTACAAGTAATATTGACCATTGATTTAAAATGGAAGGCTATTAGGAAACATTAGGAGAATTCTTATGAGGAGAGGATCTCAATCCCTCTTTATGGACAAAGAGAATATTATTTGAAAAATATGAAAATAATTATTATATTTTTTTAATTAAATTTGTATTAATAATTTTTATTTTTATATGAAAAATATATATTAAAATAATTGATTTATATAATTATATTAATTTTAAATATTATAAAGTAATTTAAATTTAATTAAAAAATTAACAAAAACCTAAAAAAATTAATAAAAAATTATATTAACTTAAAATAATTTAAATTTTGTTAAAAAATAGTGAGTTTTTAATAAACTTCTAAAATTTCGTTAAATTAAAAAACTCAATTTTTTGTAATTTTAGAGCAAGAGTTATTCCACGACTACCTTTTTAATTTTTAAAATAAATCTAAAATTTAAATAGTCAAAATAAAATATACTTCATATACTCTTTCCGTCGTATCAATAGTCATAACGGGTTAATTTTTTTTTTGTCCGTCCAATAAATACGATAAATAGTATAAAAAATTATGAAAATAAAATTTATTAAATTTTATTTTCGTTATTTTTTTATAATTTTTTGTAAAATTTATTAAATTTTATTTTAATTATTTTTTCATAATTTTTGGTATTATTTATCGCATGTATTTTTTATTTGTTGTGAGACATAAGGTATATATATACTCCTTCTATCCACTAATAATAATCACGTTGACTTTTTTTTACCGTTCAATACATATGATAAAAAGTATACAAAAATTATGAAAAAATTACTAAAATTAAATTTAACTATTAAATTTTATTTTAGTAATTTTTTCATAATTTTTGTATATTGTTTATCATATATGTATTGGACGGTTAAAAAAAAAGTTAACTACACATATTATGAAAAAATTACTAAAATAAAATTTAATTATTAAATTTTATTTTAGTAATTTTTTCATAATTTTTGTATACTTTATATTGGACGGTAAAAAAAATTAAAGTGACTATTATTAGTGGATAGAAAGAATATACGTTTAAATCCACCTTTAAACAACTAATGCGTTTATTTTTTTTCTTGCAATTAGACCATCTACAACAGGGGATCAATTAGGGTGTCAATTGTGTATCAAGTCATCAGTGTCAAAAGTGTCAAATTTAACACCTTGTGGGCCCGGTGTCTGTTGGGCCCCATTTTCATTTACTATTTTTATTTGTTATTTATATATATATATATATTCATTATTAAATCAGTTGAAGCAATGGGCCCCATCCTTACGGGTCCCACGCTGAAAGCCGCCCGCGATAGTTGGAAGGAGACCGACCAGAGGGTTGCACCGATCAGGCAAGAGCCAGCCGAGCAGATGATAGGGCGCCGGGCAAGGAGCACGCATTCCCTAGAACAAACCCGCTCGCCCGGATGTTGTCAAAATCAAGATACTGTAAAAAGGAAGGCCAGAGGTCGGTCTCCCCGGCTCAACAAAAGCGGCGCAAGAAAGGGTTTAATAGTCTTTTTGCCATTTTTAGGTTTATGAGAAATCCTATGTCAAGGCCCAATAAGGAAAGGCCCAATTCCTTTTTGTAAACCCTAATGGTAGCTCTATAAATAGGGAAAGCTGTAAAAGGAAATTCATTCACAATCTTCAAGAAAGATCCCACTCTAAAAATACTCTCTCTCCTTTCCTTTTTTGAGAAAAAAGACCTAAAGTTTTCTCACCAAACTAGTCCTCAAAATCCCAGAAAATAATTAGTAAAAAACGACTGTTAACAATTGGCGCTAGAAGGAGGGGGATACCTCGAGCGCTAGTTTCGGTGTCGAAACTTTCACTTCCTTGATTTCCGGCAATGAAAACTGCAGGTACTTCCAGTAGCGTCGCCGTCGCTCTCGCCGGCGAGGCCGATGAGCACGAAGGCGACGCAGGGAGGGCGCTTTTGACGGAAGGCGGCGCCAGGACAACATCCCCGGAGTTTTCGAACGAAATCGCGCGTCAGCTGGCAATGATAGAAGCGCTACGTGCCGAAGAGGCCGAGATCAGGGAGCGACAGAGAGTCCTCCGTGAAGAAGTAGCGGAAGCCGAGAAGCTGTTACCCCCCGTCCTGGAAGAAGAGCCAGATTTGGATTTAGGGCGAATCAACACCCCGAAGGAGATTAAACGCACCATACAGAAGTTAGAGGCTCGATCCCGATTCTTAGAGAAGAGGCCTGCCACCGGAAATCCAAACCCTAACCGCCGCTGCCTCGAAAAGGAATTTGAAGAGGAGGCGCGCGAAGAAAACGCCCGGACTGCGTTTCAGCAGACACAGGCAGTGAGGCCCGACCACGTCATAATGAACCCGGGGACTGTCATGGTGGACGATCACGGTCTCGCGAAACGGTTGGAGGATGTGGAGAAAAGGTTGGCCGAACAAGATTGCGACCCAAAAAGAAGATCGGCCCTCGCCGAACCTCTCAGTCTGAAGATCGAGCAAGCCCTGCCCCAACCTGACATCGTCCCGCTGCTGACTTTCATCTACGACGGAGCCTCCGACCCCGACGTTCACCTAAACAAGTATAACACATACATGGTCGGCCGAGGAGCCACAGAAGCCACGAAGTGTCGTCTTTTCCCCCTCACCCTCGGCGACATGGCCCATCGTTGGTACACAAGTCTGCCACCCAGGTCGGTTAACAGTTTCGGAGAGTTGGGGGACGAGTTCGTTTCTTATTTTGCATCCAAAGTGAAATATTCAGAAGGTCGCCAACGATTGATGGGGGTCAAGCAGGGAAGAGAAGAGACCGATGAGGGCTACATAGATCGAGTGGAGCAGATAGCCAAGCAGGGGGATCGGGTGAGCGACGAAATCCTCGTCCATGCCGTAGTGGGCGGTTTGCGGCCGACATCTAGTCTTTTCAAGCCAATGATGAAAGAATACCCAAAATCATACACCGAGTTCCGCCGGAGGGCAGGCGAGGAGATTGCCCAGCAGCGCATTTATGATCAGCGGATGAAGGAGTTGGAGCCCGAGAGCGAACGAAAACTTTCCGCCATGAAAGGAACTGTCAACCCGGCAACCGTTGATTACTGGACGGAGCCACCCCCAACGGCGAAGTACCACGAAAGTGGAAAGAAGAAACCTAATTATAAACCCTACCAGGGAGCCGTCCACGCGCCTAAAAAGATAGAAGTCATAGAGGAGTACCCCGGGGAGGGGACGTTCCTGGGACAAACTCCCGCCCGGATTCTCCAGATTTTTTACGAACGAGACATCAATGTCCTCACTCCTCCCCAGGCCATGAGAAGTCGCCCTGACGAGAGAAATCCGCGCAAATGGTGCTCTTTTCATCAGGAGAACGGGCACAGGACTGACGAGTGTCGTGACCTGATTGCCCAGCTCCGACAACTGTATGAAGATGGGAGCCTGACCGAACTCCTCCGGGCACCAAAGCGGGGTCGCCCAATGGCCGGTCGTGGAGCCACCGGGCGTGGAGGCGCCGGTCGTGGAAGAGGAGGTCGAGGCCGAGGCCGAGGGCATCAAGACGACCAGAATCACCGACCCCATCAGCAGCAAAGGCTCGAGCCAGGTCCGGTCGGCCAAAACCCTTTAGCTCTGCCTCCTCCCCCGGTCGTTGGGCCCGAGGACCCAGATCCGCCCGTCCGAGGTGGAGCACGAGTCAATATGATCGGGGGTCTGACGCCGATGATCCATAAATCCAAAAGACAGAGGAAGGAGGAGCTTCGCGAGTTCGAGGGAGTGAATGTCGTGGTCCCCCACGCAGAATCAACCATCTCCCGAGGAATCGTCATTTATTTTTCGGAAAAGGACATGGAGGGGATAAAATACCCCAAAGAAGACGCCTTAGTGGTGACCGCTCGGATTCTCGGCATCGAAGTGGCCAGGGTTCTGGTAGATAACGGGGCCCATTGCAACCTGATTTTCAAATCGGCGTTGGACCAGCTCGGCGATCTCACGAGATATGTCCGACCGTATGAGGGGGTCCTGAAAGGTTTCGGGGACGTGGTGGTTCGCCCCAGAGGACGGATCAGGATGGCTGTGGAGTTGAAAGATTGGCAGGACCCTGCCATCAATATGACTAGATTGATTGAGTTTGTTATTGTGGACGCGGAAAACATTTATAATGCTTTTTTCGGGAGGCCGTTCCTCGATGCCTTCGAGGCCGTGGCGTCCTCCCATTACTATTGTATTAAGTTTCCCACCTTGAGCGGTGCGGTCGGCACCCTTCGGGGTGACCAGTATATGGCCAGGAAGTGTTTTAATTATCTTTTGTGTTCTAATACAAACAACCGTATAAACGATGACGGTACCGCCGACACTGGGGCATTTGGGGGAGGTGACCCCCAAATGGCCGGCCATAAATTGTTCCCGGAGGGGGATGGCCCCCAAGATAAGATAACCCGGAATGACACGATTGAATTAAGGGAAATCGACCCCGCGAGGAGAATGGATCCCGACGATGAGGAATATCTGACCGCTCTATGGGAAGAGGGCGAGCTCGGGCAGTCGGGGTTCCGCGACGCCGAGATTCATGAAGCGCAAGAATCAGAGGTCGTTCTGCCCGAACTCGAAGCACAATGTTTTCACAAACTCATTTATGAACTACCGACCGACCAAGATAACGATCCAATACAAAATATATAGCATACGAGCATTGAAGACCTTGACCCCCGAATTGGTTTCGAACCAAACGAGATTCCCGACCCCCGAGGACCTTCAGCATGTTCGGCAGTAGATGAGGTCGAGAAAGTAGGCTTGGATCCAGACAGGCCAGAATTGGAAGTTTTCATTGGGAAGAAAGTCCCCGAACGACTGAGGGAGGAGCTGATCGATTTCTTAAAGCAGAATACGGACGCGTTCGCCTGGTCGCATAAGGATATGGTTGGAATCGATCCTAAGCATGCCTGCCACCATCTGAAGATTAACCCGGAGAAAAAGCCCATCGCTCAGAAGAGAAGAAAGATGGGGCCCGAGAAGTACGCTGCCTTGGCGGTAGAAGTTAAGAAATTAGTTGATAACGACCTCGTGCGAGAAGCCGAGGAAGAACCCCAGTGGATCGCAAATGTTGTGCTCGTGAAAAAATCAAATGATGCTTGGCGTTTGTGCATCGATTTCACCGATCTCAACAAGGCTTTCCCAAAAGACCATTTCCCCCTACCCCACATCGACCACCTGGTTGACAATGTCGCCGGGTACGCAATTTTCTCTAACTGTGATGGCTTCGCGGGTTATCACCAAATACCTATGGCCGAGGAGGATGTCGAGCATACCTCTTTCTATTCGGACAAGGGGGTGCTGTGCTGGAAGAGGATGCCTTTCGGTCTGAAGAACGCTGGGGCCACCTACCAACGATTAGTGAACAAAATGTTCGCCGACCAGATTGGAGACACCATGGAGGTTTACGTAGACGACATAATCATAAAGAGTAGATCCGAGGAGGACCACGTGAAGGATTTAAAAGTCGCGTTCGAGATTTTGAAATTTTACAACATGAAGCTCAACCCCAAGAAATGTCATTTCGGAGTATACAGAACCAGGTTTCTCGGTCACATCGTCAGTCTTAGGGGCATTGAGGTGAACCCGGAAAAAGTCAAAGCCATCCGAGAATTGAAAGAGCCCCGAAGCCTGAAGGATGTGCAAAAGCTGACCGGTTGCCTGGCTGCCCTCAGTCGCTTCATTCCCCGGTGTTAACGGGGGAAAAATTTGTTAACGTGCTCTTGATTTTTGAGGACTAGTTTAATGGAGTCTTTTTACTGTTTGCTTTTGCTGGAAATGGAAACAAGTGTATTTGCATAAAAAAGGGAATGTGTCTTTTCCCCATAAGTCCCCTCTATTTATAGGGATCTAACTAGGGTTTACAAAAAAGGAATTGGGCCTTTCCTTATTGGGCCTTTCACATATATTAGGATCTTAACCTAAAATGGAAAAGGATAAAAGACCAAAATAGTCCTCCTGGCGCCGCCTTTACTCAAACGTGGAGGCCACGCCTCGGACTCTCTCCTGGCGTCTACATCGTCTCGACGCCGACCGGGCAAGCATCCTGGTTCCAGATCTCCTCTTTCTCAGCTACCTTGTTAATGTCCGACGAGCCCATCTGGTCGGTCGGCATGATTTTTGATGCTCGGCCTTGAATAGAGGCTTCCCACTCTACTGCATAATAACTTTTAAATAAGCAAATAGATAGATAAATAAATAAATTGGAAAATGAAAATGGGGCCCAACAAATGCCCCCCGCAGAGGATTCGACCGGTCAACAGTTGGTCGGGCCCTCTGCGGCCCAGGTCGTCCCATTTTCGTCCTTCGGGGAAGTAGTCAAGAGATCTATAAAACCTTTGCATGTAGGGGACACGTGTCAAAAGATCTCCCAACTTCCCGCCTGCGGCTGTCCTTTCAACTATACCCTCGATTTTTGAATTTTGAAAAGTAATAAGTTAAAAATTAAAAAAGGGGGAAACCGCCGCCTCTTTGGGTTTCGATAAATATCCCCCGAAAGGTTTATTTTCTCCTTTTTCTCTTTTGTTTCGCTTTTTGCTTAATTTTCTCCCTACTACTATGGCGGCGAGATCTTTATTAAAATTCCGGCGACCTTCTCCGGCGATATCTGTTCTTCCTCAGGTACGCCTTCCTTCTTCTGTGTGGCTTATTTTCGTTTCGGGTTCGTATCTGAGTTTTCTGGGGGGGTTTTGCCTTTAAGTTCCTTAGGGTTTCCCGGTAAATCGTCGCCTCCTCCGGCGAATTCTCAGGGGTTAGATTGTTATTGACTTCCGGCCGTGGGTGTGCCTTCTTTTGAACCCAGAAAACTGGCGATGAATGAAGAAGGATCCCCTCGTCGTGAGGTGTCGGGTTCTTCACCCGCGCACACCCTCATAGACCCTTCTAAATTACCCTCTACTTCCTCCCCGGGTTCGAGTTCCTCCCCGGGCACGTCTCGTTCCTCCGGTCGCTCACAGAAGTGTCCCTTCTCAGATGCGGAAAAGAATGAAATGTTGGTGAGCGGTGTTAGTAAGTCGTATCGCAAGTTATGCGAGATCATAGCTGACTCTCGGGGACCCCCGTCACCTTACACGTTCGAGGCTTATATCTCAGAACGTCCTTATACTCACGTCCCGCGAGACATCTACCGAGTAGTCGGGGATCGGCCGGGACCGTTTGAGGCTAGTCGGCGACCGAGCACGATAACGGACAAGGCCCTGCAGATAAAGAGGGATGAATGGGAGATCCCGTCTAACGTTCATCTTTATGCCCCTATTAAGGGCGAAAGAGCCGATCAACCTCCCGAGGGTATGTTCGCCGTGAATTACTCCATGATGAAAAGCGGGCTTCGTTTCCCCATCCACGAATCTTTTGCCCAACTCGTACATACTCTTGACGTTGCCCCTATGCAATTGGTGCCGAACGCGTGGGCGACCATGTATGTTTTGAACGTCATGTTTGGCGTTTTTGGTCTGTACCGGGGGTTATCTGGTCCCGAGCTGTTATACCTGGTAGGTATATGTGATGCCGGGAAAGGTGATTATTACTTGAAGCAGCGGGATACCATTATTACCGAATTGCCGAGCAAGCAGGCCAAATGGACAGAGAAATGGTTTTTTGTGGCTGGAGAGTGGAATTCCAAAGGTTTTCCCCTTAGTGCCGAGTATCGGCTTACCGCCAAACGTTAGTCCCCTTGACCTTGGCATTTTATCATTTGAGAAACCCCTTTTTAATCAATCCTCACTCTCTTCTTGGGCTTCTCCTCTTCTGATTCTTTTCTAGGCCCAAAAGCTCCGGACGCCGAGCAACTGGGATGGGATTTCTTGGTGATTTTAGAAAGGATTAAGATGCTTTCGTTCGATCAAAGGAATCACAAGAATTGGACGAGCAAGGAGAGACGTCTTCGTGCTCGATTCTTATCTGTTCCTCGGGACGCCGAGGATTTATTTCCGCGTGAGTGATGTTATGTAGCGTTTTTGGCTTGGCTTATTTGACTTTACCTGACCCGATGTTTTCCCAGCTCGCAGGTATTTCCGAATTTGCCCACCGTCCAAAATGCCTAAGGTGGATACCCCTCGTGATCGTAGGAAAAGGGAGGCCGCGGAAGAGAAAGCCGAGGCCGAACGTCGGAACTTGGCGGGCAAGGTGTCCGTCGCCATAAACTCTCCCGTCATTCCCCCCATGCCTGACCCGATCAGCCGGGTCAGTGCCGACGAATCTTCTGATGAGGATCGACTCTATCGGCCGACCAAAAAGGCGAAGAGGGTTGACGGATCAAGCGCATCCGGGAAGGGTGTAATTGGAGCATCCGGATCCTCCGGCAAACCCCCGGTCATCCCTAAAAGAGATCGGATTCCTAGGCAAAAAGGTTCCCGGCCGAAGGACGGAGAAGAAAGCCTCTTCCCATCTAAGTATGCATCCATTTTCGGCTCTGATGATGAGGAATTTTCTAGGTAAAAACACTTAAGGCTGTTCTCCATGTTGGGGTTATATTATTGTCGTGCTTTTTGTTAACATTCTTTCTGACAGGCTCTTTAAAGAAGACCCCGGGCTCCCTTTGTCCGTGGCCCACCTGTGTGCCGCCCAGGATCCTTATGAGGATGACCCTATCCCAAGCCACTTGGATCAGGCGGTTGAGGACGTTGTTCACTCTTGGTCGCATCAGATGGAGGCTGCGGCCTCTCGTGTGGATTTCTTGGAGAAACTATTGCGTGTTCATGCCGCCCGGATTCTGGTCATGGTGAATTGCTTGGCTATGGCGAGGGCCGAACAAGAGGACAAAGCTGCTAAGTGTCCGCCCAACCTGCCAGATGTGTATCTCGAGCTACGCGAGCGCTATAACAAGTTACAAGAGGATTTTGGTCTCGAGGCCGGGCTGAAAGCATCTTTGTACTCCGAGCTGGACGAGGAGAAAAAGGATAAAATGGCTCTGATCCACAAAATGGCCGAGCAAGACAAACAGCTTTCTCAACTGGAAGGGAAAGTGGTTGATCTTAAGAAATCCTATGATCAGGCCGAGACCAGGAATGACGAGTTGGAAGAAGTGAACCGGAGGGTGATGAAGGAGCTGGGGGATATGCAAGCTGCGGAAGCCACCCGCTCGGCGGACCCTGAGGAGGACATCGATTTGTACAGCAACTACTCCTACTATTGTGCGTATTTCGATGGCATCCGAGCACTCCTCGAGGAAGGTCAATCGGCTGATATCCTGGTGAAATTTCTCCGCCAATACGCCGAGCAATGCCCTCTTCATGCTCACTTCTCCTTGTATGTCCTTGACCTGGAGCAAAACTTCAAGCTAGACCTTTCCTGGTGGCCTTTGAAGTCGCAGCTCAAAATGCCCAAGTCGGCTGGAACTTCTGGTGTGAAAGATGTTGACCCGGCCGTGCAGTTCGCGGAGTCAGTGCTCAAGGATGATGATGGTGATTCGGCTCAGGGTGACCCGAAGTGAAGTTTTCTCACGGACGTCTTTATCGTTGTTTTTAGTCGTTTTCTTTTCGGACAACTTGTTTTGGGTTTTGCCCGGGGGGCTTTAAACAGTTTATTTTATTTATACTTCCTGTGCTCGTCCTCGTACCCTTTTGGTATTTGAGGCGTTTTAGGTGACTTTTGCAGTTTCAGAGAATCCTTACTCTTATATTTATTACACTTATTCAATGCCCTTTATTCCCGCTATTTACTTTCGTAACGTATGGTGATTCTGCGGGTTTCCCGCCTTAACGCCTTTTTGGCGGGCTAGGTTCCCTCCAAAAGGCGGTTTTTAGGTGGGGTGCCCTTAAAATCTTTTGGCCTATATAAGGGACATATCAGTGTCTTTCTGGTTTTTCTAAAAGGGAAAAATCATGAGTTCTAGCAAGAAAATGAGCCAGAATAAAGGGAAACAGGTTTTCCATGGCGCATCGAGATGCACGGAGGGGCATCATGACATCACTATCCACTCCGACGGCTGGCGTCGGCTGCGCCAGAAATTCGACGGCCGGTGGCACCGGAAGAACTTCCCTCTTCCCCATTCTTTCGTGCAACCTTTAGAGAAGTTTCTGGGTGAGGAAATCCCATTTCATGATTCCAATGAACAAGCATGGGTTGCGACAAAGACGAAGCTCCGGAGGCAGATGGCTTTTGGAGGCCCAGGTTGGGCGGATTTCGTTCAGCATGCGGGCATCCAGGTGGGCTGGGAGGTCTGGTTGATATGGAATCCCGGCTTCGGATTCCGTGTCAGCCTTTTCAACCTCGAGGGGCTCAACGTGTCGTTCCCAAAACAGACTCGGGTGCGCGGTGCGGCTGATTCTCTTGGACACGCCTACTCGGATTGATGCCCCTGTTGTCTTGGATTTTCCCCGGTTTCTTTTTGTTAATGTTTGGAACTTTTAATTTGGCATGTATTCCTTTAATTCTTAAACTGCCAACTACTCTTAATAATTAATGGGTTGCATTCAATTTTTCACTTGGGTCGAGGAAAAGTCTTGTTTATAAACGAGTCCTCCCTCACCCTTCTTTTCGGAAACAAGAATTTGTGGCTAAAAAATCATGTCTACTCGAATCGATCTCTCTGACGACTCGCGATCGTTCGAGCGCCCATTCAACGGCTCTTGGCATAGGGAGAGGTTTCCGATCCCTGCGGCGTTCATACGACCACTTAGGGATCAAACGCCAGACGGCCTTTGTATGACGGACTGCTTGGGCCAGGAATGGCGGGTTTCTTTCACTCGTTTTCGCAATCAACTTGCCATTCATGGGCCAGAATGGGAGAGGCTTGTCGCCGGCTTTGCGATACGAGAGGGTTGGGTCATTCGAGTCTCTTGGACTGTTGGGAGTGGCTTTTTTATCGACATTCTTGATGGCGACCATAATTCAATGGTGCGTCCTGTCGGAGATCCATCGTGGTCTTATCGTCGTATGGTGCGTGGATCAGGGATCCGTCCATGGCCCCCTCGCCCGACTCATGATCGGTGGGGCCGCTTCATTTGTTGACGTCCTGCCTTTGATGTTTGTCGTGTCGCTTATTTTTATTTTGTTCTAGTAATGTAACTTTTAAGTAATGTATGGAGTTTGCCTCTTTTTTCGTGTCTAAACGTTTCTCGGCTCCTGCTGATTGTTCATGCCCCTTGACGGATCAAGGGACATGGCCGGGGATGGGACTTGTCCGATCCTCGGGCTTATTAATGACCTGCTTGATCGGCCGAGTAACGTATTACCCGGCTCATCTCAGGTCCGGGGAGAGCGGACTCTATCCCCGGTTCATTGTTCATGCCCCTTGACGGATCAAGGAACATGGCCGGGGAAGGGACTTGTCCGATCCTCGGACTTATTAATGACCTGTTTGATAGGCCGAGTAACGTATTACCCGGCTCATCACAGGTCCGGGGAGAGCGGACTCTATCCCCGGTTCATTGTTCATGCCCCTTGACGGATCAAGGAACATGGCCGGGGAAGGGACTTGTCCGATCCTCGGACTTATTAATGACCTGTTTGATCGGCCGAGTAACGTATTACCCGGCTCATCACAGGTCCGGGGAGAGCGGACTCTATCCCCGGTTCATTGTTCATGCCCCTTGACGGATCAAGGGACATGGCCGGGGATGGGACTTGTCCGATCCTCGGGCTTATTAATGACCTGTTTGATCGGCCGAGTAACGTATTACCCGGCTCATCACAGGTCCGGGGAGAGCGGACTCTATCCCCGGTTCATTGTTCATGCCCCTTGACGGATCAAGGAACATGGCCGGGGAAGGGACTTGTCCGATCCTCGGACTTATTAATGACTTGTGGGCGATCCTCACGAGAAGAAAAACTTTTATTTCGGTCAGGTTCGTGAAGTACAAAAGTTTACTGGTGATATTTTTTCAGATGTAGCGCGTTCCAAAAATACTGATCCGGTACGCCGTTCAGGTGCTCCAACTCGTACGATCCTTTCTCCAAAATTCTTTTTACTCTCATCGGTCCTTCCCAATTTGGGCCCAATGCCCCAGTATTCGGCCCGAGTATGCGTTTAAGGACTAAATCTCCGGGTTTGAATCTTCTGATTCTGGTCTTGGAGTTATAGAAACGTTCAGCCCTTTGCTTGGCCGACGCATTCCGGAAAACCGAGTTCAGCATTCTTTCCTCCAGAAAGTCTAGTTCAAGGCGCAAAGCCTTGTCATTATTCTCGTTTAGCCCTTGCGAGGTCCTATGGCTGAGAACTTCGACCTCGGAGGGTATGACCGCTTCTGCACCGAAAGCTAAAGCGAATGGTGTTTCTCCGGTGGTTGTTTTGCTGGTTGTCCTGTAGGACCATAAGACCTCTGGCAGCTCGGCAGCCCACCTCCCTTGTCTTTCCTCCAGTCTGGCCTTGATGGTATGCTTCAAAATTTTATTGATGGCTTCTACTTGTCCGTTCGTCTGAGGATGGTAGGGGGTGGAGAAAGCCTTCTTAATCTTCCACTTGTCAAAAAAGTTCATGATTTCCTGCCCATCGAATTGTTTTCCGTTATCCGATGTGACCGTGTAAGGGATTCCATAACGGCATATGATGTTTTTCCAGATGAACTTTATGATTGCCTTTTGGTCGATGACCTTCAGTGGCTCGGCCTCCGCCCACTTTGTGAAATAATCTACAGCCACAACTGCGTACTTTACTCCTCCTGGCCCCGTTGGCAAAGGTCCGATCAAATCAATCCCCCATGAGGAAAAAGGCCAGGGACTGTATATCGAGTTTAGGTATTCCGGCGCCGATCGAGCGATGGGTGCTGTTACCTGACATCTGTGGCACTTTCGTGCATAGTTGATCGCATCTCGTCTCAACGTAGGCCAATAGTATCCCTGGCGTATGGTTTTATGGGCCAAAGACTGTCCGCCGGCGTGGTTCCCACAAACACCGTCATGTATTTCGCTGAAAACCTTATGACCTTCGAGCGGGGTGATGCACCTTAGAAGAGGCAAATATAAGCTTCTACGGTACAAAACATCTCCGATCAACGTGTATCTGGCCGCTCGTATCCGAAGCTGTCTCGCATCTGTCTTCTCCTCAGGTAGCGTTCCATCCACAAGGTACGCGCGGATTGGGTCCATCCATGTATCTCCTCGATCGATGATCGTGATCAAACCCTCATCTCGCGAGATTGCTGACCGAACCTGGCTGGTTAGGACGACATCTGTCATATCGGCAGTACCCTCCGAGGATGCTAATTTGGAAAGTGCATCGGCCTGGTAGTTTAGTTCTCTCGGAATTTGCTCGATGAGTACCTTTGGGATTTTCTCACATAGGGAGAGCACATGTTCGTAGTACTTCGCCATACGGTCACAGCGTGTCTCGTAAGTTCCTTTGATTTGGTTGACTACTAATAAAGAGTCCATAAAAATCTGTAAGTGTTCGGCGCCGACTGCCAGGGCGAGATCCAGTCCGGCAATTAACGCCTCGTACTCCGCCTCGTTGTTGGTTGCTTCGAACTCGAATTTTACTGCATGCGTGAATGATTGTCCACCCGGCCCGACCAATACTATTCCAGCCCCGGCATGGGAGGAATTTGATGACCCATCCACATATAGCTTCCATGGCGGGATCGAAAGGGACGGTGTGGAGTTTGGAAAAGTTAGCTCTACTATAAAATCCGCCAAGGCCTGTCCCTTGATTGCCGTTCGGGGGGCGTAGGTAATGTCGTACTGTCCCACTTCCAGGCTCCATTTTAATAACCGGCCATTAGTGTCCGGTCTCTGCAATACTTGTCGTAGTGGCATGGTCGTCAGAACTTCTACCGGGTGGTCGAAGAAATACGATCTCAACTTTCGTACGCTCATGACGAGGGCGTAGGCTAGCTTTTCTAAAGGTGTGTAACGTATCTCGGCGTCGTGGAGGACCTGGCTGACAAAATAAATAGGTTTGTGTGTTTGCCCGTCTGCCCGGACAAGAACTGAGCTCATGGCATGTTCTGAAGCGGCCAGGTAAAGGAACAATTTTTCCCCGGCTAGAGGTTTGGAGAGGATGGCTGGACTCCCGAGGTGTTCCTTTAGTCGTAGAAAAGCCTCCTGACTTTCCTTGCCCCATCTGAACTTCTGGTCCTTAATTGCTTTGAAGAAAGGTCGGCTTTTATCCCCTAGTCGGGGAATGAAGCGACTGAGGGCGGCCAAACAGCCGGTCAACTTTTGCACATCCTTTAGGTTCCGGGGCTCTCTCAGGTCTTGGATGGCCTTGACCTTTTCTGGGTTTACTTCAATGCCCCTGAGACTGACGATGTGGCCGAGGAATTTGGTTCTGTAAACTCCGAAGTGGCATTTCTTAGGATTGAGCTTCATATTGTAAAATTTCAAAATTTCGAATGCGACCTTTAAATCTTTCACGTGGTCCTCCTCGGACCTGCTTTTTATAATTATATCGTCAACATATACCTCCATGGTGTCTCCGATTTGGTTGGCGAACATTTTATTTACCAGCCTTTGGTAAGTGGCCCCGGCGTTTTTTAAACCGAAGGGCATCCTCTTCCAGCACAGCACACCTTTATCCGAATAAAAAGAAGTGTGTTCGACATCCTCCTCGGCCATCGGTATTTGATGATAACCTGCGAAGCCATCACAGTTAGAAAAGATCTCGTATCCGGCGACGCTATCGACCAGGTGGTCGATGTGGGGTAAGGGGAAGTGATCTTTCGGGCAAGCTTTGTTGAGATCTGTGAAATCGATGCACAAACGCCAAGCATCATTCGACTTTTTCACGAGCACCACATTTGCGATCCATTGGGGTTCCTCCTCGGCATTCCGCACTAGGTCGTTATCCAGTAACTTCTTAACCTCCACCGCCAATGCTGCGTACTTCTCGGGTCCCATTTTTCTCCTCTTTTGGGCGATGGGCTTTTTTCCTGGGTCGATCTTAAGGTGGTGACAAGCGTGCTTTGGGTCGATTCCGACCATATCCTTATGTGACCAGGCGAAAGCGTCCGTATTCTGTGCCAGGAAGTCGACCAACTCACTCTTTAGTCGCTCGGGGATCCTTCTCCCGATAAAGACTTCTAAATCGGGCCTGCTCGGGTCCAGACTTACCTTTTCGACCTCATCCACTGTTACGCACATCGACGGTCCCTGAGGGTCGGGTATATCGCTAGGTTCAAAACCGATGCGGGGATCGACATCCTCATTTCTTGGGGGGCGGTCCACCTGGACCAGACTCCTGCTCTGGCCGCCCGGTATATCGTCGATGAGGATGTGTAATAATTGTGCCTCGAGATCAGTCACGCCGACCTCTGACTCCTGCGCCCCACAGACCATCCCCTCGAAGGCATCCGGATTCCCTAGTTCGCCCTCTTCCCACAGAGTGTTTAAATAATCTTGATCGTCTAAATCCATGGCCACCTTTCCCGAGGGGTCAATTTCTTTTACCTCGATGGTGTCGTCCTGGGATGACCCTCTTCGGAGTTCAAAATTCCTCGGAGCGGGTGGCTGCTCGGCTGTTTGAGGGTCCTCGCCCTCAAATGCCCCAGTGTTAACATCATTCAAGCGTTTGTTTAAAATTGGACACGAAAAGTAATTAAAACATTTCTTAGCCATATATTGATCCCCTCGGAGGGTTCCGACCGCACCACTTAGGGTGGGAAATTTAATACAATAATAATGGGAGGACGCCACAGCCTCAAAGGCATCGAGGAACGGCCTCCCGAAAAAAGCGTTGTAAATGTTCTCGGCATCCACGATTACAAATTCTATCATCCTCGTCATCGCGATGCTTGGATCTTGACAATCCTTCAGCTCGACGGCCATTCTAATCCGCCCCCTCGGTCGGACCACCACATCTCCAAATCCTTTCAGAACCCCTTCATATGGTCGGACGTATCTTGTCAGGTCTCCAAGTTGATCTAAAGCCGATTTGAAGATCAGATTGCAGTGAGCCCCATTATCTATCAGGACCCTAGCCACCTCAATGCCGAGTATCCGAGCAGTGATGACCAAAGCGTCCTCCTTGGGATATCTTATCCCCTCCATGTCCTTCTCGGAGAAAGAAATGATGACGCCTTTGGAAATGGTCGACTCGGTATGAGGGATAACCACATTTACCCCCTCGAACTCGCGGAGTTCTTCCTTCTTCTGTCTCTTCGATTTATGGACGATCGGTGTTAAGCCGCCGATCATGTTCACTCGAGCTCCCCCTCGGACGGGTGGGTCTTCATCCTCAGGCCCGCCGGCCGGTGGTGGTGGTAAAGCTAAAGGGTTCAAACCATCTTGGTTCTGACCTCGTCCCTGCTGCTGATGAGGTCGGTTATTCCGATCGCCCTGATGTCCTCGGCCTCGACCGATGGTTCGACCCCTCCTTCTAGCGCCAATTGTTAACGGGGGAAAAATTTGTTAACGTGCTCTTGATTTTTGAGGACTAGTTTAATGGAGTCTTTTTACTGTTTGCTTTTGCTGGAAATGGAAACAAGTGTATTTGCATAAAAAAGGGAATGTGTCTTTTCCCCATAAGTCCCCTCTATTTATAGGGATCTAACTAGGGTTTACAAAAAAGGAATTGGGCCTTTCCTTATTGGGCCTTTCACATATATTAGGATCTTAACCTAAAATGGAAAAGGATAAAAGACCAAAATAGTCCTCCTGGCGCCGCCTTTACTCAAACGTGGAGGCCACGCCTCGGACTCTCTCCTGGCGTCTACATCGTCAATCCCACGTCCGGTGCCTCCACGACCGGCGGTTAACCGACCGCGCTTGGGTGTTCTAAGGAGGTCTGCTAAACTCCCATCTTCATAAAGCTGCCGAAGTTGAGCTATTAAATCACGGCATTCGTCGGTGGTATGACCATTCTCCTGATGAAAGGTGCACCATTTACGTGGGTTTCTATCGTCGGGATGGCTTCTCATGGCCTGAGGTGGTGTGAGTATGTTGATATTTCTCTCGTAGAAAATTTGAAGTATCTGAGCAGGAGTTTGTCCCAGGAAAGTCCCACTTTCGGGATATTCTTCTACGATATTGACTTTATTCGGTCCCTGGAAGGGCCCCTGGTATGGCTTATAAGCAGGCCTCTTCTTTCCACTTTCGTGATATTTCACCGTTGGAGGGGGTGGTGTTCGGCGACCGATGTCCACCTGTTTGTCCGGATTCTGCTCGAGAGCGGAAAATTCTCCGTTGTCCGGCTCTAACTCCTTAATTCGTTGATCATATATCCGCTGCTGGGCAATCTCCTCGCCCGCTCTTCTTCTAAACTCCGTGTAGGATTCTGGGTAGTCCCTCATCATTGGCCTGAACAAACCAGAATTGGCCCGTAAACCACCTACTACCGCGTGGACGAGGATCTCATCGCTCACTCGGTCTCCTTGTTTAGCTATCTGTTCTACCCGGTCGATATAGCTTTCATCCGTCTCGTCTTTCCTCTGCTTAACTGCCATCAGCCTTTGTCGACCCTCCGAATACTTTACTTTAGAAGCGAAATAAGACACAAAACCGTCACCCAGCTCTTCGAAACTGTCGATCGACCTCGGAGGCAAACTCGTGTACCAGCGGTGGGCCATGTCACCGAGAGTCAAAGGGAACAGCCGACACTTGGTCGCTTCGGTGGCTCCTCGGCCCACCATATAGATGTTATACTTATTCAAATGAACGTCGGGGTCCGATGCTCCGTCGTAGATGAAGGTTAGCAAAG
This sequence comes from Euphrasia confusa, assembly GCA_954870475.1. Classification (NCBI taxonomy): domain Eukaryota; kingdom Viridiplantae; phylum Streptophyta; class Magnoliopsida; order Lamiales; family Orobanchaceae; genus Euphrasia; species Euphrasia confusa. Next base: position 38,275,097 of record OX940954.1, read on the forward strand.
GGGCGATGTCGGGCTTGTTGGAGTTGTGTACTTAATGTCTAGATTTAAGTAACGGTAAACTCCCGATCATAGCATTTAATCTATTAAATTAATAAACAATTATTTGCATTTAATTATCATTAATTAAATATGCAAAATATAGTCCTGGATTTTATACGTTGTAGTTAGTATGGTGTTGCATGGGCACACAGAAGATCATACTATCGGTTACTCGTATTTAATCAAACAGTTGCTCACGACCTAGATGGACATGGACCAATCCATCGGTATAGTCGTTGTGTGAGGGAGAAAATAATTTATCTTAATTATTTTATCACACTTGTACACTTAGGTGTATTGGGCGGATCGCTTGAGATTTATTGATTAGGATTGCCTTGGATAATCAATTTAAATCTCAGAGTATTTTATTCTCAATCCCCGATACTATTGCGGGTGTATATATTTAATATTAGAGACTTTGATTTTCCAAAGGAATTAACCGATTTAATTATTGGGTTAATTACCGGTTAAAGTTGGGTCGCTATATTTTATATATGACATGCCGTGAATACTTGACGGGAAAGTGTATCCCGGAAGGGTTGATAATATCCCCGAGATGAGTTCATAAGGAATTATTGTGTAAACCTCATGAGTGGATTTGTTCCGCACAATAATTAAGGTTGAATGGTACTAGTCTCGGATATAAGAGATGAATATAATTTATTGAGCAATAAATAAATTTATTCATGGATATTTAAATCTTAAATACACGGAATAAATAATACTACCGGAGAAATATTATTCGATATAATATGGGTAAATATTGGGAGTGCAATTTTATTTATATAGTGGAAAATAAATAAAATTAATATTGATAAGGATTAATGGACTTGAGCATTGGGCTCAATTTAATCTTCAATATTAGAAGCCCAATATTCCACCTCCTTTAGATCCCCTACGTAGCCTATAAAAGCACTACATGGCCTTCACAATTCATAACGTAATATAAGAGAAGAATATCATACTTGATATTCTAGAGAGTTGAAGGAGATCCATAGGAGTTCGATAGATCGTCGCCCACCCGACGTTCGAACGGAGTGCAAGGAATACGTGGGAATATTCAAAGGTGTTTGATTTCGTTTCTCCGAACAACGAATCGAAGGTATAATATCTAGAACCCCCTCGATATTATTTCGGTTTTGGTTTATCGAAATTACCGTAGAACGCAAGATCCGAAGTTCGAACCCGGAGTAGACGGAAGATCACGCGGTGGTGGCGAAGCCACCGGACCGCGTGGATCGACCCGCCTAGGGTTCGGCGGGCGCGGAGGAGGCGACCCTCGGCTGGGCCGAGGGCGCGCGGTCGATCGCGGTGATCGACCGTCGGGGCGCGGGCTGGAGCCGCACCCCACCCCACCTCGACGGTGGGGACCTCCAGGCGGCGGCGAGTCGCCGGACTCGCCGCGGGGGCTGCTGGGCAGCCCCTCCCCGATCGATCGCCGGCGTGCGATCGATCCTTCGATCATGTGAACCCCGACTCGCGGGGGTTCGGCTGGGGGCGGGCTGCGTACCTTCGGGTGCGTAGTCTCCAAAGGTCGGACTCCGGCGGATGAGTCGCCGTTCATGTGATTTCCGGCGAAGGGTTTGATCGGGCTATGGTTTCCGCAATTTTAATAGCCCGGGATATCGAATTCCAGCAATTGGTATCAGATAGTGGTTTACGTTCGCGGTATTTTCGATATTGTTGTTCTACCTTGCAGGGATTTCCGGCTATCATGGTTGGATTTAATTATTGTGTTAATTAATTATCATGATTATTCGTTTATTAAACTCTCGGACATGTCGAGATTCGTTTTGTGTGGTTGAATGTTTGTAATAGTAAAAATTCGGGGGTTGACCGAATTTAGGATTTATTATTACGTTCTATGTTTTCCGGAAAATGTATAGGGTCGATTTCATGTATAGAATCGATACCGGATAGTGTAATTTAAATTCTTGTAATTTTTTTTACGTTGGATCGATGCCGAGACGACCGCCGGAGAACTCATGTGACGAAGAAGACGAAGAGGACGAAGAACCGGGGATCGATCAAACCCCTTGATCGACCCCAAGTGATCGACCAAGGAGAGGGGCCGATCGCCCTCGGCTGGGGCTGCCGCCGGCGATGGTGGCGGCTGGTGGCTGGGCGGCGGTGCTCCTCCCATGGAGGTGGTCGAAGGTGGGGTGGCGTGGGGTCTCCCGATCTCATGCTACTCCTACCAAGATTCACTTTCCTAAATTAATTCGGTTTTCCTATTTGAGTGTTCTTCCTTTAGGAAACTCTCATGGATTAGGAAAAGAATTAATTGGAATTAATTTTATTTCCTTATTCTATTATGGAAGTCTTCTAGAGTATTCCGAGTTCTACTTGGAATAGGATCCTAGAGATTTAATAGAATTGGAAAGGAATAAAAGTTAATTTAGGATTGATTTATTTCCTAAATTGATTATTCCTATTTTATGGGAATTTTCATAGTAATGGAAATTAATTAATCTTGGAAAGTAGAAGAGTCCTAATTTATTTTATTTCCTTATTCTATTATAGAAGTCTTCTAGAATATTCCAAGTTTTACTTGGATAGATTATTCTAGAGATTTAATAGAATTAGATAGGAAAATAAATAAATAATAATATTAATAATATTTAATTTTATTTTTGATTTATTCGATTGACTTAATTTTCGAATTGAGTATCTTTTGGATTTATTAAAAATAAATAGATTTAAATATTGGGATTAATATTCTCGTCACATGGAGCATTCAAGAACGAAGACTGAGGACTAGAAGATGCATATGAAGAAGAAGTAAAGCCATGATAGTCGGGAAAATAATTTCCTAGCATTATTTGACTATGTGATATGTGCTTTATTTCTTGCATGCATGCTTATGTGTTTAATTATGCATTAGATAGCGTATCCCTTTGTTATAAAAAGCTAAGTGGGAGAGGGGATGGAAACATTCCCATGGTCTCCATTACTGTTCTCTTGGTGACATTTATGAGCTTTCGAAGTTCATATAGATATGTCATTGGAGGAGAATTCTTGTAATTCCTTTTACAAGAAACATTGATCAAGTTTATCAAACAATGCCTAATTTGTCTTTCTGAAACTGACTTCAAGTCGACTCATTCTCACCCCGGGGAGTGGAATGGAGCCAAAGCCACTTGGTCATGTGGATGACACAAATTAGAGACCTTCGTACCATTCTTTGATAGATGGATCGATTGTCTGCTCGGCTCCCTCATTTATGAGAGATAGGGTCGTTCGCATGGTGAATCACTGGTTAGAAACTTCGAGTTTCACTTATGATTCTCCGCGTCTTGATCTATGAGAATCGAATGGATCTTGTAACTGGGAGTCAATTATAAAAGTCTCTTAGTGTAGTAAACGTCCACCCCACGTGGCTTGCTATACTGACGGATTTTGGATTAATTGATGTAGACAGTTGTAAGTAATTGTGAAGAGTTGTGAAGTTATCGTAAACGTCCACCCCACGTGGCTTGCGGTGATGTAGCAATTCCAAGCGATGTACTTTGGTACTGAGTAATGGTTTACACTTAGATACGCGTTACAGTATTCTTCCCCACAAAGTCACGCTATAATTGATGTATGACCAAAGGAAATCTAATTGCTAAATCATTTGGGTGGGTAAACGTCCACACCACGTGGCTTGCCTTACCTGATGGGATTTTAGATGCAATTAGTAATTTAATGATATTATTTGAGGGAGATAATATCGGACATTAAATTAATTGTTTGTTTAAATGTGCTTATAGGTTTAGAGAATAGCTATGAACCCACTTTCTGTGATACTCAAGGAGCATAAGCTCACTGGTCCAAATTACATTGATTGGAAGAGAAATTTAGACATTGTCCTGACTTCTGAGGAGTACAAGTATGTACTCCATGAAGTGTGCCCTGCCGAGCCCACGGCTACCTCAACTGATGAGGAAAAACTGGCATATCGAAAGTGGAAAAAGGCTGATGAAATGGCTAGGTGTTATATTTTGGCTTCCATGTCAAATGTACTCCAAACCCAACATGAGCCAATGGACACTGCCTATGATATGATGTTTAACCTCAAGGAGATGTTTGGGGAGCAAGATCGTGCGGCTAGGCAAGAAGCCATGAGAGTCCTCATGTCGACTACTCAGTCTGAAGGAACGCCCGTTGGGGAGCACGTTCTTAAGATGATGAGTTTGTTGAATGAACTTGAGGTCCTAGGAGCTTCTATTGATGCTGAGACGCAAGTCGACATCATACTCCAGTCTCTGACCCCTAGTTTTGAGCAGTTTCGTATGAGCTATAATATGGGTAAACTATCTTATACTCTTGCGCAACTCCTGACTGAACTAAAGGCGGCAAAGGGGATCTACAAGAAGGGCAAGTCTCAAGCGCTTGTAGCTACCAAGTCCAAGGGCTCGAAGCCTGTTGGAGGTAGGGGCAAGAAAAGGAAGCAAGCCTGGAAACCCAGTGGTGCCAAGAGGAATGGACCACGAGTGGGGGCTGCAAAGCCAAGAGGCAAGTGCTTCCGATGCAACAAGTCTAGACACTGGAAGTCTGAATGTCCTCTCAAAGGTACGAATTTTTCTTTAGTCGTAAAAACATAGTCAGCGGTATTATCTACCAGAATTCTGGTGTGTAGATATGGAACCACTGACGGTATGTGCATTCTTGAATGCAGGGGTTCCAGAAAACCCAGCGACTTAGATAAGAAGAGTTCGAGTCTACATGGGCGAAGCTGTTGGGGTAGCAGCGGTTGCAGTGAAAGACATTTATCTGCTTTCAGTAGTTTAGGATTTCATTTCAAGTTATTGCTTTATGTACCCCTTATTTTGAAAAGAACTTTTGTTCTGGATTTTCTTTATGAATGGATATTTTATTTCTTTAATCATGGTGATGATTTGGATAAGAAATAATGGACATTATCTATTCCGGTACATTAGATAGCAATATGTGAATGATGAATCCTTAGTCTACCACGATGCAACAATCCGTGATATGTATAACTTGTTTTACTTATTGGATGTATTTCTTTAATTGATCATTATACTTGTGAATTCTTATACTTAGTAGTATTTTCAAATAAGATTCAAAAGGTCGAAATTGATTCAATCAATTATATTTGAAGGAATGGACCTTCCGACCTAAGGATTGAATTTGGAGGATAATACATCTAAAGCAAACCTTTCTGGATAAAGGATAGAATTCAGACAAGTATTGGAAATGATTAGATATGCAGACATATGTGTAAATTAGAAAGGTACGAGTAATTCTTTCGAGAGTACTCGATGATGGATTAGAATACTTGATGTGCCATAAAAGCATAGTGTTTTGACTAGTCAATGGACACAAAGCCATTATGGGGAACCATCAAAGTATATCCATTAAAAGCCTGCGACTCGATCGCGGAGGCCATCACCTATCTAAATAACACATAGCATAATCAAAGATTGGGATTCAATCCCAAAAGGGCCGCGCCATACACTCACGTGTAGAGATGGTGCGTTGAAAATAAGAAAAGGAAATCTAATAGTAAAAGAACAAGTTATTCGGAACTACCTATGTTCTATGGATATTCCTAGAGACAACGGCATATTAAATATGGTTGTAGGATATCCTAGATGAACAAAGTGTTGTGCGTTCTATAGTACTATGAACCAGAAGGACGTGTAACGCCCGGTTCTTAGAGGAAGACTATTAGAAGAACCACAAAGCCCGAACTAACGTAATACCTTGGAATGAGAAGAAGGACAAAAGACTAGGAACCAGCCAAACCGAGTAGAAGTACACCACATGCTGCACCCAATGTTATTACTGTTATACACCGGCACGCCATTGCAGTGGGAGGTTGTTAAGCAACCAGAGATGTTCATAAGACTAGAAGAGTTTTAACTCTGGATCTGGTAAAGATGAAATCGATCCCTAGCTCTGCATAAGGGCAGTACTAAATCTAAATGTGCCTGTTTAGAAAAAACAATAAGGATTATTGTTAAGAGGCAAGATCATTTAGAGTACAAGCTTAGTAAATCCATTATGGATTGAAAGAAAGCTATAAATCGTGGAACTTGCGAATTGATGGGATAGTCCATTTGATGGATTCATCAAAAGGCATAGACGATAGGTGTATTGGAAACGTAATGGAAACAAAGTGGTGTTTCTCGGAGATCTTATGTAGACGACAATTTCATCATTGGCAACAATGTAGAAAAAGTTGTCAGACATAAGAAAATGGTTGTCTAAATGAATCGAGATATAAGATTGAGTAGAAGTTAGAACATGTTCTTGAGATTTTTTCGATCTAAGAATAAGAACATTGTACTTCTCCTAGATATCTTATTCGATTATGTTTTGTTTTAAACATGCATACTTCTGAGAAAGGTTATCGCCTTTCAGAGACAGAATATACATCTATCTAAAGGGTATGTGTTCGAACACATGAAGGAGATAGATGAGGACAAAGCAGTTTCCTATACTTCAAGTATGGAAAGCTTTATAGATGCAGTGTTATAAAAGCAAGAACCTGATATCAACTATGCGGTTTGCGTAGTGGGAGGATATCAAGGTAATCTAGAAAGGAATTTTTTCGAATGCTGTAATAGTACTTGCGAAGTACTGGATTACGAAGCAAGACGAAATCTTCTTAGATTAGATTCTCTCAGATTCAAGAATCATAGAAAGACCAGTGTAAGTCAATATCAGGCTATGTGTTCACTTTTAGAAAAGGGTGGAACCATGAAAGAGTGATAAGCAGGACGCTTCTCAGACTCTCTCATAACTGAACAGCAGCCTCAGAGGCAGCGGAAGTTCTGGTTAGGTTCCGGGATAACCCCTTTGGCTTGGATATGACTCTTAGTTCACCACAGGCTATTGGATAGCGGTGCATGGTAAACTGGAAAAGGTCATAAGTCAAAAAGTGATGTTAACACATAGAGCAAGTACCACCTGATATGAATCATCGTCGAGGGAGACGATGTAGTAGTCACCAAGATAACTTCAGAGCGGCAACCTAGATTGCTCACTCACATAGTACTTCTCGGAAGTACACTTTAAAGCACGTGATGAGTATGGGAACCGGGAGTTTGGAGGAAATGACTAGACCTTAGTACAAGTGGGAGATTGTTGGAGTTGTGTACTTAATGTCTAGATTTAAGTAACGGTAAACTCCCGATCATAGCATTTAATCTATTAAATTAATAAACAATTATTTGCATTTAATTATCATTAATTAAATATGCAAAATATAGTCCTGGATTTTATACGTTGTAGTTAGTATGGTGTTGCATGGGCACACAGAAGATCATACTATCGGTTACTCGTATTTAATCAAACAGTTGCTCACGACCTAGATGTACATGGACCAATCCATCGGTATAGTCGTTGTGTGAGGGAGAAAATAATTTATCTTAATTATTTTATCACACTTGTACACTTAGGTGTATTGGGCGGATCGCTTGAGATTTATTGATTAGGATTGCCTTGGATAATCAATTTAAATCTCAGAGTATTTTATTCTCAATCCCCGATACTATTGCGGGTGTATATATTTAATATTAGAGACTTTGATTTTCCAAAGGAATTAACCGATTTAATTATTGGGTTAATTACCGGTTAAAGTTGGGTCGCTATATTTTATATATGACATGCCGTGAATACTTGACGGGAAAGTGTATCCCGGAAGGGTTGATAATATCCCCGAGATGAGTTCATAAGGAATTATTGTGTAAACCTCATGAGTGGATTTGTTCCGCACAATAATTAAGGTTGAATGGTACTAGTCTCGGATATAAGAGATGAATATAATTTATTGAGCAATAAATAAATTTATTCATGGATATTTAAATCTTAAATACACGGAATAAATAATACTACCGGAGAAATATTATTCGATATAATATGGGTAAATATTGGGAGTGCAATTTTATTTATATAGTGGAAAATAAATAAAATTAATATTGATAAGGATTAATGGACTTGAGCATTGGGCTCAATTTAATCTTCAATATTAGAAGCCCAATATTCCACCTCCTTTAGATCCCCTACGTAGCCTATAAAAGCACTACATGGCCTTCACAATTCATAACGTAATATAAGAGAAGAATATCATACTTGATATTCTAGAGAGTTGAAGGAGATCCATAGGAGTTCGATAGATCGTCGCCCACCCGACGTTCGAACGGAGTGCAAGGAATACGTGGGAATATTCAAAGGTGTTTGATTTCGTTTCTCCGAACAACGAATCGAAGGTATAATATCTAGAACCCCCTCGATATTATTTCGGTTTTGGTTTATCGAAATTACCGTAGAACGCAAGATCCGAAGTTCGAACCCGGAGTAGACGGAAGATCACGCGGTGGTGGCGAAGCCACCGGACCGCGTGGATCGACCCGCCTAGGGTTCGGCGGGCGCGGAGGAGGCGACCCTCGGCTGGGCCGAGGGCGCGCGGTCGATCGCGGTGATCGACCGCCGGGGCGCGGGCTGGAGCCGCACCCCACCCCACCTCGACGGTGGGGACCTCCAGGCGGCGGCGAGTCGCCGGACTCGCCGCGGGGGCTGCTGGGCAGCCCCTCCCCGATCGATCGCCGGCGTGCGATCGATCCTTCGATCATGTGAACCCCGACTCGCGGGGGTTCGGCTGGGGGCGGGCTGCGTACCTTCGGGTGCGTAGTCTCCAAAGGTCGGACTCCGGCGGATGAGTCGCCGTTCATGTGATTTCCGGCGAAGGGTTTGATCGGGCTATGGTTTCCGCAATTTTAATAGCCCGGGATATCGAATTCCAGCAGGGCTGAGATCGTGCTTGTTCAATCCTCAGGCTCAGAGGTTCGGCGAGGGCGGACTTTCTTTTTGGATCCTTATCCTGCTCGGTCAATCTTCTTTCTATCTCCTCCAGCCTTCGTGTGAGACCGGGATCGACTCTGGCTGGCTCTCTCGTTTCTGGCCTCAGGTAATGCGCGCGGGCCTCCTCTCTTTTCTGGGTCAGGAGGCGGAGGGCTTCCTCACGCTTTTCCTCTTCGAACTCGTCTTCGAGTCGTCGGGCGTCGAGGTGGGACCCTTCGCCGGTGGACCTTTTCTCTAGGTGTCGAGACCGCGCCTCGAGCCTGCGAATGGTCCGTTTGATTTCTTCGGGGGTCTGGAGATGATCCAGATCCAGATCTGGATCCTTTTCGATGACTGGCGGTAGTCGCTTCTCGGTTTCTGCCACTTTATCTCGGAGGATCCTCTGTCTCTCGGCCAGTTCGGCATGTTCTGCGCGTAAGGTTTCAATCAGCGCGAATTGGGCGTCGATCTCTTTCGGGTTTTCGGTTGGCCCGGTTTCTGAGGCGTTTGGTGTCATTAGAGCTTTGCTGGTGTCTTGGGCGTGTCGGCTGGCATCGTCGGCCAGGTCAGCGGCGGCGGTTCCTGAAAAACCGATGATCTCCATGGTAAGAAACAGAAAAACTCGCAAAATTCTAGCGCTCGAGGATTCCCCCTCCTTCTAGCGCCAATTGTTAACGGGGGAAAAATTTGTTAACGTGCTCTTGATTTTTGAGGACTAGTTTAATGGAGTCTTTTTACTGTTTGCTTTTGCTGGAAATGGAAACAAGTGTATTTGCATAAAAAAGGGAATGTGTCTTTTCCCCATAAGTCCCCTCTATTTATAGGGATCTAACTAGGGTTTACAAAAAAGGAATTGGGCCTTTCCTTATTGGGCCTTTCACATATATTAGGATCTTAACCTAAAATGGAAAAGGATAAAAGACCAAAATAGTCCTCCTGGCGCCGCCTTTACTCAAACGTGGAGGCCACGCCTCGGACTCTCTCCTGGCGTCTACATCGTCTCGACGCCGACCGGGCAAGCATCCTGGTTCCAGATCTCCTCTTTCTCAGCTACCTTGTTAATGTCCGACGAGCCCATCTGGTCGGTCGGCATGATTTTTGATGCTCGGCCTTGAATAGAGGCTTCCCACTCTACTGCATAATAACTTTTAAATAAGCAAATAGATAGATAAATAAATAAATTGGAAAATGAAAATGGGGCCCAACACCCGGTTAGGGGATAAGAGCCGCCCTTTCTTCAAAGCGATTAAGGATCAAAAATTCAAATGGGGGAAGGAGAGCCAAGAGGCTTTCCTGCGTTTAAAGGAGCATCTCGGTAATCCCGCTATTCTGTCAAAACCGGTTGCCGGGGAGAAGCTATTCCTCTACTTGGCCGCATCCGAACATGCCATGAGCTCAGTTCTCGTCCGGGCAGAGGGAAAACTGCACAAGCCTATCTATTTCGTCAGCCAGGTCCTCCACGACGCCGAAACACGATACACGCCCCTGGAAAAGCTAGCATACGCCTTGGTGATGAGCGTGCGGAAGTTGAGGTCTTATTTTTTCGATCACCCGGTAGAAGTTCTGACTACCATGCCATTACGACAGGTCTTGCAGAGACCGGACACGAACGGCCGATTATTGAAATGGAGTCTAGAGGTGGGTCAGTACGATATCACTTATGCTCCCAGAACAACGATTAAGGGGCAGGCTCTTGCATATTTCATAGTGGAACTGACGTTCCCTGAATCCACCCCATCGACCAGGATCCCGGCATGGAAGCTATACGTCGACGGATCGTCCAATTCCTCCCACGCCGGGGCTGGAATAGTGTTGGTCGGACCGGGGGGACAATCTTTCACACACGCTGTAAAGTTCGAATTTGCCGCGACAAATAACGAGGCAGAATACGAAGCGCTGATCGCCGGACTGAATCTGGCTTTGGCAGTGGGTGCCGAACATTTATAGATCTTCATGGACTCGTTACTAGTAGTCAACCAAATCAAAGGAGACTATGAAACCCGATGTGACCGAATGGCGAAATATTATGAACACGTGATGGCGCTGTGCGGAAAGATACCGAAAACCTTCATCGAGGAAATCCCCAGAGAGATGAACTCCCAGGCTGATGCACTATCCAAGCTGGCTTCCTCCGAGGGAAGCGCAGATATGGCTAATGTAATTTTAACCAGCCAGGCAAAGTCAGTAATATCACGGGAAGAAAGCCTGATCACGATCATCGATCGTGGCGAGACTTGGATGGACCCTATTCGCTCCTACCTCCTAGACGGGACGCAACCCAGAGATAAGACAGAAGCCAGGCAACTTCGCATACGAGCGGCCAGATACACCCTGATCGGAGATGTTCTGTACAGGAGAAGCTTATACCTTCCTCTCTTGAAATGCATAACCCCGCTCGAAGGCCACAGGGTTTTTAGCGAAATTCACGATGGCGTCTGCGGAAACCATGCAGGAGGGCAATCGCTGGCCCACAAGACGGTTCGCCAAGGATTCTATTGGCCTACTTTGAGACGAGATGCGATAAATTATGCTCGGAAATGTCATAGATGCCAGGTGACCGCCCCTATTATCCGGACATCGCCAGAATATCTCAACTCGATATACAGTCCCTGGCCCTTCGCGTCATGGGGAATTGATCTGATCGGACCTCTGCCGACCGGACCAGGCGGAGTTAAGTATGCGGTGGTGGCCGTGGATTACTTTACGAAGTGGGCCGAGGCCGAGCCGCTAAAAGTCATTGACCAAAAGGCGATCATAAAGTTCATCTGGAAAAATATCATATGCCGTTTCGGGATCCCGTACATCATTACCTCGGATAATGGGAAACAGTTTGACGGTCAAGAAGTCATGAACTTTTTTGACAAATGGAAGATTAAGAAAGCTTTCTCCACCCCATATCATCCTCAAACGAACGGGCAAGTGGAGGCAGTGAACAAAATTTTGAAACATACCATCAAGGCCAAACTTGAAGAGAGACAGGGAAGGTGGGCAGCCGAACTGCCGGATGTGTTGTGGTCTTATAGGACGACTAGCAAGGCTGCCACCGGGGAAACCCCTTTTGCCCTAGCTTTTGGTGCTGAGGCGGTGATACCCTCCGAGATCGAGGTTACCAGCCACAGAACCTCTCAAGAGCTGAATGAAAACAATGACAAGGCTTTACGCTTGGAACTAGACTTCTTGGAGGAAAGAAGGTTGAACTCAGTTTTCCTGAATGCCACGGCTAAGCAGAGGGCAGAACGCTTCTATAACTCTAAAGCCAAGATCAGGAAATTTAAGGCCGGGGATTTAGTCCTCAAGCGTATGCTCGGACCCAGCACTGGGGCATTAGGCCCAAACTGGGAGGGCCCAATGCGAGTAAGGAGGCACGTGGAGAAAGGGTCATATGAATTGGAGCACCTAAACGGCGTAGCCGACCAGTATCTTTGTAACGCACTCCATTTGAAAAAGTAACATCAGTAATCTTTTGTATCTCGAAACTCTTTATGTTTGGAATAAAAAAATTTTGTTGGGCAGAAGCTGCGCGTTTTATTAAGACCGAGGACCGGACAAGTCCCATCCTCGGCCATGTCACCCTGATCCGTCTGGGGACATGAATATTTAACCGGGGATAGAGTCCGCTCTCCCCGAGCCTGAGATGAGTCGGGCGATCCGTCGCACGACCGATCTTACAGGAAAATTTTATTAAGACCGAGGACCGGACAAGTCCCATCCTCGGCCATGTCACCCTGATCCGTCTGGGGACATGAATATTTAACCGGGGATAGAGTCCGCTCTCCCCGAGCCTGAGATGAGTCGGGCGATCCGTCGCACGACCGATCTTACAGGAAAATTTTATTAAGACCGAGGACCGGACAAGTCCCATCCTCGGCCATGTCACCCTGATCCGTCTGGGGACATGAATATTTAACCGGGGATAGAGTCCGCTCTCCCCGAGCCTGAGATGAGTCGGGCGATCCGTCGCACGACCGATCTTACAGGAAAATTTTATTAAGACCGAGGACCGGACAAGTCCCATCCTCGGCCATGTCACCCTGATCCGTCTGGGGACATGAATATTTAACCGGGGATAGAGTCCGCTCTCCCCGAGCCTGAGATGAGTCGGGCGATCCATCGCACGACCGATCTTACAGGAAAATTTTATTAAGACCGAGGACCGGACAAGTCCCATCCTCGGCCATGTCACCCTGATCCGTCTGGGGACATGAATATTTAACCGGGGATAGAGTCCGCTCTCCCCGAGCCTGAGATGAGTCGGGCGATCCGTCGCACGACCGATCTTACAGGAAAATTTTATTAAGACCGAGGACCGGACAAGTCCCATCCTCGGCCATGTCACCCTGATCTGTCGGGGGACATGAATATTTAACCAACGTTTCACCACAAACATAAAAGTTGTCAAAAACATAAAATTTCACTAAGCGGTTAAGAAAAAAGGCAACATAAAAATCGTAAACTAAGGAACACCGCGTTGAAAGGAACATCAAAGACCTAGACCCTCGGGTCCCACGTTGATATGACCAAGGCCGATTCCCAACCGGACGCACCGCCGAACGATAATCCCGATCAAAAACGTCAATCGAAAAGCCCGTCCCGTCGGTCCAAGCAATCCGCACGGACCAACCTTCTTGTATCTCGAAACCGCTCACGAGTCGCTCCCACTCCGGTCCGTAAATTGCAGTCTGGTTGCGGAAACGAGTAAAAGAAACACACCATTCTTGATCCAAGGGGTCCACCATCTGCAATCCATCTGTCGTCCCGCCCTCGATCGGGCGGAGGAACGCCACGGGGACCGGAAAAATCTCTCTATGCCAGGTGCCATTGAACGCGCGCTCGAAAAAATGCGAACCCTCCAAAAATTCGACTCTGGTCGACATATTCCGAGAAGTAATAACTTATATTCCCTAATTCTACTTTTTGGCAATACGCAAGCATAGGAACAACCCATTTATAGGGGTTTCCATTTTCGAAAATCGAAGAATAATTAAAGCAATAAGTTGACTGCATTAAAGACAAATGACAGTTTCGAGGATGTCGCATTAAATGAAAAGTAAAAGAGACCGAAACGACAGAGCATAATTGTTCACGACCGAACAGTTTAAATAAAAGAAACACTAATCCACATAAGGATGACCAAGGGAGTCAGCTTCCTCACGTGCCCGGACCTGTTTAGGAAAAAAATGTTGAGGCACCCTAGATCGAAAAGGCTGACGCGGAATCCGAACCCGGGTTTCCAGATCACCCAGACCTCCCATCCTGCTTGGATACCCGCGTGCTGAACGAAATCTGCCCAGCCCGGGCCCCCGAACGCCACCTGCCGTCTGAGTTTAGTTTTCGTGGCTACCCAGGCCTGCTCGTTAGAGTCGTGAAAAGGAATCTCCTCACCCAAAAAATTCTCCAATGGTTGCACGAACGCGTGGGGTAACGGGAAGTTATTGCGGTGCCATTTGCCGTCAAACCTTTGGGCTAGCTTGCGCCACCCATCAGAATGAATGGAGATGGCGTGGTAACTCCCCGTGGCCGCGGACGCGCCATGGAAGACCTGCTTCCCCTTGTTCGGACGCATTTTCCTGCCTTGGCTCATCTCTCCCTCTATCCTTTGCTGCTATTCCTTTCTTTTTCCTTGGAATGAAACCGCAAAAATGGAAAGACCTAATAGGGACACATTTATACACAGAGGTGCATTCATGTTGACCCCACCAGGAACCGTTTTGGAGGGAATTTCCCCCGCCAAAAGTCTTTTAGGGATGAGAAAACCTGTATAAATTCCGTGCGTTACATGCGTTAAAAGTAAGGCAATAAAAGTAACAGAAATAAAATAATAAAGACAAAAGCTCCTTTTACCCCAAAAGCAATAGAAAGTTAAGACAACAAAAAGTAGCAGATAATGTCAGGGATGCTGTTTAAGCCCGCACGGGCAGAATCCAAAAGTAGAGAAGGAAGAAAACTAAAAACAAAACATAAACTGTTATCATAGTCGGGCAAGATAAATGCGAAACACCATCATTCCTGATCATCAGGAATCGACCCTTCACCACCATCGTCTTTAAGCACCGAGTCCGCGAACTTGACAGCCGAGTCGACTTCACTGGTAATAGCCGGCTCCGCCAAGCCCTGGTCAACCGCTTCTGCCGGTTTAGGCATCCGAAGCTGCGATTTCAAAGGCCACCAAGAGAGGTCCAGATTGAACTTCTGCTCCAGATCGAGCACGTACAAATGGAAGTGAGCATGAAGAGGGCTTTGCTCGGCATACTGGCGAAGGAAATCCATCATAGCAGTCACCGGTTGACCGGCCTCCAGAAGTGCCCGGATACCATCGAAATAAGCGCAGTAGTAAGAGTAGTTACTATACAGATCGACATCTTCTTCCGGATCGGCCCGACGTGCGGCCTCGGCGGCCTGCATACCCTCCAGCTCATTAAATATCCGTCGGTTCAATTCCTCCAGTTCCTTCATGCGTTTCTCGGCATAACCATAGGATTTGACGAGCTCTTCCACTCGAGTTTTGAATCACTCTAACTCTTTCCCCTGCTCGGTCAGTTTGAGAATCACGGCCATCTTATCTTTCTTCTCCTCATCCAACTCACTGCTCAGGGAAGCTTTTATCCCGGATTCAAGGTTGAAATCTTCTTGCAGTTTGTTGAACCGGGACCGCAACTCCAGATAGACGTCCGGCAGGTTGGGCGGGCACTTAGCAGCTTTGTCCTCCTGCTCGGCACGAATCTGAGCCAAGCGATTTACCATGATCAGATTGCGGGCAGCAGTGACTCGTAGTAATTTCTCCAGAAAGTCCGGTCGGGACGCTGCAGTTTCCATCTCCTGGGACCAAGAGTGGTTAAGGTCCTCGAGGGACTGAGCAATATGGGCTGGCAGGGAATTTTCGTCATAAGGATCCTGCTCGGCCGACAGGTGAGCTACAGCCAAAGGGAGCCCGGGGTCCTCCTTGAAAGCCCTGCAGTTTCACGTTCCGTTTAGTAAGAATCTGGGTAACGAAATACAACCAAGGAAGCCAAGGAGATAGTACCTTGAGAAATCCTCGTCGCCGGCACCAAAGATAGACCCCAACTCGACCGAACGATCGTCACCCCCCGATCCGGCCGACCGCGGTTTTTTCTTCTGAGGAATCTTCTCTTTCCTCGGAACCGTCGGAGGTTTCCCAGTAGGACCAAGGGGCCCGCTCTTTTTCGTCCCAGATGCGCTAGAGCCGTCTGCCCGGGACCTCTTGGCCGGCCGGTAAAGTGGCTCCTCATCAGAGGAGGAGTTCTCGGCAAGGATCTGGCTGATCGGCTGAGGCATGGGAAAGGTGTTCGGAGGAGAAGCAGCAACTGTCACCGTGGCCGCCAAAGTCCGGCGTTCCGCTTCCGCTTTTTCCTCGGCGATCTCCCTCTTCCTCCGCTCACGAGGAGTCTCTGGTTTAGGCATTTCGGCCGGCCTAAGGATTCGAAAATACCTGCGGGCTGGAAATAAGAGAAACGTTAGAAACCAGGGGAGGACGAGATTCCAAACAAAATATAACAACTACTCACGCGTAAATATATCCTCGGCGTCCCGGGGAGTAACTATAAACCGAGCACGAAGACGTCTCTCCCTGCTTCCGTGTTTTCTTTGGTTATACGAGAGTGATTTTATTCTTTCCAGGATCACCAGGAAGTCCCATCCTAATAGCCCGGCATCTGGAGCTTTGGGGCCTAAAAAAGGGGGACAAGAGGGGGAGAATCCCCGAAAGGCAGGTTAGGGACGGAAAAAAAGGATATCTAGGATAAATATTGCTAAGGTCAGAAAAACTAACGTTCTGAGGTTGCCCGGTATTCGGCACTCAAAGGAAAATCTTTGGAGTTCCACTCTCCGGCCACGAAAAATCATTTCTCGGTCCATTTGGCTTGCTTGCTCGTCAGATCGGTGATTATGGTGTCTCGCTGTTTAAGATAATAATCGCCTTTACCGGCGTCACAAATACCCAGCAAGAACAGCAATTCAAGCCCGGTCAGGCCCCGATACAAGCCATAGTAGCCGAATATGACGTTCAAATCATACATGGTCGCCCAGGCATTCGGCACCAGCTGCATGGGGGCCACGCCCAAGATCTGCACTAAGTGGGCGAAAGAATTCGGGATGAGAAAACGAAGGTCGCTCGACATCATCGAGTAATTCACTGCGACCATACCCGTGGGTGGACAGTCTGCCCGCTCACCTTCAATAGGAGCGTATATATGAACGTCCGAAGGAATCTCCCACTCCCCCCTCTTTCCCTGAAGAGCGGACTCCGTGATTGTGCTCGGTCTCCGGCTAGCCTCGAATATCCCTGGTCGATCCCCGACTACCCGAAAAACATCACGAGGGACATAGCGATATGGCCGCTCAAGGAGATAGGCCTCATATGTATACGGGGAGGGAGGACCCCGACTGTCAGCGATAACCTTACAAAGGTGGCGGTAGGCGTCACTGACGACGCCTCCCAGCATTTCACGGCTCTCGTCGGCCGAGAGAGGAAATTTCAGTGAACGCCCGGATGGCAACAAGGCGTCGGAGGATGAGCCCTCGCGAGGAGAAGAAGTAGAGGGTAATTCAGATGGGACTACAGGAGTTCGGGCGGGCGAAGTGCCCGACGATTCGCGACGAGGGGATCCCTCTTCACTCATCACCAATTTCTGGTTTCTAACGAGGAGGTACACCCACGGCCGAAAATTAAAATTAAACGATGTAAGTACCAGCGAAATCGCCGGAAAAAATGGCGATTCGCCAGAAAGTCCTTTGAACTCTAAAAAGAAGACAAGAATATTTTGACATATGAAAACCCCGGAAAAAGAAACTCGCACAACACCGAGGAAGAGAAGAACGCGTACCTGAAGGAAAGAAAGCGCTCGCCGGAAATAGTCGCCGGATTTCAAAGAAAAACCAGCCGCCGGAAAGTTTGAGAAGAAAAGGAGTCGAAAAGTGAAAAAGGTCTCTTTTGGAGGATACTTATGGTATTTGCAAAAGGCGGCGATTCTTTCTTTTCTAATTTCGAATTTCGAAATCGAAAGGACAACTGAAAGGACAGGTGTAGGCGGGAGATGAAAGGGTTTTCGCGACACGTGTCGTCCAGGTGTCAGAAGGGCTCAAACCCCACTTTTTAATGGGAAAAATGGAGCGACTACAGCCACGAAGAACCCGACCGGCTTCCACCGACCAGATCCTTCGCGGGGGGCATTTGTTGGGCCCCATTTTCATTTACTATTTTTATTTGTTATTTATATATATATATATATTCATTATTAAATCAGTTGAAGCAATGGGCCCCATCCTCACGGGTCCCACGCTGAAAGCCGCCCGCGATAGTAGGAAGGAGACCGACCAGAGGGTTGCACCGATCAGGCAAGAGCCAGCCGAGCAGATGATAGGGCGCCGGGCAAGGAGCACGCATTCCCTAGAACAAACCCGCTCGCCCGGATGTTGTCAAAATCAAGATACTGTAAAAAGGAAGGCCAGAGGTCGGTCTCCCCGGCTCAACAAAGGCGGCGCAAGAAAGGGTTTAATAGTCTTTTTGCCATTTTTAGGTTTATGAGAAATCCTATGTCAAGGCCCAATAAGAAAAGGCCCAATTCCTTTTTGTAAACCCTAATGGTAGCTCTATAAATAGGGAAAGCTGTAAAAGGAAATTCATTCACAATCTTCAAGAAAGATTCCACTCTAAAAATACTCTCTCTCCTTTCCTTTTTTGAGAAAAAAGACCTAAAGTTTTCTCACCAAACTAGTCCTCAAAATCCCAGAAAATAATTAGTAAAAAACGACTGTTAACAGTGTCAAAATTTGATCTCATACCAACTAAAATTTGACACTCTCAATTGGCCCCACTCATTCTTTATTTAATCAAATAAATAACATTTGGACCAATAAAACGATGACATGTGTTTCTTTAATTAATTTTTTCACCTCATTTTTAAAATTAGTTTTTACACAATAATTATTATAAATAAAAATAAAATAAAATACTATTATTTTTTATTTTTTGTTCTCTATAAATAGAGTGTAGGTTTGTTTCATTTGGACACCAATTTTTTTTTACGTTTTTTACTATTATTTTTCAATTTTTGTGTGTCGTATTAAAAAAATATTATTATTTATTTTATTAAAATATTACAGATTTTCTAAATATTTTTTGTCAAATTTTCTTAATTTTCGTGTTTAATAAATTATTTTGTTGTAATTTTTAATTTAATAATTATTTATATGAAATAAATAATAGGTGGAGTATATAATAGAGTGATGGAGAAGAAAGAGAAAATAATTGACACTTTGAATAACACTCTACTGAGTGATCTTATGCTGAAAAAAGGGTGTTAATTGAGAGTGTCAAGCTGACGTGACAGGAGAGGAGTGTCAAATTTGACACCCACTACTGCAGATAGTCTTAGCAACAATTGCAGCTTTATTGATTTCAAACTTAATATACGTTTAATCCTTTCATCTTTATTTAAATTAATTAATTCAAACATTAATTTGTTATACAGTGTTAGGGGCAAGGTTGTTTAGTAATTTCCATTTCCTTTTTATAATTATAAGTTTAATACTACTTTAATTAATAAAAAAAATGAATCCTATATCTTAAAGTGTATAATTCTATGAGATTTTAATTGTAATTTATTAAATTAAATTACTTTTTAAATAATTATGAATAAACCAAATAATTATAATAGTATTGAATAGTTTAAATTTAGGTATATATTATAATATATATCATATAAATTATTAAAGGATTCGATTCATACTAGTATATTTTTTTTCAAGCTCAAAATGCATGAATGTGAGTATATATATATAGTTCCTACCACATAGGCCTCAATGGCCAGGTGACTCATGCTAGGGAGCTGGAAGACTCGAGAAGGACTACGAGACTAAGAAATATTTGCTTGTTAATAATAATATATTGTTCTTGTTTAATGTATAGATCAAAATAGTACTATAATTTAATTTCGAATTGTCATAGGACAAACACATTAGGAAAATAAGAGACCTAGCTAGATAACTTTGGAGACAAACATCACATGGGTTTATTGTTCTATATATACTGTATTTATCTTCACACGTCAATAATTTAAATGTGTGATTGATTCAAAGTACATATTTAAATTATTTTTCTAAGGCTATTTCAAATTCATAATTATAATGACAGCCTATAGTTCAATTATAATCATAATATAATTGAAATTGTGTTTTACCACAAGTATGTTCACATATATCAAATGAAGAAATTTCTCAGGGTTTGGCTGAATTTGATGCAATTTTTAATCCACCTATTAGATTTAGAAACATAAAATTCAGTTGTTTTTTTTATACTTAATAAATTTGGGATACCAAAGCAATAAATAGCTACATAGGAAATTTAGAATATGATTCCAAGTAATTGTTGGTTTTATCTATACACCTGGAGTAATACTTAAGTTAATCACCATTCACCATTGATTTAAAATAAATTAATACAAGTGTACATATAATCACACACCTCATATATTGGGTATGCATCCAATATTTTGTATGCATCCAATGATTAATTAATGATAAATCAGTACTTGAAGTATTACTCCAGAGCAGCATCTCCGACCGAAATTGTTTGGATTGCCATGGCACAAGTGCACATTAATTATAGTAGAGTTTTGTAAACTCTTAATTGTCCCCACCTACATGCACAATCGTTCTCTAGTCAAAGTCTTAAACCTTCTAAAATACAATTTATATAATTAAAGAAATACAATTCTCAGATCTAAATGTTATAAATCGGCACTCTCTCTTTACTCGGATGTTTTTACTATGCAAGGGTTTTTGTCATAGGGTTTGGACTTGTTCTTATGCACTGAAATTGGCTG
Source organism: Euphrasia confusa (assembly GCA_954870475.1). Lineage (NCBI taxonomy): Eukaryota > Viridiplantae > Streptophyta > Magnoliopsida > Lamiales > Orobanchaceae > Euphrasia > Euphrasia confusa. Next base: position 38,295,769 of record OX940954.1, read on the forward strand.
AACTGAACGGAATGAGTCCGAATTGAACTAAACTCAAACGATTTAAACTAAACTGAAGTAAATTGATTTGATTTTTTTATAAAAATAATAATAAATTTTGTAAATTGTAAAAAAAAATTAAAATATTAATAATATTATATACTTCAAATTATTTATTCAAATTATTTTTTATTTATTTTAATGGATCTGAATTAAACTGAAATAAATTGATTTGATTTTTAATAATAAATTTTGTAAATTGTCAAAAAAATATATATTAATAATATTATATACATCAAATTATTTTTTATTTATTTTAATGGATCTGAACTAAATTGAAGTAAATTGATTTGATTTTTTTATAAAAATAATAATAAATTTTGTAAATTGTCAAAAAAAATCAAAATATTAATAATATTATATACTTCAAATTATTTATTCAAATTATTTTTTATTTATTTTATTTTAATTTAACGATTTGAACCGAACTGAATTGAAACGATCTCAATTGAACTGAAATTAAGTCTAAAAGAACAGTTACTTAGTGTCTCGGATAAAAATAAATTGACAAACAAAAATTAATGTTTATAAATTTACATAGTTTTTGTAATTTTGTTTATATAAAAAAATTGGTAAAAAAAATCGTTCATAACATATATTTTTTTTAAGTAATTCTATTTATATAAAATCTTAAATAATCAAACAAATTAACTTTTTATAAATTTAGATTTGTTTTTATTTTAACAATTTTACAACTTATTTATTAAATAAAATTAAATATCTAATATTTATTTTTAAATTAAGCTCATATAAACAAATAAAAAATATATTTGGGAAAAAATGTTAAATAAAAAATTATTAACAATTATATTTCATCTCATAAAAATAAAAAAATATTACATTTATTTAAACCATTTAGGCACAGTTTTCTTTTTTGAAAAGTTCTACTAACAAAAATATTTCACTTTTTTTTTAAATACAAATTTATCTCTACTTTTTCACATACTGTTAACTTTACTTAATACTACTATTTTATTTTTTAACTCAAAAATACATTTAAACTTAAGGTTTTGATAAAAAAAATTATTTATGGGTCAACGGTATATGTATAAATAGTTGCAACGAAAGTAGTAGCACATCGCTCCAGGGGCAAGTCATTCGATAAGAACTGTGATAAATATATGAGTGTAATTCCCTGGCGACGTAGAATTCGAAACTCGGGTGAGACAAATCAATGAAGTTTGTCGTGGGTGATACTATGACTCTTTTGCACAAGTGTCTGCTACTAAAAGAAATTTTTCGATTTACATTATACCCGATCAAAGGACCCTCCAATGGAGGTAGAATTTATCGTCACTCCTAAAAATAATAACTACAGAACATCCTATTTGTATTTTTTGTATTTTGCAAAAGAGGAGAGTATCTGTTTACCTGAATTTTAGAAAGTTCTTGATGTGATTTATCCACCGTGTTGCTTGTTGTTTTGTTTGGCATATACAGTACTTTCTTGGAAAAATTAATTAAAAAAATAATTATTTAAATTATATTGATTTATTAAATAAATTAATAAAAAATAATATTAAAATATAAAAAAATGAAAGCAGACTATAATTGATAATTTGTGATTGATTAATGGTAAAGATGCTCTACTATTAATCAATCTCCAGTCTACTTGTCATTTTCTCTCTCTCTAAATCTCCCCAAAATGCCTGAAGCCGATCTCGAACCCCTCGCCTCATCCGCCCGCGCGGCCACCGACCAAAAAAACGTAGACGAAAAGACGGCGAAAAATGTCACAATCCCCGATCGAGCCGCCGGCGACGCGGATTTCCCGCCGGAATCGTTCTGGCTGTCGAAGGACGCAGAGCACGACTGGTTCGATCGCAACGCCGTGTACGAGCGGAAGGAGTCGACGAAAGGGAACTCCAGCAACACGAATCCGATCATAAGCAACTCCAATTCCCAGCGCTCCGGCGGAATGTCGAGAGCGTCCATGATCGGATTGCCCAAGTCTCAAAAAAACACTTTCCTCAGTTCCAAATGGAGGCCGTGCAAACCGGTCAACGCCAGGCTATTTCCGAAAAGGGAAAAATCGGCGGTTCAGGAAGTCGAACCGGGTTCACCGAAGGTTTCGTGCATGGGGAGAGTCCGGTCGAAGCGCGGCCGGCGCCTGTCGAACTCCTTGAGGAGGAAGGATAAACCGACGACGGAGAGATTGGCCGCCGGTTTTTGCTCTAAGCTGCTGAGCGCCTTCCGGTTGAAGAAAGGGCTCAGGAAACCGCTCAGATCTGGCAGTGGGAAAGTGGTCGAGGCGCCCGAGGAGGAGGAGCCGCCGCGGAAGAGCATGGGTTTGAAAGGGCGAGAGACAGGAGATCCGCCCGGTTTGGGAGGCATGACCCGGTTCGTCTCTGGCCGGCGGTCGTGCGAATGGGCCGAAGAGGAGATTAGTCGGGCGATTTAGAAGTGGTTGAAGACTTTTTCGAAGTTTGTTCAAAAGCAAAGTCACGCATTTCACACGGCAAGTCGTAGGATTTGCAGTTATTTTTTCTGGATTTCCCAATTTACCCTTTCTTTGTGCTTATACTCCATATTTTATCGTGTTTGGAGTGAATTGTAAATTCACTGCTCTCTTGCTGTGAAAAAAAGTGATTTCATTTGACAATATTTCTTCAAATTAATTAATTATGAAAATGATTAATGAAATTACGCCTTCAGCGTAGGATACCAATTTTTCGTGAAATTGGTCTTGAACTCACAGACACCAGCTTCCGTCAAGCAAACACTCACACAATTCGTAGAATAAAAAGTGGAGACAAAGTTATGTAATAGTTTTCATTTCATTGATCACAAAACTTAAACTATTACACTGAAGAGTATGGTAGGCAAAACGATTACAAGAAGTTTCCCGAGTGTCTCGACAACTCCCACTAACTTGCAATCTAGCACACGAGTACCTAGAGCTAAATCTCCTAACTCTAATCTTGGCACAAGGCGCAAAAGCTACTACACAAACTCGAAGCTCGACTATGATTCTAAAAATCAGATTTCGTTCTCTCAAAATCGTCAAAAAAATGAAATGAACATTCATGGGTATTTATAGTAGAGCCGCACATGTGAGAGTGATGACGTGGCACGTTCTCATTCGTCGCATGCTTAGCCTATGTCACTTTTCAATGGATGACATCATCTTTGTAGAACTTGGATTCTTGAATCTTGGAATCTTGAATCTTCGATTCTTGAATCTTCGAATCTTGAATCTTCAATTCTTGAATCTTCGAATCTTGAATCTTCAATTTCAAAATCAAACTTCAATTTCAATCTTGACTCCATCGATCTCAATTCTTCATCTTCAATTTCTTGTGAAAATCTCTAAGTGTTGAAGTCTCGAATTTCATCGTCTTCACGGTCGTCGATATTGTTGATGTAGTAAACTTGGAATAATTCTTCATTTCCTCGAACTGAGTACCTGGTGAAAGAAATCACGTTGTAAGTACTTAGTCTTAAAAACCAAAACACAAAAGAAACAAGAGTTGTGAAAAACAACACAAGAGACCAAAACCGGCGACTCCAGTCGCCGGATTCAAGCACGCCCCAAAACCAGCGACTCCAGTCGCTGGAATCAATCCATGCATCACAAACGGCGACGCCAGTCGCCGTTTCCATCCTTCACCAAAAGCGGCGACAAGAGTCGCCAATTCCAAGCTTGTCCACATGCGGCGACTCGAGTCGCCGTTCCTTGTTATGTCCAAAAGCGGAGACAAGAGTCTCCGTTTCCATGTCTTGCACCAAACCCGGCGACAGCAGTCGCCGTTTCTTATCCATGCCCAAATGCGGAGACAAAAATCTCCGTTTCCGTGTCCTGCACCAAACCCGGCGACTCTGGTCGCCGTTCCTACGCATCTCCAAAAGCGGCGACTGGAGTCGCCAATTCCGCGTAGTTCCAAAAGTGGAGACTCGTGTCTCCTTTTCCATGCGCACTTGCAATCCTGAAATTCAACAAAAACAAACAACAAGTACAAAAACGTTTTCGCCAAAATCAACATTTACAATCTCCCCCTTTTTGGCACAACCCATGAAAAACAAGTTAAGTAAAAACAAGATAAAAGTATCTCCCCCTCAATCGAATACATTAACAAAAAATAAGCTAAGTAAAGGATGGAAAAACATCAAACATTCAATCAATGAAAAACCATAAAAGACTTAGCCAAAATTTCAAGCCAATAGATACAAACTTAGCTAAAATTCAAACCAAGTATCAAAACAAGAATTCAAGAGTTAAGCAATTATGAAAAACCAAGCATGGACGAATAAGTTCAGAATTGAATGCAAGTAAAACCAAAATTAAAACGTGTTCAGGAGTTCAACAAAAACATAAAAAAAAAAAACTTGAACTTTTGCATGGAACTTCAGTCTTGAGTTGGATCACGTTCCGGACTTCCGATTGTCTCTTCTTCATCATCCTCATAGCTGAAACCATCGTCTGAGCTAGAGTCTTCACTTTCGTCAGAGTCAGAATCCGGATCACCGTAAATTTCGTCCTCGCCCAACCCATCACCAGCAGCTTCGTCAACGTCCACAACGTTGACATCATCTTCATCCCTCAGTCCATCAGACGGCATCGCGAGCGACGCCCCTGGATTTGAAGTATCCTCCATCTTCTTCTTTCCTTTGTCTCGAATATCAAAAACACCATCAAAGATATCATCATCAGTTTTCTCGGCGTCATCCGATTTCTCACCGTCATCTTTGACCACTTCAATCAGCTTGCTTTTGGACAGCTGCGTATGAGCTTCCTGAATTGCATCCCTGACCATCTTTAGAATAAACGTATCCTGTAAGCTTGCATCGGGGGCGCCAACATCACCAAGTCCTCCCCCTTGTTGGATCTCCCGTTGCAGTTTCTTGAACGCTTGCTTTTGAAGTTCTTGCGCCTCAACCATCCTGTTATAAGCAGTCACGTGCTCAGCTTGGCGTTTTTCAACCAACTCAGATGCAACATAGAATTCCTTAACCACAGCTGAAGGAACCACAGCACGGTGACTATGGATCGGGTGATAAGGATTTTGATGAGATGGGATTCCGGAAGTCGGGCCAAAACCTCGAGGCACAACTCTTGGTGACTTAACACCCTCAGCTTCAGGTTCAACGCCAGCAGTTGCTGTCTGTGATTTCTGTCTTTTCGCAGCTGGTGACTTTGATTTCTGAGTTGCAGGCTTGCGCTTCCTTGACGACTGAGGCGACGGCGGTGGAGTCAAAATTTCAGGAAGAGAATTCCTGTCAAACAGTTCAGTCCAAGGTAAGTCGATGACCCTTTTCTTCGGTTTCAAGTACTCGCCCGTGATCTTGACCGCCCCGTTTTTCTTCATCTTTTTCTCAAGAGGACCGTCAGGAATAAATCCTTGGTCATGGAGCATTCCGTAGATCAAACACGGATGTGTGAGATGAAATTTTTCCTCTGTAGGCAGTTCAGCCTGCCTAATGATTGCCTCATCCGAGAGTTTGGCAATTTTGCATAAGTCAGCAAAAATAATTTTGCCAAGGTTGACTTGTTCGCCGCAGCTGAGGCGAAAGATGAGGTGCATTAGTTCAGGTTCCAAGACAGTGGGATCCCGATTTGCAATCCAGTTAGACATCCCAAGACGATGCAGGATGCCATAGAAAGCTGACAGCTTGGAAGGCGGTGGCAGTTCAGACTTAACTTTCTTTTGAGTGACAAAAGTGCCAATCATTAGGTCATCAGCTCGTTCCGCAGCTGTCGGTGTCGTCCATCTGGAATCGACTTCCAATCTTTCCAGAAAAGCGTTGATGGAAAAAGGACGGAACTTGTATAACTTTTCACGAAAAATAAAACAACCATACAGCCGACTCTTCGGATTAGCAAAGTCGGGAGACAAACTAGCATAAAACTTGGAAAGGATAGGAATGGAATAGCGATAAGTTAGGTTCACAGACTTGAGCATGTGCATCCTTGTCAGGAATTGCGTGATGCCATGCTTTTCATAGTCCTCCTTGAGGATAGTTCTATCATTGTGGATCGGTAGCTTCTCAATCAGCTTGTGGCGACGTTCGGCAGTCGCAGTGAAAAACTCTCTTGAGTGAGCTTTCGGACACTCTGAGTATTCCGCAATATATTTGAAGCCATCAGTTGAGACTTGGGATCCAGCTGATCCCGAAGAGTGAGGTGCCAAAGGTGGTTTTTGGGAACTATGAGTTTTCGATTTTGCAATCGACCCACCACCAGAATTCTTTGGAGTCACAGGTTTGACTCCACTGCCACTGACAGTTGGTTTCTTTCCAGACGTACTCGCAGATGGAGTCTTTGGGTTCGTTGTCTTTGGTTCAGTGTCTGCAGTCACAGTCGCAGTCGAAGGGATTTTGACAACCTTCTTTCCATCCTTGGTTATCTCGCCAGCTGCGAGTAACCGATTGTATTCGGATCTGGAAACGGTTCCCTTGTAGATGCGAAGGGAAGTGTCTCTTTCCTTAGTTCTTTCCTTGCCCGGATGACGAGCAGAAGAATGAGCCGGAGTTGCAGTTTTCGTTAAGTCAGGTTCGGCAGACAAAGCTTTGCGACGATCAACTTTGTCAAGATGAGTTTTCAATTCTTCATATGCAGCTTTCTTTGAAACAGGAGACGGAGCTTTGTCGAACTGCTCTTGCAGATACGCAGTCATGTCAGCCATCATGTCATCAAAGTTCTTCGTCATTGCACAGTTCAGAAAGATGAGAAACTGACAGTTAGCAGCTGTGAGATTGGTAAATCGCGAAAATGAAGTTCAACCACAGAAACAAGTACAGGGCGCCGGTTGCGCAAAGCTAGAGTTGCCGGATGCAACGGAAAAGTAAGAACTTAGAACTAAGAGTTTCGGTCGCTGAACTTGCAGTTGATAGCCGAGAGTTGGAGAACTTGAGAATTCGAGAGTTAGAGAGTTTTGATGAAAGCGTAAATGAAATAGGTTTTCATCCAGGCCTATTTATAGGAAAAATTTGGGCCGCCCGTCAGAATGAAAAAGCCCAGTCCAAGACCTGCAAACAGCTCTTCTCAAGAAGAAAAATTAGGTCAAAAAGACGAACAAAATTTATTAATTTGAAAATATTATTAAAATAATAATTTTCAAAAATAATAAATAATAAAATAAATAATAATAAAAAAAATGAAAATCAAACCAGGGCATGGGAACTGAAGTTGAGAACCATCGGTTGAGAAACGAAGTTGAGAGCCATTGGTTGAGAAATTTGAGTTGTCAAAGTTTTCGTTGACACTGAAATTCGGCTAAGGCATGGAATGAGAGTCGCCGGGTTTGTGGCCTAAGTTGAATCGCCACATTTTTGGCGACTAGAGTCTCCGGGTTTAGGCGAGTCGCCGCTTTTGACATCAGTCGCTGTTATTGGAGATTCTCCGTTTTGGATGCACGCTGAGTCTCCGGTTTTGATATTTTTGGCCGAGTCTCCGGTTTTTGTCTAAGTTCAGGACCTCGGAAAATCCGGCGACTGCAGTCGCCGGTTTTGTGCACGAATGAGTCTCCGAGTTTGTGTCCAGGTGAGTGTCTCCATTTTTGCATTCTGGACTTAGTTTATTTTGCGTGTTTGAATCCCCAAAAACTTGTCAATTGGATTTTGCGAGTTGGCCGTCGCTACACTCAAAATTGTGACTTCAGAGATGGTAAACCACGTAGCGCTGGATATGAACTACAAAAATGCAAAATCAAAACAACACATCCCGAGTTAGTCATTCAAGTGTTCAACACACTACAAACATTCAAAACCATTTTAGTGGAGATTCGAGGGGTGATATTAGGCAATGAAGAGCAAATATTTTCCCAGAAAAGAATCCACATTTTCATCAGTTTCCAAAACCAAAAATTTTTCACACGAGGTGATAACTTTGAGTTATATGAAAAATCTCTCATATTAAAAACCGGTGGAATGGACCGAAGTATTTGATAGATATTGAACTTGTCCTTCGTCACAATCACAAGAATACATGCCGTGTTTCGTCGGAACATATTGGATGAGTTTGCACCGCACAAGAGATTTTAATTCATGAGCACAAGGTGAACTTTTAAGGCACTCCACTTGGGACTAGCTTTTTACTTCAATCAGAGGGGAGCAAGGTTCGACCTGCGTCCTCCAGACGAGTTTTTAGCTTTTAAAAGAAATGCAACAGATGCTCATTACAGCAGTCAGAGGGGAGCGAGGATCATCCCGCATCTCCGAAGTGTGATTGAAGAGCATCTTAAATAATGGCGTCCATGTGCTACCTTTCGAAGAGGGGAGCCGGGGTAACCGGCGTCCTCCGTTACTTGGTATTATGGATCTATGCAAAAGAAGCTTATGGGAGTTATATGCCAAGTTCACATGTTCGTACTCAGAGGAATAAATGCACTTGGGTCCGAAGACTAAAGCGGCCTCGAATCCATGTTCAACTTTATTAGACTAATCCACGACGATTCGGCGTGCATATTCAGAAGTAAAGAAAAAATCTTTCAGACTTCAAAATTTTCGTGAACTCTTAAAGAGAACACATGCAGAGAGAATTTCTTAGAGTTTGAAATCTCTCAAAGTCAAGAGGTTTGGTAAAGATGTCAGCGAGCTGTTTTTCTGTTGAAATATGCTGTAGACTGACTATATCACGATCAACCAAATCTCTAATGAAATGATGTCGAATGTCGATGTGTTTAGTTCTTGAATGCTGTACAGGATTTTCGCTGATTTTGATAGCACTCTGATTATCACAAAACAGCACCAATGGAGCACTCTCGATGAGATAGTCATTCAACATTTGTTTCAACCAAAGCATTTGAGTGCAGCAACTTCCAGCTGCAACATATTCAGACTCGGCAGTCGAGAGAGCTATGCAATTTTGTTTGCGACTATGCCAAGACACAATATTATTTCCAAGGAAGCAGCAGCAACCAGAAGTGCTCTTACGTTCGTCAGTATCGCTTGCCCAATCCGCGTCGGAGTAACCAACAAGGTTTGATGAAGTGTCGCATGCGTACCAAAGGCCAAGTTCAGAGGTTCCAGAGATGTAGCGGAGAATCCGTTTGACAGCTCTTAGATGGTCTTCCTTTGGATCAGCTTGGTACCTAGCACACATACAAACACTAAACATAATGTCAGGGCGAGTAGCGGTTAGATAAAGTAAACTTCCAATCATGGAACGAAAAAGAGTTTGATCAACACTTCGACTTTTAGTAGATTTAGATAACCGTTCAGTCGTCGCCATGGGAGTTTTGGCGGGCTTAGCGTGGTGCATCTCAAATTTTTCGACCATGTTTTTCGCATATTTGCTTTGAGAAACGAATATTCCATCTGGTCGTTGAGAAATTTGTAGCCCAAGAAACTGATGTAGCTCTCCTTCAAGACTCATCTGAAATGTTGAAGACATAGATGCCGTGAAAGTTTTCACGAGTTTAGAGCAAGTAGCACCAAAGACAATGTCATCAACGTAAATCTGAGCAACCATCAGGTGTTTCCCATCCCGTTTAATGAAAAGAGTTTTGTCCACAGAACCACGTTCAAAACCGAACTTTAGAAGATAGTCCGTTAAACATCCATACCAGGCGCGAGGTGCCTGTTTCAACCCATAGAGAGCTTTGTGAAGTTTGTAGACATGATTTGGTTTCTTAGGATCCTCAAAACCTTTCGGTTGAGCTACATAAACTTCTTCTTCCAATACCCCATTTAGGAATGCAGCTTTGACATCCATTTGTCTGAGTTTGATACCGAGGTGGCATGCAATAGCAATTAAGAGTCTTATGGATTCAATTCGTGCAACTGGAGCAAAGGTTTCATCAAAATCTATGCCTTCGACTTGGGCATATCCTTGGGCAACAAGACGAGCTTTGTTTCGGACAACTTGGTTGTGCTCATCTGTTTTATTTTTGAAGATCCATTTAGTGCCAACTACATTCATGTTTGACGTTCTGGGAACTAAGGACCAAACATTATTTCGAGTGAACTCATTCAACTCTTCTTGCATGGCCATGATCCAAAAGTCTTCTTTCATGGCTTCCTTATAGTTTTTCGGCTCATTCTCAGAAAGAAAGCAAGTGATTCCGATTTCATTGTAAACTGCCGAGGTGCAGATGTTGTAGAGTTCATTTTGAGAATTTGTCGGTTTCTTCGAGCGCGTAGTTCGCTCATTTAAGTTTCCGATTATCTGATTCGGAGGATGACGTTTTTGAATATGTCCAGGAGCTTCTCTTGGAGCATCAGTAAGATTTTCAACTTCCTCAATTTCATCATCCTCAGAAGAAGTATCATTGTCTTGATTGCTAGAGTCTCCAACTTCAGGTGAAGTGTTTGGAGTAAAATTTTCAGGATTCACATTCTCAGGAACTTCAGTTGGGGGTGTTGAAGGAAAGGTTCGATACTCTAGAATCCCTTCCTTTACCCAGTTTTCATTTACATCTTTTCCAAGGAAGTCTTGCTCATCAAAGTTAATATTCACAGTTTCCATGACCTTCCTGGTTCTGAGATTGTATGCACGGTAGGCATGGCTATTCTGACTATAGCCAACAAAGATACCACGATCAGCCTTGGCTTCAAACTTTTTCAAAGGATCACGATCTCTCAAGATATAGCAGGTGCAGCCAAAAACACGAAAGTGAGCTACAGATGGTTTCTTGCCATTAACAAGTTCATAGGCAGTTGCCGTTGTACCGGACCGAATACTGATTCGATTTAGAATGTAACCAGCAGTCGAGACAGCTTCTGCCCAAAAATTTCGTGCAAGACTTTTTGAAATTAACATCACACGTGCCATTTCTTGTAGCGTTCTATTCTTTCGTTCGGCAATCCCATTTTGTTGAGGAGTTTTTGGGGCCGAGTATTCATGATGAATTCCCTTCATCATACAGAATTCGTTGAAGCTAGCATTTTGAAACTCAGTTCCATGATCACTTCTGATCCTTTTTACTTTAGCTTCATGATTCGTTTTGATCCATTTCACGATGCCTTTGAGAGCATCAAAAGTTTCATCTTTGGTGGCCAAAAATCTAGTCTTAGTGTAGCGAGAAAAATCATCAACTACGACCAACACATATTCTTTCTTTGCTATACTTTTGACTTCCATTGGACCCATCAAGTCCATATGTAGCAATTCAAATGGAGTCGAAGTGCTCATTAAAGTTGGCAGTGCAGGATGAGGAGTTCTTGTCAGCTTGCCTTTTTGACAGTCACCACACACTCGTTTTACAATTTTGGGGAGTTGAGAGATTCCTCGAACTATCTCCCCCTTAACCAGTTTACTCAGATTTCGAGTGCCGGTGTGGCCAAGTCGTTGGTGCCACAAATCAACTTCATCAGGAACGGTCACGGAGAAACAACTATACTCAGTTGTATAGCAATTATTTTTAGCACGTGGACCTTCCATTATACACTTTCCTTCGATATCAAAAACTCTGCACGACTCCTTATCAAAGCTCACATTCAGTCCTTCATCACACAGTTGACTGATGGAGATAAGATTGGCAACAAGTCCCTTTACATGGACTACATTTCTGATTGGAGGTAAACCTTTGATTTGTAGAGTCCCCTTTCCCTTTACGACACCTTTAGCTCCCCCTCCAAACACTACGGGAGCACCAGTCATAGGCTCATAATCTCTTAGAAACTTTTTCGTGCCAGTCATATGGCGGGAACATCCACTATCAAAATACCAAATTCCTTTGGTTCCAGTCTCAGAAGCGTTAAGTGCAACGTTGCAGAAAATAAGTTCTCTTGGTTGCCAACAACTTTTGGAGTTAGAGTTAAGTTCAACTTTACTCTTTTGAGACTTAGGCACCCACACCTTTCTGTCATTCGAAATTTGGACATTTCTCTCAGTCACAGTCTTCAGATTAGTCTTGGTTTTCGAGATTGGAGAAATGGGTTTCTTCAAGTTCTTAGCAACATCAACCTTCTTCACATTAATATTTCGAGAATTTGTCAGATTTTTCTCAACTTGTGATTTGTCACGGTTCATGTCAGCTTTAAGTTTGTAGCAAAACGGTCTTATGTGTCCGAGCACATTGCAGTAATGACAGACATATTCTCGTTTTTGACGAGTTTCAACTTTCGTTGGCGTTTTAACAGAACCAATTTTGGAGTGAGAAGTTTTTCGGTTCAGTTTCAAGTTCTGAGAATTTTCCAACTTCTTCATCAATGTCTTCTCATAAGGCAGGATTCCTCGAGGATGTTTCACAATATTTTTGGGAAATTGATATGTCTCAGATTCAGAGTTCGAAGTCGAGACCGACTTTTGAGTTTTAGATTCATGAGACTTAACAATCTTTTTCCCTTCAGCAATATCCTTCCGTTTAGAAGATTCGGCTTCATCCTTACTTTTATCCTTAGCCTGATCATCCGATGCCTTAACAAAAGTCACATCTTTCTTCTTTTCTGGTGTCGAGTATATAGAATCAAAAACTTTCTGAAATCCAAGACCATAACGATTAGGATTCATATATGAAGCAGCATTGTCAAACACAGAAGAGTTCGTGTTCATTTTCCTCAATAGCTCATCAGTCATATGGAGTTTTTCCTTCAAGACATATCGTTCCTTGTCAGTCATGGCAAGGTCAGTTTGAGCTTTCAGCAGTGATGACTTCAGTTCATCATTCTCGGCATCTGAGTTCTTAAACAGAGTCTGCAATTTCTTAACTTCAGTTGACTCCTTTTTCAGCGACATCTTCAGTTTTGAGTTTTCAGAACTCAACCTCTCACACAGTTCTCTCAGTTCGACAACTTCTTTGTAGTATTTATGTTTTTCTTCGAAGAGGTCATCAAATTTGATTTTAAGTATCGTTAGAGAGTTGTTCAACCTCTTTTTCTCGTCTGTCGTCTTTTCAACTGAGTTTTTCAATTCTACAACTTCGTCGTACATCTTCCGGTTAGCAGTTGAGAGTTCGTTACAAGATTCTGTAAGAACTTTTAAAGACACTTCAAGTGCACCATTCTCAGTGATAACTGAGTCATAGGATTTTGAGAGTTTAGTGTGACTCTCGTTCAAGGCAAGCAGCTCAGTGCTTATACATTCAGTTTTAGAAACTTTAGGTGTCATCTCATTCTCCACAGACTCAGTCATGGATTCAACATCCGAGAAGATATCATCATCACAGAAGTTACGGTTTACTGAAGTTACACGAAAGATGTTGTCTGCAGTTGCAGTATCTTTCAGAAAACCATCAAAAACAAAGTTCTCAACCTCCACGTTCGAGAGGTCAGAATTATCATCAAAAGTGACAACTAGAGCGTTGTCCTCCTCGTCATCAGAATTTTCATTCTCAGACTCCTCGCTTTCTGAGATTACATTTTCATCCTCAAACACAACATAGCTCACAGGCAGTTTCTTCTTGCGATGCAAGTTGGGACACTCATTTTTGACATGTCCAAATCCCTTACATTCGAAGCACTGCATTTTAGAAACATCCTTGCTAGTTGAAGAATATGGAGAAAGTTTCGTCCCCTTAAATTTTTTGTCAGAGAATGAAGTTTGATTTCGGTTGTCTGAGTTTTTCTGAAATGAGTTAGAATTCTTCTGAAATTTTCGAAAATTTCGAGCTCGATTCTTTCTCTTAAACTCTTGCTTCACAAGATAAGTAACGATTTCAGTCAGTGCAGCAAGTTTGTCCGGATTATTTGAGTTCATCAACCGTTCAATGTCTTCTGCTTCATCGTCATCAGATTCATTCACATCAGCTGAGAAACTACTTTCAGATCTCTCATTTTTCAAAGGAGTTTTCTGAGGTTTTGGACTTCTTGAACTTTTACCCTTCTCAGAAATTTTTAGCGCAGTCATCGGTTCGTAGACAAGTGACATATCTGGGTTATTTCGAACTTTGAGAGTTAAGTCATAGTTTCTCAAATCAGCCATCAAGTCCGCATAATCCCAGTTTTGATTTTCGTCGTTGCGGGCTTCGATCGTTAGCACTTTACTTTCGAATCTAGTACTCACACTGGATAGCACCTTCTCATAGACCATGGGAGCAGGAAAGATTTCTCCAAGTTCATATGCCTCATTCACATATCTCATAATCTTTTCCAAGTAGTCATTTATATCTTCATCTTCTCTCATCCGGAGTTGATGGAATTGGGCAGTGATAGTTCGGATCTTCGATCGCTTAACTGCATGACTTCCCTCACATGTTCGTTGTAAAGTTTCCCAAGCATCTCGGGCAGACGTGCAATTTTTGACCAGCTGATACATACTAAGGTCCAACCATTCACACATAATGAGAAGAGCTTTGCTATTGGCTGTAGACAAGTCATGTTCCTCTCTCGTCCAACTACGCTCCGGTTTTGGAGTTCTCATACCTTCAGCGTCTTCGGTATAAGGACGTTCCCATCCTTCAAGAACAGCCATCCAAGCTCTAGAGTCATAACCCTTAATTCTGGCCGAAACTTTGGCTTTCCAATTTGAGTAGTTTTGATGAGTAAGCATAATCGGTTTCTGAACAAACATAGACGACTCCATTGTAGCGGAAATATGAAGTCAAGTAACGGATCACGTCTTATACGTATGACGTCCCGCTCTGATACCAATTGAAATTACGCCTTCAGCGTAGGATACCAATTTTTCGTGAAATTGGTCTTGAACTCACAGACACCAGCTTCCGTCAAGCAAACACTCACACAATTCGTAGAATAAAAAGTGGAGACAAAGTTATGTAATAGTTTTCATTTCATTGATCACAAAACTTAAACTATTACACTGAAGAGTATGGTAGGCAAAACGATTACAAGAAGTTTCCCGAGTGTCTCGACAACTCCCACTAACTTGCAATCTAGCACACGAGTACCTAGAGCTAAATCTCCTAACTCTAATCTTGGCACAAGGCGCAAAAGCTACTACACAAACTCGAAGCTCGACTATGATTCTAAAAATCAGATTTCGTTCTCTCAAAATCGTCAAAAAAATGAAATGAACATCCATGGGTATTTATAGTAGAGCCGCACATGTGAGAGTGATGACGTGGCACGTTCTCATTCGTCGCATGCTTAGCCTATGTCACTTTTCAATGGATGACATCATCTTTGTAGAACTTGGATTCTTGAATCTTGGAATCTTGAATCTTCGATTCTTGAATCTTCGAATCTTGAATCTTCAATTCTTGAATCTTCGAATCTTGAATCTTCAATTTCAAAATCAAACTTCAATTTCAATCTTGACTCCATCGATCTCAATTCTTCATCTTCAATTTCTTGTGAAAATCTCTAAGTGTTGAAGTCTCGAATTTCATCGTCTTCACGGTCGTCGATATTGTTGAAGTAGTAAACTTGGAATAATTCTTCATTTCCTCGAACTGAGTACCTGGTGAAAGAAATCACGTTGTAAGTACTTAGTCTTAAAAACCAAAACACAAAAGAAACAAGAGTTGTGAAAAACAACACAAGAGACCAAAACCGGCGACTCCAGTCGCCGGATTCAAGCACGCCCCAAAACCAGCGACTCCAGTCGCTGGAATCAATCCATGCATCACAAACGGCGACGCCAGTCGCCGTTTCCATCCTTCACCAAAAGCGGCGACAAGAGTCGCCAATTCCAAGCTTGTCCACATGCGGCGACTCGAGTCGCCGTTCCTTGTTATGTCCAAAAGCGGAGACAAGAGTCTCCGTTTCCATGTCTTGCACCAAACCCGGCGACAGCAGTCGCCGTTTCTTATCCATGCCCAAATGCGGAGACAAAAATCTCCGTTTCCGTGTCCTGCACCAAACCCGGCGACTCTGGTCGCCGTTCCTACGCATCTCCAAAAGCGGCGACTGGAGTCGCCAATTCCGCGTAGTTCCAAAAGTGGAGACTCGTGTCTCCTTTTCCATGCGCACTTGCAATCCTGAAATTCAACAAAAACAAACAACAAGTACAAAAACGTTTTCGCCAAAATCAACATTTACAATTAATTTATTGAAATCAACCAACAAATTAAACAATACTGCAATAAACTTCATTTATATTTTTAAACTTTCATTTTATCAATATTATACATTATACTGTATGTTTATAATTAAATAAATATTTAAGTTATCAGCTTTATATATTTTTGTTTTTTAATTGTACAACTAATCTACATTTTCATTGAAAATTATAATATTGACTAAGTAGCCCATCCAATCAATTGAAAGAAATGGGACTTGAATTTAATGAATCCATTATTTTTAAATTGACTAACTTACAATTATATATTTTTTTAAATTTTATTTCATTTCAATTCCATTTCATTCATCTAACTTAAATTTATTTTAGTTCACTAATTTTGAAAATTTGTAAAATTAAAATTAATTAAGATAAATAATTTTATGTAAATACTAAAAGATTATTTATAATTTTATTTTATAATATATAAAAAATATTATAAAAAAATTATTTGAGTTCAGTTGAGATTCATTTCGTTCATAGTTGTAGTAGAATTTTTTTTTAGAAAATTTAAGATTAAAATTATATTTTAAAATTAAATAAATATTATTTTCTTTTTTTTAAGAGTACAAATATTATTATGTTATATCTAAAAAAAATTAATTTTTTTAACACGGTTCAATTAAGTATGGAGATGAGTTGCTTACACGTCGAAAAATATATACTCCATAAACTAATACTCAATCCGTTCCACAAAAATAGTGATTAATGTTGACTTTTTTTTGTCCAATACATATAATAAACAGTGTACAAAAATTATAAAAAAATAATTAAAATAAATTTTAACTATTAAATTCTAATTTAATAAATTTTTATAATTTTTATATATTATTTATTATATTTATTGGACGGGCAAAAAAAATCAACATTGATCACTTGTGACTATTTATTTGACTATTTATAAGAGAATGAATATATATATGTATATAATTTTTTAAGTTTTTGAATTAAATGGCTGTGGTTTTGTTGACTAAAACTAGTCAAGATAGTATTAGTATAATCATTCGCTTCACAATGTGTGGGAGTAAATAATTACACCAATTTTGACTCATTTGTTTTGAAGTAAATGATTCAATTGTCGCAAAAAATCATTAAGATTATGGACATATAAAATAATCATTTAAATCATTACTTTTTTGTTGTTTTGTATATATAATTTTTTATGTTTCCAACTAAAATTTTGGTTAAATCCGAATCACAAAAAAACTCAACTGTAATAATTCTGTTAAAACTTAAAAAAAAAAAAAAACGTTTTCAAAAGAGCGGGTTTACAAATACAAACTTTAAATATTACGATTAATCAAATTTTGGTTTGGTTTAATCAAATTAACACGACTAATAGCAACATGTTCACTATGTGATCAAAAGATGCCAAATTGTATTTTAATTGTATTTTAACGATCATTGAGAGTGGGCCGAGTTGTTAACAAAATTTTCAAGGCTGGACTCAATATTTATATTTTCCTAAGCCAGACCGAATTTTTTGAAATGAAAGCTCGCCTTGGGACCGGGCTTGTATATCCGAGTCGAGTTTTTTGGCTTTTCGAACCTAAATTTAATTTTAAAAATATTTTTTTAATAATTTTATATATATAAAATAAATGAATTATAAAATTTTAAATAATATTGGTATAAAATATTTATAATTTAAGTTTTAAATTTTGAATTATAAATTAAAATATCAAAAATTATATAAGGAAATTAAGGACATACCATATTTATTAAAAATATAATAAAAAATATGTAAACATTAATAAAAAAAGAATTTATTAAAAATTTTGGATCTCAATTTTTTTTTACCGGAGCTCTGAATGACTTTTTAGTTTCGATTCGAGCCTTTGGTGGGCCGGTCCTAAATAAATTTGAGTGCGGTTCGTGATTAATTTTTTTCGAATTTTCAGGTCGGGTTTTCGAACCCACTCGTCCTCCTCTAATTAGAGGTGTTTGATGGACTAGATAAATGTAAGATACCTAAGTTATCCATAGATAAAGTTGTTTGGTTTGTTGTTAGTGGCCATGCGATAGTCAAGTAGGCCCGTTTCTAAATACTACTACCTCTCTCTTTCTTATAGTAATGATCACATGTTCTTTGTAAATTACAAAATACATGTGACCATTACTTTTGTTTAGATGGAGTAATGTTCTTTGTAAATTACAAAATACATATGACCATTACTTTGGTTTAGATGGAGTATACTGCTTAAAGTGATGTGATAATTAATCTAGGTTGAATAGTACAAAAAAATTACTAGTATTTACTTTATATTTAGATAACTAATCGTAGTCAACCAAACAAGCCATAAGGATACATACTAACTCTTCACTTTTCCGTCTGAGCCTATTACAGGCCGATCTTAAATCTTTCTGGGGTCGGCCCGTGATTGATTTTTTTTGTGCGTTTTCAAGTCGGGTTTTTGAACCCAATAGTTTTTTTGGGCTTGGCCCGTGATTGATATTTTTTTGAGTTCTAGGGTTGAGTTTTCGGGTTTTCGAGCCCAAACGCCTACCTCTAATAAAGATACATAACCACCGGGATTGGGCTGGCAAAGGCTGAGACATACACAAATATTTAATATTAAGATAAGTAATTAATGAAATTAATTATTATAAAAGTCTATGTGAGTAGTAATTATTTCATTTTAATTTGAACAATATTCCAAATTTGGAATAGCTGGTTAATTCAAGATTTAGATTTGATTTAATTAGTTACTGAAATCTTCTGATGTGCCCCCTAAACGTGACCAATTTCAGACACTGGCACACTGCCATCCTTCATCAGCATGTTCTTTGTCTTAACAGAGTACATAATATTAAATTATTAATCATGTGACTCGTAACAACAATTGTTTTAAATTATTTCTAATTTTTGAATGTGTTATATGTGGTAATCTCAGTAATATATATTTGAGAAAAGAGAGAACTAGATAGTAAAATTGGATTAGATAGATTTTGAGGGAAATCTTGTCATTCCAATTGTGTATCTCAGTCTATCTTGTAGGTTGTGTGAGAGAATTCTTGCAAAATTCAGTGTATCGATTAGGTTTATCTAGTGAAATGCTGCGAAATTTGATGTAACATATTAAGAGGTGAACCATTATAAATCGTGTTGTCATGCTTTGTTTGTTTTTCTCGTTTCCGTGTTTTGTGTCTTTTATTGCTCAAATATAAATATTTTTTCGATCGAGCACAAATGCAGATGGTCAATTTGAAACAAAACCCATGATACTTATTACTTTAGATTAATATTGTATCAACGACGAGCAACAACATCCTCGTCGTACATCTCCACGTGTCGTCCATTCATTGGCTGGCACGGCCTAGCGTTGTTCTTGCACCTCATGTCCAGGGGAGTTTTCAGGGCCTCTACTTGCTCCCCCGATATAGTTCTCACCTGAACACACACATAATTACTCATCATGATATTTAATTTGTTGTATCAAATTTTAATAAGGCGAAACATTAGGGGTGGTTTTGCAATTAATTAATCGTACGTACCCTGGCAAGAACGTTCCAGATGACGTTTTGCGTGCAAGGAGGTGTGGTGAACGAGCCAACATATCTGTAATATTTGTGGCATTTTTTCCTCACTTCCGTGGGGTGAAAGGGCCCCACCGTGAGCAGAGTTTCTTTGTGATGGCTCTTTACCTCGTACGCAAGTTCCTTCAACTTCGCTTGTATCTGTGCACAAGATGCGAACGATAAATAAATACTATTAATTAGTACTATACAATTAGCTAGAGATCGACGTCAATATAATATTATAGTACAACTTTTCGTACCTTAGCAAGAAGCGGGTCCGGGTGTCCGAGTTTGAAAAGAATTGCCACCACCGAAACACTGCCATCATCAGCTATGTGCACCAAATGAAGCTCAGCAGCTAACCTGATAAGTATATTTATATATAATGTATTAGAAAAGGTTTTGAATAATCGACAAAAAATACTCGTGTTATTTACCGTTGCCCATCAATCGAGTGCTCAGAAGGAGAGTGCCAGTGCATTTGCTTCAAGGCATAAATCTTGTTATCGACTATTAGTGACCCAGAATGATCAGGATAACGCACCCCAATATTGAACTTGTTGTTGACCACAGTGACGGTAGTGGGACCGTATGATCTGATCAAGGGCTTCAAATTCTTGTTAAGCACGACTTGTGACGTGACGATGTTGATCGGGGATTGGGTCTTCCCGTTTACGCACATCGAGAAGTTTGGGCTGAGGTTCCCCCACTTGTCTGGGCCTGTTGTCCCGGTGTATGTGAATTGAATGGGATCACCAATCTCTGTCGTCGTCATCATAAGATAACAGTAAATGTTTTGTATAGAGTTTTAATTTTGAATTTATGAACAATATAATCAATCAAATCCTACTTAACAAACATAAAATTGAATACAGAACAGTACATGCTCTGAATCTCAGAATTTCAACTCTAGAAAAACATGGAAAACGATAGATAGACTTACGATGCGAGGGAGCGAAAAAGAATAAGAGTGTAGTTGCAAATATGAAGAAAGCCATGGCGGGCACAAACAACTCTACTTTAATAATATTGAACTTCCAATACTAAATGTTTGTGAATATAATGTATACTTTGGAATATCTGAATTCTGAAATGAGTGGATTTTATGTTAGTTCCACAGCAACTTAATTGATGATATATATAGGGGTCCAACAACAGCTTTCTTTTTCATTTTTTTTTTTCTCATTTTGTGGTTTGGTCACAACCGAATTGAGAATATTGACTTTTTGTGCGTGTTTTATTTAGTCAGGTTATGCCAATCTCCAACAATTTGTTTTTAATTTCGTTATCACTCGGTTCTCAAGTTTGTTCAGCAGCTTTTCGAGTAGCTTGATAAATTACAATAACTTTTAAATAAGTCATGTTTGAAGCACAAAATTATTATACATAAGTCGAGCCTGAGCACACTATTATTCGGCTCGCAAACTTCAACAAAGTAAAATAGAAATCGGTTGGAGTCGACTTGGATCAGTTGTTTTTTTTGTTTGCTAGCAAGCCAAACTCAACCTCAGTACCCTAAATTTGAGCAATTATTTTCTTAATAGGATAGAGGCATCATCATCAATGGGCAAGATTATATTTATGACTAAATGAATTCATCGATTAAAGTATCCTTTCATAGTAATTAATGGTGTGTGATTGTTAGTCACTTTGATTATGACAAAAATGTCAATTTAATTAAGCCTAATTTTCAATCCATTCCTTGGAAAAGCACTAGTGCCCATTTTGTTTATTTCACTAGTTTTGTCAAACAAGCTAAAATTAAACATAAACTTATTATTTCACATATTTAGTGTGTTCAATCAAATCAAATGTAACAAAATTAAGAAGAAAAAAAATAAATTTAAAAAATAGGATGAACATATAGAATTACTCATAATTGCATTGCCATATATTTTTTTAATTATTTTATTTTTGCGTTTGTTGTTTGATGGATTAATTTAAAATATTGGAATAATGCACATATGCAATTACTGTTAAAAGGCACAAATAGTGGATATATCGTTTTTTTAAAAGTAACGGGAACCCACAAATTCCCACTTTGGAAGACGGAGAGCGAGAGTCAAACTCCCTTCACCACATAGTACTCATAATAACCATTTCTAATTAAAACTCCTTTTTTAATAATGAATATTGGCTTTTGGTAGGACGAAAAGTTTTAATGTTAATAATTATCATATTCTTTTATTATGTTCTTCATCATAAAGACATTTCAAATAGTATTTCAAATAGTTCGGGCTTCGGTTCGTAATTAACCATGATTATGGAACTGAATTCTTTATTAACTACTCCACTTTTTTTTTGTAAATCTCTTTAGTTCAGGCTTCGGTTTGTAATTAACCATGATTATGGAACTGAATTCTTTATTAACTACACTTTTTTTTTTAAATATCTTTGTATATGAAAAAATGAAAAGGAGTAGTTTCGAAATTATTAAAGAATAATCCGCGTTGTGATCGAATATGCACTCTACAAACTTAGGTCAAAACATAAAAGCTACATGCACTAACTAGCCAGAAATTAAAATAATCTAGTGAAACCTAAATTTCATTTTCCTAAAAAAAGAAAAAAAGAAAAAAAAAAAAAAAAAGGAGACTATTTAAGTGGAATGTTGGAAGAGCTATATACTTTGTTATCATCCCCCCAGTCCACAAAAAATGGCTAGGGCCTAGGAGCATGAACGAACCACTTTCTTCATAATAGATTGGAAAACTATTACAGACCATAGGTATTTGTTTGGTACCACAAATAGTGGTGGGGAAAATGTTGACAAGGAATGATGAGGTACCACATGCTTGTTCATTTGCACCCAGAATCTAGTGGAGAAACAGGGGTTTTCTTTACTCGTCGGCTCTTATTTGGATGTTAGATTCCTTCGAGACAACTAGTTGTAACTTGTAAGCGAGCTAGTGAGGGTCCATGAAACGACCCTAGTCGAACTAAAATCCTACTTGAGATGATCTTGGTTAACCTACTCTTGAGTCTTGACCTGAGACTTGGGCAACGAATGACCATGAAAGACCTTAAGACATTGATTAAACACAAACTATCTATACATGTTGGAGAATTGGACTCGACTACCCGGATTGACTAAATACACAATTGGTCAATCGATTCACGAATTCACCCCCTCTAAATACACTCATCCCGAGTATACTGAATTCTCAACCAACTACTAAAACAACACAACTACACAAGTAATACATATCTCCACCACATAGTAATATACAGTATTCACGCAATATAAATGACCAAAACACAAATCGAAAGCACATGATAAAGAACGAGAAAATGAATAATCGGGAACTAAGCGAGATTAGGAGATTTTACATTTTTATATTTAACAAAATTAATATTATAATTTAAATATATTTTTATGCATGTTATTAATGAAATATTTTGAACATAATCATTCATAAATAGTCTAAGCATAATATTATTAGTAAGTATCAACATAACAAATATAATAAAATAACATGCAAATTAAAAAATTCACATTATTTTCTTCTTTGTGT
Organism: Euphrasia confusa; assembly: GCA_954870475.1. Lineage (NCBI taxonomy): Eukaryota > Viridiplantae > Streptophyta > Magnoliopsida > Lamiales > Orobanchaceae > Euphrasia > Euphrasia confusa. Next base: position 38,318,680 of record OX940954.1, read on the forward strand.
GTCTTAAATATTCCTTCAATATCGGTCTCAATTCAAAATCGATCATAACACCATTTATTTTATCCGATTCACCAAGTCTTTCATCAAATTCAAGTCGTCTGCCTCTGCTTTTTTGGACTGCCTAAGCAGATAAATGTGGGCCTTGACAGATTTAGGCTGACCAAGGCGGGTTTCGATGGCACTAAGGCAACCGCGCCTAGAGCCTAAAATTTAAGTGGTCAAGCTCAGCCTAGAGCAAAGACATGACCTAAGCGGAACTACACGGGGACGTTTATAACAATACTTGTGGCCACGAACTTTTACTCTATAACCGAGAAACTGTGCTTACAAAATTTATCACTCAAAGTCTAATTATCTTCATCTATTTAAGATCTTTACACTCACTCTGTCTTCCTCTCTCTAGAAGTGTATACTGTGTGTGCAAGATAATATACAAGAGTGGTGGAGAGTATTTATAAGTGAGCAAAAAATTCTAAAAAACCCAAGAAAACCCGATGCCCCCCCCCCCCCCCCCCCCCCCCCCCTCTCTCTTCTAAAAGCAGGTCGATTGCATGCCCCGCCCATATGGTTGCATGTATTGGGACTTTATCAGCAGCAAACAAAAATTGTTTATATAACAATTTATACGAAATTGTGTAAACACATATACATATAAAGTACGAGCAATTTGATCACCCAGCACACATATTTATATCAAATTAAATCAGCTCAGCAATTTGATCACCCAGCCAGCAGTACAACCATATCATATTATATATATGTAATATTAAAACTAAGTTTAAGGCATAGTACCTTGGCTCAAGATTTATCATAAAATCTCGAGAAGATCCAAATACTCGAAGTACCGGATGGGTTCGTCCGGAGGAGTCGGCGGCAGAGACGACAGTGGCGGGGCCACTCGATCTTGGTTCATCGGGTTGGGTCAAGCAGCAACTTGGTCCAGTATGGCATGGGCTCGGTCCGGTCCCCTTGGCTCGATCAGGTAACTTTGTTGAATGCCCGAGACTTTTGTGCTAAAAGGTAATTTCATCATTTTGAAGACCACCTGCAATTGGAAATCTATAAATAGGAGAGACGCACACACATACAAAATGCATCAACCACACTGAACACTAAACTCTCACATAGTAACATAGTTTTCCTGTGAGTCTATCAAACTACATATCAATTATGATCAACCCTTAATTATAGGTCGACACAAGTACACAACTATATTGGGTAAAGAATCATATTGTATACTTAAACATGAAATCCGTCAAAACAAATAAATGATTGATTCACAACTCAATAATAAAATCTTTCCAGTTTGGGTGACAAATGAAATCACAACTCAATTAACGTTGAACCTATATTATTTGATAAATATACTATATCTAATGCTAAATATTGTAAAATTGTCAATAACAAATAAATCTAAAATGTTGGCCATCAAAAAAAAATCTACTATAAATTAAGCACAACCTATAATCAGGCAGTCAAATGTTCATTCACCATACAATCAAACCTTTCAAATGTCTAAAAATAGAAAGAAAAAAAAGCAATGCACAAATCATATCAGAAAAGGGTAAACAAATTAACTAGTGATAACCCTCTTCTTTAGCCAACAATATCTGATCAAACTCACTTCAATCCATGGAAAAATTTTGAGCTCTTTGAGCTATAAATACATTGCTCATTTTCCTCTAATGCATCATCAATTCTCAATAAAGTTTCAACACAAAAATAAAAAAATAAAAAAAATAAAAAATAAAAAATAAAAACTTCCAATTTTTTAATTTCTTCATTACCATCCAATGGCCTCCATCAATACTTGCTACTTCCTCATTTCACTAATGATCATAGTTTCATTCTCAAACCTCTACACCACCCATGCATCACGCAGCTTGTTACCTGAGACGGGGCTGCCGCCAGTATCCGACATGCCGAAGTCTGCGGCTGCTGCAGTGCCACCATTGTCTTCTCAGAAAGCTGTTTCTCCATCGCAGGCACAAACCCCATCCTCTCTCCCGCACATGCCGAAGGTCTCTATGCCGCATCTGCCTACCTTCTCTCTGCCACCGATGCCAAACGTCATGCCCAGCATTCCTTTCTTTTCGACCCCGGCTCCTGCTGCCGCTGCCAAGCCCTGAATGTAAAACTGTGAATCGTTCATCTCTACTAATCAGCATAGGAGTACTTTATTTTGAGGTTATTTTTTTAGAGAGCCACCAGAGTTAATTATATTTCTCTGTGTGTGCACATGTTTAGTTAATAAGAGAAAGAAGCTAAAGGTGTAATAGTCATATTCCCTAAGAGTCAAATTGATTTCACAACGAAACGAGCTTTAGATTTCACCACAATGTCCTCTAAATCAACCTCGTGCTTTCGCGGTTTAAGGTCGATAGCGAATACAAACGGATTCGTCCACTCAACCCGCTCAAATGCTTTCGCAGTTTTAGAACATGCAGATTAGTTCATCGGTTAAGAGTAAAACTAAATAATAAATTGGATATTCGATTATACCATATTAGGTATTTTAGTATCCAACAACCCAATTTTTTTAAAAATAGTATTCCGTACAGGACCTGTTATTTGATTTCAACGGGTTCGGTTATCTAAATACTTGATAAGGTATGAGTATTTCAGTACAAACCCGAATACTCGAACCCAAATAGTCACTCCTAACTTCCTAAGTACTAACCTTGCCAGTTTTTGCGATTAGGGAGGTCCGCGAGGCTCCGTTCAGTGGATGCGGAACACACTTGTTCGACGGTCGGTTGGCCCTTGTTTTGAGTGTGGCTCTTTATTCATATTGAGCCTTCGTCGAGGCTTTATGGGGTTTTAGGAGTACCATAGGCTCTACACCATGGGAGCATCCAAACAGACCCAAGTACAAGGATATTCGATGGCTCTTAATTATTTATTTTTAAAAAATTAAAATTTATGCTACCTCCCAAATTAAATTTATACTACCGGTTGTCTTCGGTATTAAAAAATTGAGGGTCCCACATATTTTCAAAATAAGATACTACGTCTCACTGAGAAAGTGAGAAATTTTCAGAGGGACACCAAAAAAGAAAAGTGGTACAGAAGTAGCATAATTTTCATTCTTAATTAAACTAATATCTTACAACCAAATTTATCTTGTTTTATCCAAGAACTTCAATAATACCTTAATTTTCAAAATATGTTCTAACATCTTATAAGCTCTGAGCATAACACTCAATTTTGAACATATAGATATTTGACTAATTGGGATGTTGACACAGAAAGGAACAACAGATTTGCAAAGGAGGACATTACTAACCAATAAACATAAAAAAACGGGGCATCTTAAACTGTTAAGCAAGGGAATAAATAATGGATGGAGAAAGGGTGTAACCATGTTTTGTGGCCTTCAGTAAGGACGAATATTAGCCATATTCTTGACTTGAGAATCCAGCTCACCAGCTTTGGCTTAAGTTAGGATTCTCAAATTCCTTTCTTTCTCTGTGTCTGCGTTGGGCATCGAATAACATTCTGTGGTCGTTTTCAACCTACTAGCTTTTCAGCGGATACAATCAAGTATAGTCAATTACATGAGTTCCTGCTAATGATTAAAATGTTACAACTTATAAGGTTGTTTTCAAGTTAAATTGTGCAATCAAAGCAAAGAGACCACCGAAACAGGAAAGTCGGAGTACAAGAAAGCAATAACAGAATAAACATGTCAAAAGTAAGGTTGATAATATTGCACATGCAGAACAACTTTTGGATGCAACGCAAAGGATAAGGTGCTTCTCATACGTTGATCAAACTGAGAAAAACAGTAATATCGTTATTGGCTTACGCCTATCGAAACATAAACAAATAGAGTAAATAAAAATTATTATTATCACTATTATTATAACAGCGTGTACATAATACATCCACCCACAATATAGATTAGAATTTTTTGTTGTTGTTGTTGTAAACTTACAAAGAAACAAGCAATCTTTATGGGAATGGGAGGTTATAATATTTTTACATTAACCCTGGTAAAATTATGCCTTAATTAATTCCAAACAAAAAAAGGTCAAGCAGCAAATCAAAAAAATCTAGCATGTTAACATCATTTAATAATGCTATATTTGTATGTAGTTTAATCAAAGACTCAAAGTCCTAGCTAATTTTATCTGTTGCACATCCTTTTCAATTATATTCTCATCCACATGCCAGCAAAACATATTGAGGAATTTTGCTTTACCACTTTGTATAAAGGCTTTCACATATTCCTTTGGAAGCTGCCTTAAATATCCTAAGATACAAGAATCTAAGGACCCGTCTCGTAAAAAGTGATTTAAAGTAATTCAAAAACATTATCAGAATTCAAAAGTCTGTTTTAACTTTTAAATAACCGTGAAGGTTTGGTTTATCAAAAATGCCAGTCCCAGACAAAATTATAAAAACTATCCTGCAGAACTAATATATATATATATATATATATATATATATATATATATATATATATATATATATATATATATATATATATATATAGATATATATATATATCCAATGAAAATGAATTGAAATACAATCTCCCCTTATTTGCTTTTTGAACGGTCCCGATTCTTTATGCTATTTGATAATAATTTTTAAAGATCTAATTGGGACCTCACCTCTATCTTTATAAATTCCGTCTAGCTTGAATAAGTACCAAACTTACGGAAGGCGACAAAAAGGAATTTGTTCGGTATACAATTCCTGGCCATCAAGCGAAACCAAGAAGAAGCATTGTCTCTCCTATGTGTGTTCCATATATACATTGTTTACATACATATTTTTTGCATAAAAGATATACTGAAATCCATTTTCTGTAAATCAAACAAGAAATAGGACCATGTTCTTATGTAGCAGGTGTCTTCATCTCATTAAATTCCATCACTGCCAGAAAGAATCTTCAACCTTTTATTTTGTGTGTGTGTGTGTGGAGAAAAAAGGGAGATGCTGGAGGACAAAAGGAAAATGAAGGCACTAAACAAGTACAGTAATACTCTTGAAACAAACTTAGGGAGTGTTTGTGCACATTCGAAAAGGTGATTGAAAACATCTGGTGGTTAAGTAGATAATTAAATCAGAATCTAATACAAAAACCTAGGGCAATGGTGCTTTATGATTCTACTTCTAATTTGAATTCCAAATTAACAGTTTATTCAACCTAATTAATTCAACTTTTATCTGTTAACAAACATTACTAAACATATAAAAATAGAACAACTTTTTTGTAGTTGAAAAATTGAAGTTTAAGCAGTCCATGGAACCATCTGAACCTTTGCATGTTGCCCTAATTACATTTTTTGTCGCTGTTACTTATATCAAACACCCCAAGAGATATATCTTACAATGATAAATTACATAGAAAAACATGGTATAAAATTACATTTGTTAGCTTAACAAGAAAACACCAACCTCCCCGGTGTGTCCTATTTGATTGTATCCGATGCTTCAGTACAAAAGTCCTCCCAGCACCAAAAAAAAAAATTATAATATCAAAAACATATATAGTGGATTCCAGATTCCTGCAATCCACATGAGGGAAACAAAATCCCACCATCCATTCTCAGAATAAGGTTCCTAAAACTTTGCAGATGACAAATACAAGTGCCTATAAACTGAGGTGGATCTATGCTTGTACCTACTTTAAGATGTTTACATTTCTTATAATGAGAAATTCAAATTAAGTAGTGCTGCTGTCGGAGAATGGAAACGGACATTTCCAGACGGGGCCCACAAATGCACGAATAAAATGTAAGAAGAACAAGATATCTTTTCAAAGTCGATGGTGAAGATTGGAATGGAATATGAACCTGATGTTCTTTTAGTCCTTGTCCAAGATTCTATGCCTCATTTGTCTCTTTTTTCTTTCATGTGCTTATAAGACATCCTCAAAGACAACCCCCTAGTGGCTAGTACATAGGAGTTCTCAAATTATCATAATACCAAAGACAACCTAAAAATGTATCATCACCACCAAGGAAAGCCCATTCACACAGAAAGGCACTCGTTTGTTCATGGTGTAAATGGGGATTTTGGGCTTGTGCTCTCAACAGATGCTAAGCCAAGGTTAAAATGGACAACTGACCTCCACGAAAGGTTCGTGGATGCAGTAAACCAATTAGGTGGAGCTGAAAGTAAGCATGCAACATTATTACTCTTTTTATTTATTTTTAAGGAATCATGATAATTGTGTTTAGTACAGTATATACTTTTATAGTGTGATTTTGCATTCTGGCTAATTACTAGTAGTAGTATTCTATTTTTTCGGCAGAAGCTACTCCAAAATCAGTCCTGAAACTTATGGGGATCCAAGGATTAACATTATATCACCTAAAGAGTCACCTTCAGGTAAAATCTTAATGCCATAATAACATCACATCATAGAGTTCAGTTGAATCGGGTTTTAAAAAAAAAAATCAATCATGGCCTGATTTCACACTTTTCTTGTTTTTGTTCGCAGAAATATAGACTCAGTAAGAATCACTCGGCACAAGCTAATAGTGGGAGCAATAAATCTTGTAAGCAAACCTCTATCATACATAAGCGTAGTTTATAGTTCAGCTATTATATATAATTCACATTACATATTATGCTTACGGTGATCAAAAAATATTTGCAGATAAAGTAGCTGAGATAAATGGAGCTCTCACGAACAACCCAAATATCGCAACCCAAACAACTAAGTACGAACTGAAAGACCTTGCCATTTATACGTTTCTCCTCTTATTTCATAAATTCAATTGAGCTGATATTGTTAAAATATCTGGCATCTTATATCAGAAACATACATTTGGGTGAAGCAATACAAATGCAAATTGAAGTGCAACGAAGACTACACGAACAACTCGAGGTATCAAGATAATCGCAACGGCAACGAAAAATCAAATACCATATATACCATCAATAATCTACTTAAACAAAAATTACCCTTATCTACATAGGTACAACGTCACTTGCAGATGCGAATAGAGGCACAAGGCAAATACCTTCAGTCCGTACTAGAGAAGGCCCAGGAATCACTCGAAAGGCAGAACTCGGGCACGTCATCCGATCTCGAAGCTGCAAAGCTCCAGCTATCGGACTTCGTCTCCAAAGTGTCGACCGGCCAGTGCCTGAACTCCACGTTTCCAGGAATCAAAGACCTCGCGTGTTTTCCAGATCATCCGAACAACAATTTCCCGTCGATGAACGCCGGCGGTGAATTCGAGTTCGGGACAGCAACGAACTTCGACGATTTATCGATGGGCATAGGGTTTCGAGACAGCTACCGAGAAGATAACAGCGGACTATACTCGACGAGACGGAAAACGACGCCGGAAGTGAAAATACCTTTCGCGACGGCGAAATTAGATCTGAACACAGACGATGGCGATGACGGTGTTGCTTCAGGGTGCAAGGAATTCGATTTGAACAGATTTGGGTGGAGCCTGGATTAGGCAAATGTAGCGGGAAGGTTTGGTTCGTATTTATTGGGCTTTGAATTCTATTATATACGGGCCATCAATTTGTTTCTAGCCCACGAAGATAGACGTGCCTATTCATTGGGCTTTCTAAGAAGCTGAACTGTTTCTTTCTTGGGCTTCTCAAAGCCCATCTATTATTGGACATCAATAAAAAATTGCATGCGGTTGTAACTTGCAACCCTTGATTATCAAATCAAATCACCACATTAGTAGTATTTTTCAAGAATTGTTTATCGAGTTTAAAAGGTCGAATAGAGTTTCTCGACTAGGAAGTATGTTGAGTTTTCTCATATTTTCAATGTTCTGATTACAAGTTTTACAATTCTTATGTTGAGTTTTCTCATATTTTCAATGCTCGCTCTGATTACAAGTTTTACAATTCATGGGAATTAATTGAAATACGAATCTAGCTCCCTCTTGTTCCTTGGAAGCTCGATTGAGCCTTGGCTAAGACATAAAAATCTAAATGTTAAGATGATCGAATGTTGTGTTTGTTTTGAACCATGTCATTGTTAACCGTCCAAGAAAATATGTCAATTTCCAATTATATGATATTTCAACTAATTAACACTTTGCTTCAAGGCACCATTTTTGTGGGTGGGGAGGTGGGAAAACAAAATTCAAATTTTAGGCGGACTAAATCACTTGGAACAAAAAATAAATATGGAATGTGATTCTATGATTCGTTATGAAAAAAACCATTTATTTATTTTTTATTTTAAGCAAGATGATAAAATATTAATTTTCTCATCATGAGTTAATTTTTTTATTGTATCTTAATTATAGTAAATGTATTTACTTCAAAGTAAGAACACTTAACTTTGTTGTTTTTTTATATAAGAGAATGTTCAAAAATAATAGGGAGTACATTTTTTTGGTATGAATAACATATATATATTTTTAAATATTTACATTTTTTGGGATGTTACAATAGATTACGAAGAAATAGAAGGTTCACTCATCGTATTCAAAATCGAAATTCATAATTATATTTTTAATGGAAAGTGTATGAAAAAATTGTTCGCGGGCGGCCAAGGTTGTGGATAGTAATTTGGCGTGCAAGGGTTTAGTCCAAAAGAGGGTACAAAGTGTCGTGATTATTACATATTGAGGAATGAGTGTTTGTGTTAGTGTGGGTGGCAAAAGTAGATGGCGACTGTTGTAATCAAATTTCATGGGAATGGAATATTTGTCTCTCTGCTCCTACATATATTTGTTCACAAACCGGTATATTTAGTATTTAGATAGTTACACTTACACATATATACTACGTATATATTTGTTCACTTTTGTCTTATTTATTTAATAATTTCAACAAAATTATTTTCGAAATAATATAAACAAAAAAAAAAAAGCTAATAAGCAGAAATGTATATCTGGTTTTAATGAGCATAAGAAGAATTAAGGAACATACAAATATGATGTTAGTGCTATCGAAATTATAGTTGATCTATGATTATTGATAAGTAGCTATATATCTTCTTGCCATTATCAGTATGTTTTGATACTATATATTTATGCTTTTCCAGATATAGGAGTACTAACATGGGTCTAATTAACGAGCTAGTAACAACTAATTAAATCGTCTTGGGTCCTTCGCCCAACAACGTAAAATTGTTAAAGTTGTGTGTTGTGATGTCATATTTAAGTTGGTTTATATTGAATTTATATGGAAAGAGAGCTCAGTAACGTCACCTAGCTCTTCCTATATTCAATTGGTTATAGGATGAAAATTGAAACATTTCCCTACATGTGAGGATACTCGATTTATCTAGAACTCGATGAGATGAGTTAAAGTTGTGTATTGTGATGTCACTTATTTACGATAAGCGTGAGACCGAACTCACAGGCCTTCGATTTCTAATTAGAACTATACACGATATAATTAAAAAAAAACTTGTGTGTACGTGAAATATGAGTTGGCAAATTAAAGTGCGTCCTCTCCGAATTGGAAACGCTTTAATCAGCTGGTGGCTAAATTCTCTTAATGCGACTAAGGTAAATTGGCTGTGTCATCATCCTCATATTTGATATTTCATACACTTGAGTGCGCCTTTAGTAAAGACTTTTTGGTAACCCATAACATTATATCGTCCACCACCCAATTCACTAAGTACTACTTAATTATCTTCTCGACAATAATTAATTAATTGATTTATTTAAGAAGTAATTGATCAATTTATTATTAAATGGACTATATATATATATATATATATATACACGTACATTTGAATCAAAGTGTTATAAGAACCTGTTCTTTTGGACTTAATTTCATGTTCTTTTGGACTTAATTTCAGTCCAGTTCAGTTCAGATCGCTTAAGTTCAGTTCAGTTCAGTTCAGATGCTTCAGTTCAGTTCAGTTCAGTTCAGTTCGTTTCAAAATAAATTAAAATAAAATAAACAAAAAATAATTTGAATCTATAATTTTAAATATAAAATCTAGTTACCGTCATAATATTATTAATATGTTTAAAAAAATATTTAATAATTTATACAAATTATTATTATTTTTATAAAAAATCAATTCAGTTCAGTTCAGATCGTTTAAGTTCAGTTCAGTTCAGTTCAGATCGCTTAAGTTCAGTTCAGTTCAGTTCAGACAGTTTCAGTCCAAAAGAACAGGTACTAAATCGATCCATGATTAATGATATTGGTGTACGTACGTTTAAAATGCATCAGTAAAAAAATAATGATCTATATGATGATCCGTAAATAATTAACGAACTTGATACGTGCAAATGTGCAATGGCCTATTTTAATTTCATGATCAGTGACATCCTTAGATCGTAGGGAGAAGATCACTTTCCACTAACCCACATCATGCTTCTAACGCCTCTTCACGAGTCTTTGCATGTCCAAATGTGTGGGCCCCGCGTTTTTTGTCCGTTTGCATGTTTTCTTTTAGTCAAAAGCCAAGTTAATTAATTAATTTCCAGCTTGGATTGTATTTTAGTACTCCTAACTCCCTATTGTTTATGATCGAAATAATAATTATAAATTTATAATTATAGAGCTGCCATTTTTTTATATATACTATCTGATATATCTACCCCCACTTATCAATTATCGCGGGAAGGAAATTAATTACACTAATTAATATTCACTCCCGTTCTGGAATACAATTAAACCATAAATTTAATTACATTAAAAAAATGTTATTGCAACTCAACTCACATTTTTTTAAGTAAAAAATTAATGTAATCGCTGCTTGTTAGTAGTTTAAAAAAGAAACTGAAAAGTAGAATTAAGTTATTTTAACTGAATACTATTGTGGAACTTAAAAAAAAAAAAAGTGAATAAAATTGGTAAAGAGACTGTTGTATGTTTTTTTGCAATAAATTAATATGATTAAAAATATATTTTTATGTTAGAATAGTAAATTGAAAATGTAAATTAAAATATATTTGTAAATTAAATTTTACATTTAAATTAAAAATATAAAATAATTATTTCATTTTAAGAGTACATGTACATAAGAGATATTCAAATAAAAAAAATGCATATCATTTAGAGCTGTATTATTGGTATCTAATAAAACATATTAGTAGTAAAAAATTTAATTACATGAAAATCAAACAATTAATAAGTTGTTAATTAGCTAGGTCAAACCGACCTCGTCCAACGTCGTCAAGCAATATTTAGTCAATGCTGCAAGTTGCAAGATAATGGAATTATGAATTTATCAACCAAATAATGATTACTGAGGTTAATGGTAATTACCCGTATGTATAGTATAGTGCGTGGTGTCGTCAACCCTCAACCACTAACTCTATGATATAGTATATCCAACTGGAACTAGATGGATATTAACTAATAACTACTAACCGCCGATTCAATTCAAAATAATTCAATTATATATATATATATATATATATATATATATATATATATATATATATATATATATATATATATATATGATCTTCGTCATTTACTACTCCATATATACCACTAACATTTGTTTTTACCTTCACGAATTCCATTATTCTTACCTAGTTCATATTGAGTTAATCCATTGGATCAAGCAAACGATATAATTTGAAAGAATCAAACGAGTCTTAATTCCAAGCTCAAAATAATCAAACATATTGCACCAAACCGAACGTTTAATTAAATCAACTTTTAGTACTAGTATTTTATAAAGTCGCGTCATGACTCATGCATGGACCCAATAAACACGAAAGGTGGGTCCCAAAAATCGCTACATACGTGGTTTAATCGTAATATCTACCAAGTACAAGGGCACTCTCGTACCTTCATCTCCCTATAAATACTTGGACTCACAAATCATAGATGTTCAAATCCAATTCCCTTACTTCATCACATAATTAATTAATTGTACAAAAAGACCAACAACAACTATGGGAAACTGCCTAGTTCCTCAAGACAGAGTTGTCCGGGTAATGAAGCCGGACGGCAAGATCCTGGAATACAAATCTCCGGTCAAAGCCGATCAAGTCCTCTCTGAATTCCCCCGCCACGTCATCTCCGACAAACTCCCCGTCACACGACACCTCCACCCGACCTCCGACATGATCTCCGGCCACTTGTACTACCTCCTTCCCCTGCCTAATTCCGATCACCAACAACCGAAGAAGGCCAAGAAAAGGGTCCGATTCTCGGACGACGTGAAGGGAGGGGGGGTCGAGGCCCCCGTCGTGAGGATCAAGCTCGTGATCAGCAAGCAGGAGCTTCAAGCCATGATCATGCGAAGCGACGACGAGGGGGTGTTCACGGTCGACGAAACCATGATTTCGAAGGTGCGGAAGGGAGCTGCGGAGAGTAGTAACTAGCTAACACTCAGATCGATCGATCCATCATTTCAAAATTACAAATACCCCCTCGAAAATATATATGCAAACCTTGAGGTGGTGTTTGTAATTTTTGAAAATGTTAGGGGTAGTTTTTATAATTATCACTTTTTAGTTTTAGAGGTTCTCAACACAAAGATCATGTAAACGAAGCAACCAATTTTGCAGATTGTCATGTTAAATATCTCAAATCGGGTGGAAATAGATTATAAAACTCAAATATAACTTGAATTACTTTATCACCTTAAAAAAGTTTTTTAAAGCGTTATTGACTCAATTTTGACATGATATAAAAACAGTTTAAGTAGAACAACAAAATCGAGTTTACTCATGAGTTAATGTGTCAAATATAAGTTTGGATTACCTTATCACCTTGAATAGATTTTAAAACTCAAATATAAGTTGGATTTATTGTCTAAACTTTGACACTCCAACTTAAATATTCGATTGTTGAGGACCCAATTTGTAAATCAAAACAAAGTACATGTGTGTTTCAAGTGGGGTGTGTTTGTAATTAGACTAAACCTCACGGGGAGTTTTGTAGTAAACCTAAAGTAAAACATATATAGTTGAAGCCTGAAAATGGAAGAAGAAAAATTCCTTTGTACTGTACAAGAGTTATGCTTGCTTCCTTTCAACTTCAAGAGCGATTTCATTACGCCGATTGAACGGGAGCGTAAAGGGCGGGTTGTACTGCAACACGACGGTATAATAATTCTCGTTTATGATACGTACTTACGTAATAATCAAATGTATAGTATATATAGTACCTGTGCAACTTCGACGGAGGCACCCTCTCTAACATCGAACTCAGAATCTTGAATCAACGCTCGTCTGAGTATTGATTCACGGCGTTCAACTTCTTCATCCGTAACAAATCCTGACTCGAAAAAAAAAACAGAAAGTTGACGGCTACACGAATAAGAACACAGAGGGGTGATTGAGTAAAAGTATCAATCAAACAATACCTGAAAATGCAGCAACCGCAATCACCCTCTTGGGCACCGCTCTTATAGCGACGGATGAATCCTTCGGCAAAGGCAAGTCGGCACCGTATTTCGAGGGCATCACAAACGACATAGTCCACTTATCTTCGCCTTCTGTCTATAATTACAATTTTTTTTTACTTAGTGTAATCAAATGGTAATAACAATTAACTTTACCTTTCTAGTAATCACCGGGGTGGTCATATCCATTTTCTCCCCGTTGTTTTTCGTTTTTCGGGTAAACACCGGTGTAGTCATCGACATTTGCTTCTCACTGGTGTTCTGAAATCAAACAAGATAACAATATTTTGAGCTACAGAAATCTTAAATCATGGTGTAAGAAACATCACTTAAATGTTTGTACTCTTCATGTACCTTACCGAACAAGTACTCGGCTAAGGTGTTGAAAGATTGAGACGCACCGGAGAAATCAAATCCGTACTTCCCAGGCATTGTTGTCTCGGCAATAAAGTAAGGCTGCCCATGGAGAACACATGAAAAAGAAAGAAAACATTGTGAAAAACAACATATATATATATTGTCATTAATTAACTTGTATTAGTGAGAAAAAACAATACAAATAATATGTACCTCGACTTCTCTGATCTCGTACTGTTTGTTCCGTTTCAGAACCTTGAATTCCACAGTTTCAAGATCGGGAACTTTGGGCGACAATGGTACATCGATCAACAACCATCATAATTCTTCATTTAAAACAAACAACATATAAAATCAATATATATTCTACCTGACATCAATGCTTCCTCCAAACTCTCACTCTGGAAGCTCCTACTCGGAAGCACATATTTCGCGGCCTCGCTCGCCAATTCAAACAAAACTATAATTTAAAAGAAAAATATTAAAAACACTTGCCGCGCGCGTTGAAATCCATTGGAACTAAAAGGGGTTTGACTAAACTTATACTATTAAGTTCCTAAAAACAACTTATAATAATATAAAATCAGATTATAATGTATAACAAGTTCTTTCAAATAAACTTAGCCCAATTTTGATCGTTACTTACATCGTTGGGAGACGGATGAAGTTTGAACGGCGAGAGCGAAGACGAGAGAGAACCGGGCTTCAGCGGCCGATACGGCCCCCACTGTTTTCCCACTTGTTCTCTTAACATTTCCAGATGAAGCCATTGATCTTATTTGGAGCTTGATAGCTGAATATGAAAATAGGGTCGTCTTGTTTCTGTACGGCCTGACAACCGGGATCGGAGTAGGGGAGATTGGAGGGCTGCTGGTAAGAACCACCATGTTTTTGGTTTAGTTACACTTGTGCAAATGCGTGTAGCTGTAAAAAATGATTTATTTCAACCTTATGATTCTTTCTTCTATATTTCAGTTGCGAAAGAGGTTTGCGTTGGTGGATTATTCTGCACCACAATTATTAATCTAAAGAATTATTTAAAATTTCTTATTTTTGTTGAGAGGATTATATGAAGTTCAGTCTTCAGAGTCGTGTGTAAATAGTGAAATCTAATAGTAGTGAAATGGGTGAAAAGAAGGCTGGTGTTACGCATGTGAGGTTTGTGTCTGCTCGTGTTCCGAAAGCATGACCTTCGCGTGAACCGCCATGTCTTCTTCACCGAGGCAAATCATGTTAAAAGGAAAATCAAACCTCTTGGATATGTATACGCATAGTCTCCAATAAAGTATTGAATACCGTACGATCCATGTTTCAAAATTACAACGATTCATTGAGCTCACAGATCACTGAATTATAAGCATGGAAGCAAGGTACAAACTCTTTATGAC
The DNA here is from genome assembly GCA_954870475.1 of Euphrasia confusa. Lineage (NCBI taxonomy): Eukaryota > Viridiplantae > Streptophyta > Magnoliopsida > Lamiales > Orobanchaceae > Euphrasia > Euphrasia confusa. The sequence goes on from OX940954.1 coordinate 38,333,704, forward strand.
TTTTATTCTAACTTTTTGTTCAAGAGACAACAGATCAACTAATAATAGGGACAAAACAGGTCCAAGGCTGATCATTGATCAGGTTAGTTCTGCTCATGCAATATACTAAAGAATCAATTTCACCGCGTAATATGCAAAACTGTGTTTGCTTTTCATATACCGGCATATTTACTTGTACAACAAATTACCATAAAAAATGAACCTCAGTTAGTTGTGCGAGGCTTAATGCTATATATAAATCATCTACTTCACCATGAAGGAGCTTTTACAGCTACACCCACCCACCGCACTTGGATTTGTCGACACCTGCATACAATACCAAGAATAATGAAATAATGAATCGTTTCAAAAACTACCTTGACGTTTACCCTAATAACAAAGAAAAAATAAACGATCTTTATTCTTTCAGCATTACATATACCCTATTAAACTCTAAATGCCAGGGGGCATTTTGTCGATTGAATCATCAAATATTAGTACTAAGGATTACTACCTACCATCAAAGAAACCGAATTTCAATTTGACTAAGCAATAATATGTATTCATCTTATTCTGAACAAAACGGATGAAAATTACAGAAAGATCAACTAAATCAATGTGTCATATTGCAAATTAAGAAGGATCTCCATTGACAGATTTTGCAAGGATGGACCAAATCATTCAATGTTGCTTCATATTGCACATAGAAAGAGCAACTACACGTGTAATATTGCAAATAAGCAAATTACAGAAAAAAAAATTCCAACAATTAATTATTAATAAGGAGGTGTTTATCATAATCACTCAATAAAAACAACAATGACATTAAGACCACCCAAAAAGAACAAAGCATAAGGGTGTGAAGAATGTGGATAATTTTAAAACAGGTTGGCTTCAGTAGATAGATAATCTAGTAACCTATGCGACGAATGTTGACATATAATATCAATTTTTTAACGAAGATTAAAGCTCTGTTGAAGAACTTGAAAATTGAAGGTACTTTGGTTTTGTTTTCTAGTCCGACATGTAGTCTAAACAAACTTAATGTTTTAAGAGGTATATATGAGAAGTAAAATTTAATCACTAATTGTAATAACAAACTTATATTTTATCTTTATGATATACCCAAAATAATGTTGTGACCTCCCTTCGTGGGACGGGAGAGTATATTAGAAGCAGACATCAATGAGCCCACTTACAAATCAATGGTGGTGTGATTGATTCCTGGTGTAGGGTAGTGAATGGAAAATGTTGAGCATTTTTATAAATAGTTGAAACCTGGAAATAGATGGATGGAATACATTTAAACATAGCCTTACTGCCTTATCTCCAAAGAAGCTCCGTATCAACTATTGAAGCCTACTTATTTTATAATGGCGTAATAAGTGAAGAAAATAAACAAACTTCTTATAGTATCACACAAAGGTATTAACATATATTACACACAGGTATTAACATAAAAGATGACAGACTTGCGAGAACCCGCTTATCAGTTACACAACATAGAGCATGACACTAGTTTTCTTGACACTAGAGCGAATAGATAATTTGTGTGTATGGATGGACAGTAAAAAATGGATAGCATATTTTCGGAATTAACAAAAGGCTCAAACATTCAGAGCTCTTAATCTTACAACGTATAGCATTTTTATCTAAATTCTCAATCCTTTTTTTTTCTCCTTTCTCTCTTTCTCCTTCTCGAGGAGAGGAGAAGGGGTTAAAAACTAGGCCTGTGGGCTCCATGGAACAGTACGAGTGTGAGGAGATAGTTTTTCTGGAATATATCATCACCAAGCTTGGAATAATATTATGAATTCCTTCTCGAAGTATTAGGTAGATGGTTAATTTTTTAGTTATGACACGCACAATCTTCAAGATCAGTTTCATCTCAAATATTGCTATAAAATTATAAACGGTGTGCTTTCAGCCAAGCATATTTGTCCTTCTAGCTTCAAAAAAATAATAAGTTATTTACTCAGGCAGCAGTTATAAGAGTATAAAAAATCCAAAATATTTCGAGCTCATAAAGATTGATGAAACTTGAATTCCTTTGTACTTTTGATACTATAAAAGAAATGGCAGATTCATTTGTTTCGAGAAAAACAATAAATTGATGTCTCTTCGGAAATGTTTACTTGTTAACACTCAAGTCTTGATATAATAAATGCACTAATAGCAGACAATAGTTCAGATAAAAAAAAAGTTGACCATATGGATATGGTTGTTATAATACGTTTGGATTACAGAACCTATCTTTTAGTCAAACGGTTTAAACAGCAGCCATATTCCTATGACTCAATCTCTCGAATGTTTTGGGTACTATGAAATCTCTACCTAGAAAACTTATATGGAGTACGTTTTTTACCCAAAAAGAATGCAACTGGCCTACTGTAAAAAGAACCAGTTATTGTGAACAGACCTGAAAAGCAGAACGTATAAGCTCCTCTACATAATCAACCGATGCACCTTTCACGAAGTCAAAGGAAATTTTATCAACCACCAATTTAACTCCATCCTTCTCAAAAATCCTGACCAAAAAACAAAAAATTAATGGGTGGCCTTCTAATGTAAAATATATTTTGGGCGCATGCATTTTTTTACCAGCAACGACAAAATCAATGAAACCCCAAATCATGAGAAGTCAATAACCTGTCATCATCATTGGTCTTATCATCAAGCGCGAAATTGTATTGAAATCCGGAGCATCCGCCAGCTTCTATACTCAAGCGCAGCAACTTTGCGCTTGCCTCGTCAGCTTGCAACTCTTTCATTCTCTGCATAATATCAATAGTTTATTTTGAATTTTCATCTGGCACAATCAATATACTTTGCTGAATAATAAATAAAAGGAAAATATGATACATGACACAAAAAATCGAGGAACGAATCACAATTCTCAATTTATCGAAATCGCGTAATTAACACCAAATCATTCCAATATTCAGACATCATTGTTCACATCACCTAGCATAACAAACCTCACAACAAATAAATTTGAGTAAAAATCAGGGAAAAAAAAATACTTTCCAAGCGAAAGGAAATATTGAAGCAAAAAACACAAAAAAAAAAAACAGAGAAAATTACTTTGACGCAGCTGTCGGTCATATGTACGGATTCTCCGGACGGCGACGGAGAATCGATCTGAGGTTCGGGAAGGACGGAGGATGAGCTGAGAAGCTTGGAGTTCTGACGAACCCGAGCAGAAAAATAGGGCGTCAGCCGGTGAATTAGTGAACGGTACGACGTCGTCATGCCTTCTCCTCTTCTTCAAATACGTTGAATTGAACGATATAATTTTTATTTTTATTTATATATTTTTTAATCTGCTGTTCTGTTTGAATTTTCTTCTCTGGTATTTCCGGAAATATTTGGGCAAAGCCGTAGATGGTGAGTGCTCCTCTGTTAGACACACGATCACAGGACCCGGTTATTTAGACGGACCGGGTCGGGCTGGATTATTTTGGTTTGGGTATGGCCCATTAGTGTTATTTAAGGCCCTAATCGAGTTCAGTTGATCATTAACCAATTTATAAGGTTAAATTGGTTAGAACTACTCAATATTTATTCCTGATAAAAAATAAATAAAATCTGGCTGACTTAGAAAAATAGTTTGAACTGCTCAATAATTATACTACAAAGTATAAATTTTATTAATCAAATACTTCTTAGTATTATTTAAATTAAAAATAATAATCAAAATATATAATAAAAAATTATCGAGTGGCTTACCCCATCGAGCTTACAAGCTGAGAAAGTTTATGCTCATGCGAATTCCACGGTGACTCGTTGACAAAACGAAATAAAATTTGATTTTAACTATCTTTAGTCCCAACTTCCAACTCCTTTTAAAATTATGATAGTTGTTTTTATCTTTTCTTTTTCTCTCAAACATGATCAGTAAATTGCATATTGTTGAGTATTTGAGTTTAACCGTTAGTTATTTATGTTAACCCAAATTAAAATCTAATGGACATTAAACATATTCTACTCATTCCCGCCTGAAATAAAATCCGTTTCATAGTTTTTTTTGTCGTACTCGCTCTCGTTTCCCGCTCAATATATAGCGTCGCGTATTAGAGAAGCTGTTAAGCATTAATTACTGATTAGTAGACACTCCTGATCGGAGAACGATGAATTTCGCAGACGAGGATTTCGAGCTGAAAGAAGTCCAGCGACTCGAAGGTCACACCGGTAAGGTTTTGAACATCGCCTGGAAACCGACCGGCGCAGTCGCCCCCGCCGGAGTGCCCGCCGTGCTAGCTTCCTGCGGTGAAGACAATACCGTCCGAATCTGGGAGAAAAATCCGTCAACCCGCTCGTTCCAGTGCAAGGTATTTGGAGAAATATGTTTAATATACACTTTAATTTGATTTGATTTCGTGCTTGTTAATTTTCGTCATCGCATTTATTTTTTTGATTTTAGGTTTTCTGAGATTGGGAAATTTCCATGTATGTGATTGGTGTGTGTTTTGTTAACTAGTCGGGGGTTAATGGTGCTACGTGCTTTTCAGGCAATTTTGAATGGCACTCATACAGCGGCAGTGAGATCTCTTGCTTGGTCGCCCTGTGGAAAATTACTGGCAACAGCAAGTTGTGACACCACCGCTGCCATCTGGAAAGAAATCGGGGGTGTTTTTTCTCGTGTTGCTATACTTGAGGTATATCTGTATATATTTAATCGAGTAAATAGGCCATCTCGATCGTGTAATGATGTTGGTGAGTGACCCGAAGATTTGGTAATCGGTTATAGGGCCATGAGAAGGAAGTTCAAAGTGTCGCATGGAATGCAACTAGCACATTGGTTGCGACTTGTGGCAGAGATAACAGAGTTTTCATATGGGAACTTCAACGGAGTAGTGATTGGGACAATGATCAGTTCTCAGGGAATATCGATTTCGAACTTTTCTCGGTTTTAAAAGCGAATATAAATGATGTTGAAATCGTGCTGTGGCATCAGTCCGTGGATTTTCTGTTCGCATGCAGCTGCGACAGTACTATTAAGGTATTGCGTTTTGAAAATGGAAAAATAGAACTATGAACTTGTTAAATATAGAAGTATCTGCTCAATATTGTTTACCATGTTTATAATAATATAGTAGTAATATAATACAACCTTAATTTTTTATTTAATAAAGGGACTCTTCTAATTGTAGATCTTTAAGGAGGAGGATTTGGACACGAACATATGGAGATGCATTCAAATTTTAGATAAATCCGCCAGGTAGTTTATACTCTCACTTTTATGTCTGAAATGCAAACATAAATCCTTCTAATAAGTTGTGCCAAATGTTTGTATTGAGGGGTGGGAAATTCAAACAATTTGAGGTGCAGGGTTAGGACTTTTGTCAAACTTTGGTCATGTATATGCTTCGTCTTTTAACCCTGCTCCAGAAGTAGTATTGTCATAACCGACTGCCAAATCACAATTCCTGTTTCCACTTTTGGTATTATAATATAATCATTGCCGGCCAGCTGTTACATAAGCTTGATATCATATTTCCTGATATTGATGTCGTGTTCTTAACCCTTGTTCCCTGCTATATTTTACATTACATCACTAATTGAAACAACTAGAATCGTTCCGTACCTAAAAAAAACTTGTGTTAAAAATGGTGATTCTTTTGTTGTTTTCTTGAGGTGATAAATATATAGCAGGATATAAATGAAGTGAAGGGAGGAAAATCATAGTTCTATTAAAATTGATAAATAGCTAATTAATTTACTGGGATTTCAGTAATGATATAAATTTGCACTAAATAGTAAATATATTCCCCATGTTCTTAGTGGACACACATCTAAAGTCTGGGCCTTATCTTTTAACGGCATAGGAGATAAGATGGTTTCCTGCAGGTATGCTCTAACTTCCTGTCAAGTTCTTACTCTATAAGTTCATTATTGTGTGGATATATTTATTGTATCAATTAACTAGAACCAACATTTTTTTATCGACCAACAAGATACATGTTGCCATAACAATAAATGAGATTGATTGTGAGGTGAAAACTAATATATAGTTGGTTTGATTTTTCAGTGATGATCTCACCGTCAAGATATGGGGTTGTCACGAAATGGAGAGGACAGTGTGTGGAGATGGAATTACAGATTGGTGAGCAACACGTCTTTACGTGTGCTTGATTTTATATTTTGTTGATCATATGTTTGTTTGATTTCTAGTTTTGACTGTTTATATTTTGATATGGGTAGCAAGTAGGTTTAGACTTATGTTGGAGTCTTGTGGTTAAATATGTCCACTATTCCTTTGTTTTATGCTCAGATTTAATGTTCAGATTAGAGAATAGAGACTATTTTTACTTCAAATTCTCCAGTTTCTTACTAGGTTAAAAGTACTACATAAGTTTTTTGATCAACTAGCGCACTTGTAATTTTGTCATGAGTGTGTTGGACTACTCATATTTGCTTTTCTAAAATTTATTGTGCTCAACTTTAATAATTTTTTTTATTGAATTTATTGATGCCTCAGATGTTCGGAACTGGTGCGGTTTATATTTGAAGAAATCTATGTTTTGTATAAGATATCAGTTATTTTAGTATTTATGCACACACTCTACTTAGTTGGGAGCAATGGACACTTATTGTTCATCTGTTTCAAAAGTTGTTGATAATGATTTTCCTGGTTATCATTATGATAAGCCATCATATTTTGTTGAGCATAGAAAATTTATGTACGGTGGTAATTTCCATTCGTTTTCTCAAACTATATGAGCTGTTCGCATCACCTTGTGCTTCTTTTCAGGAAGCATCTACGTACTTTCCATGGCTTTCATTACCAAACAGTCCATTGGTCAAGGTTGAAAATCTATTTGTTTTGCCTTGCTTTGCTTTTACGAAACTTATCTGATTTGTCATTTACTCATTTTGAGTTGTGAAAATAGGGAGGGACTAATATCCACTGGTTCAGCTGATGGCGACATATGCTTGTTTGTTGGGATGAAAGATGAATCTGTTGATAATGAAGATGACTCGGTAATGACATAGTATTATCTCATTCATTCTCTGTTGGTTCCAATAGCATATAGTAGTGCTTAAATATGTTGATTATTCTTCCATCATCTCATCAAATTAAATACACCAATAGTCATGTTCCTTTGTTCTAATAAACATCTATATAATCAACTAAGACTAACGCGACCTACATGATGATAGGCAAAATAGTAATTTCTCATGGTCCAATTTAGAAATGGTTTTTGATCAGAAGAAACAATACGACTATGCACCTCAACCTCGATCAACATTGCCTTTTCTTACTTGTGTTGTTTTGTTACACCAGGTTGATGATGCATCCACATACAGGTTTCTTCTGAGGAAAGAGAAGGCTCATGAGATGGGTGTAAATGCTGTGCAATGGAGTACCATGGTAAATATATATTTGTGCCTTTAAACTCCCATCAATCTATGCATAGAAAACGTGTCTGACAAATAGTCTTATCTAATACAAATACTTCTCTTTGGAAGGTGCAATTTGTAAAAGAAAACCAAATATCGAAAGCATATTCGAAATTTGAAAGATAAATGCTTTTTTTTTCCGCCAAAATACGAGATGTACATTATTATTTCATTTTTCTTCTCAACTCGTTGTTCCTTATTTGCAGATTTAAACTATCTCACTTGTACGTATTTCCATGGTTTATAATGTGTGCCAGGAAAACCGATGTCTTGCCTCTGCCAGTGATGGTGTTGGGGCAGTCAAGATATGGGAACTTTGTTCATCAAATCGGAACAAGAAACTGAAGAGAGTGTAACACTGGAAAAGAGTTCTGTCTATGTTCGATGAACTATTTCTCCCCTCCCGGCCACTGGCAGTAAACATTTCATCCTTTTGAATTGATCGTCTTAGTTAAGAGAGTGCACAGTTTTCTCAATGTTCAAAGTAACCACACCATTGTACATTTGTGAATACACAGCATCTCATGTTGCAAACCGTTTAAAATTTTCTTAACAGGATCATTGGTTGCTTTTTAAACTGATATTCTCAAGTGACCTCAAAATGAAAACTTGCTTACTTATTAATTTGGAGTATATTTTATCAACAAGAATCTCGAACATGGTCGGACAAGTTCAATGCAACTCTTTCACCTCGAGTTCAAACGTTCTCAAGCCGCCTGTTCCTTGCTTGTAAAGAGTTCTTCGGGTGAATGTGTTAAGCTTCTTGTATAATTCGGGTGTTATCTTGGTTACGGGATGATTTGTCCAATCAAAGCAAGTTACTTAATTCCTTGGACTCATATCACTCCTACTTCAAGTGGTAAAACCAAATACAGTACATCAAAACAATATTCCATCAAGGCCTCAAATCAATATTTAGAGTTGAAATATGAAAGTAATACTCTCTCTCTCTCTCTCTCTCTCTCTCCCTCTGACTCTCTCTATCTCCGCATGAATTATTTTCTTTCTATCAATTCATTTTGAACATATAATCATGCTTTTTTTTTTTTTAAATAAAAAAAATGGATTGTGATTTAAACCGTGAATTATTGATGTTAACCCGAGTTATAAACAATTAAGATGGGCAGTGGGCACTAACAGAATTTCTAGTGGGTCCCGCCTGATATAAAATCCCGTTTCATATATTTGTTGTTGCACTCGCTGACTATCGATTCCCGCCCAATAAATAGCGTCGCGTACGAGAGAAGCTGTTCACATTCCCGACTGAAAGCCGATCCTGATTAGGAGATCAAAATGATGAAATTCCAGTGCGATGAGTTGGATGTGCTTGTTCGTCAGCACCTCGAAGGTCACACCGGCGAGGTTTGGAGCCTCGCCTGGAAACCGACCTACGAATCCCACGACTCCAACGTCCTCGCTTCCGGCAGCGAAGACAACACCGTTCGAATCTGGAAAAATCCTTCAACCGACGAGTTCCAGTGCAAGGTTTCATTTCTCCATCTGTTGCTTTAATTTTGATTTTAGGTTTTTTGAGATCGTGAATTTTTCCATGCGTGTACTGTGTGTTTTTCGGTTGAATAGTCGGCGCTGATAAAATAACGCAACCTACTTGTCAGGAAATTTTGAAGGGAGTGCACACGGGGCCTATTGTATCTGTTGCTTGGTCGCCCTGTGGAAAATTACTGGCCACAGCAAGTTCGGATGCCACTGCCGCCATCTGGAAAGAAATTGGGGGTGTTTTTGCTTATGTTGATACTCTAAAGGTATATTTAATTTATTTAATCGAGGAAATGTCGTTTCTCGTATTGTTGTCTGTTGAGTGATCAAAGTTATGTGATAATCGGTTGTGTATAGGGTCATATAGGGGCAGTTAACAGTGTCTCATGAGATACAAATAGCACATGTGTTGCGACTTGTGGCCGGGATAAAAAGATCATGATATGGCGTAGTGATTTCTCTAATAAGTTCCACTGTATAACGGTTTTAGAAGATCACACAGAGGAGGTCAAAATGGTCATGTGGCATCCTAAACTGAATCTTCTGTTCTCATGCAGCTGTGACAAGACTATCAAGGTACTTTTTGAATATACGAACCATTAATTAACTTGTTAAATATCTTAGTATCTGCTGAATTCGGTTTATAATGGGGGCTTCTCTAATTGTTGTAGGTCTGGGAACCGGTGGTTTTGTCATGGAAGTGTGTTCAAACTCTAGAGGAATCTGTCAGGTAGTTTTTACTCTCGCTTTTATGTTTGAAATGCAAACATAATTGTTTTAAAAAAGTTGGGAATACATGTCAAACAGAGAGGTACAGGGTTCGGAGTCATGCTATGTTCAATTTTGGTGCAAGTCTTTGACCTAATTATTTGAAGTTAACCAAATTTCAAATTATTTAGTAAGAGTATTCCATTAATTTTACTTTCTGTTATTTCCACGAGTGTTTGTTTTGCTATGTTCTAAAGCTTTGCTTGAAAATGGACTTAATTGTATTTTGTATCAGATGTCCTTCCTATATGAGATTATATAAGTTTGCTCTAAATCGTTTACCCATATTTGTAGTGGACATACATCTGCAGTCAGGGCCTTTTCTTTTTACTTTAAGGAGAGTAGAGATCGGATGGTTTCCTGCAGGTATGATCCGACTTCCTGTCGTGTTCTTAGTTTATAAGTTCAATATTAGTGCAGACATATTTATCGTGCCAACCAGTTTACACAAAAACATTTTTTATTTTTGTATGGAAGAACAACATTTAATGTTCTGTAAACAACAAATGAGATTAATTACGAGACTAAGACTAACATTTGATTTGATTTTGCAGTGATGATCTCACCATCAAAATTTGGGAATGTGGCATTGATACAACGGAGCGCGGAGAGAAAATCAGACGACCTTGGTGAGCAACACGTTTTTATGTGTGTTTGATTTTTTTTTTAGAAATTTATGTTTTGTATAAAATTCCAGAAGTGTGTTTATGCGCACTCTGCCTAATTAGAAACTTATTTGAGTATTTTTGCGCACTCTGCCTAATTAGATGCAATAAATACGCTTTATTCATCTATTTTAAAAGCTGTTTATGAATTTCTATGTTATCAATATGTTAAGCATCATACTTTTGTTGAACTTAGAAGATTTCCCTATGAGATATTTTTCATGTGTTTCGCAAGCCATGTATGAGCTGATTGCATCTCCTTGCGCCATTTGTCAGGACAAATCTATGTACTATCTCTGGTGATCATAATCAAACTATATTTTCCGTCCATTGGCAAAGGTTAGAAAGCTCTAGCTTCTTATTCTTTCCATTCCCATTTGTTTTCCTTATACGAAACTAATCTGATTTTTCATTCTCTCATTTTGAGTTCTGAAAACAGCGAGGGAATAATAACCACTGGTGCAGCTGATGGTGACATATTCTTTTTTGGTAAGAATGAAAACAGAGACCGTGTTCAGCAAAAAGACGACCCGGTAAGGCATGTGTTCTATCATCCATGTTCATGTGTTCTAATAACATGGACTTATATATGGTAGGCAAATAGTCATTGCTCGTAATTCATCAATTTAGAAATTCGCGATTACCCAAAAGTCCCTAAAAGATAAATATATGGTCATGCACACTTATATTCTTATCCATGAAATAAGGTTATGTACCGGACCCTTTAACATAAGAACGCAAAATGAAAAGAAATCTATGCATACATAATATAACTCAACCTCAAAACATGCATTTTCTTACTTGCATGTCTTTTGTGTTGTTGTCTGTTACACCAGATTGGAGTACCCCGATACGTCATGCTTCTGAGGTTGAAGGCTCATGACATGCATGTAAATGCTGTGCAATGGACTGGATGGTTTTCCTTGGTAAATATATACCGTAAATAATATTTTAACAATTGAAACATATTGTAAACACTAAACACCCATCACAACCTATGCAGAGAAAATGTACATGGAAATGGTCTTATCGAGTACAGTAATATTTACCTCTTTAAAGGTGTTATGAACTCAATTACTTTTCTTTTGAAAGTGCTATTTGTAAAGTAAACCAAATGTCAAGTGTATTTGTAATTTTGAAAGAGATAAAATTCATTTTTTCCCCACCTCAAAAATACGAGATGTAAACATTTTTATTGCATTTGTTTTCTACTCGTTGTTCCTTTTGCAGAGATTTAATGGAAACTATCTCATGGGTAAATTCATGCATGGTTTTTATAACTTTTGACAGGAACGCCGACTTCTAGCATCTTCCGGTGATGAGGATGGGACAATCAAGTTATGGAAAGTTTGTGCATCAACTCAAATATCTTGTGGACATTGTATGTTGATCACCTGCGATGACTGTCGACGATAACATTTCATCCTTTCCTATGGATCGTCTTGGTTAAGAAGACGTACACCTTTCTAGGCTAAAGCACCATGTCCTCGTTCATAACCATATATACCTCCGTTCATTTTCATATCCCTTGTGAATATGAGTCGAAGACTTAGAAGTCTGAAGAATATATGGAAGCATTTGTTGACTGTTGTGTGCATCTTTTTGTTCACACTTTATCAAGTGAGGTGGTAAAGATATACATTTCAAAATATTTTTTTTCACCACGTCGTCATGTTTTAGTGTGTGTGTGTTTGTTAACCCAATGACATCTCCAAATTTAAAAATATTTTTGTTTTATTATTTGACATATTGAATAATTATAAGTCACTCTATATATACACTTCAATTTTTACTTGCGGATGAACCAATAAATGAAGTAGTAAACATTTTATAATATTTGCTACAATTATTTTGATTTTTAAAATAAATAATTGATTTAAAATATTTTTAACGCCATTAGTAATAGTTTAAAAATATTTTTCACGCAATCCAAAATTTCTTAAACATCAAGCTAATGAACTCAAGATTAATAAAATTATATAAAACAAAAAAATTATAAGTAAATTATTTTTCTTTACGGGATATATTGAAAAAATTATTAAATTGAAATTTTAAATCCATAGCTATGATAGGAATCTCCATATCCTTCTGAAAGCTAAGATTAATGGTAAAAAAAAAGGGGAAATCATGTACAAACGCCTACACAATTCATAGTAGGCGATAAATTAAGCTCTTGGATAGCGGGGTCGACCCTTTTTCCTCAAGAACTCGGGAATTTCCACAGAGGCCCCTTCTAAAAAGGACGAGGCCCGTCTGTTGAGACCGATGTTCGAATCTCCCTGTCCCAGTTGATTTGTCTGCACCATTTATTTCAACAGCAGCAGGCGTTCGATTAATTTATGTTTAGGCAAACGAATAAAATGTTTTAAAGTATCACGTCGAGGGTGGGCCAAAAGAAAAGGCGTACCTGGAGGGTTCCTCCTTCACTTTCTTCTTGTCTTTTGAAACCAGTGGCGATCAAAGTTATGCTAACCTGATATATTAACCGATGAAATCTCAGAATAAATTCAGTTAATAATATCGGTATATGTCGAGATAGTTTGGTAAAGAAAGAAAAAAAGGAAACCTTACTTGACCAGTTAATGATGGATCTACCACAGCACCAAATATTAAGTTGGCAGTTGGGTCCACAAGATCATATATGACCTCTGCTGCAGCATTTACCTAAGCCATAATTCACATTCAAAAAACATATCAACTCCAAGAACAGAAGAATATGATGTAAAAAATCGGTACATATGTGTGTGTGTGTGTGTGTGAATTTTTTGTCCTAAGGTGTTTGAAAGTTTTTGGAAAAAAGTTTTTACCTTCTCTTGTAGTTTTGGTAAAATCATAATTAAGGTGATAAACAGAAAACGGAGACGAGGAAAACTTAAGTCCAAACCACGTCCACAAGTATCAGGAAATAAATTTAAGAAAAACAAAGAGAATCTCACCTCAAACAATGTTAGATCACTGCCACCTGTTATGTTCCACACAATCCCAGTAGCTCTCTCTATACCAATATCCAGAAGAGGAGATTGGATGGCATTTAAGGCGGCATCTCGGGCCCTGGTTTTTCCTTCAAAATAAGAAAGGTCAAAATTATTATGCTAAAAACTCAAAACCACAACAGTCAAAAGGTGTGACAATAAGTCAAAACATCAGATACTGTATAAAGCTGGATCTACTAACATTTAAAAGGATTCAGGAAACGAACAAGTAGTTCTTACTTCTTAGTATTCTTACTCTCAATATTTTATGTTTTCTAACTATTTGGCTACCAGATAAACTCCTCCACAGCGTAGCAACAATAAAAACTTCAAATTTAATAATGTAATACTGTAGTAATTGTTAACGGAGATTGCATGTTGGACGAATTCAGTTTTAATTTTAGAATTCATCCTCCTTTACCTTGTCCCTAAAGACTTCCGTGCAAATACTAACAACTTTGCTCAATGCCGAAACTTATAACTTGTGGATAAGTTAGATCATCAAGAAAAATATCAGTACACCAAAAAAAAAAAAAATGCTTCGATCTCACACCATTGAGGAAAAATTGCAATAACTCTATAACATGTTTCAATTTAAAATAAGAACAGGAGTTAATAGATTAGCTATCTTCAACTGTTCAGCATACCTTTTATTAAACAATGCAAAAAATTAATGGAAAATTGGAGACATGGAGTTCACTCGCAAATGTGCAATCAAGACGGAGATATTCTAAGTTCATCTAGCAAGCAACATAAGTAACGTAAAATCGATTCACCAAAAAATGGCTTTTTAAAAATACCTGTGGCAGTTCCGATTCCCATTAATGAAGAACCTGCACTAGCCATAATAGCCCTCACGTCAGCAAAATCAACATTTACTAGCCCAGGGATCTGCAGAAAACAAAAATGGATTGTAAAACCATTGTGTAAGAAATAGAAAAGGAAATCATGATATACAAAACAAACAGAACAACTATCACAATAAGAAATTGTAGACGGAAAGCAAACACTATCATTAGAGAACAATTTTTGTCCTAAATTTTTAACAAATCTCATTAACATTCACCATAGGAAACAAGAATACTATTTCAGTGCAATGAACGAATTTCAGATGCTTAGGAAAAAGACGGGGGGGTTGGGGGAGGTGGGGTGTGTTACAGGCACCATTAATCTCAAGAGCATTTAACCTTCTTCACACAGTTGTGATTGTTGAGGACGGATGGAATAATACGCTTTTGACAAAAGCAATTTGCATAATATTCAAAAAACAAGTCAACTTTGTCAGGCATGAACTTGGACAACCGTCAACCATACCGTGATTATATCAGAGATGCCACGAACCCCCTGTCTAAGAATATCATCAGCAAGATTAAATGCTTCTGTTACTGGTGTAGAAGGTGACACTGCAGTCAGCAATTTGTCATTTGGAATGACGATTAGGGTGTCAACATTTTCTCTTAAAGCTGCAATTCCTTCTTGGGCTTGAACGGCTCTTCTTCGGCCCTCAAAGGAGAATGGAGTCGTAACTATACCAACAGTCAAGATTCCCATTGACTTTGCAACTCCGGCAATTATAGGAGCTGCGCCAGTGCCCGTTCCCCCACCCATTCCAGCCTGCAAGTTTACAAGAGAAGCAAATGAATTAAAGTGTAACTTAGAAAAACTACCCTGAAGGTTGGGCTACTTGCCAGAAAAAACTTAAGTTTGAATATTACCAAAAAACAAAAAGGCTTGATTTTGTGTTATATATGACAGCATAATTGTTATATTTTCTACAAAAGCTCAGGATGTTTGAAATATTTTTGATAATAAGGAGTAAATTGCAAAACATAATCAAACCTCAGGGATAGTTTTTTATGATAACAATGATGATGTTGATGAGTATAATAATTATTAAACAGGATGGAAAAATTATGATGCACAAAGATTAATTCTTGCAAAGGAAAATCTAACCAAATTACAATACTACAACTATTCCCTCACACACAAAGAAAAAAAAGGAAAAAAAAAACACTTACAGTTACAAAGACCATATCCGCCCCGTAAACCGCATCCTCTATAGCTTCCTTACTCTCCTTAGCCGCATTCATCCCTATATCAGGTTTCCCACCGGCCCCAAGCCCCCTCGTCAGCTCCTGCCCAATCTGCAAACGATTTTCTTTTACTACAGGCGACATCTTCAAGGCTTGGACATCCGTGTTAAGTATCCAAAACTCAACCCCTTTCATTTCACTCTCTATCATGCGGTTAACAGCATTAGACCCACCGCCCCCTACACCAACCACCTTGATCTTCGCCTCGTTATAATTGCTGTTCGAAGCCGATACATCCCCCACGCTCTCTGTAACGCTTTCATCCCTAGGGTTGACAATTATGCGGTTCGGCTCGCCCCTAAGCAGTGAAACCTCGGGGTGCAAGTTAAGAAAGGGGTCCTTGCTCTGGAACTGGTTGTTGTTGACACTGTGGGAGTTTGCTGAGCACTTGAAGTGCGGGAAATTTTGGCCGGGTTTCAAGTGGGAGGGTCGAGTTCTGAGAAGGGCTACCACGGGGCCTCCGGTGTCGAGAGGGGTGAAATAAGGGGATGTGTATGTAGTAGCCATCAATGAGAAAACTCAAAGAACAAGGTAATTATTCAGAAACCCCTCTATGAGTTATAACCTGCAAATGTATAAATCAAAATGCACCCAAAAAAATGTAGAAAGAAATTGCGAACGAACACCGGAGAGAAATCAGCGAGCGAAATGAAAACCCCAGATTGAATACATTATTAGCAAGGGGAAAAAATCTACCATTGGAAAATTCGACATTGAAGAGAACAGAAACAGCTCAATAAAACCCAAAAAAAAAAAACATGAATTGGAGCATGAGAGAGTGTGGAAACTCACCTGAGCAAGTTAATTTGCCGTTCGAAGAAAAAGAGGGAAAAGGGTTTTGAGCTATTTTTATTAATTTATTTATTCCTCTTCGAAGCTCGACCAGCAGCAAAACCTGAATTCATCGGTAAGAAAAAAAAGTGACCGGAAATGACAGGGCGGAGAGTGGGTTGATAACGTGGGTATGCTTAGATATGACGGCGGTATGCGGCGGAGATCATTATTCATTAATTAGAAAGGGATAGAAAAATGAAATCTTCTACGAGGTTGGTTCACAGGAGTCTCCTTCAACAAACTATCTTTTCAAGCCAAGTCTTTTAATTAGCATTTCCAATATTATTTTAATTTTCAGAAAAAAATCTTCTAAAACAATTTAAATATAAAATAATTAAATAAAAGTAACATAAGATTATTTATGCTTTCACTCACTTTAATAATGACATTTTAAATTTTTTTTCTAAATTCATTTTGAAATTTTGATAAATAATTTAGTTACAATAAATAATAAGACTAATTACACTTTTACACACGTATAATGAGTTTTTCTACTTTGTTTGTCATCTAAACGTAAAAGTTTTACCGATCAATATCATAGGATAATGGCTTTTATAATTTGTCACCTGTTTTTCTACTTTGCCATCTAACCGTAAAAGTTTTACCGATCAATATCATAGGATAATGACTTTTATAATTTGCCACATGCGGGTTGCCGGATCGGAATATTTCGAAGAATATTTTGTTTTGAAGAGTGTTTTGGTAAAATTTTAAACAAAAAAAAAAGGCTGATTACGCATTTGCCCTTCTCTCTTATTTACTGATTTCATTTCTATTAAAATTAAAAATAAAAAACGTGAAATACACAATCGATACATAAACGTGAACCCTAGTTCTATCCCCATTCTAAACATTTCAAGAACCCTAATTTTCGAGCTATGTGATTCTAATAATAGACGAAGAAAGAAGATGGTCGAACTTTGCAAATGCGGGAAGGCAGTAGTGAGTCGCACATCTTGGAGTGATTTGAACCCTGTCAGGAGGTATAAAGCGTGCGATCAATTTCGGGTAAGAATCAGAACCCTAATTTCTCAATTTAGGGTTTTTCGTAATAACCCGCAAGTTCTCAAGTTCGGAATTTGAAAATCAGAACCCTAATTTCCCAATTTGTGAGTTATGGATAATAAACCTAATTTCTCAATTTGTGAATTGGGGATAATAACCTTAATTTCTGAAATCGATTTTGGTCAGAATGGAGGGTGTGGATACTTTAATTGGGTTGACCCACCAGCAAGCCACATATGCCATCAGATTATTCCTGGGCTTCTCAGAAATATCAATTCAAATGTCGAGGAGTTGGAGCAGCTCAAGAAAGATATCAATGATGAAAACAAGGATTTGGAAGATGACATTTGTGTTTGTGGCTGTACCAGTCATTTTTTGCAGTTTTGTGTACTAATCTGGAGTGATTTTGTATAATGTGATGATTGTAGTGTTGGTTAGTATAATGTGAATTTTTGTAATGCAATGTAATGAATTTGAGCTATGTAATGGAGTTGCTTTTATTGAAATTCATGAGTTTCTACTAATTGACATTAGAAACTGAAACAACTTAAATGACTGAAAAATCTTGTAAAAACATTCCCAACTGAAACAACCCAAATACTTAAGTTCAAAATCAACTTAAACAACTTAACACAAACTGAATTCAATACATTCCCAAATACTTAAGTTCAAAATCAACTTAAACAACTTAACACAAACTGAATTCAATACATTCCCAAATATCCACTGAATTCCTTAGTGTCATCATTGATCCACCTAGCTCATTTAGGAGTTCTCCCTGAGATAAAGACCTACGAGGTGCTGCAGCTGGTTGAGAAGAGGCCCTAGGAGCATCTGTCACTGTGGCAAAAGGTTGAGATGTAGAAGGTTGAGATGCAGCCACCTCGTGAACTGTTTTTGCAGGCACCTTCTTTTTAGAAACAACATGCAACTTCTTCAGTGGACTATTCCTCAATGGAATTACAGCATTTTCACTCAACTTCCTTGGACTCCTCCTCACTGGACTTGCAACAGTTTCATTCAACTTCTTTTTTGGTTTGAAATTTACCAAAGCACCCTCCAAAACAGAATATTCTTTGGAATATTTCGATCCGATAACCCGAAGGTGGCAAATTGTAAAAACCCTTATTCTGTGGGACTGTCGGTAAAACTTTTTCAATTAGGTGACAAAGTAGAAAAACCCCTTATCTTAGGGTGGCAAAATGTAAATAGACCTAATTTTAAATAACTATTTACTTTATTACATTTATAATTTTGTGAAAAGTATATATATAAAAAAACAATTGTGTATACAATGTTTAGAGAATTTTTGAATAAGCTTGTTAAAAACAATATTTATATAAGTTGTTTTATAGATGATAATTTTTTATTTATTATTTAATAAATAAAATTTAAAATTTTTTGGATAAAAAAATGTAAACTTAAAAAAAATAATTTTTTTAACAATTTAAAATCTTATATTAACATAAAAATTAAAAAATAATTACTGTGAAAATAATAATAAATTTGACATTTTATAAGTTATTCTTAGTATTATTTACAAAACAAATTTTAAAAATTTAGCTACTTTAAAGAAATTAGTACTATGGCTACACTTGTTGGCTAACACTCATTTTTTAGAGCTAACAATAGTACGGCTACACTTGTTAACTACCCCAAATACTAATCATACTTTCTCTCAACTCAATGAATAGTCACACTTTTTTTGTATTTTGTAAAAAAAGTGTGACTATTAGTCTGGAGGAGTATTTTTTTTTAGCTAACACTATTTTTTTATTGATATATAAAAAATTAAAATATATTTAAAAATTATGAATAAAATAATATTTTAAAATTAAAAAATAAATAAAATAATATTTTAAAATTAAAAAATAAATAAAATAATATTTTAAAATTAAAAAATGTTTTATTTTATTAATTCTAACTACTATTATTGTAGGTCATCTCATTTATGTTCTCTCTTATTTTGCACGTTTTATAAATGAAGAATGTTTTCCTTTCCTTTCCAACTTTCATAGTTCACTTCTTTATTTTGATTGTGTTATACCATAAAAATAAGTTATGGACACATGTTCAATAACCATTGTCACGTGTCATCAGATGGAGAGTCAAAGACAAATATATAATTGAGAAAATACAGGAAATCGGAAAGGAAAAATAGCACATGAAAAAAAGATTTGTTTGACCAACTAATTAGTGTTATTTTAATTAGCATATTTAGTGTTATTTACTTACTTTTGGTCCAATTAGAAACTGATAAGCGGCATGAATATTGCATGCATAGGCTAGTATATAAGGAGGGATTTTTGAGTGTAAAAGGACATGGAAAATCATTTGTAAGAATTTACATAAAAAGAAATAAGAATAAAAAGAAAGAGAGAAAAGAATAAAGAGAGAATAAAGAGCTAGAAGCTCATAATTCAAATTTAGAATTTTTAACATGCATATATTATCCATTTTTCATTAAATAAATCAGTGTTTGTGTACTTGCTGGTGACGGTCCAAAACAGATTGATTTCATACCTATCAATCTATCATGTTTATAAAAAGTATTTAAACGGTTTATAAAATTTACTTCTCAATTCTCAAATAAGATAATACTAATACTCAATTAGATCTGAGATCCAAAAAATTAAAAGTCCAAATAATTAATACAACAAATAGTCTTAGGCACTTTTATAATTATGGATTTATGGGTGAACAGAATAATAATAATAATAATAATAATAATAATAATAATAATAATAATAATAATAATAATAATTTGAAATTGAATTATATTGGTGGCGTTGTGTTCATTTTCCACACTCGCTCAAAAATCAAAAACAGCAATTGACCATTTTAATTTTCCCCACCGAAGAATCACATCCCGGATTTAATTTAGGAATTCAATTTCATGCCCAATTATTCGTTCTTTTTTATTTATTTATTATTTTTTACTTTTTTTGGCATCAATATCATCAACATCATTATCATCATCGTCATCACCAAGGTATAGCGCTCGTATTCTGCATTTCTTTTGTTTAAACTGTTCACATTTCCTCTTAATTTTTTCACGTGATAATTGTGCGTTTCATTCGACATTGGTTACAGAATTTATTTCAGAGAAAATCTCGATTGAAGTTGACGAACCTGTGTGCGAGCGAGGAACGGATTGGGAAATTTAATTGATAGTAACATTCCTTATTTTTTTTTTCTTTTTTTCCAAATTTTATTCTGAGTTCTGATAATATATAATGATTTATATTGAAAAACGTGGTCGGATTATCGGCGAATCAACCTTTTGCTCTACGGTGTTCTTCGGTTTTACATGTTGAGAATTAAGTAGACAGATAAATAGTTGGAAATGGATAAAAATATCTCATTAATCACTTCTCCTGATGTGGAATATGTAAATAGTTCTGTTTCCGATTGATTCCAGCGATGGAAAATCTTCCGGCCGAGGTCGTTGGGAACATACTGTCCCGGCTCGGGGCCGCTCGTAATGTCATGATAGCTTCCGCCACCTGTCGGAAGTGGCAAGAGGCCTTGCGAAATTACCTCCATACCCTCACGTTCAATTCAAGCGACTGGCTCCTGTACCACGAGTTCTCCACCACTCGACTGGAGATACTAATCACCCAAACCATATTCCAGACCAAGGCCCTGCAGAGCCTCTCGATTATCATGGACGACGTGGGTGAGTTCTCAGCCGCTCCGGTGATCGCCTGGCTCATGTACACCCGAGACACCTTGCGATATCTCCATTACAACGTGAGGACCACCCCAAACATCAACATTCTCGAAAAATGTGGAAGGGAAAAGCTCGAGGTCTTGAAGCTGGCCCACAATACAGTCATTGGGGTCGAGCCCAGTTACCAGAAATTCCCCTGCCTGAAATCTCTGTCCTTGAGTTATGTTAGCATATCGGCATGGGACCTGAGCCTCTTGCTCGCTGCCTGTCCGGAAATTCAAGTGTTGAATTTGGTCAGCCTGGATATAGTCATGTCGGATTCTCAGGCGACTATGGAGTTGGTTACTCACTCGTTGAAGGATGTTTACGTGGAGGCGGTCAGCCTGGACAAGTTCGTACTGGAGACGGATGGGCTGGAAAAACTGCATCTGAGAGATTGCACGCTTGAGGTTTTTGAGCTTATCGGAAGAGGTTCGCTGAGGTTCTTGAAAATCGACGATGTCAGCGTTATCCATCTCGAGATTGGCGAGAATCTTGAGAATCTTGAGGTCGTTGATATCAGCAATTTCACGATTGTGCTGGATAAGTTATACTGTATGATATCTCGATCATCCGGGTTGAGGAAGCTTAGGCTTTGGGATGTTGTTTTTGAGGGTGAGGACGAGATTGTTGATGTGGGTTTTGTTTCTTCATGTTTTCCTTTGTTGAGCCATCTGTGCCTGAATTATGATCTGGTAGACGCTCAGGTTGATTGTGGGATGCGGGGCTCTTTTGTTCTGGAGAATGTGATTGTCTTGGAGCTTGGGTGGACAGTGATCAGTGAGTTTTTTTCGATCTGGCTCTCAGGGTTTCTTGACATGTGTCCTCGGCTCAGGAAGCTGGTTTTACATGGGATAGTGTCAGAGACGAAAACACATGAAGAGTGTAACTTGTTGGCTGACTTCACATCGTCCGTTGTGAGACTCATGAGGAAGTACATGCAAGTTGAAGTTGAGTTTGTGTATGAATAAGATATATTGGTTGACATCGTCAGGTACACGAAACTCTACGAACATGTATTTCATTTTTTGCCCACTCTAGTCGTTTGCCAGATTTTTTTTCGGACTCGCACATTACTTGTGCACGAGTCCAGTTTACTTTTGCAGGATGTGAAATATGAAATTCTTAATCATTCTTAAATCTGAATAGCATTACTCCCTTTTCTTTATTAATGGAGGGGGCTTCTTTTGGAGCATAGTTTCTTGCTTCTTTTCTGATGTGTTTTGGTCTTAGTGTTAAATATGACTGACTTTGATTTAGTATTCTTCAATGTTGCTATTTGACCGGATACTTTACGAATGAATGACCCGAGATTTATGAATGGATAGTTATCTTTGCATACTCGATTGTCTACTGAGAGAACAATGTTCTCCTTGTGTTAATTAGAAATCCTACCCCTGAAGTTTAGCCCAATTACAAAAAAATGATACTCCAGTTTGCTTACCTCTCTGACATTTGCTTATATCTTACGAGAGCGCACTCTCCCTCGAGGACGGGTATTTGTAAAGTAAACACAAACCTTAAGGGGTCATTTGAAATTTTGAACAGTTCATGAACAATAAGGATTTAATTTTTAAGCTTCACAGTTTATTCAATTCAAATATAAAGTACTGTATATACAGGCATACATTGTTGCAAACTAGAACTCACAAGACAACTACGTGCTGAAACATTATCCTCTTACCTATTTCAGAAATAAAGAAAATGCAGATAAAATTATTGTTTTTGGAAATATGCTACATTGCCTTCATGGTTGCCAACAGAAAAATCGGTAACCTAATCCGACAAAGTAGATTATTCCCTATTATTGCTTCCCATTCCCAGAAATGGCGGTTTGAAAGCCATTTTTCAACTTGTCAAAAGTTTGTGATTAAGTCGGCATGAGTCTCCACTTGATGCAAGTAGCTTCAGCAGTGCAACTATAACTCCTTCTCATCGCTTTCAATTTCTCATTGACTTTGTCGGACTTTGTTTTCATGTTTGCAGTTGCTCTCGCTGCCTCTTCCTCACCGTGCTGCATCTAAATAATTATTCGATATATATATTACAGAGTAGTAGTTTAAGTGCAAATATGAATTAGCCCAGAACCCAGATTATTCAAGTGATTCTACTTCTTCTCCTTTGAACATAAATAAGAACGATTTACCTGAAGTTGCTTTCCCCCCTCTAACTCAGCCTGCCATAGAGTTCAAGATTATAGAGATCTGTTAGAGTTAGTTTATTACCGAGCTCCCCAAAAATAGATAACTAGTTGCAGAAAAATACATTGCAGGGTCTCAAGTCACTATACAGTCATTACAGATTGTATGTATATGTATGCATTACCAGAGCCTGACTTAGTCGTTCGTTCTCTTCTCTCAGAAACGCCAGTTCTTCTTCGAGATCTACTGTGTAAGCCTATGAACGAACAGACGGGTCTCATAAGAAAATATCGAAAACTGAAAAGACATTAGTACCTTGACTGTATATAGTCCATTGTCATCTTTTGTGTTGAGGAAAAAGTTCCTTTTATACTTCTTCCCCTCCAAATACAATCTCTCTGTTTATTTTATTCGTGCTTCAACTTTCACATCTTATTTCATTTCAACCAACACTAGAAATTCGTAACCATACCTGCTTCCTCTCCCTAGATCGTGTGGCAGACGCCCTATTCATCAGCAGTCTCTTATGCCTCCTATCCGCCACTGATAAAATTTGATTCTTCTGGGGCCCTCTTCCCTTTCTCTTTCCATTCCCATTCCCATTCCCTGGTGCTGTCTGTGGGTAATTTCCAGCTTGAAGCCCGTGATTGGGCGAGGATATATTAACACAACCACCTGTCGCCATCACAGGGACCCTCGGAAAATTAGGCTCTGTATCGAGATGGTCATAGTTCTGGCTGAACCCAATTAGCTGCTGCTGCGGGTCCATCTTGAGCCCGGCCTTATCCAAGAAATCCTGTAGTGTCATTGCTCTGAAGCTCTTGGGGTTTTGGACTGTGTTTGTATTCTGTAACAGCTCATGAATTCCGAAATTGTCGTTCTGAAGCTCGTCACATACCTCCTCCATGGTTTCACAATAGAGAGGCTGTGGGATGTTGAGAGGGACTTGTCTCGGGAAGATAGGCTGATTGCTCAGAATCATTCCCTCCTCGGACTGATTTTCTTTTGCAGTGAATATGCTGTCGAAGTAATCGTCCATGCTCATGGATCCGGATTCTTTGTTGCTTCGGGAGAGTGAGGTTTGGAACTCACCGAGCGAGTATATGGGTACCTCGTGGCTCGTATCTTCAGGCGGTTGATTGACCGACTGGAGTGGCGGGAGTCGGTGAGAGTCGATTTCGGCACCTTTCAGCTTTCCCATCTCACTGTGGTAATCTGGGCAGGGTAAACATGTAAATGGTGTTGTTGTAAAAAGACTATAGAATTTTCATAAACGAACAAAAGGAGAGAAAAACAAAATCACCTTCACTGTCAGCATGGTTAGCCATCAGAGAAAAGGAATATATTGTGACTGTAACTTAGAACTTGAAGAAGAACAACAGAGCAAGAGATGTGGATGTGGATGTGGATGTGGATGTGTTTGTAAGAATGTTAGCATATGGATGAACTCGGTCATTTATATAGAGGTCATTTATATAGAGGTTGCCGACTGTGGTCCAATCGTTATAGAGTTGCCTCGTGCAAGCTGTGAACGGTGTTTCTGCTTACTATACTAAGTACTCGAGTTAATATTAATTACCAGGATTAATGTGAGGTAATATTCATAGAAGAGTATTAAATTTGTTATTTATATGATCTTATTTTAGATTTTTTTTAAGTAGTGTGAGTGAATTTTAGGCTTCTCTTCAAGTTTTGTGAAGTTAACAAGTTAAAAGTTTAATTTATTATATTAAGAGGTTACTCGTGATTAAGCTTAGTAACTTAAATAAAATTTTTTAGGAAATTTAATACGTCAAATCATAAAAGTTTGATGGAATTAAAAGTTTGATAGAATTGAATTTTTTTTAAATACATTTATTTAGCTTATCTGTACTGCAGCGACCAGCCGCCTTACAGCACGTGCGTTCGTCGGTTGATTCAGAATCCTCTGATGTACACAGAATTTGTAAGTTTTTTTATTTTAGAGCGGTGAGCGGTTGATTTTGTTATTGGTAGCATATAATTATGAGCGGTAGAATTTTATTAAGGTTTTATGATTTTATAATTAAGTTTTTTTTTTTTATAAACCGATACATATTCAATTCTAAGTTAATGGTTAAAATGATGAATATAAAAGTTTCATATAAATTATAGAAATATAACAAAACATTATTCACATTAATTTAGAAAAATCTATAATATTATTTATAATTAAAAAATAATAATTTATTTTTCTCTTACCATGGTTAATCTATGCTTATAACTAATCAAAATCTAAAGGCGAATGGCTTATATATGATTTTGAAAGAATATTTATAATTTATAAGTTTAAAGTTACATTTTAGTCTATTACAAAAATTTTAATTTTTTTTAATAAAAACCATAGTATTTTTATTTAGAAAAGAGGTGACCATAGTACAAGAACATAGTAGTATCTAATAACTGGTTCAATGAATTTTCTTACTAAAATAACTGGTTCAATGAATTTTCTTACTGTACTAAATTATACTACGCAGTTGTTAGTTGTTTATGTTAAGTTGCACCATCCATGTTTAATATCACTACTACTTTATAACTTTCAAATTACTCATTTTTTTCCCAAAACATAAACATTGCTATTGTGTTCCAAGAATCCTTCACTTCTCGAGCCAAGTAATTGTACTTACCTATAGCGAGGCTGTTCGAGCATATATATATATATAGTGTACATATCAAACACAAACGACTCAAATCCCTTTGTTTCCCTCTAAAAGTGTTTGTATAATCGAATCAGAAATTCCATCTGCAAATGGAAACATGTGTCCGGATCCAGTTAACTCGTGATAGTGAATCCATGGCAACTTATAGGCAATGAGACGCTGCAATGTAACAGGGACAAATTTATCCTCTTCTCCCTGCCATAAGTGAACGGAAGAGGACCCTTCGTTTTCTTGAAATGGATTCTCTAAATCGGAAGGACCAAATTCCCATTTCCCGAACCCGATTTTCAAATCACGGTGAATGGACTCAAACTCCCCTTGTTGTCTTACCTGTGCCTGGTCATGCCCAGAATCATAAATTCACAATGTGATGTTATAAGTATCAGATGTCATTCATCATTAAAACTATAATGCAAACAAAATATATAGGTTTAGTTTAATTTTTTTCTCTTGCAAATAGATACAAATTTTAAGTGGGATTCTGTAATTAAGCTAAACCTTAGGGGTGGTTTAAGTAGTTTAACATTAATCCTTTTCCCCTATATATAGAGGATATATGCACATTGCATATTGCACAAAGTCATTCGACTTCACTTGGTAAGTATTCACTGTAACTTGGCAATCTCAACCGGTTAAAAATGCATGAATTTTCGGAAAACATACAAAGTCACACAATTTGTTCTAACTACATCGTTTTAGTTTAGACAATCATGGTTGTTTTCAGTCACTCTCCGTAGGTACCTTAAATTCTGATCACTACAAAACATTAAAATTACAAAACCTACCCCCAAAAACTTCAAAATTACAAAACCTGCCAATGGTTTCTTTTGGCCTTGTATTTTCCCCTTTCATGAGAAGAAAACATTACCACCACTCCCACCCCGCGTACACATAAAATATTACAACTATCCCTTAGAGGGGTGGTTTCAGTAGTTCAACATGAATCCTTTATATATATAAACGTCGCATACTGCTAAATTAAAACAGTATAATTACAAAACATACCCCCAAAAATGATAAAAATTACAAAACTTACCACTCATATTTTTTTTTTGGCGTTATATTTACCCCTTTCATAAGAAACAAACATTACCCTCCAACTCACACATAAATATTACAATCATCCCATGAATTCTATCACTGAATCAATATATCTTTTGTAATTTCAAAAGTTAGTTTCTTTAGTAAAATGGTGATTATCAGCTTGAGATATATATTTTGCAGACGATGGTTTTGTTATTAGACGCCACTATCGTTACCTGATACTCCTCTCGTATAGGAACAAACCTCGGAATCAGTTCCACGTCCTGGGGGGAAAGTAGTTTGGGGTTGTTAGAAATAAGGCTTAAACCGGAAAACAGTTTTTGAGTGTTCCACCAATAGTTAAGCCAGGGTGGTGCGTAGTGGGCCACGCGAAGAGCCAATTGGTCCTGTGCTAGCTGTTGCTTATACGCTTCTTGAGACGCATTTGATGGAATATCTGGCCACCAATAATTCACCACCGGTGCTATCAAAGATGCTCCCAATAATCTGTTGAGGATTAGAACAAATATTGTTACTCCATAGAGGATGAAAGCTATGATTAATTACACTCAATGTACCTGTGGGGAATGTACTTGAGGCATGTCCAGACAATCTGCCCACCCAACGAGAACCCAACAATGTAAAATCTCGACCCTAGCCCCAATTGATCCGCGAGCTCCTCGATATCATAGGCGATGCTTTTGACCGTCTGTTTAGGATTAGGATCGCTCTCACCGTAACCAGGTCTGTCGAATGAAACAATATACACTCCTCGACTTTCGACAATATCCTATCAATGAGTTTTCAAGACAAACAATAAAATGAGTTAATCTATAGAGACTACAAAACGTGGAGATAATATCACAAAACGTACTGTAACATGATTCGATTCCACGTTTAGTCTTTTAATTTTATGAAAAGTCAAATCTCGTCCTAGAATTGGTTCGAATGATTTATTTATTTATTTTATTTTGAAACGAACTTAATCGAGCTGAACTGAACTGAAACGATCTGAACTGAACTGAATTGATTTGAAATAGAGTGAAATTAAGTCTAAACGTACCGGGGAAAGATGTGAAGTTATAGCAGCAACACCGTGCCTGCAAGAATCGAAACCATGGACAAACACCATCTTGTGCTTCGCGTTGTCTTTGGGGACACCGAATTCTTTGTAAGCCAAAAACCTACCATCCTTTAGTCGGATTCTTGCTGCGGTGATCGGGGGCCCGCCAACGGACCCGCATTTTTGAGGGGGAGGAGGTTGTGTTGCCCGATAAGCACAAGCAACCACCGTCACAACGGACGCAAGTACAAGTCTCTTGAAGAATTTGGCTGAAACAAATTTTGTTCACTCATTGCTTAACACTCAAAAATTTAGAATTGATTTTCTACTTTTTTTTTTTTTCTTTAAAATATAATTTTATCTCTATTTTATTCGCATGTTTTTTCAATTTTATTTTACTTTAAAAAATTAATATTTTTATCTCCTTAAAACCAAAAGAATATCTATGAAGTATGAAGGGAGAACATCGTTTTAGAAGTATTAGAATAATAACACAATCAGCCTTCAACAAAACAACACAAATCACTATAATTCCAAAATAAAAAATTGAAATTGGGAAAATTAAGATTCTATACGCTTTAATAATATTAACAAAAAAAAAAAAAAAAAGTTCACCTTTGAAATCACGAGACATTCTCTTGCTTGATCCAGCAACCATAGTTTTATTTCCTCCTCCTCTTGATAATTTATTATATTCTCAGACAAAAAAAAAATTGGAAAAATGAATCGCTGCGAGATGTTGATAATGAAATCATTTTCATTGATAATATCTATGTACCTATCTTAGTACGAGAGAACTCAAAACACACGTTTGATCCGGTTGATGTTAACGTCTCCTATTTTATTAAATCATTATTAAATTTCAATTTGAAATCTTTATTCTCGTCTTCAATATAATTAACACATTTTTCATTTTAGAGTATCTTATGAATTATGATTAGGGATAAGGGGTGGGCGTTTAGGCTAAAACCTAAAAGCTCAATTCGAAAACCCGAAAAAAAAAAAGTCACGGGTGGAACCCAAATTTTATTAAGACCGACCAGCAGTCAGTCCGATTTCGGGCTTAAAAAATTTGGATTGAAAATTCGAATATTTTATTTTTTAAATAAATATTATATATTTTTATATAATTTTTAATATTTTAATTCGTAATTCAAAATTAAAATCTTAAATTATAAATATTTTATAATAATATTATTTAAAGGTTTATATTTTATAGTATTTTTATATAAAAAATTGTTAAAAAATATTTTTTTATCAAAAAAAGTTTTTTTTTTAATTAAAATTTTAGGTCCTAAAAATATGGCTCGGACCGACGGGCTCGTTCCTATCTCCCAAGTCGGATCTTCATTTCAAAAAATCTGACCTGACTTATACCGAAAAATACGGATTGTTAACCCTGAAAATTTTGGGATCGGCTCGGTCCACACCCACTCCTACTTATGATTAGAGCCGTCACAACCAACCCATCAGGCCAGCCCAAACGGCCCCGAACCAAAGCGAGCTTGGGCCTCATATATAGAGGCTTAACAAGAGTTGGCCTTTTTTGGCCTTACTCGACAAACCCGACGGGCCAATGGGTTTGGCCCGGCCTGACTTTTAAGTTTTATAATTTTATTTACAATTTTTTAATTATAAATAATATTAAATTTTAATATTTTTACATATTTGTTTGAATAAACAATTTAAAATTATAATATTTATTAATTTAAATATAATTTTAGTTTATAAATATTATTTTAGTATAAAAAAATTTTAAATTATTATTTAAAATTAATTTATAGACTTAAATTTATTTTAATTACTATTTTAGAAATGAAAATTTATTATTATTTTTAATTAATTAAAGTAATTTACAATTTTAAATTAATAATATTTTTTTATTATTTAATTTGACGAACCAAAAAAGTTTGTAGCCCGAAAGCCCATCCAGGACTGGACTGGGCATAGATTTTTTAGGCCCATCAGAGTTTGGGCCGGGCCAGCCCAGCATGTGAAAGAGTCAAAGTTTGATGGGCTTGGGCCCGGCCGTACTGGCCCAACATTTTGATACCTCTCCTTATGATAGTTTGACACACTTTAAAAGAAATAAATATTTATTTTTTTATATTAAAATATAATTTTATTTTTATTTTATCTATCAACTTTTTAAATTTATGGTCAATTTATTTTTTAATTTAAAAATAATTTTATCTTTTTTTGACAAAAAAATATAAAAATATTACTTAATATTTATGTTTATGTAAACTTTTATTATATATCACCCTTTGATTTATATTTTAAAAGGTAAAAATCATGAATGAAGTGTTGGAATTCTCACTAGTCACTATACGGAGTAGGGTTGATGCAAATGTCATGGATCAGAAAGTTGGGCGGAATGGGTAGGAGAATTAGAGCATCTCCCATTTGGGTGCATTGGGCCATGTGAAATGGACTTGGGTATCAAAAAATAAAAAATTTATCATTGGAGCAACAATGAAAAAATTGGGCATGTCCTCTATGGTGGTCATGCCCACTTCTGACATGTGGGTCATATATGGGCCATATAGGATGATTTTTTTACTTTTTGTGTGTTGTATTAATAATTAATTAATAAAATTGAATTTAAAAAATGTGTGAAGTGGGCTCTTGCATTGTAGAGTTTTGCCCACTTTTTTCATTTGCCCACATTAAGATGATGTGGCAATAACTAGGACCCACAAAATGTAGAAAGTGAGCTTTTGCATTGGAAATGCTCTTAGGCCTAATTGGTGGGTTGAATCCACGTGGCTTCGTTGTCATGTGACTCATGTCCACGGGCTTAAAAAAAAACCTTGTCGTGGACTAGCCGATCAATGAAGGGTTGTTACTATTACTGCACTTCAATTCGATTAAGTCAAAATCAATTCAAATAAATTAAGTTTAACTCAATTCTAAACGTTACAAAATAATTTATACTTATTTAGAAAAAAAACAGGGTATAAAAGCATATGTAATATCATAAATATCTTCTCAATTTTTTTAATTTTTTTTTGGGCGTGTACGCTTAGTTAGGTCGATAAACGAGTCGAGTGACAAACGATTTATTAAACTCGAACAAAAGTAAAGTATGTAAAAACGAAAGTGTGAAGTGCAAGAAAATTTCAACATTATAAATACCTCCAAAATACATTACAGAAATCTAAAAGGAAAAACAAAAAAAAAATATAATGTCCCTCGCAAATTAACGTGAAGTAATAAATTGAACTACGGTACAATCCCCTTTTTCTAATTAAGTAACACATGAAACCAAAGATCGAAAAACTAAATCATTTTTTGGATGCTCTGTTTTTAGGGTTGGAGGAGGTGTTATCGGGTGAGTCGACGATGATGGTGAGCCTCTGCTTGAGCTTGAGCTGGTGGAGGAGCGTCTGATTCTCCTGGTTCAAAACTTCCGCCTTCTTTCTCAGCTTCTCATTCTCTTGCAGCATCTGGCAGTTCTCCAGGTACAGCTTCGAGTTCATCTCTTCCATTTCAATCAAATAATCCGTCTATACAAATTAAATTAATATTTAATTAATCAAACAAACAATTCAATTAATAATAAAATAACTAATTAATGAATTACCTGAAATAGCAAAGGCTCTCAATGTTAAATTTAAGTGGGAGAAATGCATTAGTTTTTGTGCTCCTATATATAGTGGTGGTGCAAGAGAAGAGACTGAGGTGGGCCCACCCATGTATACTCAAAGTTGATGTATGTATAGTATAATGATGCATGTGTAAGCATGGAAGGCGGCTCAAGAAATTAATTTTCACCACCTTCCATTTTTACTGTGATGAGAATGATTATGACAAGGGTAAAATTGGTATTAATTTCCCCTGCAAAAACCATTATCTTGTACGTGTACGTGGGAAAGATATATATGGTTCAAATGATGGTTGAGGGAGGGGGGCCTGGGCCGCCTCCGGAGATTCGCAATCATGCTTCTAAGGCTCATCCGAACCGCTTACACCATCATCGCAATTCACACACTTCACCTTATATAGCAACTCAATTAATTTTCATCCTGTTGAAAAAAATATCTAACTTGTTAGAGAAAACTTTTGGTAAAGTGAATTTGCATTTGTGTGATCGTTAGTATGTGATGTACTTATTTGTGTGATTACAAATACAATGTACTTTCTTCATTTGGGAAGGGAGAGATTTTTTTGGCACAAAAATTAAAAAAATGTTGTTTTTTTTTTAATTTAAAATTAAATGATTGAATATATTTTTAAATTGTAAAATAATGTAATTTGAGTTTAAAAAATAGTTGATAAAATAAAGATAAATTGTATTTTAAAATGAAAAAATATATATATATATATTTATTTTCTTTTTTTCGGGACAAAAATATGTGTTGCAATTTGTATGAGATAGAGCTGAAAGAGTAATTTTTTATGAGATTTTTTTACAAGAGTCTAATTAACATTTAGATTGGGACAAATGACTAAAATTTACTACTAGCCAAATTGTCCCATGGGCTGAACCTCATTACCGACCTGCAGCCCAGTCGATCAGGACCCGACTCGTCCAACTCGACCCATATATAATTTGTACTACTATGAAAATGAATATTTATCAATGAAACAAAATAATAAGAGTAATAATTAATAATTTAAAAACACTGCAAATGATTATTTTACGTTATTTTATGAAATGCAAAATCTAACACCAAACAGACACACACTAATTTGCTTGTGAATTGTTTAACCAAAACCGTGTGTACTCAATGAGCATTTGATGAAAATTCAAAAGCGAAATAACGATTCGGGCCATCAGTATGTCCCATGATGATACGTGCGTGTTTCCGTCATAATAATAGTAATAATAGTCATGATAATAATTTTGCCTACTAGTAATGCATATCCATGAAGTAAGATTACCATTTTCTTATTTCTTCAAATTACTTTTTTCTGTCTCTAAATAATTATCATACTTTCTTTCAATTTGAAAAAAAAAAGAAAAAAGTGTGATCATTGATTTAAAACAGTAAAAATATATATTACTAAAGTTTAGATGTACATTCTATTTCTCTTCATTCGTTTCACGACACATACTGATGTTAAATAAAATGAAAATAAAATTTTTTGAAATACATCATCTTCTTGCGTAAAATATATTGTGTTAAATAAAATGAAGATAAAAAATATAAATAGTTTGAAATTTTAATTTGAATACCAAAAAAGTGAATAATAAAAAATATTGAATTTAAATGTGAAAATTTTGATTTTAGAAATAAATTAATAAAAAAATTGAATTCAAAATCACATATAAAAAAAATATAAGTGGTAAAATAATAAATATTTAAAAAATAAGAATAACTGATAATTGTTTAAAGTTACTTTCAAATGTTATAGAATAATGAATAAATAAATAAATATAAAATTTGTAAAGATAAAAATTAAAATAATATAAATAGTATTTTTTTAAAATGAAAAGGAATACACAATTACTTATATTATCTGAATTATAATTAATTATTTATATTGATAAAGTAATTAATATTTTAAAGATTTTTTTAATTAAATATATTTTAATTTAAAATTTTACTTTAACCATAATTAATATTTTGTTACTATTAATTATTTTATTATTATTAATTCATTATTTTAATTAATAATATATTGACACAAATTTGTATAATTTTTTTGAAAAGGTCAATCAAATATAAAAGAAAAGTAAGGTAGTACAGTACATGGCATGGGGAAATACCCCACCGCATAACCGAGCTACCAGACTAGCTCTCCTAACATCCAACCAAAACATATAGCACAAAAGAAACAAAAAATACTATCATCACCAGGCTATATGCCACACCCTCTTCAGTGCCCGCGTCTGAAGAGTATCTGGAATTTGTAGTGAGATGATCTGGTCCCGTATGATAGAAAGAGTCTGAGTAGCCACCACTCCTGGCGACACCGAGCGAGCCTCATGTATCCACGTCTTCCTTTCATGCCATATAAAGTATATGTTGGGATAATCTTCTCTCTCGTGTCTTGTGTTTTGATCTTTAAAATAAAATCAACATCTTCTTCTTTTCAAATGAATTTTTTTCGTCAACTTGAAAGTTGTTCATTCTTGTTCAAACCTGCACAATAGCATATAAAAGGTTATGGGTGAGGCCACGGCAAGCCGTGTTCCCTTAAACTTATATTTGCCCGCCTCTTTGCTCCGAGACTTCTAATGGACAATTAAGTTCCCAAGGTACAACACCCTCCACGTTAGAAGGAAGCAAATTCTAATCGTGATCGAACTCTCGACAATATGTAGAAACTCTCTACTAGACTCTCTATATGAAGACTTCTCTTCTTATGTTATGCTTCTCTTATATTGTTCTTATGTTATGATGCATGCAAATGACCTTATAAAGGTGAAGAATGAGAGCATCCAGTGCAATCATAATGGAGGAAGTTACAAAATATTCATGGTGGTCATTAAACATTTGACCAACATTTGAATTCAAATAAATCACATGATTTATTTAATTAATATTCTTTTAACAAATTAATATATATAAAAATATATATAAAAATTCTCCAACAATCTCCCACATGAATGCATTGGTTGCACATGCACATGATCCTAGAATGCACATGCAGACATTAGAGAGTTTCTTGACAACTCATCGCATTAGGAGAGGTAGTTAAACAACTTTGAACCTTCCTTAGTGAAATAATGTCGAATATACTTGCAAATCAGTGGACGTGATGCCTTGAACTGTTTGACTTTTATGTATATTAAGACAACAATACTCACGCGAATCGTTATCCATATTGTTTTATGGTTCTCGTTGTTGTCCATTTTGGCCCTGGACTGCCTTGGTATTCATCGAATGGTTTAGAGATTTAGCCTTTTTAAATCATCTCATAGAAGCGGCCCCTTCACATTCAATATAGGTGATCTTTCGTTTAAAGGTATCTTTCATGTACCCATCATACTCACATTATTATGATCATTAAAAGCTCTTTAGCTTAACCTTCACATGTATCACTTCTTCATCATAGGAATATGTCAAGTGATTTGTTCGATTTACCCCTACAATTCAGTTGTCCCATTGAACCTGTAATTGGACTTCACAATTTAGGTTGGGTTGCCATCATGAGTTAAAATCATTTTGATAGGCTTCATAATCCTATTCCTCTCGATGATATATCAATTTTGTCTCTCGTCAGAGTTTTAATTGATATATTTGATTATTATATCTTTAGACTTTTCATATTCTATAGATATAATTTTCTCAACAACCTGATTATCAATAAAGTTTTAACTATGAAGTACATTTCAATTGTTAATTTCATTATAAATATTCATATGATTTTCACAAAATCACACTATTATAATTTTTGGAATTAGATTTTTGTAAGTATTACAATACTTTTCAAGTAATCGTGAATTAATAACTTTAAAATTTTGTAATGAGGACTCTTCCTCTACAAATATTATTAAAGTCTTTTATTTATCACATACTTGCCGGAAAACTCGTTCCCCCATATTGATGCAATATAGTTTAACATTCATCATGTTAAACATTATACTCATCATTTGTGCAATATTATATTGCTCGAAAAATTAGTCGCTTATGTTTGATGAATTCAAATTTTCAATCACAACGCGAAATTAAAATTTTCATATCAATTTTTTTTTTTACTTCTCATAAGTAAATAACAAATTTCCAATTTAATTGTAATCATTCATAATTCTATATGAATTTCAAAAGTCACATATTTAGTAAATATCAATTTTTGTACAATATTGTATATTTATTCATGTAATAAATCTCATAATTTATTACTTATAAATATCATTCGTATCATAATATGAATTTCAATTTTAGTATAATATAATAAATCTCATTATTTATTATATTTTCATCTTTCATATGTTAATATGAATTTTAATATTAATATAATATAATGAATCTCATTATTATAATATTATCATCCCATCCATATCACAATAATGCTATAATAAATTTTGTTATTTATTATATTTTATGGTAGTGGTAAGTTACATTTAACTTATTTTTTCACCCAATCACACTATAATAATGAGTCAAATATTATTATTAATCAAATCATATAATTAAATGATAATAATCATTTTATTATTAAATCACATAAATAATTAAATATGCATAAATACAATATTAATAATTTTTTTATTCAACATGTGATTTTTTTTATATATATTTCAACCTCTAGTGATTTTATATAATCACCAATTAGATCAAGCTCTTACATACTTATCTATGTATACTCGAACTAATTTATTTATCGATGACTTTTTCTTGTCAATATGTATATCACTAATTGTGAACAATTTTCTTAGATTTAAAAACCTTTGTTTTAAATCATTTATTAACAACTCAAAATTGTAGAATTGCAATAAAGCATTTCTCAATCATAGGTTAAAATCATGTGAAATATTCATCTATTTGCACATATATGTTGTAAGTGACCTCAATGTCTACTCATCAATTTATCGGATTAGTTAGTCCCGACAAGATTCACTTCATATGTGATTCTTTCGATAAAGACTTCGATTTTTGCATCTTGACTCTCAAAGTCTTGCCTTTATCAATGAAACCTCCATGTTTCATTGACACCATACATATATAATATATGTGATTCTCCATTTTTTTTTTTTCGTTTTCTTTCTTGGTTACATATACAATAAAATGTAAAAAGATAAGAAATTACACGAGAGAAAAATGCAAAGCAAAATATAAGTTTAAGATTATTGGGATAATCTTCTCTCTGTGTCTTGTGTTTTGATCTTTAAAATAAAATCAAAATCTTCTTCTTTTCAAATGAATTTTTTTGTCAACTTGAAAGTTGTTCATTCTTGTTCAAACCTGCACAATAGCATATAAAAGGTTATGGGTGAGGCCACGGCAAGCCGTGTTCCCTTAAACTTATATTTGTCCGCCTCGTTGCTCCGAGATTTCTAATGGACAATTAAGTTCCCAAGGTACAACACCCTCCACGTTAGAAGGAAACAAATTCTAATCGTGATCGAACTCTCGACAATATGTAGAAACTCTCTACTAGACTCTCTATATGAAGACTTCTCTTCTTATGTTATGCTTCTCTTATATTGTTCTTATGTTATGATGCATGCAAATGACCTTATAAAGGTGAAGAATGAGAGCATCCAATGCAATCATAATGGAGGAGGTTACAAAATATTCATGGTGGTCATTAAACATTTGACCAACATTTGAATTCAAATAAATCACATGATTTATTCAATTAATATTCTTTTAACAAATTAATATATATAAAAATATATATATAAATTCTCCAACAGTATACAAAAGCAGCAAGGAGTCCACGATATCAGCAAGATATACAGTGCTTCCCACGCCACCGACTAGCAGCACGTAGGACAACACTATGTCAATCACCCCGTGGCCAAAAGAACTAATTCACCTCCATCTGCAGCCTTCGCAAATAATCATGTAAAAAAAGGCACTCAAAGAAAAGGTGGGAATATGTCTCAGCGCTCTCCCCACCACATAGCACACACGAGTGATCATCCCCCGACCAATCCAACGCTTATCTCGAGTCGGCAGCCGACCACGGATAGCAAGCCAAATAATAAAACAATGTCGTGGGATACGTCCTGGTCCAGCCAAAAGGGCAGCCCACGACACTCTTGGACCATCTGGGCGGAAAAAGGGTATAGGCCAAGTCGGAAGTGTAAGCCCCGGATCGATGCAAAGTCCACCACACTGTATATGTCCTCACAGCGATCCTCGGTAACTCCTGTATAAGATCAACGAAGTCCTCCCCAAAATCTACCGGCCAACGCCACTCCCCATCTACTATTACCATGATCAATGACGCTGCCCTTAGGTAAACCTGTGAGTCGTGGTCCCATCGGACACACCTCCTCCAAACGGCCGAGGGGATATGTCACGGGTCCCGCCAGAGGTAAAACTGCAATTCATCCCCAACCTGCATCTGTATAGCTGGTAAAACAATTGGACGTAACTTCAGAAGCCATTGCCAACTTCAAGAGCACGCCCTAGGACATATAATTTTTTTGATTTATTCACTGTGTTAAATTCGTTTTTTGTTTTAGTATATTAGAAATTATAAAATAATAGTTTAAAAATAGGGTGTTCAAAATTTGGTCTAGACCGAAAATTTGATTGGTTTGTCGAGTTCCATAAATTTTGGAATCAATTTTTGATCTAAATAAATATGAAAATCCAATTCTCGATCCAGTTCCGTTTTTTCTGGTAAATTTTGGATTGAATTGCACGAAATTATATATTATATATTAAATAATTTTAATAATCACTTATATAAAAATAGTTTAAAAAATATAATACTTTATTAGTTTCTCAAATATTTATATATATATATATATATATATATATATTTTTTAAGTTTGTACATCCATAAAAGAAAAGTATTTTTATAACTTTATTCTTTCAATATTCATCTATCTATACGTATATAATTCCAAAATTTCTCAATGACCAATAGAAAAGCTTTAATATTATTGTGTTCACAATATTTATAAATTCTGAATTTTAATTTTAATTTTATTTTTAGTAATTTTAAAAAATTTCCTAATTAATTAATTTATATTTATTTATATTCGGTAGTATTATTCATAATAATCAGATAATTTACATTTATTTATATTTAAGTAGTAAATAATTAATAGTAGTATTAATTAATAAAAAAAATATCAAAATAAATTACTCATGGACAATTTTATGTTCCAGTTTCAAAAGTCTCTAATAGGCTAGATGAAAATTTTATAATTCTATTAGATAGAAAATGGTAACTCACTAATAAAACCTTTAATGTTGTTGAAAATCTTATTGTGCAACGAGAATAGTAGAGAATAGTAACTTACTAATAAAACCCTGAATGTTGTTTATTAGGAGATATTTCGCAATTTGCAATGAGAATATTTGATTTCATAATTCTCTTTTTGTTTTATAATTTGCTTTACATACTAAATATTATTTCAAACATGCATAACCTTTCAGCTTGAATAAACATTTCATATTTGAGATAATGATTGATAATGAGATTTAATAAGAGTTTACAAATTAGTAGGGGTGGACACTTTGTCTCGGAATCTCGATCTCATCCCGAAAGTTAGCGTGATGGAACGTGATCGATTTTAAAAATGGCAATCTCATTCCGTCTCGTCCCATTTTTTTTTTCATAATGATGGAATCGAGGCGATCCCGTTATATCCCGTTCCGTCACGCAACTTTATTAATATACATATAAATATTATTTTTCACATAAATTAATAAAATATCAAAATATTAATCACAATTTCAATTAAATTTATTACTTAATTAGTATATTTTCACAAATCTCATAATAATTTTTTTTAATAATTTGTTTTTAAAATATTTAAATACTTATATTTTTAAAATTGTAAAAAAAAGCTTTTAAATTGAATAATTTGACTTATTTCTCTTTAAACTTTGAAATTTTTTATTTTATTTGTATTTTGATTATTTTATAAATCGACAATATTTAATTTAATTTTAATTTTTAATTTTATTGTTAATTTTATTTAAAATTTGGGGACGTTCGATCCCGTCTCGATCTCGACCCGAACTCATACGAGATTTGGACATACGGGACGAAAAATTTAAACGTTAATCCCGTCCCGTCCCGAATATAAATTATCGGGACGAGACGAGATTCTCCTAATCCCGTCTCATGCCCACCCTTACAAATTAGGGTGAGCATTCGATTATTAAATAAAATAAAAAAATTATGCGTATCAATTTTCAGAAAAAAAATACACGTGAATCGCACGAACAACGGTACTAGTTTACATTAAATCATTACTATTTCACCTAAATCATTCATTACTTAAACAAAAGCATTTATTATAACTGTATATTTTACTCAATTATTTAACACATAAAAATTATTTTCTCTTAAACAATCTCATTTATTTATGTAAATTCTTTAGAATCAGAGGAAGTATATATTTAGAAATCGAGGCAAATTTGCAAATAAATTAAAGTAAAACTGCAAATTAAAATTTTTCACTATCATACAAATTTTCACCACATCAAATATAATTTCAAAAACATTTTTCACCTAACATCAATTTCTTATCAATTCTCTTCAAAATAACCTCTATAAATACACCTTAATTTATTGCACACATTTCAATCATCAAGTTTAAAATTCAAAGGAAAATTACCATAGAAAAACAGTATCCCAAATGTAAATCTCAACTTAAAAATTATATTGCATGCACAATTTCTACTAGCCTATAGTGTCAAGAAAATGGTCAATCATTATTGAAAAATGAAAAAGGTAGCAAAAATATTTAGGATGTCAAGAATGATTGCTTGCAAAATTTGGGAAACTGCAAAGTCGCAAATTGATCCAGGTAGTCTAGTCCACTTGAAAAATATGTTCTTTTAAAATGAAACTCACTTAACTGATTTGAACTAAATTAAATGAAATTGAAATGAATTAAATTAAATAAAACTATACATGAAAATTACTGTATCAATATTTCATTTATCACTTTCAATGTTTTTGGTATTGAAAAGAAAGAAAAAAGGAAAATTGAAATGATGGGAAATTAAGGCTACTTCTTCTATAACTGGTTAATGCTTTTCTCGATCGCAGCCATTTTGAGTCTTGCACCCATTAACCAAAAGTTGGTTTCTTTCATGATTCGATGTGTCTCCGGCTATCAAAAGGTTTTTTTTGGCCATCAAACATTCCAACTCAATTGTTTGAGTGTTCATCATAATGTGCACTGCCTATCCAACTTTTCTAATTATTATTCCACCCAACTCTCATCTCGAGTTCTAATCAATCGATGATGGAGCCACGATGTTTTTTCTAATCGACGAAGACAACGAAAAATTTAGTTTTTTTCTTATCTTTTCTTTTCCGGAAGAGTTAGAAACATACATTGTTAACCCAACAAAATATGCTTTAAAATTGTTTTTATCATTAACAATATGAGAACTTGTCAAACCTAAGTTCAAGTTTTAAGACATACTAGTAACAAATACTAGTATGTAGTAGGGAATGTATATCATTATTACTGCTCATAATTCGTCCATGGAATTTTCATTGGGCATTATTGTTACATGTGAGGACTTTATTTTTATTTACTTTTTATCATTTAACCACT
The DNA here is from genome assembly GCA_954870475.1 of Euphrasia confusa. NCBI lineage: Eukaryota > Viridiplantae > Streptophyta > Magnoliopsida > Lamiales > Orobanchaceae > Euphrasia > Euphrasia confusa. The sequence continues at coordinate 38,374,697 of OX940954.1, forward strand.
TCATGACCAACTTTATCAATCACTGCAAGGGTATAATGATGGGATTGAATTAGGGTGGTGATGTGAGTTCAAATGAAACCTTACACGTCACCCTTTATATTCTTTTCAATAAATATATAAAATTATTTTTATATCAAGATTATTCAACAAATTTGAAGAGAAGTGTGATTAAGCGCGTTTGGCAAAACTTATAAGCTACTTAAAATAACTTATAAGATTTTTAAAAACTTATAATTTCTTAAAATTTGTTTAGACCAACTCCAATGGGGTGGCAAATTTGGACGCAAACGTCAAATTTGCCACCAAATGCTCCCTAATGGTCTCAATTTTTTACTCAAATCCAACTTCAAATTGAAGATAATGAATAGTACGACTCAAATTTGCTTCCAACTCAAATCTCTACTCAAACACTATTCATACATTTTTTAATCATTTTAAATTTATAAATTATTAAAATTTAATTAATTTAACTTCGAAATAATTTTAAAAAAGTATATAAAATATTATTCTTGTATAATTTTTTAATTTATGATTATTTTTTAAATTTTAGTTATATTTCTAAAATTGATAATTTTTTTAAATTGTGTTTTTTACTTAAGTTTATACTAACTTATTATTTTATACTCTTTAATTTTAATTTTATGATTAATATTATATAATTTAAATGAAAATATAAATTGAAATAAAAAATTCAATAATAAGCAAAACATAAATATGTGTGTTTTTAATTATTAATATGATATTTTATTATTTAATTTTGTATTGTGATTTTTAATTTAATTTATGTGTATTATTATAAAAGATATTTTATATAAAATTGGATTTATAATAAAATTAATTAATGTTTTATTTATTTGAGTAAAAATTTGAGTTTAATGATTGGAGCTGATTTACTGTTTGAACTCAAATTTGGTAGCAATTTGAAGATTTTGGTGGGAATTTGAAGCCAACGATTGGAGATGGCCTTAGTAAATTTTTCAAAAAAAAATCTTATAAAATTTAAAAATAAACGATTTAAACAGCTTATAAGCTTTTAAAAAAAAAGTAAAGGTAGATATTTTTTTAAATAGTAACTTAAACAATAAAAAAACTAAAATATCTTTAATATAATTACTTTTTATATATAAAAAAATTATAAATTTATTATTTTATTTATCTAATGACTATTTTTTTAATTATTTTTTTGTATATAATATATCTTTTTTGGTAATTTTATTTATATAAAATTTTAAATTGTTTAAACAAATTAAAATCTAATAAAATGTTGCTTAACTATGTAAGTAAATATCTTCTTTTTTTCAAAATGCTCCTATTTTTTTTGGTGTGTCAACTATCGTGAAACAATGCAAAATGAAAAATATTGCAACGACTTTTATGGAAGAGAGAGAGAGAGAGAGAGAGAGAGAGAGAGAGTACTTAAATACATATATACCATACTACTTTCGTCCCAATTATTTATGTACTGGTTGATGTGAACGTTAATTAAGAAAAATAATACATTTTTTATTTTTTAATTAAAAATTTTAAAATAAAAATGTATTTTAAGCTAAAAATTAAGTAAAATTTAAAAAAATAAAAATAAGTGTAAAATTGTACTAATAAGTAAAATAATTAAGACATCTAAAAATGAAAAATGTATAATTAATTGAGTCGTGAGGTACTATTTTTTAGATTGTTGAGAGGCTTTGATAAAAAAAAAAAGGCCACGTGTGAATCATGGCCATATAAATGGGAATCTAAGAATTTTAAAATCCTGAGATTAGATTTCAAAGTATAATCAACTAACTTTATGTTTGTTAGCACCAGTATATTTGTATATTTGTGGGGTTCATTGGCCAATTGTGTCACTCCTCCCTAGTACCACACCAACCTTAATCTTTCTTAATCTATCTACATAGCTACATTATTCTTACAACTAACATAAATATATAATGAGTTAAGAGCAGGGGCAGAAGTTTGGGCTCGAAAACTCAAAAGTTCGACCCGAAAAAAAAAGGTTGTCAAGAGTTGGCCCAAATTGTTTTAGGGTTCCAAAAAAATAACATGTCAAGAATTGAATATATTATTTTTAATATTCAATCTGTATTTGTAAAGATATTCAATTTTTCGTATTAGTATTTGAATACTATCCAAATTTTAAATTTTTGTATTTATATTTATTGTTAATTGTGTGTTGGCCCAATTTATTTGGTGCTGGCACAATTACAATAATATGAGGCAACCCAACACTCATAGTAGTGCAGCCCATTTACCAGCTCTCTATCTTGGCCCCTTTGTCTCGGTCCATTCCATATTAAACTCTAAGTTTAATTATGGACAAGTTGCATATCCTGACCATTGATCTATGTATGGTATTATTGTGGCTCAATTTGAACAGTTCATTTCTCTTTTTGTGATCTGAGTCACTCGCAGCTTCACTCACTCTACCCCTTACCTAATGTGTGTAAACCCTACATTCACTGTGTGCAATTTCTGTCTCCTTCACCTTCTTCACCTCCTGTGGTGTTGTTGTGGTGTTGATTTTTGTGAGATCTGTGTGAGTCAAGGGTTGTGAGTGAGAGTGAGAGTATACTAGGGCTGGAAACGAGCCGAGCCGAGTCGAGTTTTAAACTTATCGAGCCGGCTCGCATAAATTTTGCCCATGCTCGAGCTCGAGCTCGAGCTCGAGCTCGACGAGCCATGTATTACGGGGCTCGAGCTCGGCTCGCAAACAATATTGGAAGCTCGAGCTCGGCTCGTTCGATCAGCTCGGGCTCGGCTCGTTCGAGTAGCTCGGGATTGGCTCGTTCGAGCAGCTAGGCATCGGCTCATTTCTAAAGCATTCGATCAGTAGATTTGAAGCAATGGTTATATTTTCGGTAAAAAAAGGATTTGGATTTGAATTAATATATATTATATTAAAGGTATTTTAATAAAAACATATTTATTCGAGCTGCTCGCGAGCAGCTCGCGAGCATAAATATTAGGCTCGAGCTCGAGCTCGTAAAAAGCTCGAGTAGCTCGAGCTCGACTCGAGCTCGAGTTTGACCGAGCTCGAGTATAGCGTTGATTCGAGCCGCTCACGAGCGCTCGCGAGCAGCTCGACTCATTTCCAGCCCTAGAGTATACTATGCTCTTGGTGTTGTTGGCAAGGTCTCTGATGGCTCTCCCCTTGTTTGATGGTGCCTAATGATTCCTGTCGTGACTGCAGTTTCTCAGTCTCGAGCCAGAGCTCAAATCTCTATTTCAATTATTCCACTGTGCATGTTACTTGCCTTAATTTTTTAGTTGAATTTGTGTTTGTTTTGCAGGTGTTCGAGACTCGTCGTAGAAGCGCGGTGAGACAATAATATTTGTTGGAAAATAAAAAAAAAATTATAAAAACAACTAGTAATTATATCACTGAAAATTATAAAAAAACAAATCAAAATAAATAAATTTTCAACACTCAATTACATAAAACCTAATAAAAAAAAATACATTTAACGTAAATAAATAAAGTTTCAATACACTAGCGGCACTACCAATGTGATTGTAGGTTAAAAAGCATTAATAAAGGAGTCATAAATTACTCGCTTAAAACTCCTTCATCGATTCTCTCAGCAATTCTCTCACACTAACGTCACCCATCGCCCAAATACATTCAGATTAGAACTGACGGCCCCGAAATCGTGAGGAAACTAACAACACATTCAAAATTATAGCATGTTAAAAGCATCAAATAATTCATTGTACTCGTGATACGAGTCAAGTCATTCAAACTTATCTTCGTTCGTTGTGCATCTGATGAATCTGAAGTAAATAAAACACATGTAAGAAATGTTACAATCAAGACATCACTAATCAAAGAAAATGTATTCCAATATATATAATGGGACGTGCTAAATGGGCAGATTCTGCCCATGGACAGAATTCTTTTATAAAATTGTTTAAAAATTATTAAAATATTTTTATTATTATTTTGTCATATATTATAATTAAGTACACTATATTAAATATATATTTCACAAAAAAAATAAAAAATAAAAATGTTTAGATAAAGATAATGAATATTTTTATATTTATACTAAAATAATCAATTGATTAGAAAAAAATTATTATAATATATAAAAATGAAAGATAAAAAAATTATTTTAATAGATTTATTAAGCTAATTATATTTATAATCATATAAAAATAAAAAATAAAAAATATAATAAATTTGGGGCAGTTCTGCCCATGGGCAGAATCTGCCCACATAATTTGATCATAAGCAACTTTTATACAAGCAAACAATTACTTTGATAAATGAGTATTGATCAATAATTACTCGTGCCCCAATAATTGTATGATTTATTGCCGGGTGAAAATAGCTCAGCTCGATAAGTTGTAAGATATGTGATCATCCTCAAATCAGATAACGCGTATTGAAAAATATTATACTCGGACCATTATAAATGTCTAGTTGCCCAACTTCTCTAACAGTTCAAGCTGTTGGATGAAGCAGTTTTTAACAACGCGAACATTGAAAACAAAAGAAGACGAGCACTTCTTATAAGAAAATGCATTATTTTCCATTTAACTCCTATTTTACAACAATCGTAAGCCTCTAATGGCACGACTACTGTCTACTGATGTGATGAAATATGATATAATGCATCATTCATCTTATTCAATTATTTAGAAACACTTCAATCAAGCATATAGGTTATGAAGCTCGAAGTTATTTTGCAGTTATTACTAGAATTTTAAAATGTACCAACCAAAAAGATAGAGCAATTAGAAATTAGAATTCTCAAATTCATGTTTAAAAAAAATTGAGTTGTTCATGAATGTAATTACAATTGGACTTGCATGTGTACGAGGATAATGATTAAAAAACCAAGGCCCAGCCCAATCACAAGTTTTAAAATAAAAAAGTATTTTTGAAAAAAAAAAAGCACTTTAATTTATTAAATTACTTTGTAAAATACAATTTAAAATTAAAAATTAATTATTTTTTCACTTTTTATTAATTACTGATCAACGCTTTTTTTTTTCTTTCTTAAAAACATGTTATCATTAGTTAAATTATCAGTAATTTATAATTAAAAAAAGATAATTATTTAATTCAAAACAAATATTAAAATTACATTTTATCCAAAATCCCAAAAATAAAACCTTTACTTTTGTATATATCAATATATTTTTTAATTAGAGCTTCAAATTTATATTTGACGTTAAAGTTAGTGGCGACGCCCCAGATAAATAGTACTACTACTCCAATAAGATTTACTAGTATTTTGCCGACAACCAAAATAAGAACAATAATATTATTTTAATCGTGTAAAAACAAATTTCACAATGTATTATAAACTCTACTCCTATTTAGAGTCATACTACTAAACAACTACGTACTTATCCCTCCCAAAAACCTATATATAATCCAATAATAATAATAATAATAATAATAATATAGATATACAAGAGAAAATGAGAAAATTACCAAGACGCAACCCATGTACGGGAAAGGTTATTTGCTACGCCGCAACATTGCTAGCGGCGGTAGTTCTGGTTTTATTGTGCTGGGGAGGAGGAGGAGGAGGTTTCGAGTCGACGATGGAGAAGATGCCGTGTGACGAGTTTTACGTAGTCGGGGAAGGGGAAACGCTTCAAAGCATAAAGGAAAAGTGTGAGGATCCTTTCATTGTTGAGAACAATCCGTATATGCATGAATCGGATCAAGTCTTTCCCGGTTTGGTTATCAAGGTCACGCCTTTTAGCGATGGTTAATTCATTCAGTTTTTCTCTTTGGAGTATCTTATTTTATTTGTGTATGGAACAAAGAGAATAACTGTTTAATTTGCTTAATTCTAAAAGATTTAAATATGTAATTTAGAATTAGTCATATTTTTCAATACATTCAAAACCAATTGTACTTGACTAATAACTAAAAGGATACTTAAATTATGAAAAACATCTTCAACTAAAATAACTTTTCAATTTTCTACTATTAGCATTGCATCCAACAAATTAAATGTGCAATAAAACAAATGATCGATAACACTCAGTCTTCAGCGCACGAAAATGTGCAATAAAACAAATGACAGCGCACCGAAAAAACAGAGCACATACGAGAGGAAAGCACAACAATCTTCTAGTCAAATAGACTGAAGCCCATATCCTGTAACAATGAAGACATAATTGTAGATGCAAGCATTAGTCTATAAGAAATTAAACACATTTTATATAGGAAATTATTTCGACATAGGAAAGTATCACACACATTACATTGAAACATCATTCTAAAATAAACATCACAAGCAAGAGAATAGTATGTGAGTCTTGTAATAATAATCAAAGAGAATGGAATTTGACAATTTATTGGATATAAGATGAAAGGGCAATGTTGATGGTTAACCAAAAACTATGTCATCAAAAAAATTAATTTTCTTTTTTCAAAAATTAAGATTGAGCCTAGTTGAACAATAGCCTCAAATCGAGGGACAACAAAAAAGGAAATTTTGAGGAAGCTTTTTTTTATAATGAATAGCACACTAGGGGATCGGATTTGAAACGGAGGAAAATTCATTTTCACACAAAAATCGCCATTTCACCAATCACCACTATTCTTTAGTGGGAATAATTCAGAACATTTGATGGGACACCCGTTGGGCTTATGTATTTCACCATACGTCCTTTTATTTAAATAAAAAAAAATACATACAAACAAAGTTATTGTGCTAGGTATGGAAATGTCTAAATGCACTCACTTATCTCCTCTGATTCGTGAAAAATTTACAAGGGAAAATCTCTTCTTCCTCATTCTCATCCGCTCGAAAGCGAAACATAAACTTTATTTTTGTTTCAATTGAAATCAAGCAAGAGCGGGAGCTACACGAAGGTAGGACATAAACCCTAGCCCACAACGGCAGCGACCCGATGTGCTAACCTAAACTTTATTTATGTTCTATTTTTTTGCTTTCCATTGGATGAGGAAGAGGGGATTTTCTCCCGTAATATATTCATGAAGTAGAGGAGATAAGTGAGGGTACTTATGACATTTTCATACCTAGCACAATAACTTTGCTTTATCTTAAATTTTTTTATTATTTAAATAGACGGCATTTGGTGTTCCATCAAATCTTCCGAATAGTTCAAGATGAAGTTATATTCAATGGCGTAAGGATACATACAACAAACGAGAACAAACATTGAGAAATAATTATGAAATATGGAGAGATGCAATTGTATAAACAAAACAGAGATACTACTTACATCATCCGATTCCTCTTTCTCCTCCACTTTCTCTGACTCGGCCGCAGCTGCTCCACTAGACGCGTATGCAGAACCTGCAACGGCTCCACCACCTGCCGGTACAGTTGCCAATTACGCAATCAGTTCGGTTATATCTTTTCCCTTGACTTGTGCCAAAAGAAGCTCAATCGTATCATTATCAGCTTCAGCACCAACTACAAACGCAGCAAAAAAATATAATAAATAATTTCAACTGCGAAATTTATCAAAACCAATAACTCAGATTCAATAGAAAAGAATTAAAAAAAAATCAACATCACAAGATGAAATCAACAAATATTTCGTTGAACCCAGAATGTGTGTTTGTGGAATTATTTAAGTATAAACAAAACATCAATCATACTTGATCAGAGTTCTTACCGGAGGAAAGTATGTCCTTCAAATCGCCGCCGGAAGGGGCGGCATTGCCTCCCAAAACGGCTAGCAAATAGGCTGCTATTACCTTCATTCCTTGATACTATAAAAAAAACAAAATTCATTAAATCGACCAAAAAATAATTTACAGAAAAAACTTTCGCTTGGTTTTGTGTGTGAGAGAAATTACTGAGTGGATCAACTGAGCAGAGTGGGGAACTGCAATGTGTAGAAACAGATTTACTCTTATATTTCGGTTTTGCCCCGTGCTTTTAAATAATACTTCTTCCATTTCAAACAATTTTTTTTTTTAATTTACAAAGAAAGTATTGAATTTTTTTTGTGACTAACAATTTTTTTTTTATTCAGGTATACTACTTTTATTGAATTCTAGATTTAAAACATAGTACCTTTTGAATTTTATCGGTCATCAATTTAGTTGACTAAATCCATTTCAAAATAAAATAAAAAATAATTTATTTATTTATATATCAAATATACAATCTAATTAATTTTAAATATTATTTATATTTTAAAAAACATATTTACCGTATAAAAATTATTACTTTTATCGATTTTTAGTCCAAAAACATACACTTAATATTAATTTTATTTAAAAAAAAAACATAGTTTTTTTTTTTTAAATACATAAAATAAGATAAATTGTGCAAAAAGTTAGTAAAAATAATACTCCATGATAAAACCAGGATGGACTATGGAGTACAACTTGTGTAAAACCAAGTATGAAAGTAAGCCATCCAAATTCCAATATTATTCAAGTAGAGTGTACAAATACAAGCAACAGTGTACTACTGTAGTTCAAATAGCCGAATGTAAACGAGACGCCCCAATGAACCGCAACTTTATTCTACCACACCATATAACTATAATAGCTCTCAAATTTTACCGGCAAAGGTGAGACCCTCTGTGGCCAGCTGGTCCAAGCTAGCCACCGGAGGTTGGACCCTCGCGACTTTGGCAATGGCCTTGTTCTCTTCCGGAGTACCACTCTCCAGAAACGCCCCAACAACTTTTCCGTCTTTGATCCAATACGACCCGAACTTGTGAGACGAAGATGTCGGCTCGCTGTCGCCAAAGAGCACCATATCCCCGACGTTGTCTCCGTAGAATTGCCACGACAGGTCGAAGGCACGAGAGTAGAAGAACGGGAGATAGTCGTATTCGCCAATTGATGCCCCTTGTTCGCCAGCGAATATCGCCTGCAAGATCAAGATAAGAATGTGTGGAGTACTGGTCTTGATTTTGTGGATATAGATCCAAATATTCACTCTAGAAAGAATAAAGATTTGATGACAATCATGAGGTTATAGCTTAATTACAAAAAGGCTCAGTTTATCTGTTCATTCGGAAAAATCAGTTGGCATTCCTATCGAGTTTGATAACACATAGAAGTTGCCATTTTAAGAGCATGTATGATAGCAATTAACAACCGATCCGATTACCTTTACAGCCTGTTCGGCAGATTTGCGAGCATGGTCAACGTGCTCGACTCTTCTGATTTCATTATACAATTTCAAGGGGAATGTGGCAACATCACCCACGGCATACACATCGGGAGCACTTGTTTTGAAGAAAGCATCAGTCTGCCAACAAATAAGATCATTACTTCAAAATGCATACACGTTTAGGCAGTAACAACTAATCAAATAGGTCAGATTAGCCTCGTACCTTGATGCCACCCTTTTCCTCTTCGATCTGACCCTTGAACAACGATATGAGTGGCTTAGCACCTACACCGACAACAACCAAGTCGGCTTCTAGCACTCTACCATCTTTAAGTTTTACATCAGTCACCTGTTTTAGAGAACAAAAGAAACATCTCAGTGAACTGAGTTTGTCAAAGGATAATCAACCAGTGACTAAATGTTAGGATTAACTACAAAAATCCTTAAATTACAAATATACCCCTCAATTTCTATTTCTTTTACATTGACCACTTCATCAGCAATAAATAATTCAAAATAAACTTCACGTTTATAAAGATATTACAATTAGCCCCCTTATTTTAACATTTCATCTAACCTCTCCACTCCCATTGGTGCCAAATCCAACGGCTACTGTTCCCTTGATGATATTGATACCCTTGTTAGCATAGTAACCTTCGTAAAAAGCAGCTATGCCAGCGGTGAATAGCCTAGGCACTGTAGAACATAGATGTAAGCAAATTTAGAATTAAGGTGTATCAAAACACTGGGACCAAGAAATGAAGGTAGCTAATATTGGTCATGACTTACTGCACCAAGGTTCTGGGAAAACCATGGTGACATCATAATTATTGATTTTCAAAGCTGCACTAAGCTCCAGTCCTATGTACCCTCCGCCCACAACCACAACTTTCCCATTTTTCTTAGCTTTGATTGCATTGACAAGTTCATCGGCTTCGTCGATTTCTCTCACGTAAAATATGTTCTTAGAATCGGCACCTTCTGTCCCAAAGTCGGTCAATCTTATGACCTGAGCAAGGATATACACACAATCAGAAACAGCGCTCCATAACATGAAAAATTGTCGACATGTACCTTTATCACTTAAGGAAGGGGCCAGAAGATAGGTTAATTATCAATTCAAGACCTAAAAGATAAAACTATCACTTTGTGACCTGGTAGATAAAGAGTATAAATTAAAGAACCACAAATCTAAAGCTGCGTTTGGCACCTTGTCATTAAGCTTATTAATAGTATACACTAATAATTATTAAATATCCTGTTGATGCCAAACATGGCTTTAGATATGTGGGCCTTCAATTGCTATGCTTTATCTTTCAGTTCCTAAATTGATAGTTTTTACCTTTCAGGTTCGAAATGATAGTCAACCATCTTTCGGGTCCTAAATTGATTAAAGTCCCCACATGGACCTTTGATGAAAGATGATATAACTATAAGTAATAAATTCCCCAAAATAGGATACTTAACAGTAGAACCAGTAGCTATAACCAACTTCTGATATTTAAATGTTTCTCCAGCTGCACTGATGAGTGTCTTTGAGGCAAGATCTGCTTTGACGATTTCTGTGCTGAGTATCAAAGATATCCCTGTAATAAATTATCAAACACAAGCATATGTAAATATTATATTCAATCTCTAAAGTTAATGTTGCTAGAATCAGTTACCTTTCTCAGTGTACCACTCGGGAAGAAGCCTCTCCCCACCACTTCCAACACAGACATGAAAACCGGGAAGCCTTGCAGTTCCTGTGGGAAATACAAAATTTAGTAAAATCAACTTATTTTTTTCCTCTCTTCTTTTTTTCTGTGAAATCTGAAACATCGTAGAGATTGTGATAAGATCATAAGAGCACGCTGAAACCTTCTAAAGGTACTTGGTATCAAACAACAAGATAAAGAAAATTAATGGAAAAAAAATTGGGCACATGAAAAGTAATAATAACATCCAAATATCCCCAGGAATATAAAATGGTGCATCATCAAATCACAGTCCACAATCGCTCAAATTTCTACAACGCATAATTTTGATTTCAACTAAATAAATCGAAGATAAACTATCTTACCCTCAGGAAATAGGTACGCCTTACTAAGTGCTGGACGTTCATAAGGAGCCACCTGAAAACAATCATTAACGAAGAATAAAATACTAGTACTACAAAATATGACTACTAAAAGTTCACTTCCCAAAAACCAGGTTTGAGTACATACCGCCTCTTTGGAAACGATAGCCAATTCACCGGGCTGAACTCCCTGCTTGGCAAATTCTCTAGCAGCATATCCCTGAAAGAAAGCACAACCCGAATTCCGACTCAGTTGGGCCCTATTGGTGACATTGCTACATCATTTATACACCACCACTAAATGTATTTTTTTCCAGAACACAACGCCACAACCGATGAAAACGAGGGAATAAACGCTGAAACCTAACATACTAATAAGATTATAAGAACATAGCACTGGCAATTCCTGTAATATAAATCATAGGAACAAACATAATCCAGATCAAAATGAATCGCACATACGGATAGAATCCGTTACAGATCAAACAAAATACGATGAAATGCATCATCAAATCAAATCGAATCGAATCGAATTGAATCGTTCTGTAATTTAACGGTGGCAAAGAAAAACTGAAATAAAATACTCACAGCAGCTACACCACCACCGAGGATCACGTATTTGAATGATTTTTCAGCCATTTTCAGATCAGATTTTGTTTTTTCAGTTTGGGGCTTAAGGTGAAAAACTGAGAATTATATAGATGACGATGGTTGGTGATGAACAAGGATGCACGGTGGAATTATAGAGACTGCTTAATTTTACATGTACACGCGTCGTGATGTGAGCCGTTCAATCCGGATTCTACGATCGCCACGTCAATATACTCACTCTACAACTACAGTATATAATATTACACATGATATTAGGCCATGTTTAGTAGACCCGATACAACCCAGTTAGATAGGTTAACTTTCCTATCGCTTTTTTGGTGTAAATTTATTAGGCCCGTCCAAGATAAAAGGCCCGTTTTTATGGTGTAAATTTATTAGGCCCGTCCAAGATAAAAGGCCCGTTTTTAAACACGGTACCTCTTCAAAGTAAATAACCGCCCATTTTAGTAAGATGGGGAATCCTATTTGCACAGTAACACAATGAATGACATTAATTAAAAAGTTATTGAATTTCCATTTGCCCCTATTTCCCTCTTTTTCTTCCGTCGTACAACCAAAAAGAGGTGATTTAACTTTTTTTTTCTTACTCCTAGTGCATGTTTGGTTCATTAGTTAATTTATTGGGCTGATAAAATAACCTAGTTAACTAATCCTAACTTGGCCCAATAAGATAAACATGCGAGTGTTTGGTACATTTTGTCTATCATGGTTCAATTCCAAAAATAAAGCATAACTATCTTTATTCATTTATTAAATATTTATTTTTTAAGGGCAGTGCTATTTGCACCCTTATTTTTTATAAGTACACCTCATTACTTAGATACACCTCTCTAACTTATATAAATTTGATTTATACACAACCCTCAAATGTCCATTATACCCTTATTCTAATAAGAATACACTTTACAATATAATCATATTATCCCATTTTTTAATAACAATACATGATAAACCGATCTTGAATAATAATAATTTTGTATAAATGAAAAAGAAAATAAAAAATAAACGATAGATTCGATCCTGAATAATAATAATTGTGTATAAATAAAAAAGAAAATAAAAATAAAGTTGCAAAAATACTCAATAATTATAGGCTGCTTCAAAATTTATAATAATAATAATAATAATAATAACAACAACAACAATAATAATAATAATAATAATAATAATAATAATAATAATAATAATAATAATAATAAAAACAAACTACCTAAAAAACACGGTGAATTGATTAAAAAAAAGTGAAAAAAAAAGAACTGAAGAAAAAAAATGAAAAAAAAAATTAAATTATAGACCAGATAATAAAAAATTACAATATTAATTAAGAGAAATTAAACTTACATTATTAATCTTTTTTAAATTTCTATTTTCCATGTGTTCGTTGAGAATTTATCCAATTCATATAGAAAGATGAATTAAAATATTAATTTATAGCCAATAAAATATGGAAATTATAAAGGAGCAACATTGACTTTCATCCGATGATGATTCTTCTTTTTTGAAGCGGCGAGCGGTGAAAACTGTAAACGGAATAGGGGTATATTATATTTTAAAAATATAATTAGGTTAATAGGGGTATATAAAACATTTAAATTAGTGGTATAATTGTAAATAAAAATAAATAGGTGTACTTATCAATTTTAGGGGAGTAAATAACAAGACCCATTTTTTAAACCACACCATCCCACACCACCATTGCACACCACCACCATTTCGGTGAACTCTTGCATAACACAGTGGATTTTTTTCTGCAATAATGTCAATAACTTAAGAAATACAAAATATCTCATTACAAATACCATGTCTAATTTTTTTCTTCACACAGAAAATTAGTCCGTCAATTTATCTCATTAAATCAGGAGACCAAATGAAATACAAAAAAATACTTGAGTATGAAACAATATGATAGATTAAAATTCGGCGGTATTCAATTCAGATTTTAAAAAGTCTATTAAAATCTATAAGTATTCAAGACTCTACGAATTTTAATAGATTTTAAATGTCAATGGAATTCTATGGATTTCATCCCAAAAATATAAAAGAAATTCATTGTTTGAAATCTAAATACATTAGATTTCTACATATTTCTATTTTGATTGACTAATTAATTATTAAAAAATAATAAAATTTTAAAATATATAAATAAAAATAATAAAATTAAATAACATGAAATAGATAAAAAAACTTAATTGATTAATTAATAATTAAAAAATAATACAGCTTAAAAAATATATAAATATACTTAATAAAGTTAGATAATATTAAAATTAAAAAAAATACTAGATAATATTAAAAAAAAAAAATACATATATTTTTATATGTTTATATATATATGAATTGTGTGTACATCCTACATCCAATTTCAACATGGAGATCCAAGGAGTATTGCTAATGCTTGGGAAATGAGATCTATTTATTTTTTAAATAATTTGATTTTTTATAATATAATTTAAATCTTTTTATATATGTTTATGAAAATTCATATAAAAACAATTAGAAAATGTATTTCACAATTATGTGAAGTTTATGAAAATCAACAAAAATCAATAAAAAAAAGTCAATCAAACTCTCCATAAACTCCGTAAATTTAGAAAATCCACAAAAAATTCACGAACTTTTAAAAATTCAAAAAAATCAATCAAAATCTTAATCGAATACACCCTCCTTATTTTAAATTCACCCTTTTATTAATTTTCGTATACAATGACGATATTACACTTTTATCAATTAAGTAGTCTCACACTCTCAATTAATAGCAAAGCCTGGCCCATTAATGCAAGTCCAACCAATGCTATAGTGGGTTCGAGCCCATATGCTAGCTAGTTTTGGGCTTTCCGTCCTAATATTATTAAAAAAAATTAAATGTTACACCTAAAATTATTTAACTTTTTCTTATGATCATACAAACATATTAATTAACTCAAATAATTACAACAACAACCTACAAAAACAAATTTTTTTTTAATATTTTCATCTCAAACTAACACACAGATTGACTACTCCATTATCTTAATTACTTTTAACCAAATCAACAACCGACAAATATAATCATTAACCGAAAGCATAAGTCAGCATTCTAGCCGGTTCATCCGAATGTTGAAAAACATCCGAAGAATTAGACGTGAAACGCACGGATGAGAAACAGAAAACTCGACTAGTTGACTGCGGGTGAACCATATATTTATATATCGGTGTATGTTTTTCTCTTCACAAATTGATGTAAAAATTCATGGACCACCTCAAAAGGGAAGGTACTCGGATATTAGTCAATTACTAACAAACGTAAGACTCGAATCGAAGAGCAAAAGTATGTATTGTATGGACCCCTGACAATGTACTGAGTCTTGGTCCTGAACTCGAATCAACCATTCGTACTCGTACGCCAACACGTGCCCAATTTATCAAGGTATATACGGTCTATGATGACCCTTGCCTTTTAATATTTTTAAGTCGTAATCAGTAATTTATAATTTTGAACCGACCATGAGGAGAGATTAAAGTAAAAACAAATTAATTAGAAAAATGAAGAGTATTATAATACTATTATTTCACATAAATGTGTGTCTTGCACTTTAAGGAAAACCACATGTTGCGCATTTTTTTTTTTTAAATTTGTATATATATATATATATATATATATATTTCATTGCAAATAAATTGAAATGATAGGTGGGTGTGTGATTGTATTTTAACGTTAGTGTAGTTCAACGCTTAAGACTCACTTAGAGAGATTTAATCCTAAAATCATTGGTACTCATTGGAGTAGCTAGCTCTTTATACTTATAAAATTTTCTCTCTTTTTACACAGATTGAATATGGCACAACTGATCACGAGCAAACATAAAAAATACACAATTTTAACAAAAGGTGATTGTATAATATTTATTATTTAAGAAATAATATAAGTTTAGCTAGGTTATTATAATTATTTTTCTAGTTTAATAAATTTAAATTCTATGTTTGTCTTATAAGAATGATTACACTTTCTTTGTAATTAACAAAAAAATGTGACCATTAGTGGACTGATGGAGTATCATAATAAGACCAACTCCAATATATAGGACTTTTTTGAGGGAATAATTTCTTACGATAGGAATTAATTGAGGGGTGTTGGATATTCAGTCTTGATTCTGGATTGGAGAGTTGGATAGATAATTGAATCACGTTGAACACGTTTCCTTAAAGAGTATTTCGACCTATATTGTCCAGGTTACACGAAATCCCTTCGAGGATAAGAGAATATCACACTTGATTTTTTAGGCTTAGAAATCAAGCAACTTATGAAACTTTATGATTTCTTTGTTTCTCAAGGCTTTGGTGTTCTTGTGTGTTCATATGAATATAATTTTCATTCTTGTTCTTGTATGAAGTATACAATCCCTTTATATAGATATAAAAGCACCATTTTGTAAGAGATACACCCTTTTGTTAAGGGACACACCCCTTTGGAAAGGGACACACCCTTGGAGAAGGGACACGCCTATTTGTTGGATAGGTACCTTTTGGTGAAACACTTATTCGTAAAGCACCCTTACGAATAGCCATACATGTCTATTCACGCAACTACGAAATTATCATGCAAAATATGATAATAAATTATATTATATAATGCATATTCATGCAGTCACGTGATCAAACTTAACATGTACATTTTACTTATACAACTCATTGTTCTGTATCACTTCTATATTGTGCACCCCGCACTTCCAATGTCATATTATAGTGATTTAGATACAACACCAAAACCCTTGAATGATTCCAATCACATTAAATGACAAATGATTTAAGATTCACTTAAATCACTAAGGAGTGTATCTTTTTGTCAATTTTTTAAAAGATTATTGAATAATTTTTTAATTATTAAAAAAAAAACCGGAGTTCACAGGTAAGAGATGTACAACATTTTATTTGTCATACTTTAGTAAATGATATTTAATTTAATATATAATTCATATAAATTTATATTTTTTTACATCAATATTTTTTATTTGTCAAGATCTATAAATAGAGATTAGATTTGTTTAATTTGAATACCAATTTTTTTTTTTCAATTTTTGAAATTTTAATGACGTAGAGATAAAGAGAAAATGGAATAACTTTTTAAATTTTTTTTATTGAAAAATATGAAATATTTAAAAAATAATTGAAAATATTTGATAATGTATGAAGTGAAATATAATGACGTGTCATCGAATATTTAGGAAATGAAATATCTCGCTATTATAAGAAAAAATAAAATGAATACTAGTGTTGTCATAGTATCATCCTCGGAGCTAGAGTACAATAATAAATGTGGCGCATGAAATGGTTGGTCAGAATTATGAGTCACGGAAGCTACTGTTATTTTTGTTCTAAATAATTATGTGAACATAACGTATATTAAGATTTTTTTTACTTTTATTATTAAACAAAATAAAGTGTAAAATTATACTTATTAAGTTAAAAATTAATATAATTGTAATTTGTAAAAAAATTATATTTTAAAATAAAAAATGAAATTATTTTTTTAAAATAAATAACTTGTGTACATATTTGTTTGTAGCAGTATTTAATTACTAATTTTATTTAATTACATATTTGTTGTACCGTTTTATCTAATATACTCTTTTTATTTAATATTAATAGCTACACTTTTATTTTTGGATTATTCTATATTAATAGTAACACCACATAAATAATTATTTATACTTTTTCATTTAAAAAAATATACTATCTCATAGCTATAAGCAAAAGTAATTAGGGTTGACTTTTTTTGTCCGTCCAATATATATAAAAATTATGAAAAAATAACTAAAATAAAATTTAACTATTAAAATTATTAAAAAATAACTAAATTAAATTTAACTATTAGATTTTATTTTAGTTATTTTTTCATGATTTTTTTCATTTTCATGTTCTTTTTTAAATACCACTCTCAACTACTTACTTTATTAATTTAAATATATATTTTTACTCAATAACATTATATTTTCCAAATCTTCGTGTTCGATCATCTGTGATTATTATCACGGGAGGAAAGAGTACGTACTTACATGTCTAGATGTCTTTTTTTATTTTATTAGTAGAACTCATATAAATTGACCGTTGTTAAAGGCATCTTTTATAGTAGTGATTAGAGCAATACTATCGCATGCTTCTTTCAATAAAATAATTCGAAGTGCTATAACGATTCTAAAAAGTGATAAGGGTAGTAACACACCAAACTTAGCATTAGATAGACTGACTTAAACAAATAAATTTATCTGTTAATCTTTTTTTTTTGTGTGTGTGTGTAAAGTCGAGGTTTTATATGCATGAAGTCTGTTACTGTCTAAGTCTATATATGTTGTCCAAAAATACGATTTGAAATTTCTGCCTATGGTTCTGTAGTTTTTCAAATAATCAAAAACATTTTATCTCTTAAATAATTTAATGGATGTTGTTGGCTCCCATAATGCATGCTTCATCTACCGACAACTAATTTCTTGTCTTTTACACACACACATACATATATACACATATATATATATATATATAATATAATATAATATAATATAGTTGGGTGGTATAATATTTAACATATATAGGAATATAATATATTGTACGTAATAATTTACTAACATTTGATTTATTCAGATTCTTTAAATTATAATTTTATTTTATTTTATTCACTTATATTTTAAATTTTATTTACAAACTAAAATTATTTTACTTTGCGGTGCAGTTCGTTAATCTTATAGATGACTTGCCGAGTATAGATGTGAGGACAAATACAGTGCGATGACCATTACATCAATCAGGGACCTACACCTCTGACTTGACATATACTCTTTTCCGCTCGGAGGGTCCCAAGGTGCCGTGGGCTGTCCTTTTGACCGGTATAGGACGTATCCCACGACATTATTTCATTATTTGGATGGGTATCCGAGGTCGACTGCCGACTCGGGATAAGTGTTGGATTGGTCGGGGGATACATCGCGTGTGCTATGTGGAGGAGCAAGCGCAGAGACACACTCTCACATTTTCTTTGATTGCGCCTTCTCATAGGATGGCTACAGGTGGAGGTGAAATTCTTTTGGCCACGTGGTGATTGGCATAATGCTGTCTTACGTGCTGCTAGTCGGTGGCGTGGGAAACACTAGATATCTTGCGCCTATCGGTTACTTTTCGCTGCTCTGATCTATTTTATTTGACTCGAGGAGAACAGACGCGTTCGGTGTCGTCTGGAGTGGAGGCTTCTCAGACGATTTCTATCATACGAGGGTGGATACTATCTTTACGATTTCCTAACTCGTGCCTCTGAAGAGGGTTTGACATATTGCATGGTGATTGTGTTTGTTCTTTTTTTGCTATATGTTTTAGTTGACTTGTTGGAGAGTTAGCTTGTTAGCTCGGTGAGATTTTTATTCCCTATGCTCTGCACTATATCATACACTTTTTTTTTTCTATTTGATTGATTTTACAAAAAAACATTTTTTTTATTTTATTTATCATAACAAAATTATATCAACTTTTTTGAGAAAAAGTAAGTATTTTCTTTTGATGTATATATAAATAAAATAAAAATGTATATAATGACATCGTTTACAAAAATTACAATTTTGTACTCATTTAAATTGTTAAATGTGTATAGTATTAATTGATATGTATAAACTATTTTTTATCGAATAAATGATACGACACAAATTTGTATTTAAAGTACATCATCGGATATGATCTAAAATCCGCCATCATATGATCGAAGAAATGATCGGGTCTTTGATTGTGTGACACCGAGCCTTTTGAGAAATAATGATGGCGCAAATCCGGAAGGGGAAAAGTAACATTTGCTTTAGTCTTCTATGTGTATTTAAATAGAGATTATGAATATATATTTATAATATTTGGTAGTTATAAAATAAACTAATTATAGTACAGTATATTATAAGATCAAAGAGAGCTAGATAGGCATTATGAGATTGGCCTTATAATGGAAGCAAATGCAAATACTATAATAGTTTGATAATCTTTTTTGGTTAACTATTTTTTTATTTAATCACTTACGAAAAATAATTTATAGCCAATTATAATATTTTATACTATGTTTGGTTCATTTGATAAATTTTGCACTTAAAAATTTGATTACAAAAAATTTATTCTAATTTACCAAGTACAACATGTAAATTACAAACGCTTAAATTTCAATGCACAAATAATTACCAACCATTATTAATTTTTAATTTGAAATTAAATAAACATAATATTTTTAGTGTTAATAATTTAAAAGGGGTTAAAAAATGCAAATACAACATTCATTGTTAAATAATGTAAAAGTTGTTGAAAAATGCACATACAGACATACTCACAACAGTATAACATTCATTATTAAATAATTTAAAAGTTGTTGAAAAATACACATACATAACATTCATTTACGTATTAGAATTTGTATTAGAAATTAAAGTTGAAATGAATCAAAATTTTAAAATTTTTACATAAAAATTCTCAAAAAAATTCTTAATAATATTTTAAAATTATTTTCATTTTTTGGGTCGCTGTTACTTATTTACGTTTTACTTTCTTAACCGAAATTTGACGTGACTGGTGAGTAATATCTCCCCGACGAATTTAATCAAAATGAAATTTACGTGACAGGCGAGTAATATCTTCCGGACGAATTCAAAAGGGCCGTATTATATAAATATTGACGAATTGGACAAAGGTGATGATTTAATTTGACTAAAAAATTAAATTAAATTTCACGCTATTTCGAATCCAAGTACTTTTACGTGGGGCCCATGACCACGATTCTTAGTGGGGATACATACATATGGATACACACAGATGATTTATAATATCGAACGAATAATAATAATTAAAAAAAAACTCGAAACTCAGAAAGAGTGAAAAGAACGCAGAGAGACTACTGGAATGTGAGAGAGACGGTGAGAGAGTTTGTCGTCATCTTCCTCCTATCAGGCTATCACCTATCCGTCGTCCACCGTATAACCCCCACCAGAAACCGGAGAAGCTCGCCGCTCGATTTATATTTTAATATTTATTTATTTATTTTGCTATTCCCGAGATAAAAAAGTTCAACTCAGCAGCTGCACCGCCGTAGATCTATGAACCCCTCATCAGGTACCTTAATTTATTTTATCGCATTTTCCTTGCGTTTTATTCAGTGAATAATGTTTTGTTGCTCGAGCTCCTTCTGCAAATATAAGCGGTTCCGATTGATTCTCTGATTTTAATTTTCTATTTTCTGGAAAAAGATAAACTAGAAATGGTGTAAAAAAAACCCAAATAATATGATGTTTGATTGAAGGCTGCTGTTAGTTGTTGTCTCAGATTCACTGTTGACAGATTGAATTAGGGATTCTGCAAATATTACAGAAAAAAATTTAAAAAAGAAAAGAAAAAAGAAAGAGTGATTCAAGTGGAGTAGTGTTGTTTTTCTATTGCTCATAATATTGCCCCTGATTACGGCTGGCAGGTACAATGGAGAATGCGATTTTCGTAAAACTAGCATAAGTAAGCAATGGGTTCGTTTCGTGAGAACTGTGAAATAACTGAGGAAAAAGACGAGCAGAGAACGAGCTGGCAAAAGCGTAACGATAAACCTCCTTTCCCGAAAAAGGGATACAACAAATCTTTACAAGATGATATCAACAAGCTTTTTGAATCCGTCAATCTCAGGTCTTCCAAAAGTGTTGACCTCTCGGACGCACGGAGAAATAACTCGAAGAGGCCAATGCGGGCCGGCAATGGTACCAATTCACCGGTGATCGGGTTCTCTGAGCCCGTCTCTCTAAAACAGGCTCTCAGAGGTCTGTGCATTTCCCAAGCAGCAGAAATGGCTACTATAAAACGGATGTCGTTGCCGGCTTCTCCTAGAGTCTCAGAGGCTGGAAAATTCAGAAACGTCCACAGCTCCATTTTGGCCGAAACCAGTGAATCGGGCTGTTCTTCGAATGACAGCAGGGGACGGAAAATTGAAATATCGTTGGTGCAGGAAGAGAATAGCTCGAGTTCTTCTTCACATATGGTGTCCAGCTTGGTTAGACCGGTTGTCGAAAAATTAGAACATAACAGTTCTGGTGATGCTGGAATAGCTATCGATAGATGTTCTGCCAAAAGGCTGCCAACAGAGTCTGTTTTGCAAAACGAGATTAAAAAATCGCCAGAATTTGACGTGCAGTTAGCTTCTCCTCCCCCTCATGATAATGCCCGTGATGATATTCCGAAGCAAGAACAAAAAATATCTGGTTCGGTAGAGATCGAAAAACCAGCACCAAAGCTACTAAGACGAAAAAAATCATCGAGTGTGGTAAAAGGGAATAAAGAAGGGAAACATTCAATAAAAAGAACGTCCCGGGCAGTCAAACCAGTAATCATAAACAAGAATCTTGTTATAAGGAAACCGAAGAAGGTGGCCATGCCAAAGGATTTAAATGTCGTTCAGGATGACAGATCTGAGCCATTGATCTGCCATAAGTGTCAGTGCTCTTTGAAAGAAACAGTCGAAAAAGAAACTCCTGTTGTCAAAATTAAGCCTGATATCTCTCAAAGCTCGAAAAGCAGTATCTGCGAGTTTAGCAGTAGCACTACCACTAGCCTAAGTGACGAAAGCAACATGAGCGGGTTGAATTGCGGAAATAGTAGGCCCCACATGTCGAAGGACGCGAGGTGGGAGGCGATAAGTCTTGTGAGGAAGCAGTATGGTTTTCTTGGGTTGAGTCATTTTAATTTATTGAAGAAACTTGGGTCAGGAGATATTGGCACGGTTTATCTTGCGGAACTGGTGGGGACGGGTTGCCCATTTGCGATTAAGGTGATGGATAACGAGTTCTTGGGGAAAAGGAAGAAGATGGGTAGGGCCCAGACGGAGAGAGAGATTCTTAGGATGCTGGATCACCCATTTCTTCCGACACTTTATGCTCAGTTCACATCGGATAATTTATCGTGTTTGGTAATGGAGTTTTGTCCCGGTGGGGATTTACATGTTCTCCGGCAGAAGCAGCCCGCACGGTATTTTCCGGAGTACGCGGCAAGGTATGGACTCTATGATCCTCTACTATAGGTTCATTAGAAAATGTTTCAAATACGAAATACCCACCCAGAAAGAATGTGGTAAGTTTAGGGTTTATGTGACTTAAGTTGATTTACGATATCCTGATGGATTTGATCTGAGGAAAACGAGGAATGTGCCCGACATTAAGTAACTTATAATTGAGTGTATGCTAAAAGTTATCAGATGAAATGATTTATTTTAAAGGATTC
This sequence comes from Euphrasia confusa, assembly GCA_954870475.1. NCBI lineage: Eukaryota > Viridiplantae > Streptophyta > Magnoliopsida > Lamiales > Orobanchaceae > Euphrasia > Euphrasia confusa. Next base: position 38,397,683 of record OX940954.1, read on the forward strand.
AAAATTGAAGTTCGAGAGTTATTTGGTACAACTGAACAAGTTATAATTATTCTAGTGGATTCCTTCATATTCTGAAAAGTACAGCTGTAGTATTTGTAACAAGTATTGATTCTGGCTTGGTATTTTGTCGTATGTGAAGTTCTACTGGCTGCCCAAACTATATCACCGTAGTATTCATGGTTAAACAACTTTTTTTTTTTAAATTGGAAAATCAGCTAAAAAACTTCAAGTTAGTAATGAAGTATAGTATAATATAATTGTGCTTTTATCCTTTGAAGTTGTGTAGTTTTACATGGGCACGTCTTTTATTTGACAATTCTTTAAAACTTCTGTCTATTGTTACATTAAGCTGATCAGTTGCTATGTCTCTGTGATAATATGGTTTAATAAAGAAAAAAAAATCAAGTATAGTTAGATTTAATAAATGCTTATCTTGATTTTTCAAGTAAAAATATGTAATGGCTGAATTGAAAAATTATTCTGATTTTGGAACTGATCTAGATTGATCCTTATCTATATTTGACTGTATATAACCCAGTTACGATAGAAAAAAGTTTAAAAAAATGATCAAGAACTAGTAAATTATATGGTTAGGTTTCGAAGAAACTAGAGAAACCTTTTGAATCATTACTTTAGGAGCAGAATACTCTCTTGGAGTGAGTCGTCCTTAATTTTGTTTGCCTTCACCAAAACTGGATACGATCGTTCAAGCGTGGTGAACTTATTGATCCCGACACATTGTTTTTACGAAATTTACTCCCTTCAGTTATCTATGTTGTTATAGCATTTTTGGTCATTCACTTTCCTTTTCTTGATTCATGTGCACAATCCAAAAACAACAATCATTGTGAATCAGAGGTTGTTTAATAACATTACATACTATGTTCAGTATTCATTAACTGGAATTCAACCTAACATTCGACTGTTGCAGATTTTACGTTGCTGAGGTCCTTCTGGCACTCGAATACCTCCACATGCTTGGGATTGTGTATCGAGACCTCAAGCCCGAAAACATCCTCGTTCGAGAAGACGGCCACATCATGCTAACAGACTTCGACCTGTCCCTCAGATGCTCCGTCAACCCGACTCTCGTCAAATCATCTTCCCCGTCAGCAATCGAGCCACCCAGGATCTCGGGCCCGTGCACCGGATCCAGCTGCATCGACCCATTCTGTGCCGGGCCTTCGTGCAAGATGTCCTGCTTCAGCCCGAGGCTCCTGCACTCAACAGCAGCAGCAAGAGCAAGAAAGCGAAAAGAAGCCGAAACAATCGCAGCTGCCCGATCGCTTCCTCAGCTCGTGGCCGAGCCAACCGAGGCTCGATCAAACTCTTTCGTCGGGACCCACGAGTATTTGGCTCCGGAGATCATCAAAGGGGAAGGGCACGGGAGCGCAGTGGATTGGTGGACCCTCGGTGTTTTCCTGTACGAGCTTCTTTACGGGAAAACACCTTTTAAGGGTGCAGATAATGACGAGACGTTATCGAACGTGGTGGTGAAGGAACTGAGGTTTCCAAATACTCCGATCGTGAGTTTCCAGGCGAGGGATTTGATCCGAGGGTTGTTAGCGAAAGATCCGGCGAGCAGGGTGGGGATAGAGACGGGGGCGGCGGAGATCAAACGACACCCGTTTTTCGAAGGATTGAATTGGGCCCTCATACGGTGTGGGTCCCCACCGCAGGTTCCTGAGGTTTGTGACGTGGAGAGTTTGAAGATGGGGTTGGGCGAGAAAGGGAAGGGGTTTCTGGGTTGTGGGGGTGATGAGGAGCGCGTGGAGTTCCAGCTGTTTTAGGACAAAGGGTGTAAGTTCATTTGGAATAAAATGTTGTAGCTATATATCCCACTTTGTAGCCTGTTAGGGTATTATTCTATGTGTATCCAACTTACAAAGATTATCTATATATGAAGATGAGAACATCCAGCACCCATTTCCTGTGCATAATTGTTGATAGGTTTTACAAGGATTTTTGTTTTTTGTGGTACAGTATAATTTATGTTCATATTAGTGTTCAAATGATGTGACGTTTCTTATTGTTTGAACAAGTACAGGAATTGAATGTGTCATGAATTCCTTGCAATAACTTTGAGAAGGACGGGACCAATCGCTATCCAGTAGTATTACTTTATGTACGATTTGAACAAGTACAGTACTTATTTTTCAACTAATTATTCACACTTAAAAAAAATTATTTTTCAATTAAAAATATTATTTTATTCTTATTTTTTTTTATTACTTTTCAAATTTTACTCACTGTTACTTTATTTTTAACTTAAAATTACATTTTTACCTTTTATTTTTTAGTAAAAAAATAACATTTTTTTCTTAATTTAATATATAGTTAGGACGGAACTCGTATATTTATCGATCGATCGAAATGTTGTTGTGAGTTCATAGTTAAGGTTGTGGGCTGGATATGGTATCTTTAAATCCAGTGAAATCGCAACAGATCGACGGTTGGATCGGATGTACGGATGACAACGACAGACAGCCGAGCCGTGAATAAAAAAGGGCGACAGATGTGGCGTCGTTAAAGTTGGAGACCAACTTTCATTATAGGAGAGAGCGATAGATTAATGAAGGTGGATATTAGGTCTATAGGCATGAGGCATGCACGAGGAAATAATGTGCACAGCTCAGCTCCTCAAAACACACAATTATTGATACCCAACAAGAAAAACCTTTACCTATCTTTTCATACGGATCGATCGATCGATCGATCGAGATTCCAGAATCAATCAAAACCGGCGGCGCCACCTATACCCCTCCATCTCCCACAACTGTATAATTAATTGCCCCAATTCAAAACCCTAATTGCGACCTTGCTTGTAGTATATATATTGGGATAGGGGATACGAATATCGCCTAATTAATCCGAACAATATGAATCTGCAGAGTAAAGAGACGAGGAAGGAGAAAGCGGTTGTTACTTACGAGGACTGCCGGAAGAACCACGCGGCGGGCATCGGGAAGTACGCCGTCGACGGCTGCTGCGAATTCATGGCGGCGGGGGGAGAAGGCAGCGCCGCTGCCCTCAGGTGCGCCGCGTGCAATTGCCACCGGAGTTTTCACAGGAAGGTGGTCCGCTAGCTATAGGACTTTGATTGATTGATTTCATTACTTCCCGCCATTGCTAGCTCCATCAGCTGCTCTGAATTTAATTAATTGATTAATTCGGGATTTTATCGATCTTTGCTTGCTTGTATTTTTACACTATTATTTATTTACTTATTTATTTTTAAGTTGTAACCCGACCAAATGCCAAAAAAATAATACTAGTAATTGTAAAACTACTTATAATGTTGGGGCGGCTGAACAAAAACTCCTACATGTTCGACTAGTCGTTCCGGGAATGCTGATTGTGATATATCTTCATGTCGATGGAAAACCATGTGGAGATCCTCTCTCAGAAAACCATGTCCGATAGTCAGTATTTTTTTTATAGAAATTCTCAACTGACTAAAAAAAAATGTAAATAAAAAATATTTTATATTTTTATTTACACTTCTCTCACTCCCTTACACAAAATTTAAATGCAAATTACAGTGACCATACTACCCCCAAGTCCCCAACCCCAAACGACCAGACTCGACCCAAGTCTCACAGTAATGGCGTCCACGCGACAAGACCAGTATTCCGATGAGCTCGTCACTCTTATATGCGCCGAATCCAACGGTCTGGATGAAACCCCCGATGAGATTATACTTTCAACGGTTGAGATCAGAAGCTGGGACTTGCCGTCAATTCTCGCTCACAAGCTCCTCAGAATCGAAGCCGATCCGAGCAGGTAAATGAAATCAGCTCAATTCCATCTCTACCTGAATCGGACGGTCTGCGTAAAAGCTTTCCTTAAATGATTTGTTCTAAACACACAGGCTGATTGAAGAATCCTCGTATTTTCGTGGCCTCCTTAGTGGAAGTTTTAGGTATATGATTTTGTTTTATGACTTTGTGCGTTTCTTGTTTCCTTGAAGCATTTTTTTTTTCTGATTTTTTTTCAATGTTGTTTTGCAGTGAATCTAGGCTTAGTTCTATATCAGTGTATTGGGACCTGGAATCGATTGTGAGTGTATTAAGGGTTATATATGGGTGCCAGGTGAAATTGTCTACGTATAACTTTATTCATCTGAATGAGGTGTAGTTTTGCTCCTTTGTTTCTTAGTTAATAGATCATTCTTAAATAGAATTTCTGAGAAATGCTTTGATATAATGATATGTTCTCAGGCAGCATTGTTTTTCGGGGTGGATACACTTCTCTCTAAATGTCGAGTTTGGTTGGATGAAGTGACTTCATTCAGGGTTGGCCAAGAACCACAATTATGTCTAGATAGCTTGATTCGAATATGGGAGCACGGTCTAGAGCATGGTAAGGTTCTCCATTTGTTCCTAGAATTATGATCTTTTACATAATTTTCTTTTAATGTTGATAATATGGAATCCGGCCTTATAGATGGAAGTGGAATATATTGCAGCAGATGATTATATTGTACATCTCTGTACAAGTTATTTGGCCAGGAACTTTGTAAGTGCATCCATTACATAGTAAAAGTCTGGGGATCTTTTTTTATTTTTTGTAATCAATTACTTATTAGTTATTACACTTTATATTACAGATGTGGTCGTTAACATCCAACTCTTACTCTGGTATCCCAAAAACACTACTCTGTTCCTGTATCCAGCATCCTGATTTGACTGTAGACAGGTTGAAAATAGTTTTTACTATTTTTACTGCTTGCAATAAGCATTCCTCTTTGGTGATATTCTTGATTGCCTTCACAGTGAGAAGTGTCTTTGTGATGCAATTATACTTTGGATCTCGGGAAAGACTGCTATGTCAGAGGGCTGGAGTAGCAATGATTTATGTAGCAAGGTATGAGTGAGGTGTCTGTTGGGGGAAATCAAGCCACGTATCGGCTTTGCTCGCTCAAACAGTGTAAAAATATAGCATGAAATTTTACAATGTAAAAAATGTCTTAGTTTCGTCTTCGTTTAAAAACAAAATCCCCGGCCCACTCAACTACCTGGTCCTGGCTCCGCAATTGCATTGATCATTATAGAATGGAATCTTATCAGTGTATGCAATTAACCATCATACCATATTGGAAAATCCGATGAATAGACTAGGGATCTGGTGTACTTGTATATTTGAGGATATGAATTAAGAGTTGAGTATGGGTAATGCAAAATCTTAGTCCTTGGAAAACCAAGTTGAATAAATATCTAGTATAGAGGAGGAAGCCGTGTGAATAGATGTACCATAAATAGATCTTTCCACCTGTTTGTTGATAAAATTTGATCTTTCTAATTTAATTAGTACATCAATTTGTATTGAACAGATATGTACAAGTCTTCTGCCATTGTGGTTTGCTGCTGGTATGCTCTTTATCTATCTAGCTTGTCTATAAATTATATCTTATTTCTTAATTCATTTTTTTATAATATGTTAGGAAAACGAAGGTGCCATGTCTTTTCAAAGTTGGCTGATGAAGCAACCTGTGCTATTGTTAGTCTAACAAGACATCCATGTACGAGTTCTCCAGGCATCTCTAAAGGAGGCAACTCTAGTCACCTAAGACTCCGGTTAACAAAATATACACAGGTTTTGATAGCGTAACTTCTAGCGTTTTTTCAACCTTAATTGCTGACGATGTTGATCGAAGAAACTGAGGCTTCTAGACATTTGTCTCAAAGATTCTCTTTTAATTCTCATCAATTAGCATTAAATTTTAACTACTTATTCTGTGAGTGTTTTTAATCCAAAGAGTCCTGAAAGAATGAATATATCTTAAGTTACATAATTACAGGTTTTCATCCTTAATTCTTCATTTTCTTCCTAATAATTAAATTAAAGTACAAGATCATTCACTCTCTCTCCTAATTATCTCCTTCGTGTATTGTCATCCTTTCATGTAATGCAAATGTTGGTCATTTACTTTGGGATATTTTCAAAAGCTCTGTAGTATGGTTGCCATAAAATTGTTTCTTTCTTATAAATATGTTCTCGCATAGTCAAACTCAATTTCCTTTAGCTAAAAACTTCTTTTATTCAACTCCTCAGAAAGTGGATGTCTCCGGTTGCCCTCAGTTAACTACAGGACTATTGAAGCAGTCTTCTGTTGTATATGCAAATGGTGTTGAGGATGGTTCTCAGATCTCACAGACCCTAGTACAGGAGTCAACTTTTGACGCAGTGCAGGAGTTGGACATTTCCAATTGTCCGTCTTTACCCCTGGAGCCAGCAATTGATTGTTTTAGCAAGTTATTTCCGTCATTAACATCATTAAGGGCTGCTTATTCTTTAAATTTCAGGACGAAAAGACTGGGTCAATTGGTGAAGAAACTCCCTTTATTGTCAAATATTGACCTGACCATGGATAGTAGCCCTATTATACCTGCACATGTAACCATAACATCATCCTCATCGGTCCTGAAAAGATCAACAGAATCATATGATATATATAACTGCCATAGTACTGCTGCTTCATCACTGTCCTATATATCCACACCCTTGGCATTAAATATTATTAAACTCACTTTGGAGGGCCGGACTGATATAAGTGGTAAGATATATTTCTGACCACCATACCCCGCCCCAATCCTCTGGAATTAAGGTTTAGATATAAATACTTGTGTTGTGATTGGATGCCATTTCATTATGGAAATTTCGGACATGAGACAGAATGGTTAGATTGTTTTTTGGAAGAAGAATGGGATTTTTTTGTAGCGGTTGGATATGAGCTGATATGCTGAAAATGTAATAATTAAAGTTGATTTAATAAAAAACAGCAAAATAATGATCATATATGATTGTTAGTTAGAGATATGTGAGTGGATGAATAATGAAATTTATAATGATTGGTTATTAAGTTGTTGAAAATTAAAATAGGTTGAAGTGATTGTTGAGAGAGAAATGAAAGTGAGTATGTAGTGTAAGTTTAGACATCATTTAAAAGTCTCCAAGAATTTCAACTTAATTTTATTTGTTTGAATTAAATAATAATCCAATACCAAATTCCACCTTAAAAGTTTCGTAGATTTGGAGGTATATTCTTAGAATTGTCGTGTGATATACAAATTTTTTAACTTGGAAGCCCATCAATGTTAAATCAGTAATTTCATTGTGTTACAGATTCTGATCTCTTTGCCATCTCCGAAGTCTGTCGCTATTTGTGTTATGTTAACATTAAAGGTTGCACGTCAGTTACAGATCAAGGTATATCAGCAATGATTCTAAATTGCGAAAATCTACATTCAGTTTTGGCGTGTGATACTTCTTTCGGGAACAATTCAGTTCTGGCACTTTGCTCGGGTAATTCCAGTGGGTCACGACAAAGTGAAAAGAACTCTCAGTTGATGGGTTACAAACTCCAAACATTCCACGTTGGTGGCTGCCATGGTATATTATGTTTACTTCTCCCCTTGTTCAATTATCTGAAGTGTTATGTGTATGATACTCTCCTCGAGTCTTGGATTAAGATTCCTTATCTTATCCTGAATCCTGATATATGTTTCATAGATTTACATAAAACATGCAATAAACATGAGAATATTTTATGAATGTGTTTTCCCTCGAGCTTCATTTGCATATTATTTCAAACTCTCCGATATTCCAACTAATTATAACGACAAACATATTTAACGGGAAGTTTACAATACATTTTACATCATGGTCAACTCAAAAGGATTATTTTTCCATGTGAGTTGATGCATCAAGGTCCATAATGACATACAGTGGACCTGGATGTAATTTAATATGTATCTAAAAGTTTTCTAAATACTACTCGTTTGCTCTTTCCAGGGATAACAGAAAAGAATATGTCTGAGCTTATGTCCAAAGCAGATCGTTTGAGGAGTCTCTGCTTAAGAGAAATTCAAGTTGTTGATGATGCTCTTTATAGGTTATCAGGATCCTCTTTGGAGATGCTTGATGTTTCTGACACCAAGGTTTTTCCTGACACTGATCTTAATATGAATAATATTTTTCATAAACCGATCGGAGAAATCTGGTTTGAGAACATGAAATTAATTAATTTTACTTGCCTTTGTCTTCAATGCTATGTGTCAAGTGTCAATTGTCATACACGAGCTTTTTGAAATTCAAATCTAATCAAAAAATGTTGGCTTGTGAAACGTCAGGTCTCCTCTGCTGCTTTATCTCATGTTATCCATAGAAATACCGGTTTAAAATCTTTGAAAACAAGAGGTTGTAGACATCTTTTACAACCGGAAAGTAAAAATAATCCAGAAGAGTTGTACTCTGTGCTTGGCAATCTGTGCATACTGGAGGAGATTGAACTTGGATGGGGATTTTCGTTTCTCTCTCTTGGAACCCTTAAACAAGCAATCAGAACATTAAGAACATTAGTTGTTGGTTTAGGTGGATCCTTAGGCCCTGATGGATTGGAACTGTTACCCACTATTTGTCCAATGCTGGAGACATTGATTTTGTATTTTCAGGTAATTTTACTGCTGTGTAATTTATCTCTCTGATGGTCATAGACGAGTAATAATAGGAAAATAGGCGTGCTTATAAAATGTTTGATTTTTCACTTTTTGAAAGATTTATTGATATCGCTTGTCATCTGAAAGATAATTCTCAGTGAAAGTTATTATCAATTGAAGCCCCTAGTTAATCTGTATTTAATTAGTGGGGTTGTTGCTGTTTAACTAGTTATGTACTATGTTCTCAGGTGATATCAAATTCTGCAATAATCAGCTTAATTACGAATTTGCCACACTTGCGATTTTTGGCTCTCTGCCATTGCCTTGGAGATATTTCCTCATTGAGTTTTGAATCCCCGATGCTGAATTTAAGAAACTTGAAACTTGAACGAGTTGCACCATGGATGACTAATGAAGATTTGGCTAATCTGGCGGATAATTGCATCAATTTGGTTGAGCTTTCGCTGTTAGGATGCACATTGCTTGATTCTGGTGAGTGTCGTGATTTCGGAGATTAACAAAATTCTTCTTGCAAATATATAAATTTATAATGAAAGTTCTTTCCTGCTTCTGTAACGTTTAGAAGCACAAGCAATAATTTCAAGAGGTTGGCCAGGGTTGACATATCTTCATCTTGAGGTTTGTTTCACATTATTTCAGCTTAGAGCTTCCTGTGTTCTTCCAGATTCTCAGCATACTGTTATTTATTTGCTTGACAGGAATGTGGGGAAATTACTGCCAATGGTGTAACATCTATTTTAGAATGCTATGCCCTTGAAGATCTTTTACTACGCCACACTGTTAGTACGAACGACTTCTCTGATACTTAAGTTTCCAGTTCCGATTATGATTCTAGAATTATATATTAAAATTGCAGGGGGCTGGAATTTCAAGAGAGTTCATCATTTATGCCGCCTCTGAGGTAAACATTTGCTATACTGGTAGAATTTATGTATATTGGTACTTGAGCTTGCGAAATACTTGAACAGAAGAAAATATGTGTTCAATTTATGGTGCTTCTATGATGACTGCAGTTGCCAATGCTTCGAAAAATCTCGCTCGATATGTGTGATGCAAGGGAGGGTGATTTTGACATTCCAAGTGTAAGTTTCAATTTTGTATCCCCTGAGCCTACAATTACGAATTCCCCTCTGCAGGGGGGTGGATTTATCAATAAACATTGTTTATTGATATGTAGCCAGTTTCTATGTATAATATGAAGGGGAATTACAAAAAGTACCCTTGAAGTTTTACCTTATTCCAAAAAAACCCAGTAAATTCTCAAAATTACAAAGTTACCCATGATATTTTATTGTCATACTTGATAAATACAAAACATTACAGTTTTTGAAACAGTTTTGGGGGTACATTTTTTTGTAATTGCCCCTATAAGTGTATGAATACATTGTTAAAATTTCAAGAATCTTATTTGCACGTAAACCACCCAGAGTTTTTTTGTCAGTGACATGATTGCAGTCTACTTCTGCAAATGCCTTGTCATTCATTAGAAGAAATAACAACTTAAATGTAGCAAGCGTTTCTTTAACTGAGATCAATCTTCTTCAGTTTGCTAACAAGCACTTTCTGAGTACGGTAAAGATCGCGAGGTGTAAGCTTATAAAGAGCGCTTTAGATCTGCATAACTTTGAGGCTCGAAGAACACCAACGCATAGGGAGACCTTGGTGCTCGTCTGGAACAGTGAAAAACATGTCAGGACATTGGTGAAGGAAAGATTATAGTAGTAAGTTAGTTTGATATGTGGGTATTTTTTTTACTATTCAACAGTGTAGAACCAAGGCCAAGTTAAAGATAAAAAGGAAGCAATATCTGTATTGTTCATTTGTATATTGTCAGGCCAAGTTTGATACTACTGTATGTGTTTTTTTTTTTTTTTTTTACTTTATAATATATTTGTTTTTTAATAGAAAACTCCGTATTATTTGATGTTTATTTTTGTACTCTGTAATTATTATTTGTGTTATAATAATAAATTTATATTTGTAAATAGTACTACGTAATATAATATATTTGAATATTGAAACGAATGTTCAATGTTATATGAATATGAATCAAAATTAATATTCTAATGAATACTTAAATATTCCGATGTTCAATATCAAATGAATATGAATCAAAATTTAATATGCGAAATATTTATCTTAGTAAATAAATACTCCGTATAACTATTTTTCAACTTTAAAATATATATATTTTTTTTTTTACTTTTTACGAATAACTATTTTATTTTTAATTTTTTAATAAAAAAACCCCATTTTTCTTGGGATGACAAATTTTAAATTTTAGTGTTTAGGGCAAAACTCCAATTTTCTTTCAGTCACCCTTTTGCGCGATTCACATCAACTCACTCGCATAGCTTCCGCCGTCGTCTGCTGTACAGTCTCAGTGTGCAGTCCGCGGTACGTGCTTTTTTCAGTTATTTTTTAATTACTAAAAATGTGATTACTAATAATGTAGTTGGAATATTTGCTGTTAATTATTACGTTTATTTTTTACATAATATTAAGTAGTTTCATAGTTAATGGAATGTAGTTGGATGCTTTGTACTCCAGTAGTTTATAAAGTTTTTAATTGTTCATATAATGAATTAAAGTTTGAATTTTTATTTTATTTTATTTTATTCCATTTGTTTTTAGTTCACATTCTTGTCATGGATGAAGATAGCAATGAAGAGTCGTATGATCCGAATGACCCAGTATGGAAATATTGCCAGGTAGTTTACCCGAGAGATATAAATGATCCAGATCCGGAATCCCCTCGTCGGAAAACCCCAAATGTGGGTAATAAAAACGTAGCGTATGATCTCGAACCCCTCCAAAAGAAGCCGAGGCTAGAAGACAATTTCAGCACTTTAGGAAACGACATACGAGCAGCTAGAGACGAGGCCCGCACGAAGGAGTTGTGGGAAAAAGCGACCAGTTGCTTGTCGCAGTGGTTTTTCGAAGCCGGGATACCTTTTAGTGCAATTTCTAGTCCCAGCTTTCAAAAGTTGGTGGATGCTATTGGCGAATTCGGGCCAGGTGCGATAGGGCCCACTTCTGAAGAGCTTGCCGGGCCTTTGCTTAACATGGCAGTTGATGACGTGGAGAGAAAATACGTTAATCCTTGCAAGGAAGAATGGGCGGTCCATGGCTGTACTCTGATGGTTGATAGTTGGACGGGTGAAGACGATAGTGGGGAACGTGAGAGAACGCTTCTTAATTTCTTGGTGAACTCTCCCAAAGGTTCGGTTTACATTCAGTCGGTCGATGCTTCTGATTATGGAGATAATGGAAACAAGCTGTTTGAGGTTATTGATAGATTCGTGGAGGATGTGGGTGAGTCGAAAGTCGTTCAGGTCATCACTGATAATTCCAGAGCCATGGCGCTTGCCGGTAAGAAGGCACTGGATATTATTATTCCGTTGTTTAATTAGATAGTATTTTAATTCATCGCAGCTTTTACCTATTTTTGTAGGAACATTATTGGAAACGAAAAGGCCAAACTTGTATTGGACTCCTTGTGTTTCTCGCTGCGTGTATTCAATCTTGGAAGATATCAGTAAAATTCCCTGTTTCGAAGCTTTACTAAAGAGGGTAGAAAGTGTGATTTCCTACATGTACACTCGCCCTCGTGTGGTGAATATGCTGAGGCAACTCACGGGCCAAGAGGATCTTGTTCGGCCTGGCATAGCAACCCTTGCCACTGCATTTCTCACGCTCGAAAGGGTGGTTTCGCTGAGGCGGAAGCTGTGCTATATGGTAATTTCACAAGAATGGGAAGAGAGTAAATGGTTCAAAGAAGCACGTGGGGAGATGATTATGAAAACCATCCTGTCGACTCGGTTTTGGGATAATGTTGAGAAAATGCTTAAGATATATAGGCCTTTAATCCGTGTTTGGAGACTGGTGGACGGCGAAAAAAGGCCTTCCATGGGATATATTTACGACGCCATGTCTAAGGCGAAAGAAGCAATCAGGGACGGTTGTAATGGAAAAGAGAAGAGATATAAAGAAGCATGGGAGATTATTGATAAGAGATGGGATTGCATTAAGCCTTTGCATGGATCGGGCCATTATTTGAATCCGTTGTTCTTTGATAGATACAAGGATGGAATGATTATTCCTGAGGAAGTGGCGGATGGTTTCGTTTCATCAGTCGAGAGATTGGTGTTGGATCATGACGAGCAAGAAAAAATCACTACTCAAGTTTGTATATATCGAAGGGCAGAAGGGTTGTTTGGGAAGAATATAGCAATTAGACAAAGGTCTACACTATCTCCGGTCGAGTGGTGGCAAACCTTTGGAGCCAAGACTCCCGAATTGCAAAAGTTTGCCATAAAAGTGCTGAGCCTCACTTGTAGCGCTGTCGGGTCTGAGCGCGATTGGAGCATTTTCAAACATGTATGTATATATATATATTCTAGAATTTTAGCATGTGGCTATCTAATTTACTGAGCTGATGGTGTTGATTATAAATTTATGCAGATTCACAAAAGGAGAAATAGGCTTGCTCAAAGGTGTTGGAAGAAGAGGTTGTATGTGAAATACAATCAGGCTTTGAAACTTCGATTTAAAGGACGTGATCGGCTTTATGCCATGAAAGATATCGATGATCTTGATAACGAATGGTTGGTAGGTAACATGCATGAACTGAGTGATTCAGGAGAGTCCGTCTTTGAGGGCGGAGAGTTGACTTGGGATACTGTTGCTACCTCCATGGGAGAAGCTGATGAGCTTGGTTTGAAAATTACCAAGTCCAAAGAAATTGAAGAAGTTGGAGAAAATGAAAATGAGAAGGAAAAGGAAAATGCATCTCCCTCCTTTAGAACCTCGTTTCTCAGACTTAGAGGAGGGCAAGAAGATGAAGAGAAAGTTAATGAGAAGTATGAATGCATGATTGACGAAGTGGATGAAGATGACGAAGAAGGAAATGAAGATGACAACGATGATGATGAAGGCGGCGACGATGAAAATGATGATTAATAAATTTAATTTGCTCGTGGGTTAAAATGCTTGTTCTTTTTGTTGTTATTACTTATTAACTTGTGTAACAAGTATATTATCGTTTGTTGCTTAGACTAATTTACTAATGGCTTTTTATGGCAACAATAAATAGTACACTTGAACATGATGTTCAATTTGTACAAATGAAACTAGAGGAAATCAAACAAGTGAAATATAACTCACCAATGTTAAGAAGATAACAAATGAAAAGGAAAGAGAAAGCAAACAAAACCAATGTTAAAGAAGATGGAAACAAATAAAAGCACAACACAACACTCACAAGGTAACAAAGCTAGTTTCCGAGACACTGCCACGTGCCAATCGATAGAGAACGCTCGTCGGCGAAGGTGAATTGGAAGCCGACGATCTCAGCGCCTCAGCTAAGGGCCCACCCATAGGCGCCCCCGGATTGTTATTATTCTCCCAAGCCATGCCCCAACTCGAATGGGCCTTATTACTATTATTACTATTACTATTATTACTATTATTAGCCAAATCCGAGCTAGGTCGATCCCCAACGCCGCCAGTGCCAAGCTTCAGCCCGAAATCCGATGGTGGGTTTCCGGGCATCCAGATCGACAAGTTAGTGTCGGATGCAGCACTGCCCGATTCTTGAATCGGTTTAGGCCAATCATCGAAGAAATGTCGTAGGGTTCGACCGCTCGATTGCCCGTCGTCTTGTGGTTCGAATGGACCCCCCTTCTTTGTCTCTATTATAGAGTCACAAGCCCTTCTATAAAGAGAAATCAAGATTACAAACACATCATGGATTGCTATAGCATATAGGTAGGGTAGTGGTTGGGGTTGATTCTACGCACTTGGAAAAGTACAAAAGAAATCAGAAGAGAGGGTCCTACGAAAGAAGAGAGTGGTGGTGGGTGTGGGTCTAATCCAAACACGCTCCCTTGAGAATGGAGGACCCATTTCAACCCAATCTAACAAGAACAAAAAATTGAAAAATAAATAAAAAGTTGTTTGAGAATATGAAACCAATTGATGGGCTTAAGGTCATTTGCATATCAAGATTTAAAGCTTCTTCCTTTTGGGGAACAAGGATGCCCCTGTTTTTCTTGATCTCTAAATTCCCCAAAATTTATTGAAATTTTTTATTTGGGCCTACCTAATTAGTAATTACATAAATAAATCCGAAGAAATTATAGTTTTTGGTTTAGGTATTTCGCTCTAATCCCTAGTTTTTACGAATAAAAATGAAGTCTTGAATATATACCTTTGATTCAGATGGAGGAGATCCGATGAACGCGGCGTGGTGGTGGTAAGGGTGAAGGAATTGGTGCCGGCAGCAGGTGCCTGCTTGGCGACGGAGTAATGGGTTTTGGGGGTTTCGCCGCCGTACGGCACGGATGTGGGGGTTTCCACAGGCTTTCTTGAACGGTTCCGGCCTCTGTGCATGTGGCGCTCGCAGTATTTCTGCCCCGCCACCACGTCCCTCGAGCACCGCCACTTCTTCCCGTCGGTCCGGCGGCACCTCCCCGGCTCGGGATCCATTCCCGATCTCCCCCAGTATCCAGATTGCAGCACTGATACGATGAGGAAAGGAAACATAGTCAGATCTCAGAAAATGCCGTGCCAATAAACTGTTCGATGAAATGACTCACAGACAAAAAAAACAGGGGCAGCCGTTTATCCACTTACAAGGAGGCTGGTAGTAGGTGTAATACGGAGAAGACGGAGTATTGATGAGGCTTTTCTTGACGAGATGAAGAAGTTCAAGAGGAACAGAAGCGCCTGCTGTCATGTGCCTGAAGATCAGAGCCTGAAGCTCAAGCTCCTGCCATTGAGAGCAGCTGAAATAGCTTCCCATACCTGAAAAGACAAAAACATATTCAAGATTTGTTTTTAATTTAAGGATAAATACATAGTACAGTAGTTGTTTGTTGATAGAGAGAGGGGGTACTGGAGAATTTGTCGGCAGAGGGCGTGTTTGGATGATAATGAGATTTGGAGTAAGGTTCTGACATATTAGTGTTGGGTTCAGAGGAAAACAGAGGAAGTGCACAAGGGTGATGATCATAAGAATTTGGTTTTGGTGGTTGGTTTTGATCCTCTGCTTCTTCTTCTGCTTCTTCTTGAGCTGACTCATCCCTCCATTGCTTCAGATTGAAGTTCATGATAAAAGAAAAGGATAAGAGAGACTGTGAGTGTGTGTGTGAGAGAGAGAGAGAGAGAGAGAGAGAGAGAGTGAGATGGGATTTTTGTAGTTATGGGGTTTGGGGTTGGTTGGTCCAAGTAAATCTGTGTGTTATGAGAAAAGTTGGTAAAGGTATTCTTAGAGGGACTTCTCTATGGCCACTTCTCTTTTACTTTTAATCACCATCTTATGCTTTCATGTTTACAATTTTGTTGTTAGTATTCGAGCTCTAAGCTCACCCAATGAAAACACTAATCTCCGGCATAGATTGTGGGTGAGTATGCAAAGGTACAAGACAATAATATGGATGAAGAAGTCACCTTTAGGGAGTAATTTTGACGAATCTCGAAACTTAGTCAATCTTGGTTGTTGAAAGGTTTGAGATGTAAGCGGAGGCGAATGAAACTTTATGAGTTCGCTATAATCGTTGCATGAAGTTTAGGTGATTTGTGTAACTTTTTTGGGTTATATGATTTTTAAGTTAAAATTAAAGTAGAGATTTGTGGAGATGTTAGACTCAAATTCGAGAACGAAATCGAGCAAATGAGCAAATTGAGAAATCTGAAGAGCGTTCGTAAAAGTGTTCATTTGGACCAAACACTTGATTCGTACAAAACACTTAGAATCAAAATAACAACAACAATAATCATTCAGTTATCAATACAAGTATCATCAACTTTTTTTAAGACCTAAATTATAAGTTTCATAAAACAAATGGTGTCTTACATTACATAAAACTCTTTTTAAATATCCAAAGTTTTGAAGTATATAATTCAAATTCAAATTCATATTTACATTCCTAAAACAACAACAAAAAAAAAAAACTCAAATCTGAAGTATTAGTAGTACTTAATTAGAAGAAGAAACATATTGTAATATGGGAGCTGTTAAATGGCCAAGCCTAAAGCAAAAACCCAAAAAAACCTAGTATAAGTAATTATTTATATTAATATATATTTCATTTTATATTAATTTATTTATATAAAAATATTTTTTTAGACCGTGAGACTTTAATTACCAGTGGACAAGGTACTCGGACTCGACAGTCAAATAAACGTATGATAGAGTAGTGGGGGAAGGGTTGCAGGGGTGTGTCGCCTCTCTTAGCAGCTATAGCTTTGGGAATACAACAATAACATATAAATAAATCAGTAGAGGAAGAAGTAATTTAATACTAGTACTGTAGTATATAAAACACTATTAATAAACAAATATATTGATTTGAAATTTCTCTAAATTAGGTGTGGCTGAATTTTATTGAAAACCAATAAAATTATTGAAATTATTGTTACATAAATATTTTAATTAAATTGTGGTGTTGAAGATGACACACGTTGAACTGGAATTACTGGCTACTCTACTTGTCTTCAAAGAAGAGAAGAGAACATGACTCAGAGTCTCATGCTACCTAGCTAGTATTAATTTATTTATTTAATTAATTAATACTGTATATTACACATACCAAGATATTCTAAGTCTCACAAATAATAAAAAAATCAATTGGAGTAATTAATTAATAATATGCGTTGGGAAGGGCAAAAGCTGGTTCAATCTCTAGGTGTTATTCTCAGAGATAAAGATCCATCTCAATACATCGAACAAACAACAAAGTAGCTAGCTACGGTTTATTAATACAGTAAGTAATTATTTTTCTGGCTTCTTCACATGTTGTGCGATAAGAGTACGTAGTAGCATACGGATTGAGGGGACGGATTGAGGGGGCGTGGAGTGCTCTTTTGCACTGCACAATAACAAATGTCATCTCTAATCGTTCATTTAAGTAGATATATTTCTCCACCATTGATGTTGTAAGTATTTATTTCTTCAACTAATTAATAAAGTAATTCTACGTGGGCGGATTATGCTCTGCCCAAATACATTTATTTATTTTTAAATTTATTTTTATATAATTATAAATATACTTAGTTTAATAAATATCATAAAATACACATTTTATCTTTTATTATTATATATTAAAATGTATTTTTTCTATTCAATTATTTTTTTAATATAAATATAAAAATACGTATTATCTTTAATTTAAATTTTTTTTTTTTTTATTTTTTCGTGAAATATCTATTTTATTTAACATAACTAATTATAAGATGTCAAACAAATAATTAAAACATTACACCTATTACCTATTTAAAATAAATTTTTGAAGGGGTTCTGCACATTTAGCCGAACCCATATAAGAGCTACTACATGTTATTTTGGATTAAAACATAATGAACCGAACTAAATTCATGGGACAGAGGGAGTACATGTTATTTTGGATTAAAACATAATGAACTGAACTAAATTAAACCTTTAATAAGTTAAGTTTAATTTAATTTAATTTTAAAATATTAAAATAATAATAATAATAATAATAAAATAAACATCTGTAACTTAAGCCTTTGTTTTTGGGTGAGACGTGTTGACTCTTTCGCACATGTGTCTGCTACTCGAGCACATCTCTCGATTTACAAATTACCTGATCGAGGGACTTTGGATTGAGTGGAGACCCTCGATTTACAAACTACCTGATCGAGGGACTTTGGATTGAGTGGAGAGGAGTTTTTGGGACCATTGGCAATAATATTAACACGTTTAAAATTGATTTTTAAAGTTAAATTACAATTTTACTTATATTTTACAATTTATTAACAATTTTACTTATATTAGACCATTTATTTTTAGTTCAGTTTAGATCGATTCAATTTAGATGGTTTTAGTCCCGTTCAGATCAAAGGTCCAAACGAACATGTTCTAAATGTAATTAATAACATAAATTATTATAGATATATTATTTGATTGGTAAAAATTAATTAGTATTAAAATTAAGCGTATTAAAGAAATGAAACTACTTTATTGCTTGATGAGAAAAATACCAAAAAATATACGCGTGGCCACAACTACAACCCATCGTAACACAACAAATTAATAAAGTCGAACAAATATACCAAAAATTGTGAATAAAATTTTCATACACCAAAAATTACGTGAACTACGTGAGTTTGAAAAGCATAAACTTAAGTTATTTAATAGTTTAATTTGTTTATGATATTCGATTAAAAAAAGGCAATTAATTAATGGTATATTTAGTTAGTGATACTTATAGTTTTTTGTGAATTGAATTAAAAAAAATTAAATACCGTTAGATAAAAATTGATTTTGACTTTTATGATCGTGATTGATAATTTGACAAATTCAATCAATTGTGAGTTGTGATCGACCTTCCTCTGTTTCTCTAATTAATATCCAAGGAGATTATGGAATGAGAAAAGTCTTTCTTCTGAACCCAACCCAATCCAAATTCCCGAGAGAGAGAGCCATGGCCGACGAGAGCCAATCAATCAAAGCCAGCTGGCAAGTCAACAAAGAGCGACTAACCCTGATGCACCAGAAAATCGCGAGCACGCCGCGCCTCCTCAGCGGCTCGGCGGGGCGGAGCTCGTGCTGCATCTTCACCGTCCCCCCGACCCTGGTCGAGATCAACGGCCGATCGTACCAGCCCCACATCGTCTCGGTGGGCCCCTACCACCACGGCGAGCCCAATCTCCTGATGATCCAGGAGCACAAGTGGCGCTTCCTCGGCACCCTGCTCCGGCGGACCACGGTCCTCGGGCTCGAGGACTTGCTGCGGGCCGTGCACCCGCTCGAGGCCCGGGCCCGGGAGTGCTACTCATCGGCCCTCCACATTTCGACCGACGAGTTCATCGAGATGATGGTCCTCGACGGCTGCTTCGTCATCGAGCTCTTCCGCAAGTTCGGTGGGGCCGTCGCCTTCGAGGCCGACGACCCGCTGCTTTCGCTGTCGTGGGTTTATTCATTCTTCTTGAGGGATTTGATTCGGCTGGAGAACCAGATGCCCTTTTTCATCCTCGAGTGTTTGTTCGATTTAACCCGATTGCCCGCGGACGAATCGGGTCAGTACTTTAGCCTCTTTTGAATTGAAATTAATTGAATTGAAGTTATTAGTTTTTCAAATAATTTTTTTAAAAAATAATATAGTTAGATTTTGAAATATTTTTTGTTTAATTATATAAACATGTACTTATATTTTATGTAAAAAAAATTAAAAAATAAAATATTGAAAGTGGACGGTGATAAACATAGAGATAATCGAGCACTGAACTAAATAAGTCTGAATTGAATTGAAATAAACGGAAGTAAAGTTAAATGAAATAAAATTCAAAAGAACATAGTCTTAATTTTAGATTTTTTTTTTAAGTTTATGAAAATTTAAATTTTGTTTTATTTAACGTTTTTAATGAAATTTCACACGTTAATTATATTTGACACCTATTTAACCTATTGTTTTGTTTTATTTAATATTCAATTAATGGAGTTTCTCACAAATATTAAAATTCAATATTAAAATTAATTGAATTTATATTGTTTTTAAAAATCATGTTTTCATGACACATTTT
Organism: Euphrasia confusa; assembly: GCA_954870475.1. Lineage (NCBI taxonomy): Eukaryota > Viridiplantae > Streptophyta > Magnoliopsida > Lamiales > Orobanchaceae > Euphrasia > Euphrasia confusa. The sequence continues at coordinate 38,417,689 of OX940954.1, forward strand.
GAATTACAACGAAATTTGAGTGAACGATCAAGAATTACACTTTAGATATAATCAATATTCGAAAATTCTCTAAAAATAATTATATAAGACGCAATTCGATTTTGACTAAATCATAGTAAAGACATGTTCTTTTAGACTTAATTTCAATCCATTTTATTTCAGTTCAAATCGCTTTAGTTTAGTTTGGATTAAGTTAATTTTAAAATAAATTAAAATAAAATAAATAAAAAAATAATCTGAATCAATAAATTTTAGTATACAATCTAGTTAATATCAAAATATTATTAATATTTAATTTTTGTTTAATAATTTATAATAATAATTATTATTATTTTTATAAAAAAATAAGTTCAGTTCATTTCAGATCGTTTAAATTTAGTTCAGGGTTCAATAAAAAAGAACACTTACTAAATCAGACTATGTTACACATTTATTAAGAATATTTATTTCATGTTTTTAAACACTGGATCACTATTGTGGGACACAATTTCAATTTTATAAAATAAATATAAAAAATCAAGTTTTGTGAATCAGGTCCAACCCTTTCCAATCTGGCGCTCAAATTCTTCAACAACGCGTTCCAAAGACCGGAAGAATTCGTCGCCGGGTTCGAGAACCGAAAGGGCAAGCACTTGCTCGACCTGCTCCGACTGAGTTTCATCCCCGTCGGCTACGATTACGAAGAGCCGAAGCAGAGCAAGTACACAAACACCAACGTCATCAAGTGCATCTCCAAGCTCCGAAAAGCCGGGATCAAACTCGTCCCGGGAACCCTCGGAGAAAGCTTCCTCGTCGTCAAGTTCAAACGCGGAACAATCGAGATGCCGATGATCCCGATCGACGACTTCATGAGCTCGTTCCTCCTCAACTGCGTGGCCTACGAGCAGTGCCACAGGGACTGCTCGAAGCACATGACGACTTACGCGACTCTCTTGGACTGCCTCGTGAACACGGCAAAGGACGTCGAGTACTTGTGCGATCAGAACATAGTCGAGAACTACTTCGGGACGGATGCTGAGGTGGCGAGGTTCATCAACAACTTGGGGAAAGACGTGTCGTTCGACATCGACTTGTGTTACTTGTCGGGGCTGTTTAACGAGGTCAACCATCATTACAGGAACCATTGGTACGTTCATTGGGCGAGCTTTAAGTACACGTATTTCAGCACGCCGTGGTCGTTTATATCGGCCTTGGCCGCTTTGGTTCTGCTGGTGCTCACGGTGGCGCAGACGTTTTACACGATCTTGTCTTATGTTCGTCCGCGTTAGGGTTGGCGATTGGTACTTTCCTCTGTCTCGGATTAGTTGTCGTACTTTTTTTTGTAAAAGATTCGGTAATTGGCAGGAGTGTCAAACGGTTTGGTTAACCGATCGAACCAAATCAAAACCCAAAAACCGAACCGAAATTGTTGGTTTTCGGTTAACTGAACACCGAAAAATCGATTCTCGGTTCGGTTATGGGTAGAAGAAAATAAATTTTTCGGTCTTCGGTTTAACCGAAAACCGAAGTCAAGGACCGAAACCCAAAAACAGAACTGAAATTCGTATGAAAATTTGTAATTCATATGTCCGTTAGTCATCCCATCCCATTAACAAATAGGCTCACATACGTGTACATGCGAAGGTGTCTTTTTTTAATTTGTTTTATTAATGTAGTTTTTCCATTTGGCTCAAATGATAAACACAGGTCAAACTAATTTCTTTGAAAATGGAGGCCATCATCGGCATATATGTTTAAACTCTAATCTGCCCCTTGTGCCCTCCATCTCCAAACGTATCTACTCGTTTCCTTGTCTTCATCATGTCACGCTTGTCCGACATTGTTCGACATCATCTCGTCATCGTCTACGAAAAAATATTTCTTCACCATTTCGGTTTTTTTTGTGTTTTTAAGGAACCGAACCGAAAATTTTGGTTCGGTTTTCGGTTAACCGAAATAAATTTCGATTTCGATTCTCCAAATTCTCTTATTTTGGTTTCGGTTAACTGAAAAATTCGAACCGATATGCACCCCTAATTTTTTTAAGTGGTGTGCATAATTAGTTGGGAAACCTAAAAAGGAAAAATGTGCATAATTATATTAAACCAAAATAATAGTAATTTATAAAAAAAATGCCACAACTAATCTAGAACAGAGAATATGAATTAACAATGTTTTTTTTTTCTTATTTGGAATTACTTTAAAATCAAAATGTTGCTTATACGAATCAATCACGAAAACAACACAAATTCTCTTATTAATAGTATATATATTATGTATATGTATGTGCTCTTATTATAACTCAAAATCCTTGTGGTGCCTCAGCATGACGATGGTGGCGAGGCGAATGAGCGCCGTGGTGGCCGTGGTGACGTTTGTGGTGATGTGGAGGGTGGGCCCCACCGTGGTGGCCGTGGCCTTTAGGAGGCGGAGCATGATGGCGGCCGTGTTTGAGAGGAAAATATATCGTTTTCTCCTCGTCTGCAATGACGGGGTCGTTGTATTCGAAGGGTGGTAGATCTTCTATGATTGCTTGAATCAAAGAAATGGGAGTTAGGGTGAGAACCATGAGCCCAACAAGCAACAAAACAAAACAAACACGAGACATCTTTTGTTGTTATTATTTGTTGTGAATGTTATGAAACAAAATGTGCACCCATTTTATAGTAGAATGTAGTTTTGCCGAATTGAAATATTGGTAACCGGCATTTAATATGTATTTAATTTGAATGTAGCTATGTTGTAGTACTATTTTTATTAAAAAAAATCCATAATTAGTTATTCATGATGTCGAGTTTTATTATGGAAAATTTTCTTAAATGTGGGTTTTGGCAATTTTACTATAGGAAAAAATATTTAATGTGAATGTTTTGGCAAATATTTTAGATCGAACCAAACCAAACCAAAATTAAATTATTCTATTAAATCAAACCGGCACCAAACTAAAACCGGTTAAAAAAACTTTGGTTTTCGATTTTCATTTTCCGAATTTTTCGGTTTTCGATTTGGTTTGGTTTAACCAAATTAACTCTCCTTTGTTATTCCTTCTGGTCTACATTAGTTATCGTATTTATTTTTTAGTTTACAAAATAAGTATGACAACTAATATAGAACAGATGGAGAAAGTATGAATTGATGAATGTTCTACATCCTTTGGAAAAGGATTATAAAACTCAAATATAAGTTGGAAAGCTCTTATCACTTTAACAAAGAGTTTTGTATTATTGATCCAACTTTATCATGGTATCAGAGACTCAGGCTATATCGAGGTTCTGAGTTCGACTCCCGTCAGAAGAGATTTCAACTCACTATAAATGTGAAGCCGCCCAAATTTTTTAACAGTTTGAATGGAGAATATATTCGACTCGACTTACTATAAATTTGAAGTTGACCAAATTTTTTAGCAGTTTTTTTAAGGGAAAAATAACAATTAGGCATTTTCCCACATTTTTTCGGCAATAAGGATTTCGAGAAATTACGCGTGTCATTTAGGTCGCCTATAATGTGTAAAGACACAATTACCTTTTCCCTCATTCTTTCCCCTCTTCCTTACGAGACACAGAGGCCGAACCCCCCAAATTCCACCTTCCCCTCTTCCTTACGAGAAATGAGGGCTTGCTTGCCGAATAGGGAAGGTAGGGCAATGAACGTCGGTTGCCCCCAAATTCCACCTTCCCCTCTTACAAAAACCATTGGCACGTGCATTGGACGAGCTTTAAGTACACGTATTTCAGCACGTCGTGGTCGTTTATATCGGCCTTGGCGGCTTTCGTTTTGTTGGTGCTTACGGTGGCGCAGACGTTTTACACGATCTTGTCTTATGTTCGTCCGCGTTAAGGTTGGTAATTGGTACTTTCTTTTGTCTCAAATTAATTGTCGTACTTCTTTTGTAAAATGATTGGTAATCGAAAGTGGTGTCAAACGGTTTGGTTAACTGATCGAACCAAATGAAAACCGACTTATTCAATTGAACCAAACTAACTTGGTTTGTTTCCAGTTTTGTCTGAAATTAGTTGTGGTATTTCTTTTGTATTTTACAAATAAAATACAACAACTAATCTAAAATAGGAGTATGAATTAATCATTTTTTTTGAATTACTTTAAAATCAAAACGTTGCTTATATGAATCAATCACGAAAACAACAAACAAACTCTTCAAAAAATAGTTATGAGTACAGTTTGAAAAATAAATAGAAAAATAGAAGTAAAATTATAATTTAAAGTGAAAAGATAATTTTTTAAAGTGGTTTGCATAATTAGTTGGGAAACCTAAAAAGGAAAAGTGTGCATAATTAATTTAGACAAAAATAATAGTAATTTATAAAAAAAAGTACCACAACTAATCTAGAACAGAGAATATGAATTGAAATGTTATTTTTTTCTTATTTGAAATTACTTTAAAATCAAAATGTTGCTTATACGAATCAATCACGAAAACAACACAAATTCACTTATTAATAGTATATATATTATGTATATTTATGTGCTCTTATTATAACTCAAAATCCTTGCGGTGCCTCAGCATGACGATGGTGGCGAGGCGAATGAGCGCCGTGGTGGCCGTGGTGAGGCGAATGAGCGCCGTGGTGGCCGTGGTGATGTTTGTGGTGATGTGGAGGGTGGGCCCCATCGTGGTGGCCGTGGACTTTAGGAGGCGGAGCATGATGGCGGCCGTGTTTGAGGGGAAAATATATCGTTTTCTCCTCGTCTGCAATGACGGGGTCGTCGTATTCGAAGGGTGGTAGATCTTCTATGATTGCTTGAATCAAAGAAATGGGAGTTAGGGTGAGAACCATGAGTCCAACAAGCAACAAAACAAAACAAACACGAGACATCTTTTGTTGTTATTATTTGTTATGAATGTTATGAAACAAAATGTGCACCCATTTTATAGTAGGATGTAGTTTTGCCGAATTGAAATATTGGTAACCGGCATTTAATATGTATTTAATTTGAATGTAGCTACGTTGTAGTACTATTTTTATTAAAAAAATCCATAATTAGTTATTCATGATCCCGAGTTTTATTATCGGAAAATTTTGTTAAATGTGTGTTTTGGCAATTTTATTATAGGAAAAAAAATATTTAATGTGGATGTTTTGGCAAATATTTTTTATCGAACCAAACCAAAATTAAATTATTCTATTAAACTAAACCGACACCAAACTAAAACCGGTTAAAAAACTGGTTTTCGATTTTTATTTTATGAATTTTTCGGGTTTTCGATTTGGTTTGGTTTAGCGAAATTAACCCTCTTTTGGTATTCTTTCTGTTCTACATTAGTTATCGTATTTATTTTTTAATTTACAAAAGACGTATGGCAACTAATATAGAACAGACGGAGAAAGTAAGAATTGATGAATGTCCCACATCCTTTGGAAAAGGATTATAAAGCTCAAATATAAGTTGAACAACTCTTATCACTTTAACAAAGACTTTTGTAATATTGATCCGACTTTACCATGGTATCAGAGACTCAGGCTATGTCGAGGTCCTGAGTTCGACTCCCGCCAGAAGAGATTTCAACTCACTATAAATGTTAAGCCGCCCAAATTTTGTAACAGTTTGAGTGGAGAATATATTCGACCCACTATGAATATCAAATTTTCCAAATTCTTTAGTAGTTTTTTTTTAAATTAATTTTAAATCAAAACGTTGTATGAATCAATAACAAAAACAACAAACAAATTCTTATTAATAGTACATTATATATATATATATATATATATATATATATATATATATATATATATATATATATATATATATATTGAAATGTCGATATTATGCTCGATTTTATTGTTGTTTTTTGGAGTGTTTTGTTATATTTTATGTATATATGTGAATGATTATTGAGGGATTTTGCATTATTGATGTGAAGAGGCTTACATGTGGTGTAGTTGAGTTTTCATGTCAAAATGTACGAAAAAACGGGACTGAAACAAGATGAAGCCGAACCGGAAAAAAGCAGAAACTTCACGTCAAAAACTGCTATCGCTGACTATGAATAAGAGGTTGTAACGTTTAAAGACCCGAAGATCTTGAAGTCTAGATTCCGAGGAATTTTGAATCAAGATGATCGGAGTTCGGACGAAGAAGATATGACGAAAACCGAGAAACTGCGCAGCTTCGGAAGAAATGCAACCCCGACTTCGTTAACCGTTGAATCGAAGCTGAAATAATCACGGCATGACGACGAATTCACGTTCTATATTCTGACCGAATGGATCGACGAAATAAAGTCCGAGCAAAGACCTATCTAGAAAAGACGAAAGCTGTAAAATCAGCCTAAATACTAACTGGCGCGTTCGAGCCATCCTGGCGCACTTGCGCCAAACTGCTGAGAGTTTGGCGCGTTCACGTAAATCATGACGCATATGCTGCACATGACGTTGACCGATCTTAAAAATACATTGATCGGAGGCTAAAAGTGACATTTCACATCCGATTCCACTCTAATTTGGGAGGGAGAAATAGGGGAACAATTATTTTGCTCTCTTGGCTGGGCTATAAATATGAGAAGAGCAAGCACATGAGACACATTTTCTATACTACAAAACACTTAGAAAAAATTACAAAGATAGACTAGTGCAATTGGAGATTGGAGTTCATCTACCCCAAGTTCAAGCATCCATTGACGAGAGATTCATCCTCTACATCCATTGGCTACATCTTCTCTTACCTTTTCGTCATTTGTTTTGTTGTTATTTCTTCATTTCTAGTACTATTTTGTGTTGGATTTGCATGGGATTCGAGATTTGGCTTGAGATTTATGTTGATTTTTCTTTCCTTTATTGATTCTTTGTTTTTGATGTTTGATTCCATGGCTAGTAGTAGCTAATTGTTTCGCACATTTTTGTGTGACTTTTTATATTGTTTTTTGTGTATTTATTGTAATGTTTTTGTGCTCTCATTCATCATATTAATGTGATTATGTGTTTATGTTGTTATGGTTTTAGTTTGATATGTTTTGAACTAGAATAGAGTGAAAACGAGAAAAAATACACGAAAAAGTTCATGTCGATTCCCAGATTTTCGCAGTCGTAGGAGAATGGTCATTCTTAATAATACAGCCGTTGGATCGTCCCCAAATTATTACAGTTTGTAGAAGACTTCTAGATCTACAATATCAACTGTGGGTTTAGCTAAATAAAAATCCGAGACGAAGATATAGTGCACAGACCGAAGGACAAAAGAAATGAAGGTAATGTCGGCCGGCACCTCAGACCTGTCGGCCGACAATCTTCAGAAAAATGGTCTTTGGGTCTTGACAGGAGATTTGGCCTCGTTGAGCAGAAAAAATCCTTCGAGCGAAGGATGATTATAGACCGACATCATATCCTGTCGGCCGACAGTAGAATGTCGGGAGACACTTTTCCTGTCGTCCGACACCGAGATTCCAGGATTGCACGACTTTGGGAGAACTGCATTTCCCACTTCGTTAACCGTTGCATTGACCTGAAATTTTAACAAGATGTTTTCAACGTCCACATATAAAATATCAATGGTTGGATCGACGACAGAATGAACGAGCAAGTACCAGTTACTCTTAGAACGCACCAACACTTCCCTTGGGCGAAAATTGAGAAGGAATAAAGTCTTGACTTATGTTTGACTTGTTTTAAGGGCTTTTTAGTATTTTTGGTTAGTCTTGTGGATAAACTATAAATAGTTGTTTGTATCTTGGAGAGAGAAGACCCAATTCACAAACATTCATTCTCCATTATTTTATCAATCCATTTTGAGCTTCTCTTCCAAGTTTCATCATTTTCAATTGTTCTTCATTTTACTCAATCACAAATCTTAGATCCATTTTTCGTACGTCGAGAATCCGATAAAATCTCATTCACAAACGCTGTTCATCTCATCGAGCCCGACGTTTTCATTGGATTGGTTTTTTCGTGTGACAAGTTGAAGCTCGATGTCAATTTTGGAAGCTCGGTTCGATCGACTCTTCTGTCTATCTCCTTATCGATTCCCGTGGTGAGATCTTCTTCGACTCTACTCGATTATGGATTATTCGTTTACGGATTATTTTATTGAGTGATTGATCATGGCTAGCTAAACCTCTAGTTAGGGTGTTTGATGAAATGCCTCAATGAATTAGAGTCCATAATTAAAGTAGCTTGATTTTTATTGATCGGATAATTACATGTCTCGATTTGTCTGGTCTCGTATTGAACAACCCTCGTGTATATCACTAGTGGACCAAATGGTTGATCGTGTAATGTCAAAACTTGAGATATAGGCACGCTGAGTGGAGGACCTCGAGGGGTGAAGCTCTCGTGTGTGTCGTGATCGAGTGTAGACGATCATTGGTGGAGGTCGTAATAGACAACATCTTGATCTTTAGTCCGATTGGTAGTTAATCGAGTGTTGTTTTGTAAAGCTTCGACTCTAGTTCTTGAGGTAGAGTAGTCGAGACACCCTAGCTTTCCAAAACCAATTGTTACTGCATTCTCTTTAATTCCTTGTTTCAATTAATTGCTTAGTCGATAATCAAACACTTTTTGTGATGCTTTGTTAGGGAATTAAACAGTTGGTTTGGGTGAACAAAATCTTCATTCCCAAACTATACTTTGAACTTAAATACAAGATTATCCGACTTGGAAAACGACGATAATTGGATCTTCTCTCTCGTGTTTTATAATTCACTTTGAAAGTCGATTATTATCTTGTCTCCGATTTTCTCTCATTTGATACAACACACGTTTACTTGCTTTGATTGTTTACTTGCAATTACTTGAACTCTTGAATATTGAAATGAATTTCACCAAGAAAACCTCTCACTCTAGCCCTCCCTCAGATTGATATTTCGAGCGGTCAAATTACAACGAACTCTCGGTTTTGAAGTGAGATAAAAATATTTTCTCGTTCCTTGTGATCGAAAAATACTTTTTCATATATGCATATCCTCTTATTGGAATTACTTTAAAATCAAAACGTTGCTTATATGAATCAATCACAAAAACAACAAACTCTTATTAATAGTACATATATATTATATTATATATGTATATCAGTATATGCACTTATAACTCATAATCCTTGTGGTGCATTAGCATGATGATGGTGACGAGGTGGAAGAGCGCCGTGGTGACAAGGCGGATGAGCGCCGTGGTGGCCATGGTGACGTTTGTGATGATGTGGAGGATGGGCCCCGCCGTGATGGCGGTGGCCTTTAGGGGACGGAGCATGATGGCGGCCGTGTTTGAGGGGAAAATATATCGTTTTCTCCTCGTCTGCAATGACTGGATCGTCATATTCGAAGGGTGGTAGATCTTCTATGATAGCTTGAATCAAAGATATAGGAGTTAGGGTGAGAAGCATGAGTCCAACGAGCAACAAAACAGAGCACACACGAGACATCTTTGGTTGTTATTGTTTGTGAATGTATAAAACGAATTTCGCAACCATTTTATAGTACGAATATAGGTTTGCAGAATTGAAATATTGGTATTTTGGCATTTAATATGTATTTAATTTGAATGTAACTATGTTATATTGAAAAATCCATAGTTAGTTACTAATGATCTCGAGTTTTATTATAGGAAAATTTTGTTTAATGTGGATTTTGGCAATTTTAATTATTATAGGAAAAAAAATTATTTAATGTGGAAGTTATGGCAAATTTATTGAGTGGTTATAGACTTTTAGAACTTTATTTTTCGGACTTATTTTCGATTCGATTCATTTGAATTTAATTCAGATATATTAAGTTCATTTCATTCATTTTAAATTTAATATTTTAATATGTTAAAATTTAATTAATTGAAATTTAATATATTTCAGATCAATTCAGACTTATTAAATTTAGTTCAGTTTAACCATTTTCACTCTTTAGAGTCGTTGACCAATGACAAACGTGTTTGTGATTATTTTTTTTAGTGAAAAATAATTTAATGGTGAGTAAAATTTTAAAAATTATTAAAATAAATTGTATTTAAAATTAAATAAATAAAGTATATTATATTTTTGCAAAGTGTGCATACATAATTGATTAATACATTTAAAAAAGGATAATGTGAATAATATTACGTGGTCAACTTTGACCCTTTTTGTCCGTCAAATAAATATGATAAACAGTATAAAAAACTATAAAAAAATAACTAAAATATAACTATTAAATTTTATTTTAATTATTTTTTCATAATTATTGTATACTGTTTATCATATGTATTGTACGACAAAAAAATTCATGTTGACCATGTCCCTATAGCTCTCGGACAAAGGGAGTACGAGACGAATATAATAATATTTTATTTGTAAGTTTATATTATATTTTTTTATTTTTTGTTTGTATTTTATAATTATTTTTTTATTACTTTAGTCACAATAAAAATGTCTCTTTTTTGTTACAAAGATAAAAAAAGTAATTATAAAGTATATTTTATGCAAAATAAAATTGTGTGGTTGTGATTTTTTTTTTATTATTTAAGTAATAAAAAAAATTGATAATTTTATAAATAAAATTAAGATATTTTCATTGAGACAAATAATATATTTTTTAATTTAATTTTTAATTAAAAAATATATTCTCAAATGCGAAATTAATATATTGATGCTAATACAATTAAGATGGTTCTGGAAAATATAGAATCATTTTATATATTAATAGAAATATTATTTTTCCAAAAAAATTGTTACCTATTTTTTTAATGTCTCAATATAAAAATAACCAATCATTATATATATAGAGAGAGATCGATTGATCATCAATATATTAATGTTTTAAAATTTCAAACTTTGATTTAGAAAAATGAATAATAAAGAAATAAATTAAATATTACATCAAATTGGATAAATAATTTAAAATTTAAATAAAATATATCTTGAACATATAAAAATTGATAAATAATGGAGTACTATATATTTTATTCCCAAATGTGAGATGTAATAGAAAATAAATAATTAGATTCATGAAGATGAAAATATTATTAATGTTAGTGTAAATATGTTAGGCAGAGCAATGTCGCAGAGTTACTGTGTATAACAATGCCTTGAGCATATTTCCATGTTTTTCTCCTTTCTTCACACTTGTATATTGTTGTTGTCACTTATTCTATGTGTGATGTATTTTAGCATGATGTATCACTTGATCCGTGTTTGTATGAAAAATCAATACTTTGGATGACTGAACCAGACTTTGCGGCATGACGAAGACTCGCAATGCCGCAAGACGACCAAGTGCTGAGGACTTAAGAACGCAAGCTGAAGATATAGACTTTGAATACTTACGCAATACCTTGCGACAAGACGAAGCTTCGGCATGCCGCAGGACGAACAAGAGCAGAGGACTCAAGAAGGCAAGCTGGAGATAGAGACTTTGAATTAAACTGAACAAGACCTTGCGGCAGGACGAAGACTCGCCTTGCGGCAGGACGAAGGTGTTCGGCATGCCGCAGGACGAATAAGAGCAGAGGACTTGAGAACGTAAAGTGGAGCATTGGGAACCTGAAAACAAAGAAGAATGAAAGGCATTGGCAGAAGGCAAAGCATTCCAATCTAATGAAGAAGGTTCGCCCTGCCTGCAGAACAGCTCGCTCCGCGGCAGGACCTGGAGCTTGTCAAATGCGGTTGCTACATTCTCTCAACCAATTCAAACCTAGTTTTTCTAGGGATTTCGGTTGAGAGACTACTTCTATAAATACCAGAAGTCCTCAGCTCATTCCTTAACACTTTTAACACATCCATAAACACATTTTCACCTAGATCGATCATCTAGCTTGTTTGTGCCGAAGACTTCGCTTGTGAAGTTCTTCGTGTCGTTCATCCTCTCGCCTGTGAGAGTGATTTTGTAGCTACGCTGATTATCAAGAGCTTATAATAGGTTTATTACAGTAGCTTTGTTTTCGTGTTGATTGTTCATTAATCTCCGGATCCGATAAACGTTAAGGAATGCCTTCGCATTGCCTTGAGTTTAATCGATTGTAAATCCGAGATTACTCATTGTAAATACTCGTTTATTTAATAATATATTTTTGCAGTAAGGCACATTCGTATGGGTAATTTAAATTTAACTTAATTACCCATACAAAAATTAATTCTTGTCTTCTTTATTTTTGTTTTCGTGTGAGTGTGTGTGCGTTTGTTTTTTTGTTTAATTTAATTTTAATTCTTCCGCTGCCAATATACATATATCACATATATTTATATTAATCTGATATTCTAATACACTTGTTAAAATACGTAAATAAATTAAAACACGAAAAACGAACAAACTAAATTATAAAGCTTCGTGGTGCGACATACTGAAGTAGCGCATCGCCCTGCCTTAAGCAAGACATCGTATTTTCTTCATAAATACCGCTACCCACGCACTTTCAATTAAGAAATTATAATACTAATTTTTAGTATTACAATTACAATTATTAATTTATTTTTGGAGCAACTAATACTAATAACTAGCTAGTATATAACTTAGAACCCTATAGGAGATGGTGGTGGAGCACGGTGCTGACGAATTGGAATGTGAACATGGCCGATGCGGCCCTTGCGATGACGTGGAGGATGGGCCCCATCGTGATGATGGTTTGGTGACGGTGCATGAGCATCATGGCCATGATGCGGAGAATGAGCTCTTCCATGGTGGTGGTGGTGCTCGGAGGGAAGCCACACCATTTTCCGTTCGCCGGCCCTGAGATCATAATTTTCGTCGCTCGGTGGTGGGAAGTCTGATTCTATTATGCACTGAATGAAAGATATTGGGGTTATGGTAAAAACCATGAGTCCGACGAGCAACAAAATCGAGCACACGCGAGACATGTTTGTAATATATTATAATTGGTGTCAAACATTTGCACCATTTTTATACTTGATATGTTGTAGCTTTGCAGGATTGAAATATTAGTCAATGGCAATTAATGTTTTATTCCTATGTTTCGAGTCAAAGATCAAGAAGAATTAACAGTAGATTACATGTACTATATAAATTTTAGGGATTATTACATAAACTTGCCAAAAGGTTTAGACTTTTTAGCACTAACTTACCCGAACGGATAACCGTGACACCAGCTTACCTAAACTTTTCTCCGATTTACACTAACTTACTAATTTTTGACAGAATAGAATAAACCATAGAATATTCCGTTAACTCTATTTTAACTCTATTTATTTATTATTTTTGTTGGTTGATTACGAATTTACCCTTCTTTCATTCAGTTAAAATCAGAAACACACCCGCTTCACACATTTCACCCCCGAATCGACGAACCCTATTTTTTTCCTCTACGATTTTTGCATTTCCATGTCGATGTCAACCTCAAGTTTAGACGATTTTTGTCGATGCGGGCTGCTCATTTCGAGGCGTAATTCCTGGACTGAGATGAACCCAGGCAGAAGATACATGTGTTGCCCCAAATTTCGGGTAAGAACCCTAAATTTTCAATTTCCCCTAATTTTTACAGTTTTCTTGGATGAATGAGAACACTAGTTTGCGACTGTTAGGGCGATTGTGGGTATTTCAACTGGATTGACCCACCTGGATGTGGGAGATGTAATCAAATTATACCAGGTCTAATTAAGAACATCAATTTAGTACATTTATTGTAGTTTATACCTGTATAAAATTATGATTTCTGGATTTGAGCTTTGTAATGTAGTGTGTACTGATCTTGGTTTGAATTAATTCCACCAATGTAATGTACTGAATTTGGTTTGTAATGTACTGAATTTGGTTTGAATGAGTTGAAGCAATGTTATGTTTTAGTTTTGTGTACACTGTATGGTATTGATACTAAGGCCACCAAAAACAGATCAAAAAAATGACCACAATAATTCATCTTAAACTGGTAAAACAAAGTAATAACAGAGTACAAAGAAATTAGGTTCAAATCACACAAATAATATGTTTCAAAAGCAACAAATACATGGTCCTTAGCAACTGAAATATTGTTCAACAAACATTCAAAACACACTGATGCAAACAACTCAAAATAAGTTCAACAAACATTCAAAAGTACTGATTGAAACAACTTCAAATCCATTTCAAACTTCAACTCAGAACCATTTTCTCCCTGGCATCCTTGAAAACACTGGCCTCTGTCCAAGCACACTTGCATACCCCATCTCAAACTGACTTGGTGGTTCAGATTGATTCACATTGTTGTTTGGTTGAGAAGAGCACACCCCAACTTTTTCCTTGCCTTTTTTCACATTATTGATTGGTTGAGAAGAGGACACCACAACTTTTTCCTTGCCTTTTTTCTTTGAGAAATTGCTAGTTGGTTGAGAAGATGAGGCGCCATGCTTCCTTGGACTCCTCCTTGGTTGCTCAGAAGTTGCAGCCTTCTCTTGAGTCTGCTTCCTTGAGCTCTGACTTGGAGGCTCAGAAGCTGCAACCTTCTCTTGAGTATGCTTCCTTGGGCTCCTCCTTGGTGCATGAGAAGTTGAGGCTGCAGGCTGCCAAAAAAAAAAAATTGAGCAAAAACCATGGAAAATCAGATTAATTACAATAGTTTACCTTGTCTGATTTTGTAAGAGGGCAATGTCTACTGTTGTGACCCTCTTTTTTACAGTTGGAGCAAGTACATGAGAGACCTGTTCTCCTTAGCTTTCCATGTTTGAAGTCCCTTTTATCTCACCATCCTCCAACTTCCTTTTGTATTTTTTTGGCCTCCCAGGCATGTTCTGAATCTTAGGGGGTATGATCTGTGGAGTCACATCACCAGGAGGCTCACTCCACTCATCCATGTTCAACATAGGGCTCATGCAATTGCTATAAATTCTCAGAGACAAATCCTTAGTATAACACTATGCAACTTTTAACTCAGGGTTCTTCCCATGGTAATTCAGACATGCAATTACATGAGAGCATGAAATGCCACTCAACTGCCACCTTCTGCAGGTACATGTCTTATTACCAATATGCACACAAAAGTACTGATCATCAGGGCCTCTCACCTAAAACTCATTTGCACCATTCCAGGTAGGTGACCATACAAATGCCTTCCTTTTATTTTCTTCTAAGATTTTCAGAATCTTAGGGCATAACAGACCAGGGTAACTCTTATTTTCAGACTTCCTGATTCTGATTCTCTTCATTAAAATCCTCCTTATGTCCTCCAACATCTTAATGATTGGTTTTGTTCTAGCTTTCAGGAGCATGGAATTGAAACACTCTGACAAGTTATTGACATACATATTGGTGTTGATCATAGTCTGAAAGTAAGCCCTCACCCAATATTGTGGGCTCCTATCTGAAATCCAATCAAATCCTGACTTGTTGTATGTTTTCAGTTCATTCATCATCCTTTGAAAGTCTACAACTCGTGTTACAGCAACAGCTTTCCAGAATTTGTATCTCAATCCAATCCCCTTGTTTGACAGTTTGAAGTTGGCATATAAGTGTCTCACATAATGCCTATGCTCACAACCAGGCATTAGAGTATTCACAGCTTCAATTAAACCCTTCTGTTTGTCACTCATGACAGTCCACAAGTGACTGTCCCTCTCAGTGATTCCCAAGTCAGTGGTTACCAAGTCTAGAAACCACATCCAAGACTTTGTGGTTTCTTTTTCAGCCACATCATAAGCAAATGGATAAATACCATTATTGGCATCAATTTCCACAGCTGTAAGCAGCAGACTTCCCACAGAAGTCTTCAGATGACATCCATCTAAGCAAATTAGCCTTCTACACTCATCCAACAAACCTTTCTTCAAAGCAGCCCGACAAATGTATATCCTTTTGAACACTGCCTTGTCTCCAACCATGGTGGACTTCATCTTACATGTACTCCCTGGATTGCTTCTAAACACTTCCTAAGCATACCTGTACAGACTACTATATTGCTCCAACTCATCTCCATTCCCCATTTGCTTAACAGTTCTCTTTACTCTGTAAATCTGAGACTTATTCACTATGCAGCCAATCTCCATCTGGATGCTTTCAATCATGGAATCCACTGGCCAATTTGGATCACTTCTTATCTTCTCCTTGTAATTATCAACCAGGTATCTAGCATCAACTTGAATAACCCTCTCCTCCTTTGCACAGGTATGTGTATCATACAAGGTTTTCACCCTTACTGTGTCTTCTTTGGGCACTCTGGAACCATAAATCTCCCATGGACATCCAACAGTTTTACACTCTGCTTTAACTTTGTATGGAGCATTAATCGGGAGGTATAAACTCCTACCATTTTGAACTGCATACCTTCTTAATGATTTTCTGAAGGTTGGAATGTCTGTGAACTCTAATCCCACCTCAAATTCAACCCTTTCATTATCAACATTAGGATTGAACACCTTGAATACCTTGTGCTTGCCTTTCTTACTGATCCCACTCTGCTCAGGTACCTCCTCTTTTTTGATTTTTTTGATGCACTCATAGTCATAGGCCTCTTTCCTTTAGGATCTTCCTGTTTGCACTCCACTTCAGGCTCTGAGTCCACATACTTGCTAAAATCTGCATTATCATCATCAGAACACTGATCACTATCTTCAAGGTAAGCTGAGTTGTCTGAATCTTCCCCCATAGACACATTTCCTTCACTATCTTCTTCATCAACTTGGCCCTCTAGTATCCTTCTCATTTCATCCTCATCAGAAAAACTGTCAATGACCCTGTTAAGCTCCTCTGAACTCTCTCCACTCCCACCATTTCTCTGATCCATCTCAGCCTCCATTTCAACATCCATCTCATTCTCAGTCTCCTTTTGAGAACCAGCTTCAAAATTATATTGAATTAAGCTTCTGTGCTTCCCTCATGATCTACAAAAACAGAAACCCTAGAACCTACGGTTGCAATTGCTTCAATCTCACTCCCAAACGGACCAACATCCACATACACCAACATATCACAATTATCTTCAACATTGCAAGAAAAATAATAATTCTGACTACCTGTGAACCCTAATTCATCACCCATCTTCTCAAATTCAGCTTGACATAATCCATCCCCAAAAATCTCATCAAAGTATGAAACTTTTCCACCAACATGCAATAACTTACCTTTTTCGTGTCTGAACTTCCGACTATGATAGAGTTTCACAGTGTAGACATCTCCCAACATCTCTGGATCGGGCCCAGAATCAGGTCGCAACTTCCAATGCATTTTGATTTTCTGATTAGGGTTCTGGTTCTTTGACAAATGAATTGAAGATATGAACTGGAATCGAAATTAGGGTTTTAGCAAATTGGGAATTATTTCTGATTTGGGGAAAACGGAGGTGCGGGTTTTTTGTTTCTGAATTGGGAATTCACAACTGCGGGATTTCAGGGTTAGAGAAATCGTTTTTTTTTTTTTTTAATTCATAAATTGTTAAGATGTGTTAATACATAAATGCCCCTTAGGTCATAATTCAGGTTAACCAAATCGGCAAGTGAGAAACTGTTGGAGTTGTATACTTAATGTCTAGATTTAAGTGATATTAACTCCCGATCCATTGCCACTAATCTATTTAATTAAATAAACAATTATTTGCGTTTAATTATTTATAATTAAATATATGCAAATTATAGTCATAGATTATATACGTTGTAGTTAGTATGGTGTGCGACGTCACACGGAAGATCATACTATCGGTTACTCGTATATATAATCGAACAGTTGCTCACGACCTAGATGGACAATGACCAATTCATCGGTATAGTCGTTGTATGAGAGAGAAAATAATTTGTCTTGATTATTTTATCATACTTGTACACTTGGTGTATTGGGCGGATCGCTTGAGATTTATCGATTAGGATTGCCTTGGATAATCGATTTAAATCTCAGTGTATTTTATTCTTAATCCCTGATATTATTGCGGGTGTGTGCATTTAATATTAGTGACTTTGATTTTCTAAAGGAATTGACCGGTTAATATATTGGGTCAATTACCGGTAAAGTTCGGTCACGGTATTTTATGTATGATATGCTGTGAATTCTTGATGGGAAAGTGTGTCCCGATAAGGGTTGATAATGTCCCCGAGATGAGTTCATAAGGAATTATTATGTAAACCCTGCAGGTGGATTTGTTCCGCAGAATAATTAAAGTTGAATGGTACTATTCTCGGATTCAAGAAATTAATAAATTAATTAGCAATAAATTAATTTTATTCATGGACATTTCTATCGTAAACGCACAGAATAAATAATACTATCGGAGAGATAATATTATTTGATATAATATGGTATAATATTGGGAGTGCAATTATATTTATATAGTGGAAAATAAATATAATTAATATTAATGGATTAATAGATTTGGGCTTGGGCTCAATTTAATCATTAATATTGGAAGCCCAATATTCCACCTTCTTTCGATCCCCTACGTAGCCTATAAAAGCACTACATGGTCTTCTCTATTCTTATATAACTTGAAGATCACAATTCTAGAGAGAGAAAGTAGAGAGGGAGATCCATAGAGTTCGGAGGATCGTCGTCCACCCGACGTTCGAACGAGTGCAAGGAATACGTGGGAAGATTCAAAGGTCTTCAAAGATCTCGTTTCTCCGTACAACGAGAACAAAGGTAAAATCATGAAACCCCCCTCGATGATTTTATTTAATTATTCGTATATGCATATGAACCAAGATCCGAGGGACGAACCCCGTGGACGAGGATCAACCTCGCGGTGGTGATCGAGGATCACCGGACCGCGGAGGCCGAGAGATCCCCGGCGGGGATCGCACGCAACGAGAACCCTCGGCTGGTCGCCGAGGGTGGCGGTCGAGCCTTAGGGCTTCGACTGCCAGTGCACATCGAAGGGCCCCGGCTGGACGCCGGGGCGAGCGATCGACTTCGGTCGATCGCTGGGGGCAGCCGCGGGCTGGAGCCGCGGCAGGCGCCCCTGTTGGAGTAGTATACTTAATGTCTAGATTTGAGTATTCTGAACTCCTTGTACACTTTCATTTACCTATTAATAACGAACATTCATTTGCTTTTAATTGTTGTTAATTAAAAATATGCAAATTATAGTCCTGGATTTTATACGTTGTAGTTAGTATGGTGTGTCGGGCCCACACAGAAGATCATACTATCGGTTACTCGTATTTAATCGAACAGATGCTCACGACCTAGATGGACACGGACCAATCCATCTGTATAGTCGTTGTGTGAGAGAGAAAATAATTTGTCTTAATTATTTTATCACACTTGTACACTTGGTGTATTGAGCGGATCGATTGAGACTCATCAATTAGGATTGCTCGGCGATAATTGATTTGAGACTCAGTGTATTTTATTCTTAATCCCCGATACAATTGCGGGTGTGTATATTTAATATAAGTGACTTTGATTTACCAAAGGAATTGACCGGTTTAATTATTGGGTCAATTACCGGTTAAGTTGGGTCACTATATTTTATATATGGCATGCCGTGAATTCTTGACGGGACAGTGTATCCCGGAAGGGTTGATAATATCCCCGAGATGAGCTCATAAGGATTTATTATTTAAACCTCGCGAGTGGATTTAATTCCGCATAATAAATAAGGTTGAGTGGTACTAGTCTCGGATAAAAGAGATGGATAAATTTATTAAAGCAATAAATAAATTTTATTCATGGATATTTATATCTTAAATACACGGAATAAATAATACTACCGGAGAAATATTATTTGGATATAATATGGTTTAATATTGGGAGTGCAATTAATTTATATAGTGGAAAATAAATTAATTAATATTAATGGGAGATTAATAGATTTGGGCTTGGGCTCAATTTAATCATTAATATTGGGAGCCCAATATTCCACCTCCTTTAGATCCCCTACGTAGCCTATAAAAGCACTACATGGTCTTCTCTATTCTCATAAGATAAGTTGAAGATCATAATTCTTCTAGAGAGAGAAGTAGATCCATAGAGCTTGGAGGATCGTCGCCCACCCGACGTTCAAGCTAGTGCAAGGAATACGTGGGAAGATTCAAAGGTCATCTTGAATTCGTTTCTCCGAACAACGAATCGAAAGGTAAAAATCTAAACACCCTTGATTTATTCGATTTTGTTTATCGTAAAATACCGTAGAACAAGATCCGAAGATAGAACCCGGACTAGAGGACGATCGCGTGGTGGTGGCGAAGCCACCGGACCACGGGCGATCGCCCCTAGGGTTCGACGGGGCAAGGGGGCCGAACCCTCGGCTGGGCCGAGGGTGTGCGATCGACCGCAAGGGGTCGATCGCTGGGCACGGGCTGGCGCCGTGCCCAACCCCGCCGTGAAGGCGGGGGCCACCAGGCGGCGGCGAGTCGCCGGACTCGCCGCGGGGGCTGCCGGAGCAGCCCCACCCCAACCGATCGCCGGCGTGCGATCGGTGATCGCTTCGAGCCCCGCGTGCGGGGGCTCGGGCTGGGCGTGCGCGAGGCTTCGGCCTCGTCGTGCGTTCGGCTCGTGCTCCGGCTCGTACGTGGTGCTCGTGTGATCTCCGGCGGATGGTTTTGATCGGGTTATTGGTTTCCGCAAATTTAAATAGCCCGGGATATCAAATTCCAACAATTGGTATCAGAGCGAGATTTACATTCGCGGTATTTTCGATAAAATTGTTCTACCTTGCAGGGTTCCGACTATTATGGCTTAATTTATTATTCGTTTAATTTATTTTGTCATGTATGTTGGATTGATTAAACTCTCGGACATGTCGAGATTCGTTTTTGGTGGTGAATGCTTGTAATAGTAAAAATTCGGGGGTTGACCGAATTTAGGATTTATTATTACGTTCTACCTTTTTCCGGAAAATGTATAGGGTCATGTATAGAATCGATACCGGATAGTGTAAAAATTTATTTTGTAATTTATTTTGCGTTGGATCGATGCCGAAACGACCGCCGGAGAAGACGCGTGACGAAAGAGACGACGTGAGGGCTAGGGCTCGGATCGACCACCATGGTCGATCCATGGAGGATCGAACCATCGAAGGAGAGGCGCCGAATTCGCGCCTCCCGGCGGCGAAACCACCGGCGGTGGTGGTGCGCCGGCTAGGTGGCGGCGGCGGCGGTCCTCGGCCGGTGATGGCGGTCCGGTGGGGGCGCGGGGGTCCTCGTGATCTTCGTGCTCTCCCGGTAAATTCACTTTCCTAATTGATTCGGGTTTTTCCTATTTGAGTATTCCTATTTTTGGGAATTCTCATGGATTAGGAAAAGAATTAATTGGAATTAATTTTATTTCCTTATTCTATTATGAAGTCTTCTAGAGTATTCCGAGTTCTACTTGGAATAAGATCCTAGAGATTTAATAGAATTGGAAAGGAATAAAAGTTAATTTAGGATTGATTTATTTCCTAATTGATTATTCCTATTTTATGGGAATTTTCATAGTAATGGAAATTAATTAATCTTGGAAAGTAGAAGAGTCCTAAATTATTTTATTTCCTTATTTCATTATGGAAATCATCTAGAATATTCCAAGTGGGTCTTGGATAGATTATTCTAGAGATTTAATGAAGTAGAAAGGGAAAATAAAATAAATAAAAAATATTAATAATATTTTATTTTATTTTTGATTTATTCGATTGACTTAATTATTATTAATTAAGTATCTTTTGGATTTATTAAAAATAAATAGATTTAAATATTGGAAATTAATATTCTCGTCACATGGAGCATTCAAGAACGAAGACTGAAGACTAGAAGATGCGTACGGAGATGGAGTAAAGCCATAATAGTCGGAAAATAATATTCTAGTAATTATTTTGACTATGTGATAATATTATGTGCTTTATTACATGTATGCATGCTATATGTGTTTACTTTTATGCACTAGATAGCGTATCCCTTTATTGTAAAAAGCTAAGTGGGAGAGGGTATGGAAACATACCCATGGTCTCCATTGCTGCTCTCTTGGTGACTTTTATAAACTTTTGAAGTTTATATAGATAAGTTATTGGAGGAGAGTTCTTGTAATTCCTCTTATGAGAAACATTGATTAAGTTTATCAAACAATGCCTAATTTGTCTTTCCAAAGCTGATTTCAAGTCGACTCATTCTCACCCCGGGGAGTGGAATGGAGCCAAAGCCACTTGGTCATGTCGAGGACACAAATTAGAGGCAGTCGTACCATTCTTTGATAGATGGATCGATTGTCTGCTCGGCTCCCTCATTTATGAGAGATAGGGTTGTTCGCATGGTGAATCACTGGTTAGAAACTTCGAGTTTCACTTATGATTCTCCGCGTCTTGATTTACAAGATTGAATGGATCAAGTAATTGGATTTCAATTATATAAATCTTTTGGTATAGTAAACGTCCACACGAACGTGGCTTGCTATACTGAATGGGATTTTAGAATAATTGATGTAGACAGTTATAGGGAGTTGTGAAGAATTGCGAGTTGTCGTAAACGTCCACACGAACGTGGCTTGCGGTGACGTAACAATTCTAAACGATTCACCTTGGTACTGAGTAATGGTTTACACTTAGATACGCTTTATAGTATTCTTCCCAACGAAGTAACGCTATAATGATGTATGACCGAAGCAAATCTAATTGCTAAATCATTTGGGTGGGTAAACGTCCACACGAACGTGGCTTGCTTTAACCTGATGGGATTTTAGATGTGATTAGTGATTTAATGATATTATTTGAGGGAGATAATATCGGATATTAAATTGTTTGTTTGTTTTATGTGCTTATAGGTTAGGAATGACTGTGACCCCACTTTGTGATATACTTAAAGATGAAAACTCACTGGTTCCATATAGTACTGATTGGAAAAGAAATCTGGACATTGTCCAGACTGTTGAGCTTTCTGGATCCACTGTTGTTCCAACTACGTTGAGACATGGTGTGGAAGCTAGGCAAGAGGTGTTTAACATACCCACAGAATCGTTCCTCAATGAGTCCCTTAAAACCGGCTCGGCGAAGGCGATTTTTGTGCGTAAGTTAAGAGAAACACGAGCTCTTGTGGCTAGGCTAAAAGAAAAGCGTGCAAAGAGACCCAGTGGTTTAAAACCACGGATTGGGGAAAGCAAGCAGGTTTCGCAGATGCTTTCGATGCAAACAGTTTGGGCACTGGAGGTCTGATTGTCCTCTCATCAAAGGTACGAAATTTTCCTTAGTCACCGAAACATTGTCAGTGGTGTTATCTACCAGCACCTGGTGTGTAGATACGGGGGCCACTGATCATGTCTGCAATTCATTGCAGGGGTTCCAGGAAACCCGGAGACTTAGAGAGGGAGAGATCGTGGTCTACATGGGCAATGCCGCGAAGGTGGCGGCTGTTGCAGTGGGAGACGTTCACTTACGCTTTAGTAGTGATAGGGTTTTAGTTTTACAAAATTGTCTTTATGTACCCAACTTTAGAAAGAATTTAATTTCGGTTTCTAAGCTTATTTTGAATGGATATTCTGTTTCTTTTGACCACTCTGTGATCATAAGAAGAAACAGTGAAATTATCTGTTCTGGTACATTGGTGGACGATTTGTATGTGCTAAATCCTGAGTCTAACACGATGCAACTAACCGAGAGTAATAACACATCTACGAACACCAATAAGAGAAAGGAACCTTCTAGGATGAATCAATTATACTTGTGGCACTTAAGGCTAGGTCACATTAACTCAAATAGAATTCAAAGGTTGAAAGCTGATGGTCTCATCAGTGGTGTTGAAGGAGAGGACCTTCCAACCTGCGAATCCTGTTTAGAGGGAAAAATGACCAAACGTTCTTTTTCTGGTAAAGGACGAAGGGCTGAACAAGTATTGGATTTGATTCACTCTGATGTATGCGGACCTATGTCTACTCAGGCAAGGGGAGGGTACGAGTATTTCATCACTTTCACTGATGATTACTCAAGGTATGGATTTGTATACCTGATGCGCCGCAAGAGCGAATCCTTTGACAAGTTCAAGGAGTTCAAGGCTTTTGCGGAGAACCTTCAAGGCAAATCCATTAAATGCCTGCGATCTGATCGCGGAGGCGAGTACCTGTCTGGAGAATTCAAGGCATACTTGGCAGAGAATGGGATTGATTCCCAAATGACATCACCATATACTCCTCAGCAGAATGGTGTGTCGGAAAGAAGGAATAGGACTCTTATGGAAATGGTGCATTCAATGATGAGTTACTCGGACTTACCTACTATGTTCTGGGGATATGCCTTGGAAACGGCGGCGTACATTCTCAACATGGTTCCAACAAAAACGGTACCCACCACACCCATGGAAAGGTGGAGCGGGCGCAAGCCTAGCCTCAGGCACCTTCGGATCTGGGGTTGTCCAGCACATGTGTTGCGACAAGGTGCCGATAAGTTAGAACCTAGATCAGAATTACGGCTGTTTGTAGGATACCCGAAAGGAACTAAAGGTGGCATGTTCTATAGTCCTACGGACCAGAAGATCGTTATAAGTACTAACGCTCGGTTCTTAGAGGAAGACTATGTCATGGACCACAAGCCCAAAAGTGACACAATACTTGATGAGTTGAGAGGTAACAAGGAAGACTTAGATACAGCCGAACCGAGTATAGATACACCACTAGAATCTGCACCTGACACTATCACTGTTAATACACCGGAACGCCGTCGTAGTGGGAGGGTTGTTAAACAACCAGACCGATGGATTGGACTGGGTGAGTCTTCGGACTCTGGACCTGGAGTTCATGAAATCGATCCCTGGACCTATGACGAGGCAGTACAAGATATAGATGCGCCTTCTTGGAAGAAAGCGATGAAATCCGAAATAGAATCTATGGATTCTAATAAAGTCTGGGATCTTGTAGAACCACCAAACGGCGTAAAGCCAATTGGGTGTAAATGGGTCTACAAGAGAAAGAGAGGATCTGACGGAAAGGTTGAAACCTTTAAAGCTCGGCTTGTTGCGAAAGGATATACTCAGAAAGAGGGAATCGATTATGAGGAGACCTTCTCGCCGGTAGCCAAGATAAAGTCGATCCGGATTCTCTTATCCATAGCAGCTCATATGGATTATGAGGTGTGGCAAATGGATGTCAAGACAGCTTTCCTAAATGGAAGTCTTGACGAGACGATTTATATGAAACAACCAGAAGGATTCATTGCTAAGGGGCGAGATCATCTAGTGTGCAAGCTTAATCGATCCATTTATGGATTGAAACAAGCCTCGAGATCGTGGAACCTGCGGTTTGACGAAGTAGTCCAATCTTTTGGATTTAGTCAAAGCATGGACGAATCGTGTGTGTATTGGAAACGTGATGGGAAGAAGATGGTGTTTCTCGTG
The DNA here is from genome assembly GCA_954870475.1 of Euphrasia confusa. NCBI lineage: Eukaryota > Viridiplantae > Streptophyta > Magnoliopsida > Lamiales > Orobanchaceae > Euphrasia > Euphrasia confusa. Next base: position 38,442,778 of record OX940954.1, read on the forward strand.
CTTTATGTAGACGACATTCTTCTCATTGGCAACAGTGTGAAAATGTTATCAGACATAAAGGGATGGTTGTCTAGACAATTCGATATGAAAGATTTGGGAGAAGTCGGGCATGTTCTAGGGATCAAGGTTATAAGGGATCGCCGGAATAGAACATTGTACCTATCCCAGCAATCTTACATAGACACGATTCTGGCTCGTTTTAACATGCAAGATTCCAAGAAGGGTGAGCTGCCCTTCAGTAAATGAACTTATCTTTCTAAGGAAATGTGTCCTCGGACACAAAAGGAGAAAGATGAAATGAAAGCAGTTCCCTACGCTTCGGCTGTGGGAAGCTTGATGTATGCAATGTTATGCACGAAGCCTGATATCTGCTATGCAGTTGGCGTAGTAGCGAGATATCAGAGTAACCCTGGAAAGGCTCATTGGACTGCCGTAAAGAGCATTTTCAAGTATTTGCGAAATACTAGGGATTATGTTCTAAGTTACGGGGCAGACAATCTGATTCCTTTGGGTTATACGGATTCGGATTTCCAAGCTGATAAGGACCGGCGAAAGTCGACATCAGGCTATGTGTACACTTTGGGAGGTGGAGCCGTATCATGGAGGAGTGTTAAGCAAAAGTGCATTTCAGACTCTACCATGGAAGCTGAATATGTTGCAGCCTCAGAGGCAGCGAAAGAGTCAGATTGGTTCCTTAATTTCCTCCAGGACTTAGATGTGATTCCGAGTTTGCCCAAGGCTATGACAATTTATTGTGATAATAGCGGTGCAGTGGCAAACAGTAAGGAACCACGGTCCCATAGTGCTATGAAACACATAGAGCGCAAGTACCACCTGATTCGAGACATCGTCAAGAGGGGCGATGCGATAGTCACCAAGATAGCTTCGGAGGACAACCTAGCGGACCCTTTCACCAAGATACTTCCTAAGGAAGTATATTTCAAGCACTTGGAGGGTTTGGGAGTCAGAAGTTTGGAGGATAAGACTAGACCTTAGTATAAGTGGGAGATTGTTGGAGTAGTATACTTAATGTCTAGATTTGAGTATTCTGAACTCCTTGTACACTTTCATTTACCTATTAATAACGAACATTCATTTGCTTTTAATTGTTGTTAATTAAAAATATGCAAATTATAGTCCTGGATTTTATACGTTGTAGTTATTATGGTGTGTCGGGCCCACACAGAAGATCATACTATCGGTTACTCGTATTTAATCGAACAGATGCTCACGACCTAGATGGACACGGACCAATCCATCGGTATAGTCGTTGTGTGAGAGAGAAAATAATTTGTCTTAATTATTTTATCACACTTGTACACTTGGTGTATTGAGCGGATCGATTGAGACTCATCAATTAGGATTGCTCGGCGATAATTGATTTGAGACTCACTGTATTTTATTCTTAATCCCCGATACAATTGCGGGTGTGTATATTTAATATAAGTGACTTTGATTTACCAAAGGAATTGACCGGTTTAATTATTGGGTCAATTACCGGTTAAGTTGGGTCACTATATTTTATATATGGCATGGCGTGAATTCTTGACGGGACAGTGTATCCCGGAAGGGTTGATAATATCCCCGAGATGAGCTCATAAGGATTTATTATGTAAACCTCGCGAGTGGATTTAATTCCGCATAATAAATAAGGTTGAGTGGTACTAGTCTCGGATAAAAGAGATGAATAAATTTATTAAAGCAATAAATAAATTTTATTCATGGATATTTATATCTTAAATACACGGAATAAATAATACTACCGGAGAAATATTATTTGGATATAATATGGTTTAATATTGGGAGTGCAATTAATTTATATAGTGGAAAATAAATTAATTAATATTAATGGGAGATTAATAGATTTGGGCTTGGGCTCAATTTAATCATTAATATTGGGAGCCCAATATTCCACCTGATCCTTTAGATCCCCTACGTAGCCTATAAAAGCACTACATGGTCTTCTCTATTCTCATAAGATAAGTTGAAGATCATAATTCTTCTAGAGAGAGAAGTAGATCCATAGAGCTTGGAGGATCGTCGCCCACCCGACGTTCAAGCTAGTGCAAGGAATACGTGGGAAGATTCAAAGGTCATCTTGAATACGTTTCTCCGAACAACGAATCGAAAGGTAAAAATCTAAACACCCTTGATTTATTCGATTTTGTTTATCGTAAAATACCGTAGAACAAGATCCGAAGATCGAACCCGGACTAGAGGACGATCGCGTGGTGGTGGCGAAGCCACCGGACCACGGGCGATCGCCCCTAGGGTTCGACGGGGCAAGGGGGCCGAACCCTCGAGGGCCGAGGGTGTGCGATCGACCGCAAGGGGTCGATCGCTGGGCACAGGCTGGCGCCGTGCCCAACCCCGCCGTGAAGGCGGGGGCCACCAGGCGGCGGCGAGTCGCCGGACTCGCCGCGGGGGCTGCCGGAGCAGCCCCACCCCAACCGATCGCCGGCGTGCGATCGGTGATCGCTTCGAGCCCCGCGTGCGGGGGCTCGGGCTGGGCGTGCGCGAGGCTTCGGCCTCGTCGTGCGTTCGGCTCGTGCTCCGGCTCGTACGTGGTGCTCGTGTGATCTCCGGCGGATGGTTTTGATCGGGTTATTGGTTTCCGCAAATTTAAATAGCCCGGGATATCAAATTCCAACAGCCCCCTCCTTCGATCGACGGTGGCGGTGAGTCGACGGACTCACCGCCGGGGGCTGCTACGAGCAGCCCCGGGGGATGCTCGATGCATCCCCAGCGATTGCCGTGTGCAATCGCGAGCCCTACGCGGGGCTCGACTAGGGCTAGCCGCGGGTTTATCCCGCCGCGGTGTTGCTTTGGTCGGGCCCGGCTCATGTGGTGGTTCGCGGTGGTTTCCGGCGAAGGGATTTTGATCGGAGTCGTGTTTCCGCAATTCCGTCGACTCCGGGATATCGATTTCCAACAATTGGTATCAGAGCGTAGGTTCTAGTTCATGTGTATATGCGATAAATTGTTCTACCTTGCAGGGTTTCCGACTATTATGGCTTGTTAATAATTATTCGTTTAATTATTTTGTCGTAATGGTTTGATTATTAAACTCTCGGACATGTCGAGATTCGTTTTATGTGTGATGAATGCTTGTAATAGTAAAAATTCGGGGGTTGACCGAATTTAGGATTTATTATTACGTTCTATTTTTTCCGGAAATTGTATAGGGTCGATTTCATGTATAGAATCGATACCGGATAGTATAAAATTTATTTTGTAATTTATTCTATGTTGGATCGATGCCGAAACGACCGCCGGAGAAGACGTGTGACGGAGGAGACGAACGAGAGGGAGGACTCGGATCGATCGTCCCATGATCGATCCATGGAGGTTCGACCCAAGAGAGAGGGCAGCCGCGGGAGGCTCTTGGCCGCGCCTAGCCACCGGTGGTGGTGGCGCGCCGGCTGGAGCTGGCGGCGGTGCTCCTCCTCGGTGGTGGTCGATCGGTCAGGGGCCCCGGGGATCCCCAACCCGTGGTTCTCCGGCCGAGATTTACTTTCCTAAATTATTCGGTTTTCCTATTTTGAGCATTCCTATTTTGGGAATTCTAATGGAATAGGAAAAGAATAAATTTAGAATAAATTTATTTTTCCTTATTGATTATTCCTATTCTTTGGAATTTTCATAGAATAGGAAAATGAATAAATTTAGAATTAATTTATTTTTCCTATTTAATTATTCCTTTATGGAATTTTTAATGGATTAGGAAAATAATTAATTTGGAAAGTTTTAAGAGTCCTTAATTAATTTTTCCTTATTTAATTATTCCTTTATGGAATTTTTAATAGAAAAGGAAAGGAATTAATTTGGAAGGATTAGGAGTCCTAAATTATTTTATTTCCTTATTTCATTATGGAAATCTTCTAGAATATTCCAAGTGGGTCTTGGATAGGATTCTAGAGATTTAATGGAATTAGAAAAGGAAAATAAAAATAATAAAAATAATTAATAATGTTTAATTTTATTTTTGATTTATTCGATTGACTTAATTCTTAGAATTAAGTAACTTTTGGATTTATTAAAAATAAATAGATTTAAATATTGGAATTAATATTCCCGTCACATGGAGCATTCAAGAACGAAGACTGAAGACTAGAAGATGCGTACGGGGATGGAATAAAGCCATAATAGTCGGAAAATAATATTCTAGTATTATTTTGACTATGTGATAATATTCTATGTGTTTTATTTCATGTATGCATGCTTATGTGTATTTTAATTATGCATTAGATAGCGTATCCCTTTGTTATAAAAAGCTAAGTGGGAGAGGGATTGGAAACAATCCCATGGTCTCCATTGCTGTTCTCTTTGTGACTTTTATGAGCTTTCGAAGTTCGTATAGACAAGTCATTGGAGGAGAATTCTTGTAATTTCTTTTACAAGAAATATTGATTGAGTTTATCAAACAATGCCTAATTTGTCTTTCTAAAACTGATTTCAAGTCGACTCATTCTCACCCCGGGGAGTGGAATGGAGCCAAAGCCACTTGGTCATGTGGATGACACAAATTAGAGACCTTCGTACCATTTCTTGAAATGGATCGATTGTCTGCTCGGCTCCCTCATTCTATGAGAGATAGGGTTGTTCGCATGGTGAATCACTGGTAGAAAACTACGAGTTTCACTTATGATTTACCGCGTCTTGATTAACGAGATTGAATGATTCAAGTAATTGGAAGTCACTTATAAAAATCTTTTGGTGTAGTAAACGTCCACACTATCGTGGCTCGCTGTACTGAATGGGATTTTGGATTAACTGATGTAGACAGTTATAGAAGGGAGTAAAGGAGCGTATGTTAACGTAAACGTCCACACTATCGTAGCTTGCGGTGAATATGCGTATCCCAAACGATCTTCTTAGATACTGAGTAATGGTTTACACTTAGGTACACTTCTTAGTATACTTCCCATCGAAGTAAAGCTAATGATGATGTACGACCGAAGCAAATCTAATTACTAAATCATTTGGGTAGGTAAACGTCCACACTATCGTGGCTTACCATATCTGATGGGATTTTAGATGTGATTAGTGGTTTAATGATATTATTTGAGGGAGATAATGTCGGAGATTAAATCAATTGTTAGTTTTTATATGTGCTCATAGATTAGGAATGGCTTTGAACCCACTTTCTGTGATACTTAGGGAATTTAACTCACTGGTCCCTGAATGTATAGAATAGAAATCTGGATATTGCACAAACTGTTGAAGAGTACAAGTTTGTACTCAGTGAGCTTTGTCCTTCCGAGCCTACGAATGTCTTAACTGATGAGGAAATGACTGATTTTAAGAAGTGGGAAAATGCTTATGCAATAACCACTGATTATGATATCATGTTCAAACTCAAGCTGATGTTTAGACATGACGTAGTGGCTAGACAAGAGGCGATGAGGATACTCATAAAGGCCATTCGATTCGATGAAACGCTTGAACACGTTTTTGAGATGATTGACCTTTTGAACGAGTTGAGACGGAAATCGCAAGCTCTTGTAGCCAATGCCAAAGGTTTCGAACCTAAGGGCATGATCAGGGAAAAGGAAAAGCAAGCAAAGAAACCCAGTGGTCCTTGGACCACGAGATGGGACGAGAAAGCCCGGAGTCAAGTGTTCTCGATACAAACAGTCTGGGTACTGGAAGTCTGATTATCCTCTCAAAGAAAGTACAAAATTTTCTTTAGTCATAAAACACAGTCAGTGGTATTATCTACCGGAACCTGGTGTGTAGATATGGAACCACTGACGGTATGTGCATTTTAAATGCAGAGGTTCCAGGAAACCTAACGACTTGGAAAAGAAAAGATCGTAGTCTACATGGGCAATGCTGTGGAGGAGGCAGCTGTTGCAGTGGAGGACATTTTATAGGATTTCATTTTGAGTTATTGCTTTTATGTACCTTTCATTTTAGAAAGAACTTTGTTCTGGATTTCTAATGAATGGATATTTTATTTCTTTTAATCATTTGATGGTTATAAGAAGAAATAATGATATTATCTATTCTGGTACATTAGCTAGCAATATATAAATGATGAATCCTGAGTCCACCACGATGCAACGAACCGTAGTACATAACTCGTTTTACTAATAAGAAATTTCTTTATTAAATCATTTATACTTGTGGATTCTTATGCTAAGTCATATTCAAATAAGAAGTTCAAAGGTCGAAAATTGATATTTTGATCAATTAAGTTGAAGGAATGGACCTTCCGACCTATGAATCTAATTTGGAAGATAACATGACTAAGCAATCCTTTATGGATATAAGATATAAGATCCGGACAAGTATAAGAATTGATTGACTCTGATGTATGCAGAACTATGTCTACTTAGACAATAAGGTACGAGTACTTCATTTGATGATTACTCGAGAAATGGATTAGAATACCTGACGTGCCACAAAAGCAAGTGTTTTGAAAAGTCAATGGACACTAAGCAATTGTGGAGAACCATCAAGGTATATCCATTTGTAGCCTGCGATTTGATCGCTGAGGCAAGTACATGTCTGAGGAATGAAAGGCATACTGATCAGAGATTGGGATTTGATCTCAAGAGACTACACCATACACTCTTGTGTAGAAATGGTGTGTCGATAATAAGAAATGGAACTCTTATAGAAATAGTAAAAGCATGAGTTATACGGAACTACCTGTGTTCTATGGATATGTCTGGAAACAACGGCGCATTCAAATGCGGTTGTAGAATATCCTAGAAGAACAAAAGATGTGTGTTCAATAGTACTATGAACCAGAAGGACGTTAATATCTAATGCCCGGTTCTTAGAGAAAGACTATATGATGAACCACAAGCCCAAAGTGACGTGATACTTTGAATTGAGAGAGAACGAAGAAGACTGAAAACCAGCCGAACCGAGTAGCGGTGCACCACTAACTGCACCTACTGTTATTACTTTAATACACTGGAATGCCGTTGTAGTGGGAGGTTGTGTGACAACCAGAGATATTCATAAGACTAGGAGAGTCTTCGGACTCTGGACCTAGTGTACATGAAATCGATCCCTGGATCTACATCAAGGCAGTACTAGATCTAAATGTGCCTTCTTGGAGAGCAATAAGGATTATTGCTAAGAGGCGAGATCATTTAGAGTACAAGCTTAGTCGATCCATTTATGGATTGAAACAAAGCATTGAGTTCGTGGTACTTGCAAATTGATGATAGTCCATTTTATGGATTCATCAAAGCATAGACGAATCGTGTGTATTGGAAACGTGATGGAAACAAGGTGGTGTTTCTCGGGTTTTATGTAGATAACATTTTATCAATGGTAACAATGTAAAGATGTTGTCAAACATAAAATGATGGTTGTCTAGATAAATCATTATGAAAGATATAGGAAGAAGTTGGACATGTTCTTGAGATCTTTGATCTCTAGGAAAGAACATTGTACTTCTCCTGGACATCTTACATAGATATGATTATGGTTCGTTTTAACATGCGAGATTCCGAGAAAGGTTCGTTACCTTTCAGACACGGAATGCATCTATCTAAGGACATGTGTTTGGAAAACACAAAAGGAAGGAGATAGAAGCAATGAAAGCAGTCTCCTACACTTTGAGTGTGGAAAGCTTGATAAATGCAATGTTGAAAACAAGAACCTGATATCTGCTATGCAGCTAGTATAGTGGGAGGATATCAAGGTAGTCCTGCAAAGGAATATTCGACTGCTATGAGGAACATTTAAAGTACTTTCAAAGTACTAGAAACTGTGTTCTGGATTACGGAGCAGACGAGCATTTCCTTTGGATTACATTCTCTTAGATTTCTAATCGAATGAGGATCGGTGTAAGTCGATATCAGGCTATGTGTTTCACTATTTAAGGAGGAGGAGTTTTACTATGAAAGAGTGATAAACACGATGCTTTTCGGACTCTACGATAGGTAACCAAATAGCGGCCTCAGAGGCAGCAGAAGTTTTGGTATAGCTCCGGGATAACCTCTGGGACTTAGATGTGATTCTTAGTTTGCCAAAGGTTATGTAAATAGCGGTGCGATGGCAAATGGTAAGAAATCACAAGTCCATAAGTGAAAGATAACACATAGAGCAAGTACCACCTGATACGAGTCATCGTCAGGGAAGACGACGCTGTAGTCACCAAGATAACTTCAGAACGACAATCTAGATTGCTCTTTCACAAAGCACTTCTTGGAAGTGCATATTAACCACGTGAAGAGTATGAGAGTCGGGAGTTTGGAAGAAATGACTAGACCTTAGTATAAGTGGGATATTGTTGGAGTTGTATACTTAATGTCTAGATTTAAGTGATATTAACTCCCGATCCATTGCCACTAATCTATTTAATTAAATAAACAATTATTTGCGTTTAATTATTTATAATTATATATATACAAATTATAATCCTAGATTATATACGTTGTAGTTAGTATGGTGTGCGACGTCACACGGAAGATCATACTATCGGTTACTCGTATATATAATCGAACAGTTGCTCACGACCTAGATGGACAAGGACCAATCCATCGGTATAGTCGTTGTATGAGAGAGAAAATAATTTGTCTTGATTATTTTATCATACTTGTACACTTGGTGTATTGGGCGGATCGCTTGAGATTTATCGATTAGGATTGCCTTGGATAATCGATTTAAATCTCAGTGTATTTTATTCTTAATCCCTGATATTATTGCGGGTGTGTGCATTTAATATTAGTGACTTTGATTTTCCAAAGGAATTGTCCGGTTAATATATTGGGTCAATTACCGGTAAAGTTGGGTCACGGTATTTTATGTATGACATGCTGTGAATTCATGATGAGAAAGTGTGTCCCGATAAGGGTTGATAATGTCCCCGAGATGAGTTCATAAGGAATTATTATGTAAACCCTGCAGGTGGATTTGTTCCGCATAATAATTAAAGTTGAATGGTACTATTCTCGGATTCAAGAGATGAATAAATTAATTAACAATAAATTAATTTTATTCATGGACATTTCTATCTTAAACGCACAGAATAAATAATACTACCGGAGAGATAATATTATTTGATATAATATGGTATAATATTGGGAGTGCAATTATATTTATATAGTGGAAAATAAATATAATTAATATTAATGGATTAATAGATTTGAGTTTGAGCTCAATTTAATCATTAATATTGGAAGCCCAATATTCCACCTCCTTTAGATCCCCTACGTAGCCTATAAAAGCACTACATGATCTTCTCTATTCTCATATAACTTGAAGATCACAATTCTAGAGAGAGAAAGTAGAGAGGGAGATCCATAGAGTTCGGAGGATCGTCGCCCACCCGACGTTCGAACGAGTGCAAGGAATACGTGGGAAGATTCGAAGGTCTTCAAAGATCTCGTTTCTCCGTACAACGAGAACAAATGTAAAATCATGAAAACCCCCTCGATGATTTTATTTAATTATTCGTATATGCATATGAACCAAGATCCGAGGGACGAACCCCGTGAACGAGGATCGACCTCGCGGTGGTGATCGAGGTTCACCGGACCGCGGAGACCGAGAGATCCCCGGCGGGGATCGCACGCAACGAGAACCCTCGGCTGGTCGCCGAGGGTGGCGGTCGAGCCCTAGGGCTTCGACCGCCGGTGCACATCGAAGGGCCCCGGCTGGATGCCGGGGCGAGCGATCGACTTCGGTCGATCGCTGGGGGCAGCCGCGGGGCTGGAGCCGCGGCAGGCGCCCCCTCCTCCGATCGATGGTGGCGGTGAGTCGCCGGACTCACCGCCGGGGGCTGCTACGAGCAGCCCCGGGGGATGCTCGATGCATCCCCAGCGATTGCCGTGTGCAATCGCGAGCCCCACGCGGGGCTCGGCTAGGGCTAGCCGCGTGTTTATCCCGCGGCGGTGTTGCTTTGGTCGGGCCCGACTCGTGTGGTGGTTCGCGGTGGTTTCCGGCGAAGGGATTTTGATCGGAGTCGTGTTTCCGCAATTCCGTCGACTCCGGGATATCGATTTCCAACAGAAACACGCTCCCGGAATATTCTGAGAAATATTCTGATCCGGCAAAAAAAGTAGGTTTTTGTCTAACGGAGAAAAGTTTAGGTAAGCAAGTGTCACGGTTTTCTGTTCGGGTAGGTTAGTGCCAAAAAGTCGAAACCTTGAGCAGGTTTCTGTAATAATCCCTAAATTTTATAAAAGAATTTTAACAAAATGTTTTGAGAGAAAATCTAATTACTTATATTTTACTTTATTGTTTTACTACTATTACATTTAGTAAAAAAAATCAATATCAGAGAAATAATTTGATGTAATAAGATTAATTTTTTTATTAGATTGATTTATATAGGAGTATTAGTCATTGTCAATTAATAATTTCTTCATGTGTTTTGATCAGTCCTAATTAGAGCATCCCGACGGGTACAATTGCTAAATATGAGTAGCATGAAATGCATTCACAATAGTAATTACAATTTCTACATGACATGAAATTGTACTTCCATACACTATCGAGAAAAGAAACACAAATAAAAAAGAATTTTCTAGCTAGTATCAAATAAATTGAAAATATGTTTTATGTTGTGAATTTCACATCAAAAAAGATGAATAATTATACCTAAAATCATTGGAATAATGAGATTCAAATTGATAAGTACAAATATTTTTTGTGATATATCAACTAAATTGCACACAATTAAAGATGCTCTTAACATTACAGTCCAAAAGTATAATCCCGAATTTGACTGGTAAATCATTACTTTAGCTGTCCCGTGATAAGTCTTTCAATTTTGATTTTTGAAATGTTTTACGGTAAATGTGACGTTTTCTAAAATAGCGAAAAAAATACAAAAATACTTCTAGTAACTTTAAATTTTATTAAAATATTTGTGGAATTTACTATACACCACTCCAATTTATTAATCAATTTAATTTATAAAATAACAATCAAATTGAGGGTATTTTTGTAACATCCCATTTTTCATAAGATATTAAAGAAGATTTACTTTTATTTTTAGGATTAAAACTGAAAACTTTTAAAATAAACAAACTCAAATACTTTTCCCATAAACTTAAAATTTATCCTCATTAGTTAAAATAAAATACTTTAATGCAATAATTTTCAAAAGCGGAATAGGTAATAAAATAAAGTTTATAAAATAGACATTTTTGTACCACTATCGGCGCCATCCCCGTCGTCTCGCTCCTAGTTCGCTTAACCTGAAAAAGTTGAGTTTTTAAAAAGGGGTGAATTATCAACAACTCAGTAGGGAGACAGTTCATATAACATACAATACGATATTCATCGGACAATCCATAACTTAGACCATTGACCCTGTGGGATGACCCAAAGATAATTAAATCTCGGCGCCTTAAATGACGCGCATGGCCGTAACATGAGGTATTGTGGGACGACTCAAATGTATTACTATCTCGGTACCTTAAATGATGCACCGAACCTAAACACAATCATGCGGTACTATAGAACGACCCAAAGACATTTCTCCCTCGGCGCCTTAAATGATGCGCCTGACCAAACATGATGCGCCTGACCAAACATAATCATGCGTCGCGCGACTAATATGTGCACATAACATAAATAGATCATCAATCATAAACCATCACACAGCTAGTACACATATCGTAAATTAAATGAGCTAGTACACATATCGTAAATTAAATGAACTGTAAAGAAAAGGTTTTAGTAATCCCTACCTTGACAATACAAAACTTGACTTGACGAAAAAAATGCGTGAATAAATGCTCGTGTAATCCTAACCCTCAATATCCGTAAATATTAATATAGATATTTACTATATATTAGTATAACTAGTAATAACTCCCTGTGCGATGCACAGGAATATTTAATGTAATTTTTTTGTTTTAAAAAATAGATGCCTAGATTATCATATTATTTCAGTATCACATAATATTTATTAAAATATAATTTAAAATATGATACACAATTTAATTTCATTAGTTTATTTATAAAAAAATGAAAATAATTCATAATAAAATGATTTATGTTAAGAGGTTAAATGATAAAAAAAGTATGAAAGAAAATTGGTTTTAAAGAAAAATACTTAATATTAGCCTTACTTAAAATATAATTTTTTGATTTTTATTAAGTAAAGTAAATAAAAAATAAACATATCAATTAGTAACTTTCGAATTTGAATAATAATAAAAAAAAAATATTAGTAACTTTCATTATTATTATTATTATTATAAATAATAATATTATTACTATTAATAATAATATTATTGATAATATTACTATATAGGTATCATCCGAAAATAAAATCAATAAAAAATCTCTTACTGATTAATAAACACTGGTAAAAAAAAGAATTATCAATTGGAACATGAAGTGTGAGTTGTGTGTTTAAATAAGATATTTTATTTTAATGGACTTAATTATATTATTTATATTGTATTATTTAAACATTAAACTCTATTTAATTTAATAAAATTGAAATCATTATATCATATAATAAACTGAATCTGATAACAAATATACATATTATTTATAAAAAAACATTTACACGAAATTAAACTCAAAAACTACTTGTAAAATAAACAAAAATAATTGATAAACTTTGAATCTGCAATATAAAAAAACAAATAATTAAATATACCAAAAGTCAATATTATAAGAAGAATTAAACAATATAGTAAATGAAAAAGATGAACATGAAATAAAAAAGGTAATTAAAAATTACAAATTATTTACCTCTAAAGCTGAAAACAAATATTTGATTACTTTTATCAAAAAAAGTAAAGCTGAGAAAAAATACTAATAAACAGATTTATATTACAATCAACTGATAATTAATTAATTAATTAAATCAAATCTTATAAGAATAAAAAATTCGTTTTGGAATTTAATACTATTTAAAAAAGAATAAAAAATCATATTTGAAATTTGAAAATTGGAGAGCAAATCATTCTCTATTAGTAAAAGATTATTTTACATTAAAAATAGGATTACTATAATTTACTAATAATATTAATTATAGAAGTAAATAATATTAGGAATGATAAATCATAATATTATAGAAAATAGAGAATTACTAAATATATGTAATTAATTTTTACCAATCAATTTACGGAATAGATAATTACTAATTATTTCTAATTATCATTTTTAATTATGAATTAATTAATAACTCGATTGTCTCTATTATTATATTTGACCATTATAGTGTTCTTACCATTTACCCATTAAGAAATTAATTTAAATTAGTATAGCTAATTAATAGAAAATTTTGAATCGTAATAGCTAATTAATAGGTAATAATTACAGTGTGAATTATTACCATTTACCCATTAGGAAATTAATGATAGCTAATTAATAGGTAATAATTAAATTTTGAATCGTACGTGTTCTTACCATTTACCCATTAGGAAATTAATGTAAATTAGCATAGCTAATAATGTATATTACTGATTTTAAATCATAATTAATTTAATTGTCATAAATAATTAAAAGCCTCATGTTTAGAATTTGGAGGAGCACAAAGTTGAGTATTAGAACCAGAACCTACATCAACCATATAAATAAATATGAAATATATGAAATGTGAAATTGCTATTTATTAAACCAAATAATATATATATATATATATATATATATATATATATATATATATATATATATATATATATATATATATATATATATATATATATATATATATTTAATAAATAGTACTTATAAAGAACTCATTAACACAATACACTCATAATAAGTAATAACATAACATGGTTATGATTTCTTCTTTGGCGGCATGAGTACGGGCATGATTATGGATATCGGCGGTGGTCATGGGCGAATGGAGCGGACTATTGTCCCTCTGAAAATAAATAAACAATCATAGGTAGAAAGAGTGAGAAGAGACACTCACATATCGCGTCCGCGTATAAATTCATACATAAGAACAGAGAAGAAATCACATAATAAAATCAAATAACAAAAAAAATACCTAAAATGATTAAATAGAGAGAAGACGAATATAAAATTAATATAATTGTGTATTGTGCAAGAAGATAAATAAATGTAAATACTTACTGAGAGTTCTGCAAAAAAGAAACATTACATTATAATTATGTGTCAAAAATACAAATAAATTAAACAAATCGTGAGCTCAAGCCTTAAGATCAGGTTACGTACCTCATGAAAACTCTATAATATATTAGGGATGCAAAAAAAACATTAAAAAAATAAAAAGAAACATTACATTATAATTATGTGTCAAAAATACAAATAAATTAAACAAATCGTGAGCTCAAGGCTCAAGATCAGGTTAAGTACCTCATTAAAACTCTATAATATATTAGGGCTGCAAAAAAAAAACATAAAAAAAAATAATTAAAAAGAATATATCAATGGTAAGAATGAAGATGAAAGAAACATTTAAATAGATTTTGAACTATAAATTATATTATTATATTAATATTTGTTAATTAATTTTATAGAGATTATAGGGATTGATTGATATTTTCTATATTGTTATTTTAATATATATGGTAAGAGAGGTAATAGAAAATTTGAATTAAATAACAAATAAATTATTTATAGTAAATGGTCAATTAATATAATTGAGAAAATTAAGGAATTGATTAGTAAAAACAATTAGATTAATATTGATTTACGGAATTGATGTAAATTGATTAGTATTTATGGAAATTGGAGAATATAATGAATATGAAATTATTATGTAATTAATTGAATTAATAGTGTGATTAGTGTAATTTTTTGTGTTTACACTGGCATCAGATTTATATATTAAATAAATATTACTATATATCCTCAATATCCGTAAATATTAATATAGATATTTACTATATATTAGTATAATATTACTATATATCCGTAAATATCAAAATCCTTCATTAATAAATTAGTGTAATATTAATATAGATATTTACTATATATTTAATTATTTATACCACCAAATTGAAGTATTTAGATAATTAAATCAAATGAATTGGGTTGGAAAGGTAAAAGAGTGAGTGGTTCATTGGAATTGACACAAACGGGCATGGAATAGTTAACGGTCACTAGCGTTGGAAAGTATGTGGAGTTAAAATTGAGTTTGTAATATTGGGTCAAAAGAAATAATGTTGATGGTTGGTGAAATAAAAAGGGGCTGAAATCCCTAATCTTCAATTCACCTTCTTCCACAGGGAGAGTGAGATATGGCGACTTCGTCTTCTAAGTAGTGGATAAGGGGAGAGGCGACTTTAACTTTTCCGGCGAGACCCACAAGTGAATGACCTCGACCAAGATTTGCTGCTTGAACTGGACAGGTCGGTCAAATGGAAAAAGGGAATCCGACACCGTTTCATGGAATCAACCACTATATGGCGAAAGTAGTAGTTGCAGGTTTGGAGTTGCAGGTTTTGATGAGATCGAGTTGTGTTCCGGATTGGTATTTTGTATGTAGATAATGCTCCCTCTTCTAGTTCTTCCTGAATTTCGAGCGCGATTTGGTTCGAGCAAATGCAACCCTTGAATCTGATCGCTGGCCCTATTTGACTCCACATGTATCCCACGTCCAGAAGCAGCAATTTAATTTACCCACCCGCAATAGAAACAAGCAAAGCATCAGCAGCAAGGCACGAGTTACTTCAAAGTTACTTCGATAGTTTTAGCTAGTTTCGTTTCCAATATTGTGTAATGTAATATAATTATCAGCTAATTTCGTTCTTAGTAACTAGGATAGTTCTAACTAGTTTCGTTACCAATATTTTAGGTGGGAATACCACTTTTTATGCACAAACATAAGAACTCTATTTATTTTGACACTCTTTATAAAACTACACCAAAACTAAACACTTTCAATTGGAAAAGTCTTCTTTACTCTTATTTTTAATTTCTCTCAAATAATAAAACAAAAAACCATTTAAAAACTTTTTAAAAACCTTAAAAAATAAAAAAATAAAAAAATTGTGGAGCCTACGACATCAAAAATCAAATTTGAGGGTTAGTGGGTGTTTATTGCATGCATGAATGCTCCCCCTACTCAAACCCTCAAACCCTAACCCATTTAAAAAAAACACAAATTCTATTCTCTCTCTCAAACAAATATCCTCTCTACAATATACGTGGGAAGTGCAGCCAAGTTCGCCGGCCGAAAGGTACGTCGAAAAGCTGCGATTCTGTTTTTTTTTTTTTTTCGATTTTCTGTTAAAAATCATAACTACACGGTGGCTACACGGTGGGTCTCTGAGACCGTGTAGCCACCGTGTAGTTAAGAAGATTAACCGGTTGCTCGGTTACACGGTGCTCGCACTACACGGTGTTTTCCGGTCACCGTGTACCGAATAGTGTCTTGGTTACACAGTGACCTACTACACGGTCACGTGGCCGTGTAGTGACCGTGTACAGACCCCGTTTTTTCATTTTTTTTTTAAATTATCTAATTATGGCTTTGTTTATGCATTTGGATGGATATTTTGGGTTCCCTAACTGAATTCAAATGTGTTTTGTAATTGTAGATGTCGAATCAACGAATCACGGATTTACGGTACATTATGGTGGTCGTTGGGATCGAGAGGGCTACGTTGACGGACTAGATATGTGCCTCTCTTTCGTAGGGAAGAAATTACACTCGACGCTCTGTGAGCCGGATTCGTGCGGTTTTGTGCCCTCCGCCCATGTCGATTACGTTGTATTGTTATACCCGAGGCTATGACATGAGAAGCGTGCGAGCTCCTATGCTTTGCGACGAAGATGTGTCCCGCATGTTACACGAGCAAAGGGCTGAGTGCTTTGTGTTCGTCGTCGAAGTAGAGGGACAACGAGCTGCGCCGGAGGTGAATATCGGAGAAGAAAACCCCGATCGGGGCGTACCGTCAGAGAACGAGAACGAGGAGGTACCGTCAGAGAACGAGAACGAGGCGATACATACTTCCGAGGACGAAAAGAAGCCCGTCAGTCCGATCTCTTGGAATCGTTGACCACAGAGTGGACCGAATGGATTAGACAGTCGGGCGTGGTTAAGAAGATCATGTCGCGCCGTAATATGTCCTCGAGTTCTAATGCGGGAGGCGGCGAGCAAGCCGAAGCATCTCAGAATGCACAGAATAATCCACAGCGCAATTGGATCATTCCCCTGCCGGCGTTTGACCCCGCTGTTTCGTTGCATTCTGTCGAACCCCAACCGATTTATGGTCAGATGGCAGTCGGAGCCACGTTCCGAAATAAACAGGATCTGAAGGTGATGGTGGGGATGTATCACATGGAGAATAAAGTAGAGTGCAAAACTGATCGCTCGAGCACTGAACGGGTGACGTTCGTTTGCAAGATGGGGCGTGAAAATTGCACGTTTAAATTGTGTTCCACGGGTTCCGATAACACCCTTTGGAGGATTACGAAGCTGAACTTGAATAATACGTGCCGTAACCATTTGGGGTGGAGTGCGTATCGACAGGTGTCGAGCAGGGTTGCGGCTACTTTCTTTGCACGCCAGTTAGTCGGCAATCGGGAACTGAAGCCTAAAGATATGGTTGATGATTTGAGAAGATTGTACGGAGTTCACATCAGCTACAACTTCGCCCTGCGGACGAGGAACCTGGCGCTTGAAATAGCGTACGGCGACTACCAGGGATCGTATCAGAGGCTCCCGTCATATCTGTACATGCTGAGAGAACATAATCCCGGGACTCAGTACGATATTCAGACGACCGACCAGGGCGTGTTTTGCCGCATGTTTGTTGCTCTCGAGCAGTGCATTCGTGCATTTGAGCAGGGCACTCTGAGGCCTGTGATAGTAGTCGACGACACCCATTTGAAAGGGAAAAATATTGGTGTGTTGTTTGTCGCCGTCACAAAAGATGGGAATGCGAATATTTTCCCGCTTGCGTTTGGTATCGGTCCGATACAGAATGACGAGGAGTGGTTGTGGTTTCTCCAGCACGTCAGAGTTTGCTACGATGCGACCGATGATCTGCTCATTGTGTCCGACCAGCATAAGAGCATCGCGAATGCTATTCGAAATGTCTATCCTCACGCAGCCCGTGCGTTGTGCTATCACCACCTCTCGAAAAATCTAGCACGGTACGGCTGATGGAGTTATATTCTAAATGTCTAGTTTAGTGACAATATGGAACTCCTTATCTGTGTTTTAATTATCTATTAATCAAACAGTCTGCATTTTGTCTATTATGTACTTTATGCTATAGTCCTAGATATATACGTTGTAGACAGTATGGCGTGAGGAGACACGCGGAAAATCATACTGTCGGTTACTCATATACTATCGAACAGTAGCTTACGACTTAGATGGACACGGACAATCCATCGGTACGTCGTAGTGTGACTGGTAAATAGTCGGTCTTGACTATTATGTTACACTCGTGCACTTGGTGTATTGAGCATGACCACGAGAGGGCATTCGATTTATACTAGTCGCAGTAATCGAACCAGACCTCAGATATTACGGATATATGAATTCCTAATCCCTATATAATTATAGGTGCGTGTGTCCAATTCTCGGTTCTTTGACTTGCTAGTGAGTGAGACTAATTGACTAGTCAATATTCTCGGTAAATTGGGAATCGTAATTGTACACACGGCATGCTATATATAGATTATAGACAGGAAACCGTGTCCCATTTATTGGGTTGATATTGTCCCCGAGATGAGCTCATAAAGTTTATCATGTAAACCCTGCAGGTGGATTCGTTCCACATGATAATAAGGATGAGTGGTACTAGTCTCGGATAATAAGAAATGAATTAATTAAATTATTAGTAATTAAAGTTAATTCATGGACATTCGATATCTTAAACACGGGGAAAGTCATATATGTAATTTCGGCGGAAATATTATTGTTGATATAATATTAAATTAATTTCGGGAATTCAATTATTATTTTTTAGTGGAGTGAATAATAATTAAAATTGAAATTGATTAATTAAGGTTTTCTTTTAAGGATTTCAAGTTAATTAATATTTCAATTAAGCCCTAAATTAATTTACCTAAGAGGTCCCTAGCGTAGCTCTATATAACCCCCCCTCCCTTTGCCTTCTCTTAACCTACAGAACGCCGCAATAATTATTTCTCAGAGAAAAATAAAAGCATATGCAATTATTTCTTTTCTCTGCTGAAATAATAATTAACGCAGTTATTATTTTTTCTCTAAGAGAGAAAAATAAATTCTTACGCTGGTTGAGAAGAGAGAGCATAGACGGGAGAACTCCAGCGGATCGTTGCCCACACAACGGTTGGAGACGGGATCAGAGATATACGCTAGAAATGTCTAAGGTCTCAACAATCGACCGAGAAGGTATGATATCGATTTCCTTTTCCGCACCTTTCCATCTCTATAATTGCGCTAATCATACAACGAACCAACGATTGGTTTATGTGGCTTGGATGTGATGTTCTCGGACTGCTGGGAGGTCTTTGACCTCCGGCACGGTGGTCGGATCGAGAAAATCTCATCGGAACAGCCAGAACGGGCGAAACCCGTTGCTGGAATCGAGACGCTATCGGCCGACAGCCATATGTGTCGGCCGACATAGCCCTGTCGGGCGACAGCCTTATGGCGTCGGCCGACAGACAGGGCAGAAGGCCCCGTTTCGCGCGGTTGCATCTTTGGTGCAATGGTTGGGCGTGTTTCGGGCATGGGGCTTCGTGTTATGCACAGTGGGGACGCCGAGGGTCGACTGGGCTTGTCCGGATGTTCGAGTGATCGAACGGACATGTCCAGGGTATTCGATTACCAACAATTGGTTTCAGAGCCGGTTTATCGGTTCGTTGTATTTTTGCGCATGTTACCTTGCAGGTTGAACCCGATTATTATGGCCAATTTATTTATGTTATTTTGTGTTGTATGTGTGTGATTGATTAAACTCTCGGGCTTGTCGAGATCGTTTTATCTTGGAAAGTTGCTTGTTTGTAATAGATAAAAACGACGGGTTGAGTCGTTAGGTTTATTTATTTTTTCGCTGTATCCGGGACATGTATAGGGTCGATCAAAATGTATAGGATCGATATCGGAGTTAGTAGAATAAATTTTTGTAATTTTTCTACTGTTGGATCGAGAGGAGATCGAAGCCCGGAGGAACGAGAATCGAAGTCGAGACGAACAACGAGTTCGAGTTCCAAGAGACGTGCATTCAAGATTTTAAGGCCATTATAATCGGGCCACGTTAATTGCTTTTTATGTGATTTACGTGCTTTATTGTGCTTATTATTTTATGCATGTTTTATCCCTCAATCGTAAAATACTAAGTGGGAGAGGGATTGGAAACAATCCCGCGGTCTCCATTCTCTGTTTTGAGAGTGATGTGTATTGACTTACGAGTTGGCTTTAGTGTCATCCTCCCTATCGGATAAAGTCGATACACGGAAATCATTTGATCAAAATTCGAATTAAATTCCATTTTAAAAATTGAACAATTATATTTCTCAAAAGCAATGCCTAATCTGTCTTTCAAAGACTAATTTCAACTCGACTCATTCTCACCCCGGGGAGTGGAATGGAGCCAAAGCGCTTGGTTATGTCGATGACACAGATTAGAGACTTTCGAGTCATTCGATGACTAGATCGATTGTCTGATTGGCTCCCTCACCTTGTGAGAGATATGGCACAATTGCATGATTGATCGCTGGTTAGAAACTTCGAGTTTCACTTACGAGATATCAAGCTTTGATTAATAAAATTGTGAAATTTAATAAATGAGATTCAATTAACAAAGTTGTTTGTTTAGTAAACTTCCACAAGAAAGTGGCTTGCTAAATGGAAACGGAACTTTGGGTTAATTGAGGCTCGACAGTTATAGAAAATCGTAAAGGACCGCATGTCAACGTAAACGTCCACAAGAAAGTGGCTTGCGGTGGACATGTAGTTCCCGATCAGTTGACTTAGTACTGAGAAATGGTATACACTTAGGTACGCTTTATAGTATCCTCCCCATCGGAGTCACTTCTATAATGATGTACGACCGAAGTAAAAGTCCAGTTATAAAATCGTTTGGATTAGTATACGTCCACAAGAAAGTGGCATACTAGTCTGATGGGATTTTAGGATTGATTGGTAAATTTAATGATATTACTTGAGGGAGTTAATATCGAATTAAATTTGACTGTTTGATTTGTCTCTTTTATAGATATGGCACTCAACCCACTATCTATGATACTAAAAGAAAACAAACTCACTGGTCCGAACTATATTGATTGGAAGCGAAAGTTGGACATTGTCCTAACTGCTGAGGAGTACAAATATGTACTCCAAGTCGTTTGTCCTGATGAACCTACTGATACCTCCACTGATGAGGAAAAGGAATCATTTAGGAAGTGGAACAAGGCTGATCAGATAGCGTGGTGCTACATTTTGGCTTCTATGTCAAATGTGCTGCAACATCAGCATGAAGCAATGGCCACTGCCTATGATATGATTCTTAACCTCAAGGAGTTGTTTGGTCATCAGGACAGGGCAGCCAGGCAAGATGCAATGAGGCAACTCATGACGGCCACCATGTCCTAAAGAACGCCCGTGAGGGATCACGTTCTTAGGATGATGGGCTATCTGAACGAGATAGAGATTCTAGGAGCATATGTCGATGCGGATACCCAAATCGATATCATACTCCTGTTGGAGTTGTGTACTTAATGTCTAGATTTAAGTAACGGAAACTCACGATCCATTGCCACTAATCTATTTAATTAAACAAACAATTATTTGCGTTGAATTATTTATAATTAAATATATGCAAATTATAGTCCTGGATTCTATACGTTGTAGTTAGTATGGTGTGCGGGCCCACACGGAAGATCATACTATCGGTTACTCGTATTTAATCAAACAGTTGCTCACGACCTAGATGGACACGGACCAATCCATCGGTATAGTCGTTGTGTGAGAGAGAAAATAATCTGTCTTGATTATTTTATCACACTTGTACACTTGGTGTATTGGGCGGATCGCTTGAGATTTATCGATTAGGATTGCCTTGGATAATCGATTTAAATCTCAGTGTATTTTATTCTTAATCCCCGATACTATTGCGGGTGTGTATATTTAATATAAGTGACTTTGATTTTCCAAAGGAATTGACCGGTTTAATTATTGGGTCAATTACCGGTTAAGTTGGGTCGCTATATTTTATATATGACATGCCGTGAATACTTGACGGGAAAGTGTATCCCGTAAGGGTTGATAATATCCCCGAGATGAGTTCATAAGGAATTATTATGTAAACCCTGCAGGTGGATTTGTTCCGCATAATAATTAAGGATGAATGGTACTAGTCTCGGTTACAAGAGATGAATAAATTAATTAGCAATAAATTAATTTTATTCATGGATATTTATATCTTAAATACACGGAATAAATAATACTACCGGAGAAATATTATTTGATATAATATGGTTTAATATTGGGAGTGCAATTAATTTATATAGTGGAAAATAAATTAATTAATATTAATGGGATTAATAGATTTGGGCTTGGGCTCAATTTAATCATTAATATTGGAAGCCCAATATTCCACCTCCTTAAGATCTCCTACTTAGCTTATAAAAGCACTACATGGTCTTCTCTATTCTCATAACTTTAAGATCACAATTCTAGAGAGAGAAAGTAGAGAGGGAGATCCATGGAGTTCGGAAGATCGTCGCCCACACGACGTCCGAGCTAGTGCAAGGAATACGTGGGAAGATCTCAAGGTCTTCAAATTGAGTTCTTCGTTTTTCCGAACAACGAGAACGAGGTAAATCGTAAAACCCTCTTTATGATTTTATCGTTTAATTATCGTAAAAATATCGTGAACCAAGATCCGAGAACGCGACCCATGTCGAGGTTGAACCGGGCGGTGGTGATCAAAGATCACCGGACCCCCGGCGGTTCAACGGCTCGGCTAGGAGGGGTCGAGGGCGTGAAGCCCGGCTGGACGCCGAGCGCCGCTCGCGTGGCGGCGGCTGGCGGTGATCGCTAGCCACGGTTCGCCGTGGCTGGGCGTGCGATCACCGTGGGGCAGCTGGGGCGTCTCAAGGGGGCTGCCAAGGGCAGCCCTAGGCGGCTGCCAAAGACAGCCGCGAGCCCCATGCGGGGGCTCGACGGAACAGCCGCGGCTTTGCCGCGGTTAGGGTTTTGGTCGGGCCGGCCTTCGTGGTGGTTCGTGGCGGGTTTCCGGCGACCGGGATTTCGATTGGAGTTGTCGTTCCGCAATTTGATAACTCTGGATATTCGATCTCCAAAGGATTTCGGTCGGAATTAATTAGATAATTTATTTATTTAAATTTATTAATTCCGGGATATCGATTTCCAACAATTGGTATCAGAGCGTTGGTTTTAGTTCATGGTATTTTTCGATAAATTGTTCTACCTTGCAGGGTTTCCGATTATTATGGATAGATTTAATTATGATAATTAATGTCCATAATATTGCTCTTGATTATTAAACTCTCGGTGATGTCGAGATTCGTTCTTGTGTGGTGAATGCTTGTTCTTATTTTTCCGGAAATTGTATGAGGTCGATTTCATGTAGAGAATCGATACCGGATAACGTAGTAATAAATTTGTAATTTATTTTACGTTGGATCGAGGACGAAACGACGATCGGAAAAGTGTGACGGAGGAGACGAAGAGAGGGAGGACTTCGGATCGATCATTCCCATGATCGATCCATGAGGATCGATCGACCCAAAGGAGGAGGGGCGGCCATCGAGCCTCTCGGCCGTGCGCGGTGCCACCAAGGGAGGTGGTGCGCTGGCGAGGCGGCGGCGGCGTTGGCGTGTCCCCTCGGCTCTCGATCAAAGGTGGTGGGGGCGCGGGGTCCTCGTGATCTCGTGCTCTCCCGCCAAGATCCAACTTTCCTAAATGATTCGGTTTTCCTATTTTGAGTATTCCTATTTTTGGGAATTCTCATGGAATAGGAAAAGAATAAATTTAGAATAAATTTATTTTTCCTTATTGATTATTCCTATTCTTGGGAATGTTCATGGAATAGGAAAAGGAATAAATTTATAATTAATTTATTTTTCCTATTTAATTATTCCTTTATGGAATTTTTAATGGATTAAAAAATAATTAATTTGGAAAGTTTTAAGAGTCTTTAATTAATTTTTCCTTATTTAATTATTCATTTATGGAATTTTTAATAGAAAATGAAAGAAATTAATTTGGAAGGATTAAGAGTCCTAGATTATTTTATTTCCTTATTTCATTATGGAAATCTTCTAGAATATTCCAAGTGGGTCTTGGATAGGATTCTAGAGATTTAATGGAATTAGAAAGGAAAATAAAAATAAATAAAAATATTAATAATATTTAATTTTATTTTTGATTTATTCGATTGACTTAATTTTCGAATTAAGTAACTTTTGGATTTATTAAAAATAAATAGATTTAAATATTGGAATTAATATTCCCGTCACATGGAGCATTCAAAGAACGAAGACTAAAGACTAGAAACGCATACGGGGATGCGATAAAGCCATAATAGTCGGAAAATAATATTCTAGTATTATTTTGATTATGTAATATTCTATGTGCTTTATTTCATGTATGCATGCTTATGTGTATTTAATTATGCATTAGATAGCGTATCCCTTTATTGTAAAAAGCTAAGTGGGAGAGGGATTGGAAACAATGCCATGGTCTCCATTGTTGTTCTATTGGTGACTTTTATGAACTTTCGAAGTTCATATAGATAAGCCATTGGAGGAGAATTCTTGTAATTCCTCTTACGAGAAACATTGATTAAGTTTATCAAACAATGCCTAATTTGTCTTTCTGAAACTGATTTCAAGTCGACTCATTCTCACCCCGGGGAGTGGAATGGAGCCAAAGCCACTTGGTCATGTGGATGACACAAATTAGAGACCTTCGTACCATTTCTTGAAATGGATCGATTGTCTGCTCGGCTCCCTCATCCTATGAGAGATAGGGTTGTTCGCATGGTGAATCACTGGTTAGAAACTTTGAGTTTCACTTATGATTCTCCGCGTCTACAATGATGTTTTATACTACAATAACAAGTTAACAATCGAAAAATGCCTCAAAGTCGATTAAAATCAATTAAGGATCTAAACTACACGGTGGCCACCGTGTAGGGTACCGTGTACCGGGAACCACCGTGTAACCGAGTAACTGCCCAGAAAATTCACCGAGCAGTTCTTGGCTACACGGTGAGTTCAGGAAGCTACACGGTGCCCACCGTGTAACCGGTATCCACCGTGTAGCAAAGGGCAGAAACCTGTTTTTTTACCTATTTTTCACCCAAATCAATCAAAACATACACCTATGAACCACTTTTCACCAAAATCAATCAAAACACACCTAAATCAAGTCCAATAGAAACAATATCAATTCGAAAAAGTCCCAAATCATCCAAAGCACAAATCAATCGTCGCGATGACTCAAACTGAAAATTTTTCGAGCAATATATCGGCGATACCGTATCAAATACCATCGTCGATTTCTTTACCCCAGTGAGTGAGGTGCTTGTTGACGAGACGATCCAGGGTCATGCACACGAATGGGCCGCAGTTGTTGTTGTCGACTTGGATAAATTGCTCTGTCGGGACTTCGACCGTCATAGCAGTCGTCTTGTGGGATCTCCGCCAAAAGTTTGCATCACTCTTCCAAAATCCTGCAGCTACCAACAGACGAGGAAGCAACTCCAACAGCGGAGTTAGCATACGAGCCTTGACATTTACCTTCGAACAACGGTGCCACAACGAGTCGTACAGCTGTACAGTCCAGTGGGATAGGTCAATCTGTACCGTGACCCAATGTTCCCCGGTATTACACACCGTTAGAACCTTAAAAAAAAACGTTATTCACAATTAAATTAAGATATTAAAAAAATAAAATGTACGGTTCTTTAAATTACCTCTCGTGCATCGTCTCAACTCTCGTGCCTATCGTCTCCCGTGATGTAGTTCAACATGTAGTCCGGCGGAGCCCAGGACTCATATTTCTTCTCGATGTTCTTTCTCTGTGCATGTTTTGTTGGCACCTTAATCTGAGTGTACTGGGTCCTCAAAGCGTTCTGTTAATTAAAAATAATTAGGAAAATGATAAAAAAAAAAAAACGTGTATTTGATAAAATCTTTGGAACTTACAAAGAACTCGGTACACAAGAGTATAGTCTTCTTTGGAGTGACTTCATCTTGTACACCCTTGTTCTGCTTTACCTTCTCCCGCAGGTACGTAATGTACATATCAATCTCCTGGAAAATATACATACCACAGTTAAGCACAAATAAATAAACATTATAAATTTCAAAGTTTAACTACAAATAAACTTACCAAGTCCGAGTACCAATGATGTAGTGTCTCAATCAGGTCGAAATACTTTTGGTCCAGAGTGACACCATTGAAAGGGATATGGACACTCAATCCATGCATGTGACGACGGAACATCGAATAGAGACCCCTAACCTTCTTGTTGCCAGACGGTGTGAACTGCGCGACGTACGGGCTCCGAAGAGCTTCCGAGTGCCTCCTCACACGGGGTCCGAGACTACTCTCGGCGACATCATCCTCCTCATCAGCCCCAAGTTCTCTTTCCTCATCTGACAATGCACCCTCATTTTCGTGTTCATTTTCCCCGGGAGATGTCATCTTGAATAACTCGTGCTCAGCCGCAGTCGGAAAATAACTCTCTGCATCGATGACAGTCTGCGGTACCACATTTCTTGGTACAATAAAACCAGGATCATACTCTGGCCGAGGAGCAGGAGTCGATGAGAAGGGAGCGAAGATGCATTCGGTGGGAATCGGTGGGAAGACACCTTGAAAATCACACAGCCCCCTCGGTGGTGAATAATGACCGCTATCTCCAACGGTCGAGAATATCTGTGGCGGTGTGCGATAGCTATCGCCAACGGTCGGCTGCTCGACCTGGGGTTGCTCGACATGGGGATGCTCGACATGGGTCGACTCGGCATGGGTCGGCTCAGCAAGTGGCGACCTGCGATAACCATCGAAATCGAGTGGCCAGTCCCCAACCAAAGCCCTGACATCAACATCAACTAAGTCCTCCGAATGCGAATGCTGAAAGCGAGGAGGCGCGCTTAGAGAATGCCGAGCAGCCGAAAAACCGCTCTGAGAGGCATCAGAAGGACAAGGGCGACTCCGAGAGTATCGTCTGCGACCGAAAAACCCCCGAAACTGCTCCATCAGACTGTCGTTGCCCTCCTTCTGTATACTCCTCATCCGGGCAGTCAATCGGCCCATAAATCCCGTCTCAGACTCATCGTTGAGGATCTTATGGAGCTGTCGATCAATGCGTCGATCAGTACTATCATCTGAAGCCTCAGGTGCCTCAGGTGCCTCAGCTGCAGGAGAGGACTCTCTTCGGGCTCGGTAAGATCCACGCTGAGATGCATGCCACTCGGCAGATGAATCGGGTGTGATGGCATCACGCGTGCGTCGACAAGTCTGAGAGTCACCGCCCGTCATCTTGTCGATCGCCTTGGACACGCGTCCGGCCACGCGTTCCATCAAGTTCGGCTTCTTCTTCTTCCCCGGTTCTGCTGCCGGTGCTTCTCTCGGAGCCTGAACTAGGGCATGTCCAATCCTAGGAGGAGGAACGTACCTCACTTCGTCTGCTCCTCTGTTGAGCATCGAAATGTAGTACGACGCTTTCAGCTCCTTCCGTGTCGGCTCTAGAGTCGGGAGGACCTCAAGCTGAAAAAAAATGAAAATTATTAAGCATTAATTAAGGAAATAAATATTACAAAGCTTTAATTTACAAAGTTTACCTCCGCGTCCTCGAAGAAATCTGTAAAATTCAGGTTGCATGTCACCGAGTCCCACGTCATGAATCGAGGCCTCCTAGCTTTCTCGTCTCTCTGTCCGCAGACACTGCCAAGACTCGGTATAGCCTCGTATGACCATAACTGAAATGTCCAAATTGGGCCGTAAATGTGGTAGGCCCTCTTCTCAACCTGACCAGGCTTCATTGCAGCGATGGTGAGGTAGTGCGACATGATCTGGAAGGTGTAAGATCCCCAGGGAAATGACTCCCATCCGTCAACGTCCTCCACAAAATCCCAAGCCCAATCATCGATGAAGATATTGTCTCGGCACAACAAAAACAAATAGTAGACCAGCAAGTTGGCCGCCTACAAGTAGTCGTTCGGGTCGTGACCGATTTCAGAAGAACAGAATCTCTGATAAAGCTCTGAAACCCTCGTAGGCCGTCTTAAGTGCCTATAGTAAAACGAGGTCTCAAGTATAGTGTGCGTGGCCGAAGGATCAAAGGCGTGGCCACCAAACTCAAGTCCGGTCACCAGGGCGTACTCCTGTGCTCGAAAGCAAATAATCCTGCCCCCAACGAAAAACCAATGCTCGAATGGAGGTATCGTCGGACCCACGATCTCCCGAGCTAGTAGGTGATGCATGGCTGCATTTGATCTTCCATCTCTCCTACACCAGAGCAAACGTCCGAAACAACCTCTCTTCAATGTCGCAAAAGCTCTCCGGGTAGGATCAATATCTATCACCTTCTCTTTAATCACCTTTAATGCGTCATGCCGATCGTACAAATTAAGGTTTTTCGACGTGTTGATGAATTGTGGCCTCCTCCAGTTGAAACCCTCCTGCAAAAATGAATTTAAATTAATAAACATTCAATTTAACCAATATCAAAACTCAAAAAAGAAAAAAAAAATTGGTTCTGCTACACGGTCACCGTGTAGCCGGATAACCGGTACACGGTGACCGAGAAAATCTCACCGTGTAGCGAGATTTTCTCGGTCACCGTGTACCGGTTATCCGGTAACACGGTGGCCAAGCTACACGGTGAGCACTAAAATTGCCACCGTGTAGCATGGAACAGAGGCGAAAACCCAGAATTTTTAGAATTTTAACGAGCAATTCAACACTGAATTTCGATTCTAGACCAACTACAACACAATATATAACTCTAATACACTCAAATCCAAGCAATTAACACATCAAATTGAACACATTATTGAAAAAAAAAATCGAAATTGAAAAGCTAGGTTTCGGCACTAACCAGAGCTTGAATCGGCCATTGTTGCTCTTCTTGTTGTTCGTTGTTGTCTACCATTGCGATTCGCCGGAATTGAAGTGGCCGGATTTTTCTTGATTCTCAAAAAATCGGCGGTGGTTTTGGTAAGAGGGGGACCGACGGGAGAGAGAAATTGAGGTGTGGGGACCGAATGTTTTTTTTTTTCTATTTCTTAATTAGGTTTAATTATTTTTTGTTTTGTTTTGAAAAGGTAAGGGTAAGTTAGATTTTTACTTTACAATTTATCTAGTATAAATGTATTTTTATGAGGTAGGTCAAAATAAATAGAGTTGTTATAAAAGTGTTTGAAAATTGAGAGCTCTCATATTTTAATTTAATGTAATACAACTACCAACTAGTTTCGTTCTTAGTAACTTGGATAGTTCTAATTACTAGCTTTGTTCCCAATTTTGTGTGATGTAATACAATTATCAACTAGTTTTGTTTTTAGTTTTATGATGTGGCACATTACTTTGATAGTTCGTTATTAGTTTTGTGTAGTATAATACAATTACCAATTAGTTTCTTTCTTAATGATATGCCGGTTGATTAATCGTTTTTATAATTTATTGATAATTTTACTTACACAATTACCAACATTCATAATTATTAATATAGTTACGAAAATAGTTAAAATAAAATTTACAAACAATGATACTCGAATTTACAAATTTATATCACCTACATCAAAACTATTGTGGCGAAAAGTGTACATTTTAACAATTTTTTAGTCTGACACATACCTTTTTGTCAAAATTGTGAAGATTTGACCTGTAAGAAGTTATTTCATATTGCTATAGAAACATGGTGTTGGTCTATATTTAGAAATGGAATCAGGTATCTCTACCGATGTTCTTCAAAGTCTTAGTGATCGGGGCTTGGTTTCAATATGAGGGAGCGCAGGAGGGATCCCAATTCGAGCTTCGTGACGCTGTCGTCGTTGTTTTTGTCGTGCTTTCTTTGTTCTCTTGATTGAATGAAAGAATGCGGGTGTATCACCCGTGGAAGGAGAAGAATGATCGGAAAATCTCCGAAAACTCGACTAACTTCTCATCATCAAATTTAATGGGAGCTCAGCTAACTTCTCTGGCAGCTCGACTAACTTCTCGTCGTCAAGCTTACACAGGAAGACAAGGATCAGCCGCGCCACTCGCCCGGTGATTACTGAAGTAAGCAATATCAGCGAAACATGTTTATTAACACAATATTATTGGAGCCTAAATCAAAGAAAATCGAAAAGCCCAAGTTAGGACATGTTTATCAACACAATATTATTGGAGACTAAACCAAAGATAGTCGAAAAAAATAAGTTACGAGTACTAGCGAGACATGTTTATTAACACATACTTGCGGATTATACTCTATTAAATATTTTCACCTGAAAGGAAGAGGCTGATCCATGACACAGGTCTAGGAACTAGCTCCACCCATTATAGAAGCGGGCTCAACGTGTAAAGAAGAAATTTAGTGTTTGGTTTAGCCTCGAGACATGTTTACTAATTTTCATGACCAGTTCGGTTTTTTCATGTCTTGATTTGTTTAGTTTTGACATAAACCAGCATATTTCTCTTTTTTTTAACCTATGTTAAATATGAACAATCAGTAGTTGTTGAAACAATTACATATTCTTTGTCTTTGAATTGAGTTTTATTATGGATCTTATCATTTTGATTCAGGAAAATACTGGTGTTGATTATAATGATATTCCCCTGCCAATCCCTGTTTTTAATCCAGTCTGCACCACATGCAAATGGTTTGACTAGTTTATTTTGTTCTTCACAATCTCTGCAAGAGTATCCCTTGCAAAGGAAAAATAATTTGAAACACCCATATAAACAATGTGCCGAAAGCAACAATAAGCACTGGAACTATCAAAAAACTTGATGGGTATAAAACCTACCAAAACAAGTGTGAAGAAGAGTATTTCAAGTTGTTGCAGATTTTGGAAGAAAGAAGAAGAAACTGGCTTGTTTTTCTTTTACTGCTTTATTGTTTTATTTTGAATAAAAGTGTTACACGCTTTTATCTTTCTGACCATTATAAAAGGACCAAGTGTAACCCTTTGATAAGTTGAATGAATTAATTCCATTTTATCCATATATTTTATTCTTTTCTGGATATTTTACTAGTTTTGTATCGTCTTCGTTTTCTCTTAGTTTGAGCTCAAAACTTTACATGGTATCAGAGCAAAACCCTTTTCGCATCCTCTGATAAAAAATTTTTTACGAGATGGTGAGACCTGGTAGAGATGTTGTTCCTTTGCAAGAAGACCAGTCAAGCCCTTTTTACCTTCATCCCGGCGATAGCCCCGGTGTTGTTCTTGTTTTGCAGCCGCTCACTGGACCTAATTACAACAGATGGAGCCGATCTATGGTCACGGCCTTGATGGCGAAAAACAAGCTGGGATTCATAGATGGTACTATTGTGAAACCAGATCCAGACGATTTGCTATACACAGCTTGGGTGCGCAGCAACAGTATGGTGGTTTCATGGCTTCGAAATGCTGTAAGTCCAGATATCCATTCTTCTCTTCTGTATCTTGATGAGGCCGCAGCCACATGGGTAGATTTGCGAGATATATTTTCTACTGCAAATATGGCTCGCTTTTATCAGCTGCGTCAGCAGTTTATGAGTTTGAATCAGGGGCATTTAGATGTGAATGCTTACTATACAAAATTGCGAGTTGTGTGGGATGAATTCAAAAATTTGCAGCCACTTTGTTGGTGTACTTGTAATGGTTGTAGATGTGACAGTAATAGGAGATGGGCAGAGTACCAGCAACAAGAATGTGCTGTACAGTTCTTACTTGGTTTAAACAACTCATACTCACAGCTGAGATCTCACATTATGTCTATGGTACCTTTTCCACCACTTGCTAAGATTTTCTCAATGGTTATTCAAGAAGAGAGGCAGAGGCATTTGCAAGGAGGACTGCAGCAGTCATTTGTGCAACCATTGAGTGAGCAGGCTAGTCCACTTGTCAATGCAGCTGCTGCTTACAACAAAAACAAAGAAAGGTTCCACTGCACTCATTGTGGTAAAACTGGACACACAATTGATAGGTGCTATGAATTACATGGCTATCCTGAAGGGTATGGAAGAGGTAGAGGTAAGGTGGATACCAAGCCCACTCAGTTTGGGAATGTCCAAGGACATGCTGCCTTTGGAGAGACTGCAAGTGACACCTACAGTCAGGGGAGCTCTTCTGGTCAGAGTCAACCACCTACAATGCTCAGTCATGACCAGTGTATGCAGATGATCTCCTTTTTGCAAGGGCAGATGAATCTTGGCTCTCCAACTCAACCCCAGTCAGCTTCTTCAAGCACTTCATCTAATGGATCTCCTGCCAATATCAATTCTGCTTCAGCCTACTTTAGTGGTACTGTTTCTATATCTTTTTTTACTGATGCTGTTACTTGTTCTCCTAGACAATGGCTGCTAGACACTGGGGCCACTCATCATGTTTGCCATGATTTTTCTATGCTACTTGATCCTCAATCAGTAAAAGGAGTAACAGTGAACCTTCCAAATGGTTCTATGGTTGAGGTTACTCACATTGGTTCTGTTTCTTTTTCTGATGATATAATGTTACATTCAGTTCTCTATGTTCCATCTTTTTCCTACAATCTGTTGTCTATCAGTGCACTTACTCTCACATCCCATTGCTCAGTTCAGTTCACACATGATTCTTGTGTGGTTCAGGAGATCTCAAGGGGCATTCAGATTGGGATGGGTAAAAGAGTGGGGAATCTGTATGTGATGGAAGGCAGAAGTTCAGGCAATTGCTCTTCAATCTTGGCTAGCACAGTTGTGTCCTATAATACTTGGCATTCAAGGTTGGGACATTTATCTCATTCCAAACTGCATTTGTTATCTAAGCATTTGAATTTCAGTTGTAATAAGGATTTCATTTGTGATGTCTGTCCTTTGGCAAAACAAAAGAAATTGAAGTTTGATGTTTCTAATTCTCATGATGTTGCTATTTTTGACTTATTACACTGTGATGTATGGAGCCCTTTTTCTACTGCTACAATTGATGGTTTTCACTATTTCCTTACAATAGTTGATGACCATAGCAGGTTTGTATGGACTTTTTTCTTGAAAGTCAAATCTGATGTTAATTCTGTACTGACACAGTTTTTCAAAACTGTTGAAACTCAGTTTAATAAAAGAATCAAATGCCTAAGGTGTGATAATGGGTCTGAATTCTCTCTTGGTCAGCTGTTTGCCAAATATGGTACCATTGTCCAACACTCCTGTGTTGAGACTCCTCAACAGAATGCAAGGGTTGAGAGAAAACATCAACACTTGCTCAATGTTGCTAGAAGCTTGTTATTTCAGTCACATTTTCCACTTGAGTACTGGGGAGAATGTGTCTTGACAGCTTCCTATCTCATAAATAGGATGCCTTCCTCTGTTCTAGCAAATGGGACCACACCATTCTCTATTCTTTTTCAAAAGGAACCTTCCTATTTCCATCTTAAAACCTTTGGTTGTTTATGTTTTGCTTCAACTTTGGAAAGGCAGAGATCAAAGTTTTCCCCAAGAGCTATAAAATGTGCTTTTATTGGGTATCCTTCTGGTGTTAAAGGATATAAATTATTGAACCTTGAAACACAGGTTATTTTCATTTCTAGAAATGTAACCTTTCATAAATCCATATTCCCTTTCTCACACCTTCAACCACAGCCTTTACCTGTTGACACTGATTTTGGTTCTTTACCTGTTTTCACACAACCACCAACCACTGTACCAGTTACCCCACAACTTACCACCATAGAACCTAATGACACCACTGTCCCAACTCAACCTCTACTCCCCACTCATACCTCTGGTAGAGTCATTAGAAAACCTTCCTATTTAAATGATTACATCTGTAATGTCACTTCTGACTCTACCACTTCATGCCCTTATCCCATTTCCAAGTATCTGTCCACCACTAAACTTTCTCCCTCTTATACCTCCTTTATTGCTTCCATCACAACAGTGCCTGAGCCATGATAAGTCGTTTTTATAGCGGCGAAATCAATTAAATTTATGTCGAACTAATTGCCGAAGCAACTTGCCCGAGTCGATCTCAAGGAACACTACTATCGGCGTGTAAAAGTGTTTATTTATTTGCAACGAGAAAAAGAGAAAGAAATAGCATAATGCATAGATGGTTGGTTTTTGTTTTAAACTACGAACTAACTAATAGAATGAAAATACGAGTATTAGTAAAAAAAAAGTTTTTGAAATAATAAGAGAAAGGATTAGGGATCGGGATTCTCAATTCTCGATTTCAAAGTTCGATAAAAGTTCGATAAAAGTTCGCATAGATCACACTAGAACGCCCGTTGCCAGTTGGTTCACACGTGTTCGATCAAACTACTAGAACGCCCGTTGCCGGTTGGTTCACACGTGGTTCGATTAATCCCAAAAAAAACGAATTGCCTAACAGCCTCAAACGTTAGTTGAAAAACAAGTGGACATTTAATCGAACACTTTTTAAGCAAACTAAAATTCAACTTCTACTATCGACAATTGAGTTTCCCTACCCTGATCAACGTTTTAGCTACTCATGCTTTTATGTGAAAAATAATAACTAAGAATTGAAAAGATCATCATCATGAATTGAAAGAAAATAATAACAAGATCAACAAGAATAAATTAAGAACAGTAGAAAGAAAAAGAAACAACTTACTAATTAATCAAGTGTTGAATAAAAATCGAAAGCTATCCCCGATTATGATCCACGAATTGAGAGCGAAGAAAAACAAATTCGAAAATCTCCTAGGGAATGGAGTTCTAAGGTCTGAAAAACGTGCGTAAGGAGAAGTGAATGAAAAGTGTGTTTCGAATAGGGTAAAACCCTATTCTTGTACAAAACGCGTCGGTCAACAAAAGTCAACAACCTTCATAAATCGGGGACCAAGCGGCCGCTTGGGGGGTCAAGCGGCCGCTTGCCTCGCGCTCCAGAAACTTTGATCCACTCAGCGAAGCGGCCGCTTGGGGGGTCAAGCGGCCGCGTGGGGCTTGTTCCAGTCCGTTCTGCAGAGGGCACCAAGCGGCTGCTTGGGGGGTCAAGCGGCCTCCTGCCTGGGTGGTCAGCTTCGTCCTTCACGCGTTGCCCAGTCGTCGCCTCGTTTCGCTCGAAAATGCCTCCATCTTCTCCAAAAACGCCAACGTGACCTACACACTACACAAACACGTGAAACGCACCAAACCAAAGGAAAAACACACGACACGACACACAATCCACATACGACGACACAAGAAAAACATACGAAAAAGCACACAAAAACAAGTACATCAACTCCCCCACACTTAAGCTTTTGCTAGTCCCTAGCAAAGTTCAAGAGTAGAGCAAAACATAAAACCAAAGCAAAGAATACAAGGAACACAACGAGCCAATAACCTATTCAACCTCCCAAAATCACAAACAAATTTTCGGTGCTTCCAAAACAATCCTAGTGAATAGCCTCGACCCCAAATACATAGCACAAAGACAATCAAGCGAGTTTCAATACAAGTGACCAATCCGACGTCCCTCACAAAGATTCACTCTCTTCTTTTACACTCGAAGAATATAAGGTTCACTCAAAATTGTGCACAAGAGAAGGATAGATAATCAAAAATGCACTTGTGCACTCAAAGAAGAATAAGCATATAGGGAACAAAGACGATCATGTAAGGAAAATGAAAGAGCTTCAAATAATATCATATGCGCCTAAGAACAAAAACTAAACACGTTATTTAATTGTGCTCTCCACAAATCAAGTTCTACCATCTTAAGAATCAAGGGCGATCGATAAATAAGGTGTAACGGGGCTAGGCTTAGGGTATTCAGGATAATTTGGGAAAAGTGGACTACATTTTCAATCACGCGTCACCACAACCAAACTTCCTTTAGTTCGCACCACAACCTCCGACAACTCCAATAATAAATTAAGAACACAATAAAGCCAAAACCAATGTCCAAGCGAGTCATACTAACTTTATTAAACTACTAAACTATTTTTTTTTTGTGTGTGTTGTTGGAGACTTATAACATGTCTCGATTTTTCTTTTTTTTTTTTGGAGACTACTAGTACGTCTCATTTTCTATTTTTTTTTTTTTCGGGAGACTTATAACATGTCTCGATTATTACAAAAGAAAGCAAATGGCAACACTACTCAACACCCTTCATTAATTAAGCACATCCCAACAAATACAACACTCCCTCCTCGACGTTTAGGACAAGAAAGAAAGGCTAAATGTAGGCTCAACGGGGCTATCTAGGGTGTCCCACGACGGGCTCAAGGACAAAAGTAAAGCGGCTCGAATGGCTAACCTAATCGATCAACTCCCAATCATTTTCAAAATCAAGCAAGTTATGATTATCAAGTCTCAAACACAACCAAATCACGGCTTAGTTATTCTAGTTCATACGGGCGCACACAATATAGAATAAGAAAGAAAAAGAAGCTCAAATAGACAACGAAGTATTACGCACGTAGAAGAAAGCTAGATAGGCTCAAAATCTCACAAGGACAAATGGACAAGAAGAAGTCAACATGCATATAACTCACCATCACATCAAAGTGACTACACAAGGGGTCTAAGCTATTCACATCCAACATAAAAGCACCAAGGATTTATCCATAATTTCAAGAAACATCATAGAGCGATTGGCAAGCACACAAAAACACACAAAGACCAAAACGAAAGACACAACAATAACTAAAACCGAGCATGCATCAAAATCAATAGACCTCCCCCCCACACTTAGTACGAAACCATGTCCACATGGTTAACCAACACGACAAATCACGGGAAAAAAAAATCAATCAAACAAGAGCATGCTCACCCGTAACTCAAACAAAGAAATGAAAACACACAAACAACTCACACAACAAAATAAAAAGGAAAAGACACAAACCTAGGCCGTAAGAAGTTACGGCCTATTCTCAAGGATGGGATGGAGGGTAATGTGGCCCCCGGAGTACGCCCATAATATCTTTGTACCGGGAAGCGTGGAAGGTGTGCTCTTCGTCATCTATGTAGACATATTTCCATTGCTTCGACAATCCCTTGATCTCTAATTTTGGTGGAGGTGATTCTTTTGTTTTATCGCTTTTGAGTATCTTAATCATTCCCACACTATCTTCAACATGCTTCTCTTGCTTGGCTTGAACACCGAGAAATAAAAATATCGAGCTACTTTTCTGCAAGAACACCATCTCGGCCAAAAGAATAATATCATAAATGTAAAAACAATTTACAATGTAGGCATCAAAAGAACTAATGACCTCATTGTAATCAACCTTACCCGAAGATGTTTTATCCTCACCCACGACACAAATAGATTTGAAAATACCTGGATCATGCGGTTTGGGTGAGTGATGAGCACGAAGAACTCTCGACTCCTCAATATTTTTAAGGTCGATCATCTTAAGTGAGGAAGCATGAAGTATCAACTTCTTATCTACCAAAAAACTAGGAGAGGAAGAGGGTGATTTGATAATACATTGATGTTTGAGAACTACATCCCCTACCTCTTTGCCCTCGTCTTTCGTGTCATTGGTATTTGAACTTTGAGACTCAAGACCGATATATAGCATTGTTGGCTCCCGTTCTTGTAAATGCACCCCCTCTTGATTGTCAACTACTACATTGATACTGAATGTCACTTGCTCTAGTTGTCTAGGAGGTAGAATGGACGACTTGTATGGGTCTTCGGCTTTATGCAACACTCTCGGTGTAATCTCCTCTAGCACCATGCACTCTATCGTGTCTTCTTCGTCATCTTCCTCCGAATTAAGTTCATTGACGTACATATGCTCCACTTTGGACTCGACCTCATTCGGTTCTACTTCATTATCTTCGTAGTCACTTTGGAGATTTTCATCCTCGTGTACCCACTCTCTTTTATTGCACATCTTATCGATCATCTCTCCTATGAGCTTAGACCTTTCTTCCGCTTCGACGCTTTCTGCCAATCTAACTTCATTCGCTTTTATTGCCGCTTCGTTTGATTTCATGGCTTGTTGAGCCATCTGCATGAAATCCTGGAAAGTGTCCTCCAAAGATGGCTTATATGACGGCACTGGTTGCATCGAATACGGTGGAGGGTATGACAAATTTGCTTCAGCATTTATTGTCATCGCCACTTCATTTGCTTTGATCGCCGCTTCATTTGATTTCATTAACTGTTGGGTCGTCTGCATGAAATCTTGAAAAACGTCATCCAATGATGGCTTGTATGGAGGCTCAGGTTGCATCGGATATAGTGGCGGGTACGTCAAATTCGGAGAAGACCATTGGTCCTGAGGCTGGTCCCAATAACAATTGGAATATGGTTGCCTTCCCGGAATGTATGACTGAGAGTACGGACCAAATTGTGATGTCTCCTCATAAGGTGAAGGCTCATAGTATATGCTTGTCTGAGGCCTTGTAAACTCCCACGCATAGTTGTTGTATGAATTCATCACTGCTTAAACAAAAACTTGACAAAAACATGAAACGCACCGGTGGAAGAAATAATAATCATATAAAAAATAAA
Source organism: Euphrasia confusa (assembly GCA_954870475.1). Classification (NCBI taxonomy): domain Eukaryota; kingdom Viridiplantae; phylum Streptophyta; class Magnoliopsida; order Lamiales; family Orobanchaceae; genus Euphrasia; species Euphrasia confusa. Next base: position 38,481,254 of record OX940954.1, read on the forward strand.
AAAATAAAAAGAAAGTTGCAAACACTCAAACATTAATACTAGTGCCTAAAGTGTTCCCCGGCAACGGCGCCAAATTGATAAGTCGTTTTTTATAGCGACGAAATCAATTAAATTTAACCGAACTAGTTGCCGAAACAACTCGCCCGAGTCGATCTCGAGGAACACTACTATCGGCGTGTAAAAGTGTTTATTTATTTGCAACGAGAAAAAGAAAAAGAAATAGTATAATGCATAGTTGGTTGGTTTTTGTTTTAAACTACGAACTAACTAATAGAATGAAAATACGAGTATTAGTAAAAAAAAAGGTTTTTGAAATAATAAGAGAAAGGATTAGGGATCGGGATTCTCAATTCTCGATTTCAAAGTTCGATAAAAGTTCGATAAAAGTTCGCATAGATCACACTAGAACGCCCGTTGCCAGTTGGTTCACACGTGTTCGATCAAACTACTAGAACGCCCGTTGCCGGTTGGTTCACACGTGGTTCGATTAATCCCAAAAAAAACGAATTGCCTAACAGCCTCAAACGTTAGTTGAAAAACAAGTGGACATTTAATCGAACACTTTTTAAGCAAACTAAAATTCAACTTCTACTATCGACAATTGAGTTTCCCTACCCTAATCAACGTTTTAGCTACTCATGCTTTTATGTGAAAAATAATAACTAAGAATTGAAAAGATCATCATCATGAATTGAAAGAAAATAATAACAAGATCAACAAGAATAAATTAAGAACAGTAGAAAGAAAAAGAAACAACTTACTAATTAATCAAGTGTTGAATAAAAATCGAAAGCTATCCCCGATTATGATCCACGAATTCAGAGCGAAGAAAAACAAATTCGAAAATCTCCTAGGGAATGGAGTTCTAAGGTCTGAAAAACGTGCGTAAGGAGAAGTGAATGAAAAGTGTGTTTCGAATAGGGTAAAACCCTATTCTTGTACAAAACGCGTCGGTCAACAAAAGTCAACAACCTTCATAAATCGGGGACCAAGCGGCCGCTTGGGGGGTCAAGCGGTCGCTTGCCTCGCGCTCCAGAAACTTTGATCCACTCAGCGAAGCGGCCGCTTGGGGGGTCAAGCGGCCGCGTGGGGCTTGTTCCAGTCCGTTCTGCAGAGGGCACCAAGCGGCTGCTTGGGGGGTCAAGCGGCCTCCTGCCTGGGTGGTCAGCTTCGTCCTTCACGCGTTGCCCAGTCGTCGCCTCGTTTCGCTCGAAAATGCCTCCATCTTCTCCAAAAACGCCAACGTGACCTACACACTACACAAACACGTGAAACGCACCAAACCAAAGGAAAAACACACGACACGACACACAATCCACATACGACGACACAAGAAAAACATACGAAAAAGCACACAAAAACAAGTACATCAAGCCACACCACTACTCACAGGCCATTCAATACCCTGAATGGTGCTCTGCTATGAAAGCAGAGTTACAGGCACTGGAACAGAATCACACATGGGAAGTAACTTCTCTTCCTGCTGGCAAGAAGCCAATTGGCTGCAAATGGGTGTTCAAAGTGAAGTTTAATGCTGATGGATCAGTGGACAGATATAAAGCCAGGGTTGTGGCCAAGGGCTACACACAACAGCCTGGCCTTGATTTTCTAGACACTTTTTCCCCAGTTGCAAAATGACTACAGTCAAAATTCTTCTAGCAGTGGCTGCAGTTAAACAATGGGAGCTCTGCCATCTAGACATCAACAATGCTTTTCTCCATGGGGTCCTCACTGAAGAAATTTACATGACACTACCACCTGGATTGCTCAATCAGGGGGTGGAGTATCCCAAGGGTTCAGTTTGCAGACTCCTTAAATTCATTTATGGACTTAAACAGGCCTCCAGACAATGGTACATTACTTTCTCTAAAACACTTTCCATGTTTGGTCTACAGCAGTCACCACATGATCATTCCTTATTCATCAAAAGAACAGAGAACTCTTGTCTCTGTTTAGTCATTTATGTGGATGACATTTTAGTTGCCTGCAATTGCCCAAAAACCATCACTGCTTTCAAATCTTTTCTTGCAACTCACTTCAAACACAAAGATCTTGGTTTCCCCAAATACTTTCTTGGTTTGGAAGTGGCACAAAATCCAACTGGAATTTTTATTTGCCAAAGAAAGTATGCCCTTGATTTAATCACTGATGCTGGACTCAGTGGTTGCAAGCCATCATCTATTCCTATGGACTCAGTGAAGCATCTAAGCATAACTGATGGTGAACCACTCACTGATATCACTTTATATAGGAGGCTAATTGGAAGACTGTTATACCTATGCATTACTAGAGTTGATATAACTTTTGCAGTAAACAAACTGAGCCAATTCCTTCAGTCACCCACTGACTTACATCTATTGGCTGCTGAAAAAGTCATGAGATATGTTAAGGGTACACTAGGGCATGGATTATTCTTTCCTTCCAAAAACAGTCTTGATTTGAAGGTTTATTCAGATGCTGATTGGGGTACTTGTCCTGACACTAGGAGATCAGTCACTGGTTTTTGTGTGTTGTTAGGATCCTCTCTGGTGTCTTGGAAGTCCAAGAAACAGCACACCATCTCCAGGTCATCCACTGAACCAGAATACAGAGCTATGGCCCAAGCTTGCTGTGAGCTGGTATGGACTAAAGGTCTGCTGAAGGAGATTGGGATTGAGCAACTCAGGGTTGTTCCACTCTACTGTGATAATGAGGCTGCCTTGCACTTAACATCCAATGCCATGTTCCATGAAAGAACTAAACACATAGAGATTGATTGCCACACAGTTAGAGAAAATTACATAGCAGGGATTGTAAAACCTCTATTTGTGCATAGTCAACTTCAGCTTGCTGATGTACTGACAAAACCTCTGGGAACAGCTGCTCTAGAGGAAATCTTGGGCAAGATGGAGTTCAAAAGCATACACACTCCATCTTGAGGGGGTGTGTGAAGAAGAGTATTTGAAGTTGTTGCAGATTTTGGAAGAAAGAAGAAGAAACGGGCTTGTTTTTCTTTTACTGCTTTATTGTTTTATTTTGAATAAAAGTGTTACACGCTTTTATCTTTCTGACCATTATAAAAGGACCAAGTGTAACCCTTTGATAAGTTGAATGAATTAATTCCATTTTATCCATATATTTTATTCTTTTCTGGATATTTTACTGGTTTTGTATCGTCTTCGTTTTCTCTTAGTTTGAGCTCAAAACTTTACAACAAGCACAGGAACTAACAAAAATTTCCAACGGTGTCTCTCTACAACTCCTCAAGATTCGTTTTCCTTCGTCCATATATAAATAAGGCATAGAAAAACTGGAAAAACTAAAAAACCAACAAAACGTGATGTTTTTAGTTTTAGGTGAAATCACCGTACAAAACACACAAAAATCACAAATACGTAAAACACACAGTAATCCCAATTAAAAAAGTTAAAGTCAGAGGATTAGGGGAAATCAGTGCATGTGTTCGATTTCTGTCAAAACCCAACAATCAAACCAATTTTTCTGAACATTACCTTAAAACTTGAAGAAGGGATCGCCGCCCGTATCCGTCGGAGTCGCGCGATTCCAGTATGATATCCTTGTTGAAAAAACGTCGATCGAACAAATCCCACAAAGTCGAAACGGATTGGTACTAGAAATTTTCGGGTGGGAATGAAGGAGCGAGGGTTGTCTTAGAAAATGCACAATTTTGATTGAGATTTGTGTTTGTAATGGGGAAGAGGTGACGTGTATTGACAAAGTTTCTTTCTTTTTATGGCGAGTTGTTAGTTTTCTGTACATATTCAAATTTTATGTTAAAAACACACGAAGAGGGTTATATTGGGAACGATACATCTTTTTACAATTAGACAAAAGAAAGGTTCTTAAATGTACTTAGTATAATAGAGATAATATCACAAATCGTCCTATAACTAAAGTGGAATCTGCATTTTTTCCTTTAAAAATTTTAAAAATCAAATGTCGTCCTTTCCGGCCAAAATTGACCTTTCCGGCCAAAATTGGCTGGAAAATGCTACGTGCAACATTAACTACTCTGTTGGACCCCACAATGCCACGTCATTCGATCAATTAACTTTTTTTTAAGTGACGAAGAAGAGATTTGAACACAACTTGTTGGAGTTAGAAAGCACTCTAGTACCACTTCGCCACAGAGAAACAATGAAGAAAATTCAACATGCATGATTGATATATATTATACTCGTAATATATGTAATATTAATATTAATTTTAAATTTAGATAATTTTAATTAATTATAATTTAATTAATAAATTAAAACAATTTATAATAATATAATACAATTAAGTTTTTTTTTTTTTTTTTGTAAAGGTCAATTTCAAGAGACCTTATATCTTACACCATATGAGCAAGATGGTCATCTTGATCCAGGCCCAACATACAAAAATAATTCAGCCCAATTCATTTGATCACACGTCACTCTCCAATTCAATTCCTAAATCTATCACTTTCTATTGTACGTTCCGCCGCCCTCACTCCAAAAAACTTCTCTCTCCCGTTCCACCGCGCTCCGGCAACGCTACCCGTCGACGGTGAAACCGAATCAAGCGGCTGAAAAAACGTAATTGAAATCCACGCCGGTGAACTACTTCAAGCATCACCATCTATATACTACTTACCGGTTATCGCTGCCTTCATCCTCCATGCCTCGCTGCCTTCTTCCTCCACTCTTTACCGCCTTCTTCCTCCACGCCTCGCCGCCTTCATCCTGCACACCTCGCCGACTTCAAGCTTTGGTAGCGGCTCGTCTCCAAGCTTCAATACCGTCTATCCTCCAAGTCTCCAAACCTAGGTAATTTAGTTTTTAAAATTTCATATATTGTAGATGGTGTTTTTTTTATTTTTGAATACATGTATTGGCGATGGTAATTTAGCCTTTAACCCTAGGTAATTTTTGATTTCTGATTACATATAGTGGTATTTCATGTATTGGAGATGGTGGTAGGTGTTTCATGTATTGGAGATGCACTTAAACTGTTTCATGTATTACTAATTTCTGATTGCATATAGATTGGGTTTCATGTATTGAAGATGGTGTTTCATGTTTCATGTCTCATGTTGCGTGTATTGGAGATGGTGTTTCATGTTTCATGTTTCATGTATTGGATATATTGTTTCATCTTTTTTATTGTGTCCGTGTAACTAGACCTCAAGTTTATTTATCTAAGTAATTGATTGGATATTGCAAGGCATGGATCGCCTAGTGATTAACATATGCAAGATTTGGGGTATGTAGCATGTTGTGTTACTAATAAAATAGAAAGAAAATTGCTGTTTTTTGGACTTTCTAGTGTTGGAAATGTCACTGTAGACTCACTAGTCTGTAGATGTGACATCTTATGCTACCACAGTCAATTTTTCTTGAAATATGTAATAAGGATGAAATTTAATGTATCAAAAAAGGAATGAACACAACAATTTTTTTGGTAGAGTGAGTCATTTTCACGGAATCAAATCTTGTTCAATGATCCCTGGACACCTAAAAATAGATAACATTAAGAATACGGATGGTGGAAGTGCTGTTGTGGGTAATATTTATTGCAATGACCACTTCATTTTAATCCAAAATTATGGTGATTGCAATTTTATGGCTTAGCATAAGAAGGGCATGCATGAAGACGATAACTAGGAGTGAAACTTCATATCGAAAATGTGATTATTTGTATAAAATGGATATCTATTTTGGATTGAAGTTCCTTTCTCACCAATAAATTGGAGATTTATGTTCCATCAGCTCTAGAACAGTGGACAGAGAATTTAAGCTTTGGTAATTTTTTCCATTTCTTGTTATGATAGTTCATAAGTAATATAATTTCTTCCGAGTTTTACCATCAATATGCTAACTCATGACACTCAACATCTTAAGTTAAGTTAATATAAGTTGCAATCTTATCTGTTTTTTAAGATTTTGTGTGTTGTACTTATGAGTATGCAATTTATACAGAGAGTCACTACTTATTTCTGTCATTCTTTTTTTGAATAGAGTGCTTGATTTTACATGTAGATAACCTCACAAAAGAAAAAAAAACTGGCGTTCTTGCTCCAAAGCGTTTTGTACCTGTGACTGTGCCTCATGTTTCCATGTATTTTCCTCTGCAGCTCATATTACACATTCTTAGTTATAAATGGAACATCCAAAGAAAATCAGTAAGCACCTTAACAACAAAATGTAAGTTCCTGAAGAACAAAAATATTAAAGTGGTTTTTAATATAAATGTTGTTTTGAGTTTAACATGTTAATGTGATTTGATACATATTGTGTCATATTTCCTTATAAAACACTTCATACTTCATATTTATGATTGAAAAATATGCATGATCATACTTTATCATATTTTATACGGAGTACTTCCTATCTCAAAAATGTGCAGGAAGAAAGTATGACTGAATATATCTTATACTTCATTTTCATCTTGCATCATCTTTCATATTATATAGAGTTCATCCTTCATTTGAAACAGTTATTATTATTTTTTTCAAATACAAACTAAATTTATTACAAAAAACAGCATCAAGGAGAATGCTTCTCCACCAAACAAGGTAAAGTTTTGAACTTTCTCATACTTCATATCCATAGTATGTCATCTTTTAATAAAAGACAGTTCATACTTCATTATTCTTCATTGTATACGAGGTCGTTCGGTGGCGTGGAAAGTGCACAAGGAAAGGATTGTTTGTGACTGAATGTTGTCCCTATCGTCTTTGACCTTTGTGTCGAATTCCTGTTGGCACCTCCTGCACAACTACGAAGCCGTTAGCATTCGAAAGAGACGAGAGCGTTTGGTTTTGTCTTGTTTTTTGTGTTATTCATTTTTTATAAATGATGACGTTTGATTCAGTATTTCAAAGTCTTGTTTTTTGCTTTAACATCAAACCTTCAATTCATGTACTATAATTGAGTATTATCATCCTCAACTCTACAACAAAAATATAAAAATACTTGTTTCTCAGAACACAAACAACCTTCGTTTTTATCAACTTCATTCTTCATTTTTACTTAATATCATCCTTTATTATTTTTTGTAGAATTGACTGAAAAACAAAACTCTTAAATATCTCATACTTCATATACAGAGCATTTTATCTTTCATTAAAACAAAGTTTATACTTCATATTATTAAAATACAAATCATACTTCATCTTTCATTAAAACACAGTTTATATTTCATATTATTAAAAGACAAATCATACTTCAATGACTGAATTTATTTCATACTTCACATTATAAATCTCATACTTCATATACATAGGATTTTATCTTTCACTAAACGACTGTTCATACTCCATATTATTAAAAGACAGATCATACTTCAATATTGTAATTAATTTTACATTCTTTAGGTAATAATAAAATATTTAGTTAAATATTTATATATTTCACAGTTTATTTTTTGGGTGTCATATCAGAAAATCGTCAAAGTTTTGTTCTCGTAAACTCCACTTGGCCGTGCAGGCACACAATTAATCAAACCAGCATCTAGAGAATCACACAAGATATATAGATGTATTTCTTTTCCGTTTCTAATATTAAAGAAAAATATTATTAAAGAGCCAATATATGTTCATCTCTTCCGGGTATTATGTTGAAACTAAACATACAACTCCGTGAAATCACTTGATATTTGCATTGTTACACCAAAAAGAGCAATGCACAGATTAAAAACAACTCCAGCACACAAGCTCATTATAGTAACAACTCTACAAAAACCATAGCTACAGATTATTAAAAATAAAATAAAAAATATACGTGTCGAATAACATTAGCCCAATCAATCCCTCGGTATTCATTATATTCGTAATAGCAAAAAATTAGTCAACAGTGATCCAACACCCTAGATATACAACATCGCCGAAGAAAATATCGCAATTGAAAAATCAAAATCAAAATCAAAATCAAAATCAATCAACGAGAAAAAATAAGTAAAATCAATTACGTCTTTGAGTTGGATGAGGCCAAGGTCACTGAGATACGAAACGGCGAGACGAGCAGACTCGATGGGGATAATGACTTTGACGAGTTGCATCGGCTCCGAACGCATCAGATCCATCAACTCTATGGCATCTAAAAAACACACAAACTCATTAGTTATAAATTAACCTGAAATGATGGTTGACACGTTACAAAATATAGGTTGACATTATACAAAATGAAGGTCAGCATCAATTTGAGAATAAATATCCTAGGGTTTCCACCCCCCTGAAAAGCCGTATGACGTCATCTTTACCAACCATCAGCGCGTACGCTGATATAATCGCGTTCCACCCTGACACGTTCAGCTCCGTCTCGAGCTCCTCAATCACCCTGTCCGCGTTCTCCACGACCCCACACTTCCCGTACACGTCGATCAATCCAGTCCCCACGTAAACATCTTGATTCAACCCGATCACCACCGCGTGCCCGTGCATGATCGAGCAGTGGTCGAGCATGGCCATTTTCGAAGCGGCGCTCAATGCCCCGGAGACGCTGTACATAGTCGAGATTACGGCCCACCTCCTCATCTCTGCGAAACACCGCAAGGCCTCGACGTGCTTTTTGTTCTGCGCGAGCCCGTTGATTATGGAGGAGAAACAAGCTTCGTCTCGGTCGGGCATTTCGTCGAACACCTTCCGCGCGGAGTCTAGGTCGAACAATAATAGATAATAAATAAATAAAAGTCTACACTTGTGTGTGTATCTGAGAACCCTTTGTCATAGGATTGATGAAATTGAGAGAATCGACATACCTTCGACCATAATCGATGACAAATCTAATCAATCATCCATGGTTATATATCAAACAGAAGATGGAGAGACAACACGAAGGGAAGAACTTCAGAATTCAAGCAAACAGTGATGGTGGCGGGGAACATCGACGATGTCAGGCAAACGCGGAATTGAATCGAAAATCGCAGTAATGATGTCAGATGAATCGAAGATCGCGGTGATGATGGCGGTGAACGGCGACGATGAATCGTGGCGGGGCAGTGGATGCAATCGAAAGAAAGGCGTCGGGTACTAGGGTTATTGTTCAGCTGTGTGAGAGAGAGAGAACGAAACAAAAAAATTGAAAGAAAAAAGGGAAAAAGGTTTAAGCAAATTTTGACCGATAGTTATATAATGTTCACCAGGTTCAAGATGAGCATCTTAGAATGAGGATCAAGATATAAATTGCCCAATTTCAATACAATTAAGTTGAAATATAATACAATGATTGATCATGATTTATATTCGATAATAATTAACACAATTTTTAATAAATTAATTAAATTATAATACAATGATTGATCATGATTGAAGATAAACTCGACGGATCACGTGTTATTAATCTCGTTGTTGTGATTCTTCATGAAATTTAATTAAAATATTTAAATTTAATTTAATTTAAATTTAAAAATCGTTTTAATTAATTTTACTTTTAATTTTAAATTGGAAAATTAATACAATTAAATTATTTTTTTAAATTATTAGAGTTGTATAAAATATTTAAATGTAAACTAATTTAATTATATTATCAAAAATAAATATATTATTATAATAAATAATTATGAGTATTATTTTTACTAAAATTAAATTAGTGTAAATTTAATTTCGGAATTAAAATCAATATAATATAATTAATTAAAATAATTAATTAATTATATTAATTTTAAATTATTTGAATTTATTTAAATTATTTAATATTTACTATTAATATTACATAAATTACGAGTACAATATATAAAATGAATATTGAATTGTTTCTATAGTTTCTTCGTGGTGAAGTGGTTTGAAATTGCTTCTTAATTTCCATCAAGTCATGGGTTCGAAACCCCCACCTTCATTAATTTATTTTAAAAAATTGAATTTATTTTAAAAAATTGAATTGATCGAATGAATAACGTATCAATTTATTTTAAAAAATTGAATTGATCGAATGAATAACGTGTGAATGAATATGTATAATAAGACTTAAATATTAAAATGAACATAAAATGATTTGAAATTACGCAGTATGATTTATTCATATGCATACTCTAATTTCCACTTGCAGTATTTTAAAAGTTGGTCTTGGAGTCTAAATTTGGTACAAGTAAAAGCCAAAACGTGGATGACAAGCACCTTTGAATTGAATTTTGACCGATAAAATGAAAGAACCATTCAACTTTCAATCAAGACCCTTGGATTCATTCTCCCAACGCCGAACCGTTGATTAGTCAATCTAATTGTTTCCACAAGTAACACCATCTATATATATGTACCCTACATTCAAATCCAAATCCATAATACATAGTATATTCATTCGATCAGCAAAAACCTTATTATTAACAAACATCCTTTATTTATTTATTATTATTATCACCCACCAAACAAAGCCTAAAGGTATGGAAGCAATTGGTGATCGTGTTTTGTATTCCTACGACCAAGAAAAGTGGGCAACAAATTCTTATGTATCAGAGGATCAAGAAGAAGATCATCATCAACTTCGAATTCTCTTGCGAGAGTTTTTGGAGGAACGCAATTTAGGAGGGCGTGAACGAGAATTTATCGAGAAATTGATTTTCAAGTTTGGAAACGACTTGGCTTCGGTAGAAAGAGTGCTAAGAGAAATGTTGGGTTCACGTATGGTGGAAGATATTATCTCGAAATTAAATAACCGCGGAGCTACGACGGGGGAGAGAGGCTTGGGTGGTATTGATCATGCTTCGACACGAGAGCTCAAACTCGAGAGGTTCAGAGTTAAGACCGTGAATGTTATAGGGTCCGGAGTTGTCAAAGAGGAGGAGCCACAACAATAGACAAATAGAGCTTGATAATGACTTCAAAGAATATATTATTATTTTTATTTTATTTTTGCTTAATTATTTTAATTACATTTGTAAATATCTTTTTTGTGTGTGCACGTACCATCATATAAATGTACATTTGAAGTGAACTAAAATTTGATTGTGAGTTGTTGTTTGTGTTAGAAGCAATGTGCATTTGAAGTGAACTAAAATTTGATTATGCAATTATCTAAAAGCTTGCTTGATATGTTAGAAAAGTATGACAATTTGAAATATTTATATTATTGGATCGAATTTATTCTTTAATATTCTTCCTCTTAATTGTGGGAGAATTTCAACTCGAGTTTATATTATTGAGTCGAATATATTTTTTAATTCTCTCACTCATTTGCATGTGAATTTCAACTTACTTTTTTAGAAGCTCAACAAGTGGATAATTAATTGTTTCAACATCTTTGGCCTATATTATTGTTAATTAAATATACTAGTTGTTTCGGCTCGTGCGTTGCACTGGGAGTACAACTCAAAGTTTTACTCGATTTATTTTAATCTTAATATAAGTAAATATGTTTAAATTTTTGTATAATATTTTTATTTGTATACATTTTTTGAAATAAATAAAATTAAAATTTTGTAAAACATAGAAAAGAATTATAAATACAATTTAAATTTACTGCAAATTTCTGAAATCCTCCTTGTACACAACATTGGTAGTCTTATTCGTCAAGTTTCCATCTTCGTCACATATTAAGAATTTCAATCCTGCTCGCTGCAACATACAATTCTCCGTGTGTGAAAAAAGGTCTTCTCAACAGAATCCCACTTTTAACAAAGATTGTCCTTGATTTTTGTTTATGGTCACATCATACAAAATCATAATTGGGAACCAACGACGTTGAAAACGAAAAGACAATTTTGAATCTGAAGAAAAAAGTGACAACCATGGAATGTAGACGATTTCATCTTTTTGTTCACCTCCTAATACCTTCGCTTCAATAACGTAGGTTCTCAATTTGGTCAAAACTAATCGAGTTCCGTTACATAATCCGGATGTGTGGTCGATATTGCGTGAATTGTTGTATAATTAATATCATTAAATTATTTTAATATTTTCTTCGATTCTCTCAATCACTTGTGGATGGATTTAAACCTTTTCTAGTTAAGAGTCGAACTCAGATGTTCGACATTGGCATAACGCTCTGATACCATGTTAAAAACCGTTTCACCAAACAGTTCGAATTATTAGAAAAAATGAACAACTTAGACATTTATATTATTAAGTCGAATATATTTTCCAATAGTTTGTTTGTTTGTTATAAAATTAGGTGAAAATAATTATACATATATCATTTTCTAACAACACCCAAACTTACACGTTACAACACACACACACTCATAAAAAGTGATTCAATTCTCAGGTTTTACCATAACCTAAGAATCATTTTATTTTAGTTTGCAAGCAAACACTCCTATATATATACATAAATTAAGTATATATTAGGGTTTATTAGTAGTTCCAAAGGCGGCCCTCATCCTCAACACTTTCACAATCGTCCGACGGACCAAGGCGAGGCGGGCTTTATCATCATCCCTTCAGTCGGGAAATTGAGGTCGACCGCTTTTCCCTTGAGGGCCAGAGATGCCACGTAATAGGCCACGGCCGCCATATCCGGTTAGGGGTCCTCGGCTCGCGAATCTCGGAGACCCATTTTCCGGTGGTCTTTCTCTTCCCCACGCCGCGGTAGACAGGGTGGCGGCTCCTCGTGGGGTCCGACATGTGATCCGATCGTGATCGAGTTGTTGGGATTGATTTGGAATAGGAGTAGGAGTAGGAGTAGGAGTAGGAGTAGGAGTATTGGAGAATATATTCGACCCATTAATATAAATGGAAGTTGTCCAACTTCTTCACTCGTTCGAGCTGTTGGATGATGCGGCATCTAACATGGCTATAGAGCCTTGGGATAACCCGAGGTCCTGTGTTCGACTCCCGCCAGTGGCGACTCCACCCGATTTAATTATCCACTTTTTGGGCCTCCCCAAAGAGGTTGAAATCGGCCCACGAGTGAGGGGGAGTATTGGAGAATATATACTCTACCAGTTCGAGTTGTTGGATGATGCGGCATCTAACATGGCTATAGAGTCTTGGGATAACCCGAGGTCCTGGGTTAGACTCCCGCCAGTGGCGACTCCACCCGAGTTAATTATCCATTTGTTGGGCCTCTCCCCAAAGAGGTTGAAATCGGCCCACAAGTTAGGGGGAGTATTGGAGAATATATATTCGACCCATTAATATAAATGGAAGTTCTCCAACTTCTCTACCAGTTCGAGATGTTGGATTATGCGGCATCTAACATGGCTATAGAGCCTTGGGATAACCCGAGGTCCTGAGTTCGACTCCCGCCAGTGGCGACTCCACCCGGGTTAATTATTCACTTGTTGGGCCTCCCCAAAGAGGTTGAAATCGGCCCACAAGTGAGGGGGAGTATTGGAGAATATATTCGACCCATTAATATAAGTGTAAAGAAGTCCAACTTCTCTACCAGTTCGAGCCATTTATAAAGGAAGGAAAGATTATGCGTTCGTCGATTATTATGGGCGTAGATGAAATTATTAAGATGGAGTAGGGAGTGAGTGCAGAGCAGTTGTTTGAGTATTTGGAGATTTACTACTTACAACAACACAACGTTTAACACTTAATCTAATAACTCGGTTTGTGGAAAATAAATATCCAATTAAGAAGTAAGAAAACATGTATCAAGTTGTGTGTGTGATGTCTAATAGGGGTGTTCCGGTTTTGGACATGAACCGAAATCATGAAAAACATTAAACCGAATCGGAATAATTTCGGTCCAAACCGGACCGAATCGATAAATTCTTGTCCGGTCCGAGTTTTGACCGGATTGGACCGGATTTATAAATAAAAAAATTAACAATATTTTTATTACTTATTCAAAGATAGATATTTTAAATCGTGAAGTTAATCCTACACATGTAAATAATAATAATGTGTTGAAGTGCCAACAACTAATGAACATGACTTTGTAAGCAACTGTGCAAATTCCTTGAAATAAAAAAAGGGATGAATCATGTTTCACTTTTTCAACAAACAACACTTTGTAGACAAATCAATTCATCCAGACTTTCCCAAAAATCCAGAAACATTAATATATACATCATATAAAAAATGAGAGTTGAGAAAACTTTGAGTTGTTGTTTCACAGTGTTTAGGCAACGAGAGTAGAAGTGTCCAATTTTTAAATTGATTATGGTTAGGGTTATAGAACATTTTGGGAATTTATATGGTTCAAGATTTTAAATTGGAGAAAATATGCTTGAAACTCGATCGGATTGGAATTTGAGGTTAAAGTCTAACTGTACACATTTTATGTTTGAAAACTTAGTTAGTTAGGTAAATAATAAAAATTACTTATCTGTCCCGTACCAATGGTCATTGCTAGTCAACGCTGACTAGCAATGCCCATTAGTGTGGGACAGAGGGAATATTATTTACCGGTTTTTTCCGGTTTGAACCGGACAATTCCGGTTTTTAACCGAAATCGGACCGAAAACCAGAATTAAGTTTTTATGTGGACCTGAAATCAGATCGGAATTTTACCGGTTCAGACCGATGCGAACCGGACCAATCGGTCCGATTCCGGTCCGATTTCCGATCCGGTTCCAGACCGGTCTCATTTTTGAACACCCCTAATGTCTAATCCAAGAAAATATCAATATATACATGACTAAATATTTCGTTTAGTGATGGATTCTCACGAGTACTCGATCAGTATACTCTCCTAATTACTGCCTTAAGCAATCACAACAATAATACGTTGTGTCATGAGAAAGATATCAATTACCAAACCACCCTTTCAATCAAATAGTCTCATTGTGAACCCCCGCTGAGCTCGTGTGATATCGTACTCTGTAAAATTGTTTTCCAACTATTAATGGTACATTCTCGGCCCTTCACGGGGATCAAAACCAGACTTTTCTTAGTCAGTTCAGTTATCAGTGACTGTTCACATGAGTGAGCTCCGATTATTTGATTATTTTGTGAGCTCGAGTGTCGCCGGAGCTCGCGGTTGTTTCCGGCCTCATTTCTCAACAAAGCACGTTTGTTTGTACGAATGTCATATTCAATTCATTTGCGAACATGCATATTTTGAGGCCTTAGAAATATCACATCCTCAAATATTGAAAAAAAAAAAGTTAGTGATCTCCTCTTATCAAGATCATGAGAATAGTCGGAGTATAAGTCCCACAACTCTTATAACACCAGCCCTTCCAAATGTTAAACACATATTTTACATACCTTAACTTCATGTATCGCAAAACCAATTGACCCCCTCCAATGCTTTCCTTTTTACATTTGTCATGAATGTTATGCTTTTATAATACTCTGATACCACTTGTTGCGATATTGAAAACTAAACCGCTCATGGCTCTCGAAATATATATGAGATGCGAATATAAGATAAACGAAAAAGAACGAACAAACAAATTTACGTGGAAACCCAAAACACGGTAAAAAAATCACGAGAAGAAAGAACCAATTCACTACATCGTTGAGGCTTACAATAATCCACACTATGATTTTTGTCTACCGAAGAACCCCAATTTATAGGTGTAGCAAACCTATTAAATTGGAAACAATTAGAATTAGAAATAAATTCTTTTTTAATATATGACTCTAAATAATACATGAAAAGAATTATATTGTACTACTATAATTCGCCAACTAAAATATTCATCCGACTAGAAAATTCCAGAAACTTTGCTCACGCTCACGCCCCACACGTCCACACGTGATGAGACGTCATCACAAAACCAAAATAGGGTCCTACTCAAATTATGCACAACGTGCATGGTGAATTCTTTGGTTTTGTGCACGATGACATTAACTTCAATTCATTACCGTGAGCTGCCCAATTAATTACCGTGACTCCATGAGCGCGTATTTTTTTTGTCCCAGCGACATATTTCAACAAATATCCACCTTGACGAGAATCTCTGCGACTCCAAGCCGCACCAACCTCCAACGATCATAAATCAATTTTTATTCCCTCCACCCAGCCCCGCAGGACTCACTCAAAACATGAGCAACCTAAGTTTGAACCGCACCAAACTTAGTACAAGAATGCGAAGTTGCACCGATCATCCCTTGGGTACCACCAAGCTCCATGACCACCACGCAATCTCCATTCTCAAATCTCGCATGTCCACTACTATCAGCACCCCCTGCATTCGCTATTTCTTCAGTGCTATCCATAGTACGCCTAGGCTCGATTCTCCAAATTTGAATACTATTGGGGTTAGTATTCCCGGTGTCCCCGACACCAACACACATGCATGACTTTTTAAACCAAAAGTGATCCCGACTCACTTTCCAGCGAATGACTTCCCAGCTAGGGCAGAGGCAGTTGCCCTCGTGGAAATTGTGTTCCCGCATAGCTCATACAATCCACCAATCTTTCTCTCGCCTCGCAAAATAAGTCGTCCCGACTTACTTTCAACACTTCACATTTACCGAAGTTGGTACCCATTCGGATCTAAGGTCTGAGAGAGATAAGATTACCATTCAGGTACGGAACGTACTTTAAAGTACCGAGGGTTCGAATATGCCCATCGACCATCTTGATTCTCACAGTTCCCGTGTCGTGTATCTCACACGATGTGTCATGCCCCATGACCACCGTTCCGCCGACACTCTCATCAAACCTGTCAAACAAATCTATGTTTCGACACATGTTGTTGGAATTCGATATCCCGGGTTATCAAAATTGCGGAACCGATAACCCGAACGAACCCTTCGCCGGAGATCATACGAACGCCGACTCATCCGCCGGAGTCCGGGCTTTGGAGACCATGCATCCGAAGACGCACAGCCCGCCCCCACCCGAACCCCCGCGAGCCGGGGTTCATACGATTGAGCGATCGATCGCGCGCCGGCGATCGATCGGGGTGGGGCTGTTCGACAGCCCCCGCGGCGGGTCCGGCGACCCGCCGCCACCAGGAGACCCCCGCCTTCACGGCGGGGTAGGGCACGGCACCAGCCCGTGCCCTAGCGATCGATCATGCGATCGATCGCACACCCTCGGCCCAGCCGAGGGTTCGCCCCCATGCCCCACGGCCGAAACCCTAGCCGGGCGATCCGCGGTCCGGTGGCTTCGCCACCACCGCGTGATCGTTCGTCTAATCCGGGCTTCGATCTTCGGATCTTCATCCTACGGTATTCTCGATAAAAAACAAATCGAACAATAATCAAGGGGTTTAGATATTGTACCTACGATTCGTTGTTCGGAGAAACGAAATCGACGACCTCGTGATCTTCCCGCGTATTCCTTGCACTCCGTTCGAACGTCGGGTGGGCGACGAGCTATCGAACTCCTATGGATCCTCTTCACTCTCCAAGACTTTATGATTGGCGTATCTTATGTTGTGAAAAGTGAAGACCATGTAGTGCTTTTATAGGCTACGAGGGGGATCAAAAGGAGATTAAATATTGGGCTTCTAATATTGAAAATTAAATTGGGTCCAACCCAAATCCATTAATTCTTATCAATATTAATTTTATTTATTTTCCACTATATAAATAAAATTGCACTCCCAATATTTATCCATATTATATCAAATAATATTTCTCCAACTTAGTATTATTTATTCCGTGTATTTAAGATTTAAATATCCATGAATAAAATTTATTTATTGCTTAATAAATTTATTCATCTCTTATATCCGAGAATAGTACCACTCAACCTTATTTATTATGCGGAACAAATCCACTCGCGAGGTTTACATAATAAATCCTTATGAGCTCATCTCGGGGATATTATCAACCCTTCCGGGATACACTGTCCCTTCAAGAATTCACGGCATGCCATATATAAAATATAGTGACCCAACTTAACCGGTAATTAACCCAATAATTAAATCGGTTAATTCCTTTGGTAAATCAAAGTCACTTATATTAAATATACACACCCGCAATTGTTTCAGGGATTAAGAATAAAATACTCCGAGACTTAAATCAATTATCACAGAGCAATCCTAATTGATAAGTCTCAAGCGATCCGCTCAATACACTAAGTGTACAAGTGTGATAAAATAATTAAGATAAATTATTTTCTCTCTCACACAACGACTATACCGATGGATTGGTCCGTGTCCATCTAGGTCGTGAGCAACTGTTCGATTAAATACGAGTAACCGATAGTATGATCTTCTGTGTGCCCATGCAACACCATACTAACTACAACGTATAAAATCCAGGACTATAATTTGCATGTATTTAATTAACAATAATTAAAAGCAAATGAATGTCTGTAATTAATAGGTAAATGAAAGTGCATACAGAGTTCAGAATACTCAAATCTAGACATTAAGTATACTTCTCCATCAATCTCCCACTTATACTAAGGTCTAGTCTTATCCTCCAAACTTCTGACTCCCAAACCCTCCAAGTGCTTGAAATAAACTTCCTTAGGAAGTATCTTGGTGAAAGGGTCCGCTAGGTTGTCCTCCGAAGCTATCTTGGTGACTATCGCATCGCCCCTCTTGACAATGTCTCGAATCAGGTGGTACTTGCGCGCTATGTGTTTCATAGCACTATGGGACCGTGGTTCCTTACTGTTTGCCACTGCACCGCTATTATCACAATAAATTGTCATAGCCTTGGGCAAACTCGGAATCACATCTAAGTCCTGGAGGAAATTAAGGAACCAAACTGACTCTTTCGCTGCCTCTGAGGCTGCAACGTATTCAGCTTCCATGGTAGAGTCTGAAATGCACTTTTGCTTAACACTCCTCCATGATACGGCTCCACCTCCCATAGTGTACACATAGCCTGATGTCGACTTTCGCCGGTCCTTATCAGCTTGGAAATCCGAATCCGTATAACCCAAAGGAATCAGATTGTCTGCCCCGTAACTTAGAACATAATCCTTAGTATTTCGCAAATACTTGAAAATGCTCTTTACGGCAGTCCAATGAGCCTTTCCAGGGTTACTCTGATATCTCGCTACTACGCCAACTGCATAGCAGATATCAGGCCTCGTACATAACATTGCATACATTAAGCTTCCCACAGCCGAAGCGTAGGGAACTGCTTTCATTTCATCTTTCTCCTTTTGTGTCCGAGGACACATTTCCTTAGAAAGATAAGTTCCTTTACTGAAGGGCAGCTCACCCTTCTTGGAATCTTGCATGTTAAAACGAGCCAGAATCGTGTCTATGTAAGATTGCTGGGATAGGTACAATGTTCTATTCCGGCGATCCCTTATAACCTTGATCCCTAGAACATGTCCGACTTCTCCCAAATCTTTCATATCGAATTGTCTAGACAACCATCCCTTTATGTCTGATAACATTTTCACACTGTTGCCAATGAGAAGAATGTCGTCTACATAAAGCACGAGAAACACCACCTTCTTTCCATCACGTTTCCAATACACACACGATTCGTCCATGCTTTGACTGAATCCAAAAGATTGGACCACTTCGTCAAACCGCAGGTTCCACGATCTCGAGGCTTGTTTCAATCCATAAATGGATCGATTAAGCTTGCACACTAGATGATCTTGCCCCTTAGTAATGAATCCTTCTGGTTGTTTCATATAAATCGTCTCGTCAAGACTTCCATTAAGGAAAGCTGTCTTGACATCCATTTGCCACACCTCATAATCCATATGAGCTGCTATGGATAAGAGAATCCGGATCGACTTTATCTTGGCTACCGGCGAGAAGGTCTCCTCATAATCGATTCCCTCTTTCTGAGTATATCCTTTCGCAACAAGCCGAGCTTTAAAGGTTTCAACATTTCCGTCAGATCCTCTCTTTCTCTTGTAGACCCATTTACACCCAATTGGCTTCACGCCGCTTGGTGGTTCTACAAGATCCCAGACTTTATTAGAATCCATAGATTCTATTTCGGATTTCATTGCTTTCTTCCAAGAAGGCGCATATATATCTTGTACCGCATCATCATAGGTCCAGGGATCGATTTCATGAACTCCAGGTCCAGAGTCCGAAGACTCACCCAGTCCAATCCATCTATCTGGTTGTTTAACAACCCTCCCACTACGACGGCGTTCCGGTGTATTAACAGTGACAGTATTAGGTGCAGGTTCTAGTGGTGTATCTATACTCGGTTCGGCTGTATCCAGGTCTTCCTCGTTACCTCTCAACTCATCAAGTATTATGTCACTTTTGGGCTTGTGGTCCATGACATAGTCTTCCTCTAGGAACCGAGCGTTAGTACTTATAACGATCTTCTGGTCCGTAGGACTATAGAACATGCCACCCTTAGTTCCTTTCGGGTATCCTACAAACAGCCGTATTTCTGATCTAGGTTCTAACTTATCGGCGCCTTGTCGCAACACATGTGCTGGACATCCCCAGATCCGAATGTGTTTCAAGTTAGGCTTACGCCCACTCCACAATTCCATGGGTGTGGTCGGTACCGTTTTGGTCGGAACCCTATTCAGAATGTACGCCGCTGTTTCCAAGGCAAGTCCCCAGAACATAACAGGTAAATCCGAGTAACTCATCATCGATCGCACCATCTCCATAAGAGTCCTATTCCTTCTTTCTGACACACCATTCTGCTGAGGAGTATATGGTGAGGTCAGCTGGGATTCGATCCCATTCTCTGCCAAGTATGCCTTGAATTCTCCAGACAGGTACTCGCCTCCGCGATCAGATCGCAGGCATTTTATGGATTTACCACGAAGGTTCTCCACAAGAGCCTTGAACTCTTTGAACTTGCCAAAGGATTCGCTCTTGCGGCTCATCAGGTATACATATCCATATCTTGAGTAATCATCAGTGAAAGTGATGAAGTACTCGTACCCTCCCCTTGCCTGAGTAGACATAGGTCCGCATACATCAGAGTGAATCAAATCCAATACTTGCTCAGCTCTTCGTCCTTTACCAGAAAAAGGACGCTTAGTCATTTTTCCCTCTAAACAGGATTCGCAGGTTGGAAGGTCCTCTCCTTCAACGCCAGTGATTAAATCATCAGCTTTCAACCTTTGAAGCCTATTTGAGTTTATATGACCTAGCTTTAGATGCCACAAGTATAATTGATTCATCTTAGAAGGTTCCTTTCTCTTATTGGTGTTCGTAGATGTGTTATTACTCTCGGTTAGTTGCATCGTGTTAGACTCAGGATTTAGCACATACAAATCGTCTATCAATGTACCAGAACAGATAATTTCACTATTTCTTCTTATGATCACAGAGTGGTCAAAAGAAACAGAATATCCATTCAAAATAAGCTTAGAAACTGAAATTAAATTCTTTCTAAAGTTGGGTACATAAAGACAATTACGTAAAACTAAAACCCTATCACTACTGAAACGTAAGTGAACGTCTCCCACTGCAACAGCCGCCACCTTTGCGGCATTGCCCATGTAGACCACGATTTCTCCCTCTCTAAGTCTCCGGGTTTCCTGGAACCCCTGCAATGAATTGCAGACATGGTCAGTGGCACCCGTATCTACACACCAGGTGCTGGTAGATATCACCGCTGACAATGTTTCAGTGACTAAGGAAAATTTCGTACCTTTGATGAGAGGACAATCAGACCTCCAGTGCCCAAACTGCTTGCATCGATAGCACTTGCCTCGCGGCTTGCTTTTCCCACTCCGTGGTTTGGAACCACTGGGCTTCTTTGCTTGCACTTCCATCTTAGCCACAAGAGCTTGTGATTTTCTGACCATACTTATAAGTTCAGCTCTTTTCAAATCGTTTTTAAATGATTCTCTAAGAGGACTGAATTTATAGAGTATGTCAATCACTTCTTGTCCGGCTTCCACGCTATGTCTCAACATCATTCTGAGGTCATTCCAAATGTCCTCATGAGTTGGGTCATCAGTGGTTTCAGAAGGCTCAACAGTATGGACAGTGTCCAGATTTCGTTCCCAATCATCACCATATGGAACCGGTGAGTTTTCATCTTTAAGTATATCACAAAGTGGGGTCACAGTCATTCCTAACCTATAAGCACATAAAACAAACAAACAATTTAATATCCGATATTATCTCCCTCAAATAATATCATTAAATCACTAATCACATCTAAAATCCCATCAGGTAAGGCAAGCCACGTGGTGTGGACGTTTACCCACCCAAATGATTTAGCAATTAGATTTTCTTTGGTCATACATCGCTTATAGCGGAACCTCGTGGGGAGGAATACTATAAGGCGTATCTAAGTGTAAACCATTGCTCAGTACCAAAGTAAATTACTTGGAATCGCTACATCACCGCAAGCCACGTGGTGTGGACGTTTACGATAACTTCACAACTCTTTATAATTACTTATAACTGTCTACATCAATTAATCCAAAGTCCGTCAGCATAGCAAGCCACGTGGTGTGGACGTTTACTATACTAAGAGACTTTTATAATTGACTCCCAATTACTTGATCCATTTAATCTCGTAAATCAAGACGTGGAGAATCATAAGTGAAACTCGAAGTTTCTAACCAGTGATTCACCATGCGAACGACCCTATCTCTCATAAATGAGGGAGCCGAGCAGACAAACGACCCATCTATCAAAGAATGGCACGAAAGTCTCTAATTTGTGTCCTCTACATGACCAAGTGGCTCTGGCTCCATTCCACTCCCCTGGGTGAGAATGAGTCGACTTGAAATCAGCTTTGGAAAGACAAATTAGGCATTGTTTGATAAACTTAATCAATGTTTCTCATAAAAGGAATTACAAGAACTCTCCTCTAATGACTTATCTATATAAACTTCAAAAGTTTATAAAAGTCACCAAGAGAGCAGCAATGGAGACCATGGGTATGTTTCCATACCCTCTCCCACTTAGCTTTTTACAATAAAGGGATACGCTATCTAGTGCATAAAAGTAAACACATATAGCATGCATACATGTAATAAAGCACATAGTATTATCACATAGTCAAAATAATACTAGAATATTATTTTTCCGACTATTATGGCTTTACTCCATCTCCGTACGCATCTTCTAGTCTTTAGTCTTCGTTCCTTGAATGCTCCATGTGACGAGAATATTAATCTCCAATATTTAAATCCATTTATTTTTAATAAATCCAAAAGATACTTAATTAATAATAATTAAGTCAATCGAATAAATCAAAAATAAAATTAAATATTATTAATATTTTTTATTTATTTTATATTCCCTTTCTACTTCATTAATTCTCTAGAATAATCTATCCAAGACCCACTTGGAATATTCTAGATGATTTCCATAATGAAATAAGGAAAATAAAATAATTTAGGACTCTTCTACTTTCCAAATTAATTAGATTCCTAATCCATGAATATTTCCATAAAATAGAAATAATCAATTTAGGAATCCTAATCAATTCCAAATTTATTCTTTTCCTAATCCATGAGAGTTTCCAAAAAAAAAAAGAATTCTCAAATAGGAAAAACCCGAATCAATTAGGAAAGAGAATCACCGTGTCGGGATAGCACGGGGTGGGGATCCCCGTGCCACCATCGACCGCCGCCTATGCCACCGCCGCCCAGCCCACGCGCCACCGCCACTGGTGTCCGGCGTGGCCGGAACTCCCACGGTCAGCCTGCCTAGGGCCGCGGGTCGATCGATCCCCTCGGGATCGATCATGGGGATTGATCGATCCCGGTCCTTTGTCTCCTCGTCACTTCGTCTTCTCCGGCGGTCTTCGATTCGTCGATCCAATTGCAAAATAAATTTACAAAAAACTAAATTACAATTCCGGTATCGATTCTATACACGAAATCGACCCTATACATTTTCCGGAAAAACAATGAACATAATAATAAATCCTAAATTCGGTCAACCCCCGAATTTTTACTATTACAAGCATTCACCACCAAAAACGAATCTCGACATGTCCGAGAGTTTAATAAAACCAACAATCACATGACAAAATAATTAAACGAATAATCATCAAGCCATAATAGTCGGAAACCCTGCAAGGTAGAACAATTTTATCGAAAATACTGCGAACGTAAACCACGCTCTGATACCAATTGTTGGAATTCGATATCCCGGGTTATCAAAATTGCGGAACCGATAACCCGAACGAACCCTTCGCCGGAGATCATACGAACGCCGACTCATCCGCCGGAGTCCGGGCTTTGGAGACCATGCATCCGAAGACGCACAGCCCGCCCCCACCCGAACCCCCGCGAGCCGGGGTTCATACGATTGAGCGATCGATCGTGCGCCGGCGATCGATCGGGGTGGGGCTGTTCGACAGCCCCCGCGGCGGGTCCGGCGACCCGCCGCCACCAGGAGGCCCCCGCCTTCACGGCGGGGTAGGGCACGGCACCAGCCCGTGCCCTAGCGATCGATCATGCGATCGATCGCACACCCTCGGCCCAGCCGAGGGTTCGCCCCCATGCCCCACGGCCGAAACCCTAGCCGGGCGATCCGCGGTCCGGTGGCTTCGCCACCACCGCGTGATCGTTCGTCTAATCCGGGCTTCGATCTTCGGATCTTCATCCTACAGTATTCTCGATAAAAAACAAATCGAACAATAATCAAGGGGTTTAGATATTGTACCTACGATTCGTTGTTCGGAGAAACGAAATCGACGACCTCGTGATCTTCTCGCGTATTCCTTGCACTCCGTTCGAACGTCGGGTGGGCGACGAGCTATCGAACTCCTATGGATCCTCTTCACTCTCCAAGACTTTATGATTGGCGTATCTTATGTTGTGAAAAGTGAAGACCATGTAGTGCTTTTATAGGCTACGAGGGGGATCAAAAGGAGATTAAATATTGGGCTTCTAATATTGAAAATTAAATTGGGTCCAACCCAAATCCATTAATTCTTATCAATATTAATTTTATTTATTTTCCACTATATAAATAAAATTGCACTCCCAATATTTATCCATATTATATCAAATAATATTTCTCCAACTTAGTATTATTTATTCCGTGTATTTAAGATTTAAATATCCATGAATAAAATTTATTTATTGCTTAATAAATTTATTCATCTCTTATATCCGAGAATAGTACCACTCAACCTTATTTATTATGCGGAACAAATCCACTCGCGAGGTTTACATAATAAATCCTTATGAGCTCATCTCGGGGATATTATCAACCCTTCCGGGATACACTGTCCCTTCAAGAATTCACGGCATGCCATATATAAAATATAGTGACCCAACTTAACCGGTAATTAACCCAATAATTAAATCGGTTAATTCCTTTGGTAAATCAAAGTCACTTATATTAAATATACACACCCGCAATTGTTTCAGGGATTAAGAATAAAATACTCCGAGACTTAAATCAATTATCACAGAGCAATCCTAATTGATAAGTCTCAAGTGATCCGCTCAATACACTAAGTGTACAAGTGTGATAAAATAATTAAGATAAATTATTTTCTCTCTCACACAACGACTATACCGATGGATTGGTCCGTGTCCATCTAGGTCGTGAGCAACTGTTCGATTAAATACGAGTAACCGATAGTATGATCTTCTGTGTGCCCATGCAACACCATACTAACTACAACGTATAAAATCCAGGACTATAATTTGCATGTATTTAATTAACAATAATTAAAAGCAAATGAATGTCTGTAATTAATAGGTAAATGAAAGTGCATACAGAGTTCAGAATACTCAAATCTAGACATTAAGTATACTTCTCCATCACATGTGATACGAACATCTAGAATCCAAGATCCACCCCTCACTCGTTCCACTTTCGATTCCTTTCTCCGATTCTCCAGGGCCTGACAGTCCCCTATCACGTGACCCTTTTCCTTGCAGTAGTGACAAACCCCCTAGAATTTCTTCCATGCTCCACCTTGGACATTAAGAAATTCACCTAGATTTTCACCACTCTCTTTTTCTTGCAGTAATGACAAACCCCTTGGAATTTCTTCATCTTTGCCCAACCCTGGACATCAAGACATTCCCCGGGTTTTCACTACTCAAAACCTCCTTCATCGTCTTCCTCGATCGCAAAGCCGCGACCGCATGAAACAAATCATCGGAGGGATAGAGTGCAATTATACCTCTTACCTTTCTATTCTTCCATATCTTCTTTTCTGGATCCATCGCGCTTGACATCTTGACCATGTATCAGCTACGCATCATCAAGATCCATGTTGGTTAGATCCACTGAACCATCTCCACCTTGAATCGCCAGGAAGAGAACCACATGTTCCGATCTAACACCGAATATCAACCATCGTCGCCATCTCCCAAAATATTCTCGAGCTCCACCTGGATCTAGAAACACAATATCCGCAACGTCCGCCTCGTGTGGATTTTGCGTTCGGGATCCCCAACGAAAGCTTCTGATAACAAGTCACAGGATCGTAACTTAGCTCTGATACCATTTGTTATGCTTTTAATTATGATGCTCTGATACCACTTGTTGCGATATTGAAAACTAAATCGCTCACGACTCTCGAAATATATATGAGATGCGAAGAAAAGATAAACGAAAAAGAACGAACACATAAATTTACTTGGAAACTCAAAACACGGGAAAAAACCACGGGAAGAAAGAACCAATTCACTACATCGTTGAGGCTTATAATAATTCACTCTCTAATTTTTGTCTACTGAAGAACCCCAATTTATAGGTGTAGCAAACTTATCAAATTGGAAACAATTAGAATTAGGAATAAATTCTTTTTTTAATATATGACTCCTAAATACTACATGAAAAGAATTATATTGTACTAATATAATTCGTCAACTAAAATATCCATCGGACCATAAACTTTGCTCACGCTCACGCCCCACACGTCCACACGTGATGAGACGTCATCACAAAACCAAAATTGGGGCCACTCAAATTATGCACAGCGTGCATGGTGAATTCTTTAATTTTGTGCACAATGACATTAACCTCAATTTATTACCGTGAGCTGCCCAATTAATTACCGTGACTCCATGAGCGCGTATTTTTTCTGTCAAGATATTTGTTTTCGTTTTTCCAAAATTCGAGTCATACTACCTCTATCCCATAATTATAGTCACACTTTCTTTGTTATTTGTGAAGGAAGTGTGACTATTGTTTTGGAACAGAGGTAGTATTTCACAATGAAGAACGTCTAAAATGTGTAGCTAGTGGAGAATTTACCAGATTTGTACAATTATTGTTGAAGCGACTAACATTCTCAATAGTCAATAGACGTAATCTTTTGGGGCCAAGAATTAGTCGCATCTCAATATACTTATATTTGGGCTTGGGCCTAAGCATGAAGAAGCCCATTATATTTTAATTTTGATATAAAGTTTTAATTTTAATTTTATTATATTTTTAAAAAATTTATTGACAAATAATTTATTTTTTAACTTTAAAATAATTTTTTATCTTTTTTTTATGAAAATATAATATTTTTCTTTATTTTTTTTTTGTAAAAAAAAATGTACATATTATTTTGGAAAGAAAAGATTAATTGAATAATTAGTTGGGGAGATTAGGGGTGTTAATTCGGTTAAACCAAACCAAATCGAACCGAATTTTCGGTTAACCGAACCAAATAAGACTTATTTTCAAGAACCGAAAACCAAACCGTTTAAAAAATGGTTTGGTTCGGTTTTAACCGAAAATTTTCGGTTTGGTTTGGTTTGGTTTGGTTTTAACCAAATTTTAATTAAAAAAATAAAAAAATATTTTTTTTAATATTTTCATTTAAAAATAATTTTTATTTTTTATTAAAATAATTAAAACAAAATGAAAAAAATTAATTTTAATTAAAAATAAAATATTATTATTAAAAAATATAAAAATATATATATAAATTATAATTATTTACATTTAAAATAATATATAAATATTAATTATTATTATTTTTTTAATTTTATTCGGTTTGGTTTGGTTTTAACCGATTTAATCGGTTAAAAATCAAACCAAACCGAAAACCAGAAAATTAAAAAAATCAAAACCGAAAACCAAACCAAATTAGTTTGGTTCGGTTTGGTTTAACCGAACAGTGTCGGTTTGGTTCGGTTTGGTCGGTTTAACCAAACTTTTGACACCCCTAGGGGAGATTCTTGTTTTGTGGGGACAAAATTATAAAAAGGAAATGATTTATAAAAATCCACTAACTCACTAAGTATTACTCTAATAAATACAGTACTCTTTTTGTTCGTAATTGTTTGTCGATTTTTTTAATAATTTACGAACGAAATTGACAAACAGTTGAAAAAAAAGGTATATATATATATAAAATAACATTACAATTACATTACATTAGGTAGACTTTGGTCGTAGCAACAAAAGGAACAAGGACTGACAATGACACCTCTATACTTTAATGAAGTTTAATAAATTAGCATCAACCTTTGTTTCTCAATGGTGCAATAAAGATTTAATGAAAGCTAAGTTTATGGAGTACTCTCTCCGGTATTTCGGAGTCTTCTTTCTTTTTAATTTGTGAAAAAAATATTACAATTAATGTGGAACAAAAAAAGTATATAATACTCCGTATAAAAGATGATATATATCTAATAATTACCCTATTTTTTTAAAAATTAATAATATATTTAAAATTAATTTTTAGATAATATATTTTTAAATATTACTAGTTCTTATTAAAACTTTAAATTAATAATTTATAAATATTATAATTATAATATAATAATTTGCTAAAATATGAATTCATTGATATTTAATTTTAATTAAATTTCATTTTGGTATTTTATTTCGTATTGAGGTTTATATATGTTTCATTAAATATGCATTTATTTTATTTTCATGTTGATATTTTTATTTTTTTTAGTCAAGTACATTATTGTTGAATATATATTTCATTTATCATGCATTAATATAGTTTAATTAAATGCAACGACTTAATGTAAAAAAATATATATATATATTTAAATAATTCCAATGAATATAAATTTGCATGATTATTTTAATTAATTTTATATAATGAATGGATGATACTTTGTATCATATATTACTATATATAATTCGTTATTTAAATTTAGTTGATGAATAAATATAATCAATTATAAATTTATTTATTATGTACTTAAATTTGATAAATTTATATAAATTCTTTTTTGATTAATAAAATATTAATATTTATTTTACATTTCAAAATTATTAATTAATACTGTAGTTTTTTTTTCAAATTTTGAAATATATAGTAGTTGATATTATTGGGAAGATGAAATCCCAAAAAAAAAAATATATTGTATGGTATATACGGTACGTCTCCAAACCCTACACTCCACACACTGCACACACGGTAGAGTGTAGAGAGAGAGAGAGAGAGAGAGAGAGAAAGAGAGAGCATTGATGAAATGGGTCCATTGTTTGTTTGTCCCCTTTTCAATTTGTTCTGTATATATAGGAACACGATCCGCCTCTGCCGACTTTTCCTTATTTTAATTTAATTTAATTAATATCGCCATCGTTATCTTATAATTTTATTTTATTTTATTTTATTTTCATATATATATAATTTGTAAAAAATGGAAGATGAGTACGGAATGTCAGATCTAAGCAGTAGGCAGTTCATGGTGGGAGGCCGTCCGGCGCCGCCCATCTGTCATCCTCCTCCGCACGGGCGGAGCTATTTGACCACCGACAACCAGCTCCCTTATAATTACATGCTCAACTTTCGGGACCCACCAAATACGTTCGACCACGGCGGGAGGTGGCCGAGGCAAGAGACGCTCACCCTCCTAGAGATCAGATCGAGACTCGACTCCAAATTCAAGGAAGCCAATCAGAAAGGCCCTTTGTGGGATGAGCTCTCCAGGTTAATTATAACAACTCAGCTCACTCTATAATAAGTTCATAAATAATCAAACCTACCTACCTAGCTATAATTTGTAACAATCGATCAACGACTTATTTTCGATTATCCATCTTTTGCCATTTGTTCTTGATCAATCTCATATGTTCATGTTTAGTTAAGTAGTTTTTATTTATTTATTTTGAATCATTTGTTTATTATTATTATTATTATTATTATTATTATTATTATTATGAAGAAGAAGAAGAAGAGACATGAGTACTAAACACAAGAAGTGAAGTGATTAATTAGGTAATTAGTTATTTTGAGTTGACACATACTTAGCTAGCTAAGATCATTTTCATATATATGAAACCCCATTTTTAATTTGTTATATTTTTTAGATGTATAAAATTAACTAACTAACTAGGGTTTTTATCATAATAATTAATTACACTATATATAATTTGATCATCAGGATCATGTGTGAGGAATCTGGGTATCAGAGGAGTGGCAAGAAATGCAGAGAGAAATTTGAGAACCTTTACAAGTATTACAAGAAGACCAAAACCCGCCGACAAGACGGAAAACACTACCGCTTCTTCAGACAGCTCGAAGCCCTCTACGGCGACACTACTACTCATAACAACAACAACAATAGTAGTAGTAGTAATCAAGACTTCATCAACATCTCAAACTCCTCCGATTTCGACAACTTCATCTCATCGGACGAGGAAGAAGACACGAAAACCGAGACGAGTAAGAGAAGCTTGAAGGAAAAGATTAAGGAGTCCATAGAGATGCAAATGAAAGAGATGATGGAGAAGCAGGAGGCGTGGATGGAGATGATGATGAAGAAGATGGAGGCCAACGAGCAAGAGAGCGTCTGGAGAGAGGAGCAACGGAGGAGAGAGGATGTCGAGAGAATCGAGAGGGAGCAAAGGATGTGGGCCCGGGAGAAGGCTTCGATCCAGGCCCGCGATGCCGCCTTGATGGACGCTTTCATGAAAATGGCAACGAAAGAAGAAGCAAACCTCGTTTACACGACGAGTACTCGTCCGGAAGAGGCCGAGCTCATGGATATAGGTTTTGGAATCGATATTATTAGTAGTCATCATCACCAACAACAAAATCATGCTCATCAGTCGATTAGCGAACAAGGGAGTGAGTTCGACAAGTACTTTGGAGGGGAAAGCTATGGAGGATTATAATTCTAGAATTAATTTATTTATTCTCTCTTTATATATATATTGAGGTACGTACGTAAGTTGTATATTACTTTACTTTGTGTTTTAAGTTAATTTGAGGAAATAATTAGAGCATTGTGAGCAACTTTATGGGATACATAGAGGGTTTGTCTTAATTGTGTGCATTGTTGGAAATAATTGAGTTGATGGAAGGAAGATGAAGCGTGTATATATATATTCGTTGATTAGGTCATTTGTATGTTGATCGAAAAATAATTTCAAATACATTTACGCAGATAGACAGATAGATAAATAGATGAAATGAGATGAGATGAGGCATTGAATAATGATTTGAAGAAAACACGCAAACTATATATATAGTATATAGTTCATAACTTTTTGATATCTACCTTTTGTACTATACAAATACTCTCTGCATTCATGTGTTGTATACACTCCATTTCCATATCCATATATTTGTCCTTATTATACCTTCTATCTGCATACATATATATAGATGAGAATGATGATGATGACGTACGGTGGCTTCAGACATACACTGATGTTATGTATATTGCGTAATCAGAAAGTAGTGATGTTTTAAGTGATTCCTCTGCTTGATTTTTGACTACATACTGACACCACTGTCGGCCCGGCCCGGCCCAACCCGTTTTCATGGTGCCATCCACACCCTCCTTCCTTCTTTCTCATCGAAATAGCTTTAATTTATTTGTTTTTGTTTGCATACAACAAATTAATTGATTTTGATATAGAGTAATCCTCTCTATATGTACCTATATATATACTCCGAATAATGTCAGTTGCATAATTGCGTGGTATGAATAAATTTATAGTGTGTGTTACATAGTGTCATGGATAGAGTGCTCCCGTGTGACACACGTTAATATCTTCTTGATCGGTAATATGCAAATTCCAAAAATGTTAGTTTTATTATATTTATGAAAAAGTTGAAATTAAAATTGTATTTAAAGTGAAAAGTTCAAAATTAATAACAAGAGAATATAAATCTCATTATACGTGGCATACAAAAAATTATCTATCAATTTATACTTGCATCTCTCAAAAAGTTACAAATTTTACTTTTGTAAATATATATTATACACATTTTTATTTTATTTATGTACGTATATATTATATATACACATTTTTATTTTATTTATGTACATATTGTTGGATCTTCGGTCTTGATTTTGGATTTGAGACGGGAGACTTGGATAGATAATTGAATCACGTTGAACACGTTTTTCTTAAAGAGTATTTCGACCTATATTGCCCAGGTTACACGAAATCCTTTCGAGGATAAGACAATATCACACTTGATTTCTTAGGCTTAGAAATCAAGCAACTTATGAAACTTTATGATTTCTTTGTTTCTCAAGTCTTTGATAAACAAAGGTGTTCTTGTGTGTTCATATGAATATGCATGATTTTCATGTTATGTTGTTGTATGAAATATACAATCCTTTATATAGTATAAAGCACCTTTTAGTAAAGGACACACACCTTTATGTACACAGACACACCCTTTAAGAAAGAGACACACCTTTTAAAAAAGGGACATACCTCCCTTTGGAGAAGGGACACACCTATTCGTTGGATAGATATCTTTTGGTGAAAACAACTATTCGATCTTTTGGTGAAAACAACTATTCGTAAAGCACCATTACGGATAATCATACATGCATGTTTATGTAATCACGAATTTACCATGCAAAATATGATCATAATAAATCATATTATACAATGCATATCCATGCAGCCACGTGATTAAACTTAGCATGCATATTTTTACTTATCCAGCGCATTGTTTCGTATCACTTTTATATGATTGTGCACCCCGCACCTTCAAGGTCATATTATAGTGATTTAGGTTCAACACAAAAACTTTGAATGATTTCAATCATATTAAATGATAAAAAATTTAAGATTTCACTTAAATCACCAACATATATATTAAAAAAGAAATAAAAAAAAATAAAAATAAAAATGATAAATTTGGAACACAATAAAAAATGTACCTAAGTATCCAGGTTTAGTAGACTCGTTTTTCTCTTTCGTTCACTTGTTTTCAATCATCAAGGTATAGTAGACTCGTTTTTCTCTTTCGTTCACTTGTTTTCAATCTTTTTGAGGTATACTTCAAATTTAAAATATCTATCGAAATTTATAAAAATTTATATAAATTAATAAAAAAAATATTTCAATTTTTTTATATGAAAATTTATATAAATTTATAAAAAAAAAATTAATCAAACTGTATGAAAAATCCATACAATTAAATCAATAAAAAAATCATTAAAAATTCATGAAAAAATGTTACTCAAACAATGTGAGATTCATATTAAATTAATAAAAAATTCATAAAAAAAAAAGTTAGTCAAAAACACTATGAAAATTCTTATAAATTAATAATAATAATAAAATTATAGTCAAACTCTATAAAATCTGTGAATTTTTAAAATCAATGAAATTTCATAAAGTTTTTAAAGTTCAAAAAATCCAATAAAATTTAAATTGAATAATTTTTCCTTAATCTTTTGGTCCCACCATATTAGAACTATTCTC
Source organism: Euphrasia confusa (assembly GCA_954870475.1). Classification (NCBI taxonomy): domain Eukaryota; kingdom Viridiplantae; phylum Streptophyta; class Magnoliopsida; order Lamiales; family Orobanchaceae; genus Euphrasia; species Euphrasia confusa. The sequence goes on from OX940954.1 coordinate 38,514,482, forward strand.
TATAATAAGGATGAAATTCTATTATAATTAGACGGTTAAAAAAAATAGTGCATAATTAATTTAGATAAAGATAGTATGGCATTTAAATATATTGGATTCAACTAACTAAATATAAATTGGTCAACGTTAAATATAAATTGACCAACTAACCAAATATAAATTTCTCTCTCTCAAATTTCCAAAAAAGTTATGAATATTTAAAATTATATTTTAAAGAAAAAAAAAATTGTTTTTAAAATATGAATACTATGAGTGAATTTTTTTTACACCCGTTAGGTCAATAAAATAATTTATAATATCAGCATATAAGCGCAATCATAAGCTCTTTTGAACGCAAAGTGTATAATATTATTTGAACCGGAAAAATACTAAAATCAGTTTTTTAAATTGAAAAAATAATCATGTATGTAGCAAAAAGAGGGTAATTCGTGCAAGACTCCTGTTGTTTGGAAGAATGTGAAAGAATGATCATACTTTCTTTGTAATTTATAGTTGGATTGAAGGGCAAGAATGTGTTCATTTGGAGTTCATAAAATATATACTCTCTCAATCTTTGATGAAGGGCCAGAATGTGTTCATTTTGAATTCATAAAATATATATACTCTTGTCTTTGATCTTTGAATGGCCAAAATGTGTTCATTTTAAAATTTTATAAAATATTAGTAGATATACTCTCTTTGTGACTTTGTCACAGTTGGCCATCTTTGAATGGCAAAAATATGTTGCTCTGGAAAGTAGTATTAATAAGTAAAGATAAGAATCACTTTTAAAACCAATATTTCAAGGATGCAATTTGCAAAATAAAACCAGAAATATCAAGTTGGCAAAACAGGGTCTGGTCTCAATAAAGTTTCCACCACAACATCAACATCCCAAAACAAACAGTAAAAAGGTCAAAATGCAAACACAAGTTGAAAATAAAAAAAAAAGTTGCCACTTATTCAAACAAAAGCTTCACCCTCTCAGCAGCTCTACTCAGTACTTGTAGTCCTTGACATGGAGGCTCTCAGAAGCACCCTCACTCAGCCCACTGCCACCCTGGTAAGTTCCAAGAGACGCCTCTGAGTTCGCCTTGCACCTCGTGAGAAGCGCCTGCTGAGCCTTGCCCACATTCTCTTCTTTCCCACCCCACGCCTTGAGAGTGCTCTGCTGCAGTGCACGTCCAAACGAGAAAGTTAAGCTCCACGGCTTCTTCCCCTTGAGCTTGTTCATCGCATTCAAGTTCACAGTTGCCTCTTCTTCACTCTGCCCTCCCGACAAGAAAACCACTGCAGGTACAGCAGGAGGCATCGTCCTCAGCAAGGCTCGGACAGTGTACTCAGCAACAACCTCAGGCGCCACCTTGGCGGAGTCAGATCCAGGTGTCACCATGTTAGGCTTCAGGAGGGTTCCTTCTAGAAGGACGTGGTGGTCGTTCAGGGCCTTGTAGACGGCTGCGAGGACACGCTCGGTGACATCAGCGCAGCGCTCGATGTCGTGGGACCCGTCGACCAGGATCTCGGGCTCGACAATGGGGACAAGCCCGTTCTCCTGGCAGATGATGGCGTAACGGGCCAGCCCATTTGCGTTGTCGGATATGGCGAGCTGGGATGGCTCGGTGGGCCCGATCTTGAGGACTGCACGCCACTTGGCGAAACGGGCCCCAGCAGCGTAGTACTTCTGGCAGCGCTGGGCGAGGCCGTCGAGACCTTGGGTGGTGGTCTCGCCGTTGGTGCCAGCAAGCTCGACAGTGCCGCTGTCGACCTTGATGCCAGGGAGGACACCGCCTTCCTTCAACACATCGACAAAGAGTTTGCCTGCAGAATCATAAAAAATACAGATACTTTCATGTTCAAATGATTTTTCATTGTTTCATATATTCACAGTGTCTCCTTAATTAACTTGCATTTGTTGTAAATCTGATTCATTTAATGAATCAAATTTTCAAAGTTACCGAACAGAGAATTAACATAAAAATACAAAAAAAAAAAAACAAATTTACAAGACAGTGATTTCATCCAAAATCAAAACTTATTTCTCTAGCTTAATTATCACAAATTTAATTCGATAAAAATTCAATCACAAAACACTGGTGGCAAATGTAGTGTTTTTTTGTCAAAAATTTAGCATATAGACAAAAGTTGATACAAGAATTAAGTATGATAATTAGGCTCAAATCAATTAAAATAAATGTATATACCTGCAGCAGTTTTTTGATAGAGAGTTTCCTCATATAGGATGACTCCACTGAGGTACTGAAGGGCACCAGGGGCGGTGAAGAGAAGCTCACGCAGGGCTCTCCTGTTCGACTCAACGTTCTCGACGCTGATGCTGGAAAGACGCTTTCCGATCGTGCCGGTGGACTCATCAGCAGCAAGAATACCTTTTCCGGCAGAACCAATGTATGTGGCATTGGCGATAAGCTCCTCTGCGCACGCAACAAAAAAAATGATTCGCATAAAAATAAAACAAAATTACACAGATGAATTTGATCTAAATTCAAAATCGATTTTCAACAAAATAAGATCTGGATTAATTTTGTAAATTACACAATCACAGAAATACACGATAACCAAGATCTGAATATTCAATCGAACACCCGCAAAACACAGATCGGATCGTGCGAATCTCTCAAACTAATGTGAATCGGTTAGTACAGATCGAAAATTAATTTAATCACAAATCAAAAATTACAGATCTGAAGAAAATATTACGAACAGAAAAAATAGATCATGAGACAGATCTAAACAACAACAAATGAAAATTGAAAATTAAAAAACTAAAAATAAATTTAAATTACCAGAGTACTTTCCACGGTAAGCCGACATGATTATAGAAGCAGAAAAAATGAAATATAAAAATTAAGGAGAGTGATTAAGAGAGTGGGTGGTTTTAGGTGAAGAAGGGGGCAGGGGTTTTATACAGAGGAGTCGGCTAGAGGCGACCCCTTGTCCAAGTAACCCGTGTTTTTTTATTTATTGTTTTCCATTTTTACCCCTATGTTCGAATCTTAATTCCGCGCCCATTGTATTTTCGAGACAATCAACTTGCTGAGTTGCTGTTCCATTGGAAAAATTCTGGATGGAGGAGTTAATACATTTTTCTACTATTGTGTAGGAGTATCTTTTAATAAATATTTTATATATTTAAAAATTAATTTTTTATATGCACTGAAACAAGAAATATATATTAATTTTTTTTTATCAAAATGTAAAAAGGCATAAAAGTATTTTTGAGTTAAAAATTAAAACAATTATGAATAAATTATTATACATAACATATTCGACCAAATGGTTTGGCTCTTGAAGGGGCACAAATGGAATTCTATAAAGTAGGGCCCACATACTGAAGAAATAAGAAGCTCCACAAAATCACAACAAACAAATGTGACAAATGGAAAATCATTTACCATCCAAAAATATGAATTATGCACATCTCTGTATACATATAATTACTAATAAATTACACTTGCTAATTATAAATTTAGTATTGGATTTAATTTAATAAAAAAACAAATATTAACACATAAAAGATGGATTCAATAAAAAATTACAATAATACGCAAATGAATTCTAACTTTCTACTAATTATGAAACAAATAAAAATATGTTAAAAATGTGAATAAATGTATTAACTACTCCTCACGAGTTCCCTAACAAAAGTCATGTGAGTGGGGAAAAAATAAAAAAAATAAAAAAAATAAAAAAAAATTATTGATATGTTGATCAAAAAATTTAGAGTAAAATATATTTTTAGTTTAGAGTAATGTTTAAAAAAAAGTGAAATGTAAGAGTATATGCATGTTTTTTAAAATTAAAATATAAAAATTATTATTTTCTTAAATGAGTATGACAATTGATATAAGACAATCATAAAATGAAATTATGATACGAAACAAATGAAGTAAAATATAATATAAGTAAATTAAAAATATATATCAATTTACAACCGTAACAAATATTTGCTACCTTTTTTGATCTCTTTTAGTAAACACATCAAAATACAAATTTTGTTTGATCTCTTCTTGTAAACTTCACCAAAATACAATCTTAGTTGCTTTTTTAATAAAATGAAAAATCTTTTGTAATAATGATATACTCCTTCGATCTAAAAAAAGATGCAATATATTTTCAATTATAATTTACAAAAAAAAAAGTATTTTATCTTCTTTGAAATGGAGAAAGTACTCCACAATGGTTTACCTTCTTATGAAAAAACTATAATCTTTTTATGAATATTTTTTTTTTGTACCAGAAAATTTTATACTAAATAAATACTATTGCAATTTATACTCTCACTTTATACACTAATATAAACTCAATATCATTATTTTTTAAAAACATTTTTCGACTATCTTAAAACATTTAATTAACATAAAAATAAATCTCAAGGAGTAGTATTTTTATCAAAGTAGTAAGTTTATTTAAAATTTTCTTAACAGTATCATTAAAACCAAAAAGTATAGTATTGTAAAAACAATAATGAACTCAAAAGTCAAACTCAATCAATAGATAAAAAATAAAAGGGTTAATAGCATATAAAACCACAACCTTTACTTCATTTGCAAAATAACCCAAACTTTTTTAATGTTGCAAAATAAACCATCACTTTTATTATTATTTGTAAAATAATATAAATAATATATTAAATTCATTTTTTTAATAACTTACAAATATATATTTTTAAATTATTAATGTATCTCATTTTCACCTCTAAATATAGTATTCATAATTAATTTTTAACATGAGTAATTTGTAATAATTAATATTATGAAAGCTATATTAATTTTAATAAATTCAAATATTTTAAAAAATCATAAAAATATATTTTTACATTCTTGATAAATTTTATTTTTGTACCTAATTCTTTTTAGGTGTATTGTATTTTTGAAAAAAACTACTATATATTTTTTAATTACTCAATAATTTTAAAATTTTAAAATAATATTTTGATAATTATTAAAGTATATATATATATATATATTTGTGTTATACGGATTATAAAAAATTTCATGAGAATTTAAATTACTTTTTTAATTTTTATTATTAAATAATTTTTTTTATTAATTTAATTTATTTATAAGGAAATATATACTAATAAATACTACGTGGTCGGGTATGTAATTTATTTTATTTATTTATTTTTAATTTTATTTTTTTGAGATTTTTTTAATTTTATAATTGTATTAGATTTATAATAATTTATAGGGTATGTATTTTATTTTATTTACAGATTTTTAATTTTCTTTTTCTGAGACTTTTTTTAATTTTATAATTGTATTAGAATCATAATAATTTATTATATGGTGAATATGATATAAATTAATAATTTAAAATATATTTTTAATTTTGTAAAATATTTGAATTTATTTATAATTAATATATTTATTATTTTTAATTGATTTTGTAAATAACAATAAAAGTGGTGGTTTATTTTGCAACATTAAAAAAGTTGAGTTTATTTTGCAAATGAAGTAAAAATTGTGGTTTAATATGCTATTAACCCAAAATAAAATAATAAAAACGGCATAAAAAAAGTCCATATAGAGTGGTGCATCATGATGCCACGCTGGTCGTCATTACTCACGCTACTACTTTCATTTAGATTATATTGTACACCTAAATTATTTTTTATTGTTTGTTTCTAATGAGAATATTACTTTTTCTAAAATAATTATTCTTAATTTTTTTAAATATAATTTTACATAATTTTATTTTTTTTCGACTAAATTTACAATATTCAGTTTTAAATAAACATGTCTCCCCAACTATTTTAAAATTAATTTTATTTACTTCCAGCAAAACTAATAATTGAAATTAGAAGCATTTGAATTTGAAATTCGATGATCAAGATATGTTAATCCTCAAGCATTGATGATAATGATCCATATAGAGTACTGACATTTTCTATGATATCTTTATATAATACAATTGACTTGGAATATTATGATATATAAATGATAAAAACACCTGCAATAATTTCTATGTTTGGGACATTAATGATATGAGATGCTCCTTAAAAACTGTTATTTTTTGTAAGCACCTGCATCATCTCAAGTCCTGTATGTAGTATGAATCTTGATACAAGCTGGAATCACCATGAAATAAATACTAGCGAATAAACTAGAAAGGAGAACGACACAAGGAACATATCCAACCGCAATAATCGAAAAATCTATATAGGTGGAATCGTAAACATACAAAATTTCATGTCACTTTCCTTCCCACTGGAAGTAGGCATTGGATAGCAGGTACGTACCCAGAATTTATTCTACACGTTCATGTTTCATGCATCCACTTCCTACGAATAAAACCAAGAGAAATGCATAGGGTGATTACAATTACAACCAATACTAGCAGCAGATTCAAGTTATGAACCAAAGGGATGTTTAATAATTTTGAAAGATATGTGGGGTTCGTTCGTAATTAGATTAAATCTACATTTCCATAACTTGAAATATTCCACCTAAAACAATTGATGGCACCACCCCTAATTCAATCAATACAGATATCAAGAAATTAAGTGCTTACCAGTTTGACGTCACAAACCATTCCCAAGTCACGAACAGAGTCTTCCGTTAAACAGTCTGCATGGACTATAGGAATCAAAAGGGCAGCATCACTCGTTAATGGGTCAGTCAAGTAAACAGCCCCTTTGAACATCCATTCATCTCTCTCTGGATTGTATACATCCTCAAAAAGCTCCCCACACAAAATACACGCACACCGACTTTCATCTGCAGGGACCATTGGATCACTAAATTCCACCATTTCATCATCCGAACATCCCGAAATCTCCGAGGGACCAATTCTCGCAACCCAGTCAACTAAACTGGGATACCAACTTCTGTAAGGAGTTTTGTTATTATCCTCAGGAGCCCTTAACAAGTGCCACTCCATGTGCCTATCAAGCCTCTCTTGAAGTTTAAGCCGCAGACCACATATGCTGCACTGATGTGGGACTTCAGAGGAAATATCACTTATCACGTCCGGATGCAAATTACGAATTATGTTTGGCCTGAATTCAAAACCAATGAGATTCTTTACCTTTTCTGGTGACTTGGGCTCATCCTTAATAGGTATAAGAGGTTTTGAACTGGTAACGGGAGAAGAGACTCTGTCCAGAGGCTGATTGGGTGATTTAATATGTGAGGCGGATGACACTGAATCAGTTTTCAAAGAAGATGAAGATATCAAGCCTTTTGCGACCAACGAACTTAAAAGGCTTGAGACAGGATTTGAAGTGGGATTAACTGCATTTGATGGCCCAGTTGGCATTTCTACCTTTTTTTTAGAGACCGGCTTAGTAAAGCCACCGGAGATAGAAGTACTCTTTTGTATTCCACTTTTCCCTACGGCATCGAATACACCGCTAGTGATGGATTTTCCAGGGGAGTCAATCGTGAGTGGGTTTGACTGGTCGGATGATGAGTTTCCTACTGTCGAACGGCTTTCGGAGCCCGATATTTGTGAAGGGAACAGTGTTTGTAGTTGACCGGAAGATTTGAACTCAGGGACTTCGATGCTTTTTCTCGGTTGAACAGCAGAGGGAGCATGTTTCTTTTGCTGAACAGGAGGAATCAGGGCAGGCGAACACTTTAGATTTTGGGTTTGCACTTTCTGTGAGCTATAAATATCCTCAGGTACCTGGCCATGCAGGCTCGCGTTTTTACGTCCTTGAGGCCTTCTAGGATCCGTAGGAAGATTTACTGTTCTTTTTACGGATGATACAGATCCAATGGCCTGCCGGGTTTGCATCAGAGAAGCAGTGGGCCCCTTTAAAGATGGGGCTCCAATATGGTTTGAGCCTAGCTGTGATAGGGAATGTGTCTTGCCAAGTGTACTTTGAGAGCTTTTTCCAGTTGGATATCCCTCGGAGTTACTTGGTATGCTTTTACCAGTCACTGAAAGAATCATTCCTTCTGGTTGCTTTGACTTGTGTGACCACACAGGTAATTGGGACCTGGGAGCAACTTGACTCAGGTCCATGGATATGGAATCATCCAATGCTTCGTCATCGTCCCTTGACTCGATATCCTGCATAATTTGAGACCTTTGGAGATGGCTGTCAAAGTCCTGCACAAGGCACACCATAGAATTTAATCAGTTGCCAGAGAGAGAGAATAAGGCCGAACTGGTTCTTAAATGTCCTCACTGATATAATAAAAAACTAAAGTGAGATCCGATTGAGAGTAAATAAACTATCTGTTTGAACTCGGTAATTACACTTCACAAACCATTGCCATTTGTTTTTGAGTGAAGAAATAAATATGATTGAACATTCAAATTGAAAAAAAAAAAGGTAAATAATATTTCGGCACTGTGACATTGACATAGTAGTTTACAATATCAAAAAAATACCATATGTATAGTACCAGACCTAAATAATTCTCTAATCAAAACATATTAAATATATAATGTTGGATGATGACCTCTAAAGTACTAATAAAACTTACCAATCTATTAGAATTATCAAGAGCCCAATGATCTTTAGTTGCCAAGGCATCAGTTGAATTGCCGCTAGTGGGTCTAGAATTCATATCTTCCCACATATACTCCTCCTCTTCTGAGTCCTTCCAATCCCCACTCACTCCATTGGAGGTTGTACTGCCAACTTTTCGCTTTAAATGTGGAGCAGAGTCGGAAATAACAGACGCATTATGGCTTTCGAATCCGTGTTTCAGACCAAAACTATTCTTTTTCTGAGGCAGTTCAGCTATGCCATTGATGGATGCATACCAGGGCTTCTCATACCCCGGCTCTTTGAGTTTCTCAGTTACTCTTACACTTCCCAATCCTGAACGACCTGGTAAGATGGAACCATACTCAGAATCTGAATATGATACATTTGGATGTTTTTCTCGAACTGGTTCAGTTACTTGATCTCTGAGATGATGATGATGCTGAACAGACTGCAAGTTTTCAGTAACCGACTTTAGAAAAGCAAAATGATGTCCCCACAAATAGAGGAATCCATTAAACATACCCACCACCAATTTTGAGAAATGGTAACAAAGCAGAGCAGCTGGAAAAGTACTTTTGGAAACAATTTAAACTATTGGAAAAGTACTTTTGAATTACTTTGAAGTAGCTGAATTAACTTACATTAAATTATGCTTTGAAGAAGCTAAATAACTGAATCGCTCAAATAATTTCTAAAATCTCTAAACTTGTATTTTGCATTTTCTTAATAGTTGTAATCAAAGGAGATAACAAGAGATCGTAACATAACATATTTTATCTGTACCTTAGCGTAAGGATCAGACCATGACTTCCCAGAACCAATACTCGGAGTTCTCTCCACTTCTTCAACATCATCGTGAGATCTCGCCGGGCCATCACTAGTATCACTGGCAGCTCCTCTTGCCTTCATAATAAATGTAACAAAAGTGAACAACAAAATATGACCTCTCATTAATAGTCTACTTTGAAGTATGCTGTAATAAAACAGGGTAAACCAAACGCAACTTCTTAAACAGACGAGGTAATATATATGACAAGCAATACCCTTGCCATTTTGAACCATCACTACACCAATATAATGAGATCATACACCTTTTCTGCTTTATTTCTTGTAGACTATGATCCACCAAATCAATACAAGAGTCAAAAGATTAAACTCACAGAATGATCTTCAGCAACAGCATATATGAAACACAATTCTAATCACCTAAGGAAAAGTTTGGCCATTGAGAAAGCAGACACAAGACCTTGCTTTGGAGGGGCTATAATAAAACAAGAAATAATCAATATGACACGCATATGTGAGGCCCTTACTCTGGTAGTCTGCAGACGTTGCCTTGCCTCTAAATACTTAGGGTTCACATGAATGCTGGGGGCAGGGCGTTGTGCTTGGGCTTGAGATTCTGTCCTAGTTGTTGCTGCTACTGATGAACCGTTGGGTGTAGTAGTAAATCCAAGCTCCTTCTCAATCAACTGGAGAGACTGCAGAGGGAAAACTCCTTTCCAGGTCCCGAAAAGGTGACGCATACCAGAATGTACTGAAGGATCAACTTGTCTATATGCCTTGATGAAAACCTGGATAAATGAACCCAAAAGTCCAAAACGGATAAATATGCAAATATTAATGGAGATTATAGAATAGCATGCATTGAAATGTTATATTTTCTCAAATTAATGATGTATTATATTCTCAAGTAATAATGATAAAATCTGACCTCTGGTAATCTGGGGGCGAAGTATTTTATATAATCTCTTCCTATGTTCTTCACAATACTGTCTAATAAATAGAGAGATGGCAGTTTTTGCTCGCAAGGAACCTGTGTAGACGATTTTCAGGGATCAGGCATAATTTCAGAAATAGAAATTTGAAGATAAAACATAATCAATAGAACCAGAGCACTATAGCACATGAAAACAAATAACAGGGAGGTAAAATGCAATAGGAACTAAATCTGAATATATTGCAGTATACTAAATATTTTCGAAGGACCAACACATTGCCAGAAAAAACGATACTACATCCTGGAACTAAAAAGTGGTCCATAGTAATGCTATTACAGATTTTCTTTGCTCATAAGGACATTAAAGTTTCAGTTTTGAAACTCATAGTCAATTCTTGAACGCTGTTGAGTATCTCATTAGAAACCAGAGAAGTAACTGAACAACAAACAGAGTGATAACCACGCTTGTCAGATCTAGAGTCTTCTGATAAAAAATCATTAATAAAACTAAAATTTATTTGGGTACAAATAATCATCTAAAAGATGGTTCAATCACAATCAAAGAATTGTACAAATCCCCATATGATACAGTCTCAAAGAGTGCAGATTTATCAAAGGATACTGCAAGCATCAACAAGCATAATAATACTCAAAAGAATAATAGTAAAACATGCCAATTCCAAGTGGCGCCAAAATATATGCATTAATATATAGAAGTTGAAAAAAATACAGAGGCAACCCCACAAACCAATTCAATGAAACAAATATTGTTTTTTTCACAAACAATATACAACAATGCTGAATAAAAGTGTCGAGTGGCCCTGCCATGCCAGGAAGATGAAAGGAGAGATGTTATGGACTAATTAATTCAATGTAAGATTTACTGCTTGCTCGCATTTTATGCCATGTTCACTCCATTAGTAGTGTAAATATTTATAACAAATATAATATTACGTGCTAACCGCACCCTCAAACAAGTATGTTCTTCTGATTGATAGTTAATACGCAAGATTGGATGAATATCAGAATCAAGAATTGAAACAAAAAATTGACACCCGTCTCTTTCTTTCATGATAGCACAAGGAAAACATCCTTTATATGAGATCAAATTACAACTATACAACTTTACAATTTGAGTAGCAACAAGCACTAAACATTCTCGAAAGAAAGAAAAAAAAATCTCGTCACCTCGATGATATTGGAGCATATTGTTCCTGCAATGGCCTTGGCGGCCTGCAAACTCTCACCCGCAATAATGGTCAGGTTCGTTATAATCGGCTTTGAATTGAACGTCAGCTCTGATAATGCGGTCCTGTATTGAGTGACCAGCTCCTGATGCAGTTGATGACTCGGCTGGGGTTGGTAGGCCCCACGCACAGGGTCGCTGGCCTCTGAATCACGGTCCCTCTGGGCCCTCGGAGCTCCACCGACGACGCCGGAATTAGAAACCGCCGGGCGCTGAAAAAGCCCAGCACGGCCATTTAAAACGCGATCCGGCACGGCGGCGCCCTCGTTGAGCCTGGGTTTCTTCGGTCCCGGCTCTTTGGAAAGAGATCTATCAAATGGCCTCCGTGTACTATCCATCGGCATCAAAATTTACACAAAAACCCTAACTATACATCCAAAATTTCATTCTTTACCCCTGTACGATTACAGTACAACTCAAGAAGTACAAGAATACTTATTTTATTACAAAAAAAATTAAAAAATCACAAAATCGTGAAACCCTAATTCGAACAAATTGAAATCCACGACGTATTACAAAAACAAAACATACAAACAAGAAATCGAGCTGATTAATCCTAAAATCACGATCCGCGAATTTGATTCTCCCAAGAAAAGGGCTGAAAATTAGGGTTTTCTTGATGATCTGATCTGTGTGAGCACTCTTTAAAGACGATGGTGAGGGAAAAAATCAAAAGAGGGCCGCCCGCATCGAAAAGGAGCCGTTTTGTTCGATTGTTGATGTCGTAGTGGTCTGATGGATTCTCGTTGTTTGGGCCCTAAGAGTTGAAGTTGGAATTGGGCTTTATTTTTTTTCGCGTTTCATTCAACAGTCTATTTAATTTATTAGTATATTTTAAATAATTTTAAAAATATTTATATTATCTTTTTAATAAATTGCAAAGATTTTGACATTTTAAAATTTTTATCGTTGTGACAAAAATTTATGAAAACGAAATACTACACAACAATTCAGTTCAATTATTGTCGCAATTTCTTGCAATTTTTTTATCATACAATTATAACAAATAGAAATCTATACGGTATAAACTTCGGTTCGCAAAGAAGAATTAAAAAATTATATGCACAAGTCTTGTTTTTGTAGTGAACCAATTCATGATTAAGTACGACGATAATCCATTAAAACCACTATAAATTAATAATTTTTCTAAATTAATACAATTTCAAATTAATAAAAATACTCAACAAATTAATAATCTCTCTAAATTAAATAAAAAATAACGATAAATTAATAATCTCTTTAAATTAATAAAATTTCATGGTTCTAAAAGTATGAATAGTAATAATAATTAAAAATTGTTTAGTCACCAGGAATGTAAAAAAATAAATATGAAATGATTATACAAGTTTTAATATCTTGCTTACTTAATTTAACAATTTAATTCGTACATTACATACTGTATATATTTTCATTTTATATGAGTGAGCAAATTTTGATATTTTTCAGCAACACCTTGAATATGAGTATGAGCAAATTTAGAGTTTGGGCAGTCAACACTAGCCAACACGATCACAAATGCTAACACGCGGCGGATCAATCAAACTCCATATCTGAAAATGAGTTCGTTCTTGAGGATTTGTTCTTTCCCTTTATAGTGTAAGTCATTAGTTTTTTTGTTTTTCTTTTGAGAAAAATCTAAAAAGCCAACTTATGGCGAGCCAATTCTCATTGGTTGCTCCTTAATTAGTCATCATCCTCATCGCGGGTTACTCGTTGTCCGTATTAATTCGTTGATCGAACTTCATCTTTTTTGAACCCAAACAGGGGTCGGTTATTGGACTTTCATTTTGTATCCTTGGTAATTTTATTGCTCCAAAAATCTTTCAACATCCAATGCAACACCTCCTTAGTCTTTATGCAATAGTTTAGTCCTGATTTAAATGAAAAAAAAACATCTAAAATTATGAACACCTAAATTCATAATTGCGAAAAGACCTCTTCTTAAATATGAAAACGACCACTTCTTAATAGTACAATTCCTTTAGTCGGCACTTATATATTTCAATTACTTCAAATTCAAAAATTTGTACATTTATCTCTTACGTTGTTACACCATGCATTGTGATCTTTCATTATATACGTGATAGTATATATACATGTGACATGTCAATCTCAATAATTTTAATTAATCCTTTAGCATAATTAAAAATCCGTAGTAATCGAATGTTGTTACTCTATGTAACGAAATTTCTCATTTGTATGTTCGTAATTTGTATGATTTTTCAAACAATTAACGAGTTTGCATAAACGTAAAATTATGTACATAGTATATGAAAGAGTCGAGATTCATCTCGCCACTTCTCAAGAAAAAAAAATCTCATAGTCGACACCAAAGGACGTTGAATGAAGCCAAATTGTGGTCATGGGTGGGGGCCATCCTCCTGCGAATCAAATTCAAGCCAATTAATTGAATTTTATTTAATTTTACTTAACTCGTAAGTTTGGGAAATGGGCCCACCCAAAATATATTTAACGAAATCTGATTGGCCCGAATAAAAATAAAATACAATAAAAAATATCGGCTCAGGTGGCGCCGCCCACAGTGAGTGAGCAGCTCACCGTTGTGTCCGCCCAAAAATATCTCGGTCCAGTGGACCCCGCACACACGATAAAAACACGCACAAATACGTATGAGTGCGTGTGTTGTAGTTTTCTCTGTACTGAAGGCCTGCGCAGAGGGGCAACCTCCACCGGGGACGAAAATGCCAGGCAACCACAACCTCCCACCGCCTTACTTTATTTTATTTTTTACTCCGGCAATACCTATATATACATCAAGCCCCACTCCCCACATATCGCCGACCAATTTTGTTTTCTTCCGAAACGAAAAAAAAATAAAAAAAAAATTGGGGTTTTTTTTAGGGATTCATTTCTCAACCAAGAACCCTATTTTTATCAATTAAATTAATTGATGAACCCGGACGATAAATACCCTGCTCCGGTGCCTGCTTCCTCCGAAACGGCGTCGTTTCCAGCTCCGATGCCTCTGTCATCGGCGTCCCCGTTTCCCCACCCGCTCGCATTTTCGCCCTTTGCGAGCTTCGATTCTTTCGACTACGGTCCGGAGGCGGCGGCGCCCCGGCCGCTGGAAACACTGTACGAAACCCCAATCCCGCCGTTCCTGTCCAAGACGTTTGATTTGGTGGACGAGCCCTCACTGGACGCCGTGATCTCGTGGGGTGAAAGGGGCGACAGCTTCGTCGTCTGGGATCCTGTCGAATTCGCCCGCTCGATTCTGCCGAGGACCTTTAAGCACAACAACTTCTCGAGCTTTGTTCGCCAGCTCAACACATATGTGGGTATATATATATATTGCTGATTTCATGTTTTTCTTGTTCTTGATTCTGTTCTTGGATTAGTTTCTTGTGTCTGATGTTTCTCATGTATACTATTTTTCGGGGTTCGTCACTTGTAAATCGGCCTCTGGTTTTCATGTTAGTCCTGTAATTGTGTACACATAGAGCTAAGATCCTCAGAAGAACACTATGTTGTAATTCGTAGAAAGTTGAGAGGGTATAGATTTTTGTGTATATTTTGTATATTGAGTATCAATAAATATATCCTTGATGATAATTTTCTATTCAGATCGTCTCTTAGCTTCATGTGTAGAGGTTGTTGCATCCCGGAATTTTTATACCGTAGTATTTTTTTTTTGTAATAATACTCTTAACCTACGTCAAGATAATGCATTATCACCACCTCAGGACAAGCTAGTGGAACTGGAATGTCCATCCTTTACAGGTAGAACTTTTAAAGCTTTTATATATGTGTAATTCATTTCTGTCGAGAACTCGTATTTGGACATATAATCGTGCCTGCCTTATTACTGTTTTAGTGCGATGCATCTCAGTTTACTTTGGATTTTGAACCTGCCCAGCTGGTGTGTATACTTATAAACTTGACTGACGTTGTTGTTCTTCTGCCTAACTAACAATGTGTTTTCAATCTACAGGGATTTCGAAAAATCGATACGGAGAAATGGGAATTTGCGAATGAAGGATTCAAAAGAGGCCATAAGCAACTCTTGAAAACTATCCAAAGGCGTAAAACACCTCATCACATTGGGAGCTCGTCTCATGATCCAAACAAGGCTGCATTGGAATCTGAAGTTGAACTTCTGAGGAAGGAGAGAAGTCTAATGATGCAAGAGGTGGTCGAGTTACAGCACGAGCAGCGTGGAACAGCTCAGCATATGGAACTCGTCAACGAGAAACTTCAAACTTCTGAGAAAAGGCAAAAGCAAATGATTTCCTTCTTGGGGAAGATATTTCAGAATCCGGCATTCTTAGCCCGTCTCCACCAGAAAAATGAGCAAAATCAGATCATAACTTCACCTAGGACCATGCGAAAATTCGTCAAGCACCAACCGCACGAATCAAGCCCTTACCCGTTGTTAGAAATGGGAGAAAGCCCGGTTCAGAGTACAGAGAGGCATACGGGCTCATACCCGATGTACAGAGAAAGCCCGGTTCTTGGCCTGGAAGATGGCCCATTTCGTGCCGAAGGTAGTGGAGAAGATGAGATGGCCACCATACATGGATTTCTTGGAACCCCACAAGAGCAGGAGCTCGCCCAAGTGACTGTATGTCCGGATTTTAAAGGGAAGGGTGCAGTGGGCCTGCAGGCCCAATCCACACCGATGGATTATGCCAATAATTTTTCTGAAGAGGGTATTTGGAGCATGGGGTTTGAAGCTGGTAATATGCTAGGTAGTTCGACCAGTGAGCTATGGGGTGATAATGACATTAGCGATTACAGTTTGCAAGATTTGGGAGGGTTGTCGGATATTTGGGACCTAGGTTCAATGCAGCCAGCTGGCGGGACAAAGTGGCCGACGGACGAGGAGTCTAGTTTTAATGACTTGAAGAATAAAGAAAAGCAAGCATAGAGATTATTACTATAGTTCATGAATAGAAGAGTTGATGACATATAATACTTAGTATGGTTTAATTGAATTCATATTTTTATAGAAATGAGCTTAGTGTTTATCTATCGTTATATATTTCTGTTATTTGTTTGTTGTCAGATCCATTTGTATTCATAGGCTCTGTTTTCTTTAACCAACCCACTACCTACGACGTTGAGAATTTCGATCTTTGAGCTATTTTTTATAGAAAACAATCAAAAGGTCAATTCAAATTTTCATTTGTTATACAACCAATACAACCATAATTTCGTGAAGAAAAATACGTGTCATATTTATATATATATATATATATATATATACGTGACCCTTGTCGCATTAAACTAAAAAAATCTCACGCCTATGAGACTACAACCATGACGTATTTGTTTTATTTAATTTGTTTTGTATTTTATGAATGTTGTCGTACAAAACCATGGCCCCCTGTCCTAAACTAACAATAATTCATAAACTCAACAAAGCATATTTTTCATACCGACAAACAAGAATTGTTCCATTATCATCTTCATCATCATCACTGTTGTTATTAAATAACCGACAGTAGGCGTGGATCTTATTCGTGCACGAATCATTCATCGATTAGTAAAGTACTCATTATTAGGAGGCAACCATCACCATCACCATCACCTTCAACAGTGAGATGGAGAAGGGCAGCCTACATTAGGCCGGATGCTCACAATGTTTGTGAGAGCCCCACCCCATTACCATTTTTCCTGACATGATTTATTCATGCAGCGTTTGTGATTGTGATTACGATTGCTTGATCAACTCGTAAGTCGTATTCACTACAAATTAGACCATCCCAAAATGCAGATAAAATGGTCACACTTTGTATCTAAGGTTCAGATGAATCTCATTCGTTCTCATGTAAGAATAGTCCTAATCATATTTGACAGCTGGCAAATCTCTAATCGCACAGACGACTCTGTCATTAACTACAATCCACAGAGGATTATAATTTGTAAATGCAACATGATTCTGTAATGTCGTGTTGGGGACGATAGCATTCACATTGTAGGAGCATGTAGAAAAAATAGACGAACCAGGTGAACGTTTAGGAAAAAAATAAAAAGTTTTAGGCAAACCCAGCAGGAACTTGGCCAATCTCGGGCAGAGAAAACCATAGATTTTTTTTTTCTTCTTTTTCCTTGTTTTATTTTATTTTTGCAGTATTATACAATATTTGTTTATTAATCAGAGTACTTAAGTAATATCAGTATAAATACGATATTTACACTTTGAACATAGTTACAAGTATTATGATTATAGATGAAAATACAAATTACCTTTCTGTTATCAAGAGATTTACACGCAAGTATCAATTGTCCCTTGATGATAATGCTTCTCGAGTTCGGCGTCATCAGTTATTCAAAAGTCAGACAGTACTATTTAGTAATGTACGCATAGCTGCACAAGCACAAGAAGTTCATGCGTTACATCAGTACCTCGCGAACTCTTGTATTTGTCGTTATATGCTAAAAAGACAAAATCCACCCAAGTCGTAACTAGCAGATAAACTGAAGTGGCTTTTAGTGGAAACTGAAAAATATTTGTTCCCATTAACAAACTTAACTCAACATGAAACTTCGTATACAATTTTTTGGCCAAGAAACATCTGGCCATAAGTTCTAGAATAAGATTCTCCCACGAAAGGGAATCAACAATTATTTGCAAATAATTTTTCCACTTGAAAATTCAAGCCTTTTTCAAAGAAAAAGGCGACTATGCACTGTAGACTGACGTTCAATAAAGTTTTTGCCAAACTGCTTAGCCTCTCGAAATACATATGAAAATAACTTCAATAATAGAGCTGCAATAAAAATTAAGTAATTACTATAATTGATCAAAGATGCCCAATAATTTCAAAAGTCCTCCGGAACAAGAAATAATCTGATTACTACTCATATAGTACAAAATAAGACTAGGGCTCAGAAACTATAACATTAAGGGGTTTCAAGAATTTGACAAACCTTACAATCAGGAGGATTCACCCAGATAACAATATGAGCTTTATCGATGCCAAAAGCTTCACGTGAGAAAAGGTATTTCCACGCGAGCTGGGTAGGTTTTTCTGGGTGATTTAACAAACGGTCTCAAAGATTCCATGATACTGGAAAATGATGGCCGTTTCCAGGGCTCACTGCAAAATTTAGAAAATAAATAAATAACGTGTACAGTACAACTCCATTTGTTGGTTCTGAATAGCAAGTGTGCATTTATGTAAAAAAAAAAAAAGGTGTATGTGGGTGCATGCAGTCCAAGAATAACTATTAGGTCCAAACAATAAATATCACCAACCAAAATGCAATAATGTATATAATATTTAGGTCGATTGAATTCGGAGGGTAATACTAATATGTCTCAGATTTGCATATCCTAAATTACCAACTATAACAAGTTTAGACATTTCAGACATCAGATGAAACAGATATTTCACTCACTTGGCCCAGCAGGCGACAATTATAGCTGCAATTTGAGGATTCATATCCTGTGGAATTTCAAGCCTTTTTCTCTCAAAACCAACAGCTGCTATAACCTATAATGAAGAAATAAAGTTAAAATCTCACCAATTGAATAAGGAAAAACTCCCAACATATTTATTAGGTAACTGCAATTTTCCAAAATGTAGGAAGTGCATCTTTATTGGACCTAACAACATGCACTTGGGATGTAATTTACTAATTTAACCTTGTTTTAACTTTTAGAACTCAAATCTAATTACCAACCTGTACAGGATTCAAGTTATCCCATGGTTGCTGCAAGGTCACCAACTCCCATAAAATAACACCAAAACTGTAAACATCTGATTTTTCATTTGATGGTTTATTAAGAAGGACTTCAGGGGCCATCCACTCAGGCTACGAGAAACAAACCAAAAAACAGAAAGAAATAAAGTTTATTTATCCAGTGAAAATCACCCAAAAGGCAATGTTTATCAAACACATCGTCATTGCAAAAGAAATTCAACTTACAGTTCCAGCAGCTGACTTCGATGAGAGAAATGTGTGTGCCTTTAAACGGGAAAGACCAAAATCACAGATCTGAGGCAGACATTGTAGAAGTGGCGGAAATAAATTACAATAAGTTCTGAAACAAGGCAGTGTGGTATGATATTTAGTATTTACATAGCCTTCTGGATTTTAATTAGATAGGAATTTATGATACGGATTGTACGCACCAATTATATGGAGTCGTTTACTAAGAGATTGAAAATGACAAAAAAAAATAAAAAAAATAGACCACCTCCGCTTAATCCATAAGAAACTTCAAATAACAAGGGTGATTCCGACTCCCGAGAGAAAAATAAGGAATATTTAACATTATTAATGAGGAAATATCAAAAATATAAAAGCTGCAACCTATATGAATCAGTTAACACAACGCAAGATGTAGCGATATCGCTGGAAACAAATTCATTACCTTCACTTTGTAATTTTCATCAACCAAAAGATTAGGGGATTTCAAGTCTCTATGAACAATTGGAGGATTGTGATTGTGGAGATAGTTCATCCCATTAGCCTGTTAAGGAAAAAACATTGAGACCCGATATTTACATGGAAGTTGAAAACCAGATTTTAATTGAAAATGCACCACATCATAAGCCATGCTCAGACGACGCTTCTCATCCAAGACTTCTCTTGCATAATTTTTACGCAAAAGTCCATACAGACTACCTCTGAAAAGAAAAAGGCAAAAAACTCAGAAGAAAAGTTAGAACACTAAGCTATCAATAATTTCTGTCGGAAGTTCAAAATTAAAAACAAATACCTTGGTAAATATTCTGTTATGATGGACAAGTTTGGTGGCTCCGTTACAGCACCCATGAAAAGCACAATATTTGGATGGCGCAATCTTTTCATGATTGCCACCTAAGCCAACAAGAATAGAAGCTAAAGGACAAAACAAATTAGGGAAGGGAGTATAAATTAGAGAATAAGCAAATACCTCTCGCAAGAATTCCTTGAATCGTTCTCCATGAAAATCTTGCCCCATGAGGATCTTCACAGCAACATCCTGAAAGGCATTGTCGCTTGTAAGAATTAAATTATCGACATCAAAGCAAAGCAGTGAAGTAAATATCATTGATATAATCATATTAGAAAAATAAAATTTTCACAAAAAATAAATTTATCCCCCTGACAAGAGAACACCCAATTAGTTGGTCACATTAAATAAGTCTTTTTGATGTCTTTGAAATTGTAAGGATTATATGTGTGAGTATCTTATGATTCTTACACAACCATTCCATTCAGCACGTAGAACTGTACCAAAAGAACCTGCAAGAGCAAACCAAGCCAAATAATTAATTAAGCTAACATTTCAAAAGAATACAAATTTCTACCTTTTTCATGCTCCAAAAAATTAATGACAATTATAATTTAAGCTGAGAAATATTTTCTGAGAAAAGAAGATGATATACCTGCCCCAATTCTCTCCTTTGGAACGACATCATTCCAGGGAATGTTCAGCTCTTCAGCATCAAAGGCCAATTCTCCACTTGAATTGGTTGTAAATAATGAAGCTCCTTCACCAAGCCTCATTATTTCATTCACATTTCCTCTTGTGCCTGGCATTATAAGCGGTTGAACAACTTTAAGCTCGATTGGTGGGACCAATTTTGAAGGTGGTATCAAGCATATTACTATATCAGGGGAGTTGACAACATCCTCAGAAATAGACATTTTATTTTGGTCCTCACAAGTCTTCTGTGAGTGCTTAGGATGCAAGGAATTATGATTATCAACATTAGTAGAAGTTCTAACTAGTGCAAAAAACAAAAGAACTATATTTAACAACATAGGGTTGGTCATCAGAAATTAAAATCGCATGCAAGTGAAAACCTATGAAGTTATATGACCTAATTAGTAATTAGTTATACGAGTAAAATACACACATATTTAGTTAATTTGCAGGGACAGTCTAACGGATGATTCATTTTTAGATAGAGAGCAAGGAAAATAAGAATGCAAAAGGTAGCAGCAACTTGGGTGGGATTGACAATCTGGCCCAATGCCAGAAGCCCATACATGATACAAAATTTTACTCCAAAGATACTTGCTAGTGTATAAAATATAATTAAATAATATTTTGAAAACTCAAGGAGTACAAAGTAAATGCCACCAGAAGATAGCAACAGTTAACAGATGATGCTGAAGTGGGGTCAATGGCCCAGGTGTCGCTAGAAAATTCACCAAATACCCAAAAAGCAACAGCACAGGAAAACTCAATTTCCAATCTTCCACAAATATTCACCTGCTAAAGAATCATCGAATATGAGATTCAGTGATTGAAAGTCCAGGAAATACTGCTTGGCCAGCAACCTGAAATCAATGGTGGGCTCCAGCTGCTTGAATCGTGGAAAACGCAATGGAGAAGAAATTGAGATTGTAGATGGACCATTTTGCAAGGAATCAGGCTCACATAAGCATCCTGGTTTCTCAATCAGATCAATAAGATACTCCCTGATATGTGATAGCAACATAGTGAAGTAAATATAGCAAAGCATCTCAAATTAATCAAATTAACAAGCAGATATAGCACTGGTTATTGAGTCATTGCAATTTAGAAAGTCGAACCATAGAGCGATCACCATGCCAAAGTCCACATCAACCTAAGAGAATTAAAATGACTCAAGAAAACGAATAGTATGACAAATCATTTTTTATCTTAAACAAAATGAATAGTAGAAACAATGTTTGGCTGAGGTTTTACAAATGTGATTATTATTGTAGCATGACAAATCTTGTCTTTTTTTGGTCTGGTTAGAGGATGCTTGTTTAGTTTTTATTACTAATTTATTATACATGGCTTTAATATAATTATGTACTTCTGAATATAAAATCTTAAAAGGAGGATTAGTTGAATGGGTATAGGTACATGTGCTACGGTAACACGTCAGTACTTGTCTGGTCTGGATATAATATTTGTGTTGTAGTTTTTTTAGATGAGAGATCTTTGAGCAACATATCAATAATCAAGTTTAAAGTTTACAAACACAGCGTAAGAAATTAAACCTTTCAGGACTAAATCGAACAAGGCATGAGGAAGCATCTTCTCGAGTACAATATCTACATCCTTTCGCAATTCGGCAAGGTAAGCCAATAGTGTCAGCCAGAACCTGTGAAAAGGAAAATATCTTAAATTATAAAGTATTTTATTGTAAAAGCAGTAGGCAAGCTAAGAGAGTACGACACATACCAAATCAAACGAATAGGGAAAGATACATTATTAAAAAAAAAAAAAAAGGAAACCTAAACAATGAAAGGGCAAAAGGTTATCAGACAAAAGGATGTTTATATGCAAATAACAATGGCATTATTCGGTTCACTTGCAAGTGCTTCCCTTTTTTCTGGAAACAATTCAGAAACAGAGTTGAAATGAAACATTGAAATAGTTTTTTGAAAATTTGCAAATCCAGCAGCAAGCTGGGAGGAAGGAAAATATAGATAGCAATTCACTTTGATATACGTGATCAGAAAGTCTTGCTCACAATCACAAGTACATAAGCCTAATTAACCTATCAATACCTCATCCTACTCTCTCTGTTAGCATTGCCTTATTTATTTTTCATATGGCACTAGCAACCTTCAAAATTTTCACATTTTTCCTAGTATTTAGAAACATTTATCTGTCAATGGCAGGTAGAACAAATAAAATCAGACTGTAGAATGGGACCGAGGTAATTACTATGGTGTAATTTGGTAGAAGTAGATCAAATGCTGGTCTTCGTAACAATCAATTAAAATTACATAGGCACAGATAGAGTAAAGAACAGGCAGCATACTTTGAACAACAATGATCGATGTCTGCATAGCCCGACTGAAAGGCTTCCGATAGGAAGCACAATAGACCCCAGACGATATTTCAAGTCATCGCTACACTCTCTCCAAATGGAAATTAAGCAACCCTCCCCACCAGAAAATGCACCCCTAAAAATTCAAGAACACGTTATTACCACAAGACATAGTTTGATTCAATACTTGACTAGAAACTTCAAGGGCCCACCCCATTTGACAGCAGACTAGCTTGGCAAGCTCGCCAACAATTTCTTTTGTGGTGATGCTACTAAATGGCAAATTTTGAATGTGTTTCTGCAACTCTTGCAAGCTGGAATCACCCCTTCGATCTACTAAAATCACTTCAACGGAAGAGAGAGTGGCTGGGTCAACATTCTTTAATGAGTCGAGGGAAGGAATTCGGCCACAGACCTGATGATCAGAGCACACTGCCCAGATATATGGATCCATCCCATGAATAGAGTAAAACCCATTCGGAATTTTGTCAAAGTATGATAAACAACCATTTACCTGAAGAAAAAATCGGATAAACATAATGAAGTACGACAAAGTTTGGAAATATTTCAACTCATACATAAAAATAGAACTATAATCGACTGAAACATTTTCTGAGTTGGTTAAGCGACAAATTAATGGAAAACCAACATAATCATGTGCCGTGTGACTTTTCCTCGGGTAGCCTGACCCATTCCCCCACCTACCTACAGTACACGACTTCACCTATTAGGGAAATAACTTAAATTAACAAGTCAGGGTTCACATGTCAACGGCAGAAATACATTTACTTGGTGCATAGCCCAAATTAACTCACCACGAGTGAAATTTCAAAATATTAAGTGTGTTTTCCAACAGAAATGAATTCCAAAGGTTTCTTAGTTTAGGTTACTATCATTGCCTAATTTCAAATTTGGTGTTCACGACATCTTAGTTAATCAGAAAGTTACATGAATCCTACAAAGTTTCATAATACCCAACATTGGTGGATGTGGTGCAACAGCGTACGGGGGCCACACATACTTTGGGTGCTAAATGGGTATAGTTTTCTTGCTCCCAATCCAGCTCAAACTCTAGGACAAGGTAATATTTTCTACGTTGTGAATTTCCCCTAAAAGTTTTAAGTAAATCGAGATTTTCTTCAAATGCATATGTAAAGCTGAAAAATATTGTTCCAAATCAAACTAAATATCATTCGTGATGATTGCTTCAATAAAAACTCTAACAAGGTGCTAGTTCATCTTTCAATAAAACAACTCAAGTGCAGGTTTTATACCCAGAATCGATGAGAAATGGCATCTGGAGAAGCGTGTTCGGCAAATTCACGAGGCGCCTGATCCATCGAATTAGGATCATCAGCACAGGTAGCATCCGCAGAGAGGCGAAGAGCCAAGGCCAGCTGCAACTGATAATTCTCCTCCGTCTGCTGCGCCCAGCTCTTAAAAGAAGACGATCCTCCGCCGGGCGCCATCAATTCACCGCGGCCGCCGGAACGACTAAACCCTACCTCAGAGTTCGATAGTGAAGGTACATAATAATCCCTCGAGATAGGGCTCTCAGAGAAGGAGCTTTCTCTCGAGTGCCTCTGGCTCTGCTGAAACATCCGTACGCTTACCAATCCCGTCCAGATCTAAGGGCGCCGCTGTTTCCCACCTCAAATAAAGCCGTTGATCTACTTCTCCGCCGGGCGGTGACTGGTGCAATCGTCTGGAATTTAGGTTAGTATTTTACTGTATAATTCGATCGAAAACACGTGTCATTATTGTTTTGGCTTATTTTTGTCTACTTGGTTGAATTGAACCCAACTCAACCATGACTTGTACTTAGATATTGTTAATCACGATCTTAGTGGAAATTAGTTAAATAACCATCAATTTTGTGAAGTTTCTAGCGCACCGCATCACACATCAAGTTATCGCTAGGTACTCTACTACAAAAGTTTTGCTTATAAGCATTCATATTTTTTCCTTGTTTAACATTATTTACTACTACAAATGTTCTGCAGTACTATTTTTTAATGTTCCACTAAAAATGTTTTACTTTTCATTTTCTTTATTCAAAAAATTACACAAATTCACTGCCCACATAAAACATCTACAGTAATTTATTTTGAGCATGAAATTAAAAAAAAATAATGAATGTGTGTAATTATAGTTTATTTGTTTATTTTTTAAGCAATAAAAACTGCAAAATAAAATATTTTGAAAATAAATTAAAAAAGAGACCGTTTATTCCCCATTTTCTATTAATCGTGCGCTCTCGACTCTTGTTCTTCTTCATTTGCATTCCACATTCCGGAAACCCTAGATTCACACACACTCGGAAGTCGGAACGCACAGCTTTCGTCACCTTCGTGCTCGCTCTTAGACATGGAGTTTTGGGGTAGGCTCTCTCTTTCTCTCTCCTTCATATTGTTGATTATGGAACTCGTTGTTGTTCGTTTCACTACTGCCTTTTTTTTCTCCCGTATTTTCTCGTGAATTTGGAAATGAAAATCCTTACAGGTTGAATCGTTGTCGTTATTTATGTATATAATCACTGCGTTACATATGTGCTTCATTTTCAGCATCATCTCTGATTCGTCTGTTCTAGTGCGTAGTTATGTTGTGGAAACAAACAAAGTGTAGTTATCCTATTTCATCGTTGACAGGGGCTGAGGTTAAACATGGAGAGACGCTTAAGGTTTCTCCCGGTGAAGGCATGGTCTTGCATCTGTCTCAGGTGCATACTCAACTTCTGTTTTTCACAAACGTAGTCAATGTCACCCCTGATCTATGTACTGTATTGATTTTGCCCGCCTCAGGCTAATGTTGGCGAACTGAAAAAGGGAAAAGGTAACGAATCCGTTTGCTTGTTTCTGACTGTTGATGGGAAGAAGCTTGTCCTCGGGACAATCTACACTGAGAAGATACCCCAACAACAATTTGAGTTGGTGTTTGAAAAAGATTTCGAGCTTTCTCACAACTGGAAAAGTGGAAGTGTCTTCTTTTACGGGTACAAGGCTGACAACGGTGTTCATGAAGAATATCCTCTGAATGTTTTTTTAAATCGCTTTCTTGAAAATTTTCTACCGCGTACTTGAATTTTGTTCCTTGACTCGTCGTTTGCTTTTGATGACACTGTTGCATCATCCGGTGGAGAATCTGGTAAAAATATGGCATGGTGTATCTGTAAGAAAATACGTATTTATTCTATCATTGTATACTAACTCTTGCGTTTACATATGTATTTTGCTCAGATTCCTCTGAATCGGAGGAGGATATTCCATCTGTCCTTGGAAATAATGGTACTAAGAATAATATTTGTTGATTTACCCTCCAAATTGTGATTCATGTTCCAACATATAAATTTCAGGAAAACACGAGTCAAAAGCCAAGGATCAGAAACCTGCTGAAGCTGCCAAAGAGAAGAAGTCTGATGCTGGCAAGCAAAAACTGTTGCCTTATGACCATCTATTTGTCAGTAGTGACGATGAATCCAACACTGAGGTACTTTCAAATAATTTAAAAGTGTAAAGTAATATTTGTAAAAGTGATTCAGTTTACTGATCGTGAACTCAGTGGTGTCGAATTTTTAATAAATTTAATGAACTATCCACTTTATTTTTTGGTCTGTGCTTCTCTTATGAAAAAATCTCCTAGTGTGTATTTATACCTCTCTGTTGAGGAATTGCCACACACACTTTTCACCTCTAGAATGTTAAGGCAGTGAAACACCATTAATTTAGTGAAACAAATATAGTTGCCTCAACACACTATGATTGAGCTTAGTTTTAGGTTGAATTTTATTTGGGAATACAGTAGATCGATGTAGAGGACAAAGCTATGCGCAGCTTGATATTGCTAATTTTCTTCTTTTGAAAGGTTTCATTGATATAACATCTACTTTCTGAAAAATTATATCATGTGAAAATATTGAAAAGCTAGTAAAATCACGGGTTGGCTGTTATTTTATAGATTTCATTTTTATAGTCAGCTAAGAATTAATTAATGACTATGCTTTTGTGGTTAAATACTGCTGTTATCTGTAACATACCTGATATTCATAAATAACAGGATGAGGATGACTCTGATGCTGAATCTGATGAGAGTGAAGAAGAGACTCCGAAGAAGGTATTGGTCCAAAATGTCACAATAGGGAAAGGCTAGGAGCAATGTCAAAGGATTACAGAAACGATTAGGGAAGAGTGTGTTTGTGAAAATTTACCCTTTATGATTCAAGCAGAGAACATGAATCATTACGGATAAATTGGTCCAAAACACTCATTTCCTAACCTCTTCCCTAAATATTCCTCTGGCCGTATTTTTTTCCTGTGATGTTGTATGACGTATATTGACTTCTAAAATCATATTTTTCCACCTAAAAGGCTGATACAAGCAAGAAGCGGCCGATAGAATCTGCTAGCAAGACACCTGTCGCTCAGAAAAAGGCAAAAGTGACTCCGCATAGTACTGGTGATTTTCTTGATCTCCACTAACTATTCTTTCTAACTATTTTCCTAATTGCTTTATATTTACACTGACCATTATCACATTGTTTTGGTCTAGTCAATTCCAATCATACTGAACAGAACATTTTTATTAACTATTAGTACCTGCTATAGAATTTTGCTGGCAAAATAGTTTGTGTTTTCTATTTATTCTAACAAGTGGATATTTACGAATAAATAGTTTGCATTTTCTATTTTGTTGGTAACTTTGATTTTTTTTCAATTTTTCCAATCAGCACGTTAAACCCTAATTGGTATTATAGTCAACAAGCCCTGAAATATTTTGCCCTTATCTTGTTTTACATTGCTTATGCAGATGGAAAGAAAGGTAGTGTTCATGTTGATACACCTTACCCTTCAAGGCCAATTGGAAACAAGGCACCTTTTGCTGAAAAGAAGGTTTCTACACAGTCAGCAAAATCAGGAGGATCACATCCCTGCACTAGTTGCGATAGGTACCATATCGTGATCATAACTAGAAATAATAATTTTATTCGTTATACAGTATAATATTTAATGGGGCGAGTTTTGGCTGCAGGGCATTCGTCAATGACAAGGCACTTGAATCACACTCGAAAGCGAAGCACAGTGGTGGAAAGTAAATCTGGGTGCATGTTCTGTTGAGTGTTGATTGCATGTAAAGGGGGGACGTAGGTTTATGGAGTCTAATTACTGTTTTGGGTTTGAATCTACTCGAGTGGATATGAATTTTCTTTAGGCTTTTGGTAATTCATTGATCTGTGATGGGTTCAGATTCCTGGTATTTTTTGGTAATTCATTGATCTGTGATGGGTTCAGATTCCTGGTATTTTACTCTATTTGCCATGTTAAAGATCTGGTTATGCATTTAGCATTTATATCTTGGTTATATCTTTCCTTTTTTTGGTATTACTAAACTATGCTGTGTTGCTTATAAGCTGTGGGAAAATATATTTATAATAATATACTGTATAATGGTATAATGTAAAAATAGTAGTACATTGAGTTGATAAAAATTAATACTACTACTACATTTTTCTCAACTAATTATAAAGGAGAATTGCATAATCAACACTACACATGTATTCATCTATCATGTCCTTTTAATTTAATATTTTTATAATTAAGTTAATTTTTTTTATTCAAGCAAATCAAAATACAGATACTTATGCATTGTGAATTCTATTTCTTTTATAATATCACTTTAAAATTTAACATTTATATAAATTAAATTAAATTAGCCAATTCACGTTGTTGTCTTAAATTCAACAAAATGACATAACGAAAAGGAGTAATTAACATTAACGAGACCTCAACTTCAACTGGATACAATTTTATCACATTTGTAGGTACCTAGAAATTCAAAATACTGAAAATAAAACTCCTCAAATTCAACTATATACAATTTTACCTACTTACTTGTTAAGCAGTTCAACAACCTTTCTCATAGACGGTCTTTTAATTGGCGATTCCACAGTACATAAAAGAGCAACATTCAAAATAGTTTTCACTCCTTGGTATTCACTAGTACTCACATCCATCCTAGAGTCTAAAATTTTATTCAAATCGACGACGTTATTCTTACCGAATAAACCATCTCTATTTTGTCTGACTCCTCGTTGTGAAGATGGCATCATAACTTCTTTAACCCACTTCACAATGTTGTTATTCTCATCAAATGAGGAATCATTTGGCCTTTTTCCTGTCAATAGTTCAAGTAACACAATACCGAAGCTATAAACATCACTTTTTTCCGTCACTTTCATCGTGTAAGCATATTCTGCAAGATGTTAAACAAAAATATAAACATTACTAATTTAATGCACTTTAAAAAATTACAACTTATAACATAGTATAAAAACGAAAGCTAAAAAAACCATATAATATAGACATGTTCAAACCTGGTGCAATGTATCCGTAAGAACCAGCAACACGAGACATGACTTGATCAGTGTGGTTCACGCCTTGTTTTAACATCTTGGCCAAACCAAAATCACCTATCATTGGTCTGAAATTCTCATCCAATAGTATGTTGTTCGACTTTAAATCCCTATGCAATATTGGAGGCACGCAATCATGATGCAAATAAGCGAGTCCTTGTGCAGTTCCTAAGGCAATGGCGAACCTCTTAGGCCAATCCAACATTACCCCACTTCCATCTCG
This sequence comes from Euphrasia confusa, assembly GCA_954870475.1. Taxonomy (NCBI): domain Eukaryota; kingdom Viridiplantae; phylum Streptophyta; class Magnoliopsida; order Lamiales; family Orobanchaceae; genus Euphrasia; species Euphrasia confusa. The sequence goes on from OX940954.1 coordinate 38,544,237, forward strand.
ATCATGTAAAGCCTCACCTAAACTCCGATTCTCCATGAACTCATACACCAAAATCATATAATCTTCACTTGTGCAAGTAAACAACAACTTCACAATGTTTAAATGTCTAATCCCTGCCAATGTCTCCACTTCCGCTCGGAATGCCTTCATAGACTCCATCCCTTTCCCCTCCCAAAGCTTTTTAGCCGCCACGGTCAATCCGCTATTCAGAACGACTCGATATACATTACCGGACGCTCCAGAGCCAATAATATTCTCCGTTGTCAATGAGGACAACAACTCTTGTTCATCAATTGCAACCTTTTGAAAGGTTGTTACCTTCCATGTTTGAGTTCGTTTGCGTCTGAAACACATCAACCTCTTGGTATTCATGACTACGACGACCATAACTATCAATGCAAATACTACACTCGATAGAATCACCACCACCAAGTAACTATTTTTCTCTTGCAATGGTTTTTTTGATGTCGAACAACGGCGGAGGGCCGGTTCAAGATCAACGCTACTACACAACCCCGGATTCCCCATTAAGCCCGAGACGAAATATTTAGTATCGAAACCGGTGGGCACTTTTCCTACGAGCCGATTGTTGGAGACATCGAACAAGGTCAACTTGAGCTTAGTCAACTCCGACGGAATTTCCCCATCAAACATATTGTTTGAAAGGTTGAAGCATGTAAGCTTGGGCGCGCTTCCTATATCCCTCGGAATGAAACCCGAAAACTTGTTCCTCGAAAAATCGAGTTGGGTGAGGTTCCCCAAAGCCGAGATATTCCCCGGGAGTTGGCCGGTGAAATTATTCCCCTGCACGTGGATGTCCTGTACGGTCGATAACCTATGAATACACGACGGAAACTCACCCGAAAATCGATTTCCGTTGGCGTAAAGTTTGACCAGCTGCGGAAGGTCTCACAATTTCTCTGACAACCGGCCCGAGAGTTTGTTGTCGGATATCAACAAAAGTTGCATCTTTTTCGCAGTCGATACAGAGGCCGAAACAAACCCTCTTAGGCTGTTGTTAGTGATTTCGAGGTGACGAAGCGAGCTCAAACCCCACAACATGTCTGGCACGAGGCCGGACAAGCGATTGTTTTCAAACATCAAGATCCGCAGAGTCTGGCATTCCCCGTAAGAGTCGGGTATTCGGCCCGAGAAGTTGTTGTCCGATATAGCTAGGATTTGGAGTTTGTTTTTCGCGCAAATATTCTGAGCCAACGTCCCTTGTAGGTTGTTGTGGGCGGCGAGGAATATTCTGAGTTCGGAATGCATGCCTAAAGACCTCGGAAGCTTCCCGGTGAGGTTGTTGCTACACAGATTCAAGTAGTTGAGATATACGAGTTTTTCGATGGACTCGGGGATGTCTCCGATGAGGCGGGAAGATGAAGCCGACAAATACTTGAGTTTCGTGAGATGTCCGATTTCGGATGGTATTCGGCTCGGGAGGTAAGGGTTTTGAGCGAGGCGTAAGTGAGTCAGCTCGGACATGTTAGCGAGAAAAACGGGAAAGCACGTCCCGTTTAGAAGGTTGTTCTCGACGGATAGGAATTTGAGTTTAGGTAAGTTGAGGGGGAAGGTGTGAGGGATCTCGCCGGAGAAAGTGTTGCCGGAAAGGTCGAGAGTTGTGAGGTTGGGAAAAGGGGCGGGAAAATCGGGCAAGCTTCCGTGGAAGTGATTGGAGGAAAGGTTGAGATGCCGGAGAGTGGGAATCCGGCAAAGGTCGGACGGGAAGATTCCGGTGAGGTTGAGGCCGGAGAGGTCTATGGAGACGACGTTGTGGGCCACGTCGCATGAAATGCCGATCCAGCTGCATGGCTCGGTTGATGAGTTTCGCCACGTGTCGAAATTTCGAAGCAGAATTTCGGAGGTTTGGGCTGAGTTTGTAGTAGTATTGATTATACAAGTGATGATTATGATGATCATGAAAATATTGAGATAGCAAGCCATTGTGTTTAATTTGTAGTCAAACGGATGGATTTTGCTTTTGCTTAGTTTCTTGTGATCGACTTATTAAGTGATACTCTATCAACCTGAATCTCATATGGCTCGTGAAGAGATTCTTTTTGTCGCTAACTATTTTTTTGGGTACAAACAAAGTCAACCACGAGTGAACATGTAACAAGTTGGAAACAAAATTACTAACATAATTTTATTGACTAACAAAAATATTTAAAAAAATCAAGTTGTGGTCAATTTTCGTACTTAGTGTGTGTAATGTATGTGTGCGAGCAACCGATATAACTCGAATAAGTTTACCCTTAAAAATTTCTTTTAAACTTTATTATAATAAGTTTTATGTTCAACTTTATTATAAAAATATTATAACATTAAAACTAAAGTAAAATTGATAGTATTTCTTTATGAATCTTTCAACTTTGAAGATCAAAATTGTTGTTTTTATAATTAAATTGACTTTTTCTCTTCTTTTTTTTGTATTAGGAGTACTATATACAAAAAACTATGCTTCGTAGATTATAAGCTGTGGGAAACGTGTAATAAATTGTTTTAAAAGTTCACGAGCTTCCTAAATTTTCTCCCATCTCATTTTTGATAAATGAGATTGGAATCTCTTTGGATTAATATTTTTCTAGCTATTAGACGAGAATCAGTATATTTTAGGCAAAGCTTAAAAACCCATGTCACAATTAATTTCACTTAAACCGAAAGTAACTCGAGAGTTCAAAACATCCCATGAGGCCAGGACGTAGTCAAAATACAAATGCAGCATTATTCTGTGTAAGAAGTATGTGTGTACGAAATGATATTTCAATGGATAAGTCGAGTTTTTTTTTTAAGGTCAATCACATAAAAAAAATATATGATACAAAAAAGCGCATGGAGAATGAAAATCACACCGCATCATCGAGCTAATAGACTAGCTCTACATCTATCCAACCTAAGCATATAACATTTAAAAAATGCATACACAATCACCAAGATATATGCAAAACTCTCTTCAGAGCACGTGCCTCAATTCTGTGAGTTTCAAATGAGAGATTGGGAAACAATAAATATACTAGTACGGAGTAATTAGACTAATAGATATATAATTTAGGAATTAATTCAACATGAGCTGGTTTGCCCGAGAGGTTAAGGGGGAAGACTTAAGATCTTCTGCACATAAGTGCGCATGGGTTCGAACCCCATAGCCAGCACTCTGTTCGTAATTTTTTTTATTATATTCCTGATTTAAAACTGAACCAAAACTATATCCTAAAATGTTATTTTATTTTTTTATTAGATTCCTGATTTAAAACTGAACCAAAACTATATCCCAAAAAGTTGTTACGAGTGAAGAAATTAATTCATTATTTTGTTACGAGTGAAACATTAATTAATTAAATTAATTGCCAGGTTTGAATTGAGCGTTAATTACACATTAAAATCGTTGGTGCAACTTTGTTGAGTAACATACCAAAAAACAAGACTCCATATTTCACTATAAAAGACATTCTCATTGCTACTATTTTGAGCAAGCCAAAACAACAACAGGAAGATGTGTAATCCTAAAAGTAAAAGCGGTGTCCTACTTTTAACACTAGCCCTCATTCTATGCATTTCAGTCGTGCCTGCCAAGACACTTCCGGTGGTGGGGGGTTTAAACCTAGATTTGCCGGAAGTCCAAGTATGCCTCTCGATCATCCTTGGCATTCATGGCTGCCTAAACGAGATCATCGTTTCCGTTTTGAATAATCAACCAAAGTCTGTCGGACCTCCTTGCTGTAAAGCTTTCCTAAAGATCGACCAACATTGCTGGCCCAAATTGTTCGAGCTCAACCCTACATTTGCACCATCTCTAAAGAAGTATTGTTTGAGCACACCAAAATCGCCACCACACCCAAATACACCGCCCAAACCTAATCAGCCACCACCTAAATCATCTCCACCATCCCCTACAAGCCCGAATAAGCCTCCATCTCCTACAAGCCCACACAAGCCACCCAAACATTCACCACCTCCAAAAAGCCCGCATAAGCCACCATCCCCTACAAGCCCTCACAAACCACCATCCCCAAAAAGCCCACACAAGCCACCATCCCCTACAAGCCCGCACAAACCACCCACACATTCACCGCCCCCACAAAGCCCGAATAAGCCTCCATCACCTACAAGCCCACACAAGCCACCCAAACATTCACCGCCTCCACAAAGCCCGCATAAGCATCCATCCCCTACAAGCCCGCACAAACCACCCTCTCCAAAAAGCCCGCATAAGCCACCATCCCCTACGAGCCCTCAAAAACCACCATCTCCAAAAAGCCCACACAAACCACCCACACATTCACCATCTCCACAAAGCCCGCATAAGCCACCATCCCCTACAAGCCCCCACAAACCACCATCTCCAAAAAGCCCACACAAGCCACCCACACATTCACCACCTCCACAAAGCCCGCATAAACCACCATCCCCTAAAAGCCCTCACAAACCACCCACACATTCACCACCGCCACAAAGCCCGCATAAGCCACCATCCCCGACAAGCCCACACAAACCACCATCACGTTCACCGCCCCCAAAAAGCCCAAACAAGCCACCATCCCCTACAAGCCCACACAAACCACCCTCACATTCACCAAGCCCACATAAACCTACATCATCCCCGCCAAGCCCGCATAAACCATCTCCACACACACCGACCCCACTCAAACCACCCTCCAATACCCCACCCCCGAAAAGCCCACACACACCATCACCTCAATCACCGACTCCACAGATCCCTCATAAGCCTTCAACACCGACACACCCCTACGTTCCACCAGCATGCCCCTCGGATGAAGATGTTAATGATTTGATTGAGTGAAGAGATGATGATGATGATGATGTTGGTAATAACTAGTTACTATGCTTAGAGATAATTACCGGTTTGTCACTGGTCATAATTGTTTTGTTTATCAATAATGTGGAATTGGCTTATCATCATTTATTGGCTTTTGGAATATGTATAGTTGTTGACAAGAATAAAATTATAATCGAATTGTGATTTTAAGAATAATGTCTAATAAGAATTAATATCAAATACCCAAACAAAGGCTGTTCAAACAAGTACCTTTAAAAGAAATGGGAAGATGTTTCTCAAGAAAGCAAAAGAGCAGTCTTCTAAATTGTATTTTTGCAGATTAAAACAGGACATAGTATAAGTAATCTGCAGGACAGGATAATAAAATAAATAACAATGAAGGTGTCCAGTTATATTATTAATAGAGTATTAATTTATTTATTTTTAGTTTTTCTCTTGATATTTGTATTACTGATTTATATATGTAAATGTATAACACAAAATTATATATATAATAAATGATACAGCAAATGATACAGCATTGACGTTAGCAAATGATTCGTTACTCAGCTTATGAATGGCATTAGCAAATGGCACAAAACACAAATTCATATCTAACAGCATCAGAAAATCACAAGAGAATGAAGAGATTAAGTAAATATGTATCTCAATCCTGAATACAAATGACTGCATTTGGACATTATATTAAGATTATAATGTCTGTGGATCCAAAGCCTATAGCCTCATCCTCTACATAAAATTCTAACAACCCATACTATTCATCCTTATTCGTATAGACGTATAGTTTTACTGATTCATGAAACCAAGCAAACTCCAAAGAGAAAAAACAAAAAAGCAATGACCAAATTCATATCTTGCACCCAAACATCTATATTATCGTGATATAAACACTACCAAAATAATCGCGGTCGTCACCCAGTAATAATATCTTGTTAACAATAGGGAACCCTAGGGAAATCATAATAATCGTCACCTCAAATTAAATTTGATTTGAAAATTTTGTTTCAAAGTTCAGCTTGTAAACAACTACACTAGCTCAGCTCGGGTTTCTCGACTTAACCTACATATTTCAGTGTCCTTCCCTAAAGCCTATATGAGTAATTCCCGAAAAAAAAAAATGATTCTTCGAACATCTTAACACGCAAATCACAGCGCACCCAAGTGCATGCGTTTGCTGTTCATATATATCCAATACATCACACTCGATCGTCGATTCATGGCTACACCTCTTCATACAATGTAGGCATTTCACACACACTAAAGAGTAAAATCTACACACAAAGACCTGCATTTCACACACATGAAAACACAACCAATGCTTAATAGTAGTCGAATTTCCCAATTTATTTCAAAACATAGTGCCGTCTCAAATTCCCAATGTAACCTAAGGACTGAAAAACAAGTCATCTGAAAACATCCTCAGATTACTCAATTCAGAATTTTGTTTTTAGAAAACGGGAAAGAAAAGAGGAAGAACTTATCAAATGGCCTTGAGCAAATCCTCAGCACTGCTGACATTGAAAGCTCCTCCTTCCTCCAGATTCAAGATCTTGACAACTCCATTCTCGACATACATGGCGTACCTCCTAGATCTCACTCCGAGCCCGACGGGCTTATCGCTCAAATCGAGCTCGCACCCAATTGCTCTGGTGAAATCGCCGTTGCCGTCGCTCAGCAGCAGAACCTCGTCGCCGATCCCCAAATCCTTCTTCCACGCCTTCATGACGAAGGCGTCGTTGACGGAGACGCAGGCGATGGCGTCGATCCCCTTGGCCTTGAGCTCGGCGGCTTTCTCGACAAATCCGGGAAGGTGCTTCTGCGAGCAGGTAGGGGTGAAGGCGCCTGGGACGGCGAGGATGATGGTCTTCTTGTTGGAGGTTAGGTCGGAGACGGAGACGGTCTGGAGCTCGTCGGATTCGTCGAAGTAGGAGAGTGTGGATTCGGGGAGCTTGTCGCCGACGGAGACGGAGGCGGATATCTTGGGGACGGTGGAGAATCTGAGAGGCTGTTGAAGGCGGCGGAGAGAGGTGGAGGAGGAGGAGAAGAGGGAAATGGGGGTTTTTTGGGCGGAGAGGAGGGAGAGAGGGTGCTTGAGTTTGGGGGAAGAGGAGGCGATGAGCTTTGTGACGGCGAATGTGGCTGTCGTTGCGGTGACTGCGGCCATTGTTGAGTGTTCGTGTGTGTGGATTGGATTGTGTGTGTAGCGAGCGCAGGGGTTATTGGGTTTAGGGATGAATTTGGGCTTGGGCGGATATAACAATGGATACAATATGTCAATACTCAGAATAATTTTAGAACACAGAAAATTTTATTAATTTAGAAAGGTTATTAATTTATCGAATGTATTTTTTTCATTTAAAAGACCAACTCGAACCGAAAGATTCTATTAATTTAAAGAGGTTAATAATGTATCGAGTATTAATTTATAGAGATTTTACTGTATACATTATAAAATAAAAAACCAATGTTCCGAAAATTCTCGCAGTAGGCGCTACCTTGAGCTTGACCGCCTTAATTTTAGTCATGCCTAAAATTTAGACCTCCAACCGGCGATGTTTAGACTCTCTTTGGCCCGTTTAAATTTACGTAGTTTTGTCTTTACCTACTTAGACTGTTCTGAAACGGACTTAATCGGCGTGACTCGAATTTAATGAAAAACTTGACAAATCGATTAAAATAAATGGTTTTATTATAAATTGTGAGTACGACGTTTCGTCGCTAACATCCAATGAATATTAAAAATATAATAAAAAAATTATGAAATTTTAAATTGACAAGTTATTTTAGTTATATTTAAAAATTAGAATTGTGATCGTGATTTATATTATGGTTATAATATTTATTAATTGTTGGGTTCAAATATTTCATTAATAGGCATAAAAAAGTATATTTATAAATACAATATCAATTAATTGAATATAAAAAAGGTAAACGATTAATCTGACTACCGTAATTCCTTCTGAGGCCCCTTGTTAATGTCCGATTTCTAGAATTTTTTAGAACCCTTATATATAATATATAGAAGAATATACTCCACATATGTCTCGTAGCAGTTATCATTGTTTTTTTTTTTTATAATTAATAAGTTACAACTTACAACAACTGATCTAGAACAAAATAAGTTTAAACCTCAAAACTTTCCCATGTTAAATATAGAGAAATCACGCGACTCATGGTCTGGCTAACGGCATCGACTGAAAACTCCAAAGTGATGCTTCCTGCACACTCGGCACAAGGGCTTTGTTTCGCTCGTTTTTTGTGTGAATTATACTCGATTTGTGTGTTAATGTGTTCGTTTCTCTTATATTTGTGCGAAATATTCTCGATTATTAGTGAATCCCTTATTTTGTTGAAGTTTCTTGGTGAAATAGGAATTTGAAACTTAAAGGAGAGGTTTTGAGAGCAAAACGAGCCAAACACGAAAACGGATGAAGAGCCGAAAAGGAATAGAGACGGGGCGCGACCGCGCCCAATCGGGAGCGACCACTCCGGATGCACCTCTTCACTTCGACCAGTGGGAGCGACTGCGCCCAATCGGGAGCGATCGCGCCCGATGCAATTTTCACTTCGACCTGTGGGAGCGACCGCACCCGTCGCAAGCCAAAACGTTGACAATTTTGTTGACTGTTCAAAAATGAAGTCCTTGGGGGGCAAAATCGACATTTTGAAGACCCTAATGCTCTTGGAAAATTATAAATAGAAGAAGCACACACGCAATTCAAGTAACCCACCTTCTTGGAGAGAGAAATACCATGTATTTGTTCTTGTCTTCCAATAATTTTTCTTTTTATTTTTAATTAGTGTTCTTGACTCTTGAGATATTTTCTAGCTTATTGTTCAAGTCACTCTATAATTTAAATCTTTTTTTATTTATTGAGATTTTGATATTTTTCTTTTCACAAACGTTGTTCGTCTTTTCGTTGTTCGTCTTTTCGTTGTGCTCGTTTTGACCAGTTTTATTTTCCATTTGGTTGAGATCTAAAATTTGGGATCTACATCCTCAACTAGGTACTATCTTTAATTTCATGGATCATGTTTATGTGTTTGCTTGTTTTATTTTTCGTAGCAGCATGCTAGGCTAGTTTAGTGCTTGGGTGTTTGGTTAATTAATTTGAGGTTTTGAATTGGAATTTTATGATTGTCTTTGCATTGTCTTGGCTGAAAATGATTTATTGAGATTGACCTTTATCGATTGTTGAAACCGAGACCTACCCGGAGACGTTTCACTTTGTGATCATGGTCGATTGCTCGTTTGTTTTGGAGGAGAAATCTACTCGGTGATCCTCCTAGAACCTCGATCCTTCAATCTTAGCTCGCTCTTAATCGAGAAGCTCTTGTTGGCTCGGCTCGTTTTGTTTGAAAACCAATTCAATTCCTTAGAGATATTACCCAAACACCCTAGCTCTCGTTTCTTATCGCTTATTTGCTAATTTGCTACTTGTTTTATTCTCGTTTTTAGCTATTCCTCCCTAGTAGCTTTTAGTTGATCTTGCTTGCTTTAGGATAGTTTTATTTGCTTTATTATTTGCTTTTTATTTGCTACCCGACACAAAACTCCAACAAAAACTTGAATCCGATTGTAACACTCCTTGAGAACACGACCTGAGCTAACTTACTACGTGCTACCGTGACCCCGTACGTTTGCGGGCGATCAAAAGTACTAGTACACCTAGGTCGGTAAACAGGCTTGTTGTTCAGCTCATTTACTCGATTATCACTCTTAGCCGTTTGTTGCTTGTTATCATTGTAATCGTATTCATTTAACTTCATCTTCTATGTTGCAACGAATCCATTTGATTTCACTTCATCACATTTTAGTCCGACCTCGACTTATGAGCTTTTTTTATTAGCTCGAAATAACATAAATCGCCAAACGTTGCCAACATACCAGCGATTTAGGGCTCAGCCCTCTCTCAAATATCGAAGATCTCTTCAGATCATCATTCACCAAATGTTGGGCAAATGTGCTCAGCTCGTTGAATTTTCTCTCATATTTAGTCGTTGTCATGGTTCCCTACTTCAGATTAAGGAACACCATCTTCGATGAGATTGTGGCAAATATTGATTCTTAACCTCCGTCTTCAAGGTATCTCAAGTCATAGCATTAAAATATGTTTTTATGGTTAAAAGGTTTAAACCCTCAAAACTTTCCCCACATCCCATAAAATACACTTACTTAAAAGTCAAATCTTTCATATTCTTTCGTTTCATAAAAGACGACACAATTCGTTTGTAATTTGCAAAAAAAATCAATTTTCTTAGTGATTTTACAAAAAAAAAAATCAATTTTCTTAATATTTTCAAATTTTATTATATTTCATAAAATAAACTTAATCAAAACTTTTATTTATATTTTAATTTAATGTACTTATAAATAAAGGACATGAGAGCATCTCTAATTTGTGTGCTAATATGAGGTACAATTTAGTTGACACAACATACTATCTTATCAAATTGTACCTCACTATCCCAATGGTTTGAGATACAATTATTCATCTTTTTTGATGTGAAATTCACAATATAAGACACATTTTCAATTTATACTAATGTCTAGTATTAATAATTTGATACTCAATTTTCTCTCTTATATTCTACCTCATTATTCCAATGGTTTGAGGTACAATTCGTCGGGCGGATGCTTTGAATGTGTATATACTATATCATCAATCAAACCTAAGGACATTTTGGTAATTGCGAAAAGAAACATTCCTATTCACTCACTCTCACCCGTGAAAGGAGAATCCCAAGTGCGTGCGATGCATCCTCTACCCTAAATTCACAGTTACATTTATCGTACGAATTCCAAAAGAATTTGGGGGCCCACACAATTATCATCTTCCTGCTCGATCTCTCCCTCTGTCTATATGTAACCAGAGCACCATCTTCATTCTCCCCCCAACAATGGCTGACCAAAAATCCAAACTGAAATTGAAATTGGTTCTCTCGGATGAAAGCGGCACAGAAGAAGACGACTATTTCGACGAAAATAATTACGACGAAAATTCTGACGACGATCTCTGGCTTTCTCTGAACAACCTGGATCTCGTCCCGCATAGGAAACTCATCGTTCTTTGCCTCGGCGGGTTACTGGTGCGCCGGGTGCACCTCAAGGAGAAGCACACCGTTCGAGGACTCCGCCCCGACGTCGTCTACGGCAATTTTCACGGTATTTTTTCTTCTTATTTTTTTAATTTTATTTTACTTTTAATTATTAGGAGTATTGTTTTTTTTACGAAATTGTAAACAGTGTATAAGAGACCTTACTGTACCGAGTTCCTCAATTTCTGCTTCGGACGATTTGATGTTGCGCTCTGGTCCTCCGCTAGAGAGTGAGCAACTAAATACTGTATTAATTTCACTCTTTCAGGATATATATTAGGACCGAAATCGAAACCTTTGTATAAATATTGGGGCTGTTTTGCGAATTAACTATTTTATCACCCCAGGCATAATATAGAAGGTGTTATAAACAACATCACCGGTGGGAAGAGAAGCAAGTTCGTCTTTGTTTGGGTAATACTACATATAATGTAGTAGTTGTAACTAATAATATTGCAAGTGTTTTTCTATATAATTTAAGTTTGAAATTTCAGGGTCAAGAGGAATGCACTGATTCCGGATATGGCTGCATCCATAAACAGGAGAAGCCGTTGTTTCTGAAAGAGCTCAAGGACATTTTGGGAAACATATACATCAACAAAGGGCAGAAGTATACGATGTCGAATACTCTGTTGATCGACGATGAGCCACACACCTCCCTTCTCAACCCTGTAATAATCAGTTTTCGTTATTTTTTTACTGTATCATGACCTTGTTGTATGTATAGTACTCATTTCATTTTGATTGTTTTTTCGTTTTTTGTTGTCAGCCCTACACAGCAATCTTTCCGCAACAGTACAAGAAGCCAAAAAGGGAAGATAGCTTTTTAGGGCCTGGGGGCGAGCTCCGGAAGTATCTGGAAGGTCTTTGGGATGCGAAGGACGTTCCGAGTTATGTGAAAGAGAATCCGTTTGGGGAGCCTGCGACACCGACACATTGCGACTGGAAATACTATTCGAAGATTGTTGGCAAGAAAGACAAAGGACCTGAGACTTCTTCCAAATCATAATTTGATGTTTTGAGTGATCTATTATGTGATTTGTTTCCATGCTTTTTAGTCTTTTGAATGGCCTACTGCTATGTATTTTAATAATGGAGAAAGTAGTTGCCTGTTTTATGTTTTCACTCCATTGTTGGCTATTAAAGTACTCTCAACAATGGAGAAATTTATTATATAATTTTAGTCTTAAAATTTTAAAAAAATAAAAAAATAGCTACAAATGATATTTTTTTTCTTAAAATTTTATTTTAAGATAATCATACTTAAATAAATAATTATAGAGTCCTAAGAAAATTTGTTTTTATCCCATCGAAATAGTTACAGGTGGTCAACTTTGAACTGCCTGTGACTATTTCGGTGGGACGGATTAATAATGTTTATAGTAGACAAGAAGTACGTATAATTTGGAAATTTATTATTGAATCAAGTTGACAAGTTGGGTTGATTAATTATGTAAGCTAAATCACTGTTTTGGAATTATCTATTTTAAGACCAACTCAAAATAACTTTAGTTTTAAATTTATAGTAATTTAATTTCAATTCAAAAAAAATATTTAAATTAAAAAAAAAATCTCAAAATATTTCTTTTATACTATTTGTTATATTATTTTTATAAATAAAAAATATATTAATAAATTTATAATTTAACCCTTTAACTTATGAAATTAAAAAAATATAATAAATATTATTTTAAGTTTAAATTTTATTTTAATATTTTTTTTGATATGAAATAAAAAGGTTCCTCTGTTGAGGTTTTTATCAAGTTTCGGTATTCTTCGGAATCAACGAAAGTTTGATATATTAATTCTCGGGTATTCGTAGAATCAACGAGTTTTAATTTGTGTGTTCTTGCTTCCGCCTGCGTCAGAGTCCATAATAATATATGGAATAATATATTACCCCAAAAAGAGTCCTAAAAGGAGTATGAATCAATTTCCATCAATTTGGAAGACTTTCCAAAATAAATTCCCGCAGGTAGAAAGCTGGCGCAAATGCGCCAGAACCTGGCGCGAACGCGCTGGAGCCTCTGAAGGCTGGCGCGAACGCGCTGGAGTCTCTGAAGGCTGGGGCGAACGCGCCACCCTGGCGCGAACTCGCTGGAATGCTACTTTGCTCGTTTTAACTCCGTTTCGACCGAAACTTTCAGGCATCGACTCTACGCGGTTTTGAGTCACATTCCAACAAATCTCCACCTTGACACCAAACCGCGAACATCCTTCGCCTATCGTCTTCCTCCAAAAGCCCCTAAGGGCTTAATCCCTCGATCGAAGTCCAACCAAGCTAGAGCAAAGCTCAAACTTGATTGCACGTAAATTCTTTGTATTCTCTATTTTCTTGTTGATTTTTTTTCTTCGGTATACTTGTTTTCTTCATACTATACATTTGTTATATTATTTTTATAAATAAAAAATATATTAATAAATTTATAATTTAACCCTTTAACTTATGAAATTAAAAAAATATAATAAATATTATTTTAAGTTTAAATTTTATTTTAATATTTTTTTTATAATTTTGTATACTATTTATCACATGTATTTGAGGAACAAAAAATTCAACCTAAGGACATTCTTATTCACCCACTCCCACCCGTAAGGAGAATCCAAAGTGCGTGCGACGCCTTCTCTACCCTCATTCACAACTACAGTACATTTATTACGAATTCCAAAAGAATTTGCGGCCCCACACAATTATCATCTTCCTGCTCGATCATCTTCATCTCTCCCTCTCTATAAATAACCAGAGCACCGACTTCAACATCCCCAAACAATTCCTAAATCATGGCTGATCAAAAATCCAAACTGAAATTGAAATTGGTCCTCTCGGATGAAAGCAGCACAGATGACGACGACGACGACGACGAGAAGGATCTTCCTGCAAACGAAGACGACGACGACGATCTCGGGCTTTCTCTGAACAACCTGAATCTCGGCCCGAAAAAGAAACTCATCGTTCTTTGTCTCGGCGGGTTACTAGTGTATCGGGTGCACCTCAAGGAGAAGCACACCGTTCGAGGACTCCGCCCCGACGTCGTCTACGGCAATTTTCTCGGTAATTTTTCTTCTTCGTTTTTAATTTTATTTTACTTTTAAAATTATCGAAATGTTTCGATACTACTTTTTTGAAATTGTGAACAGTGTTTAAGAGACCTTACTGTACCGAGTTCCTCGATTTTTGCTTCGAACGATTTGACGTTGCGCTCTGGTCATCCGCTAGAGAGTGAGCAATTAATATCAACTTAGTCCTTTTACAATCTATTAATTTCACTTTCAGTACTCATTAGGACCGAAATTTAAAGCTCCGTATCAATATTATGACTGTTTTGTAACTAAATATTTCATCACCAGGCATAATATAGAAGGTGTTATTAACAACATCACCGGTGGGAAGAGAAGCAAATTCGTCTTTGTTTGGGTAATATTATAATCTAGTAGTGGTAATTAGTAATATTGCTAGTGGTAACTAGTAATATTGCTCGTATTTTTCTACATTATTTGAGTTTAAAATTTCAGGGTCAAGATGAATGCACCGATTCCGGATACGGCTGCATCCATAAACAGGCGAAGCCGTTGTTTCTGAAAGAGCTCAAGGACTTTTTGGGAAATATATACATCAACAAAGGGCGGAAGTATTCGTTGTCGAACACTCTGCTGATTGACGATGAGCCGCACACATCCCTTCTCAACCCTGTAATAAATTAATAATTAGTTTTCGTTATTTTGTTTGAACTTGTTGTATTTCATTTTGATCGTGTTTCCGTTTTTGTCCTTAGCCCAACACAGCGATCTTTCCTCAACCGTACAAGAAGCACGACAGGGAAGATACGTTTTTAGGCAAGTGTAAAAATATCGAAATTTATGATTTGTTTGAAGTATTATTTTGTTGTTGATGATGACGGGTGTTGGTTTGTTATTAGGTCCGGGTGGTGAGTTCCGGAAGTATCTGGAAGGCCTTGTTGATGCGAAGGATGTGCCGAGTTATGTTAAAGACAATCCGTTTGGGCAGCCTGAGATCACACCGACACATCGCGACTGGAAATACTATTCGAAGATTGTTGGGGAGAAGGACAAAGGAGTTGAGACTTCTTCCAAGGTTGATGTTTAGTGATGGATTATGTGATTTGTTTCCAAGCTTTTTTAGTCTTTTGAATTGCCTACTGCTATGTTTTTAAATAATGGAGAAAGCAGTTGCCTGTTTTTTGTTTTCCCTCTGTTGTTGGCTTTTATTTTTTATCGAAATAACAATAAATATTAAACAAGTAATTAAAAAAATGTCAACATCTTAAAAAAACAATGTAATAGGAAAATTTTGAAATATTGTATGCCAAATTGATCGCCCTTATGAAGTATGTAGCCAATGTGTGGAAGAACATTATCGGTATTGTATTGTATTGTATGAGTACTTAAACTTTTGCTAAAGAAATTGAAAATGAATAGCTGAGTTAGTTTTGATTAATTTAGTCAACTTTATTGCTTAACACGGCCTCAAACTTGACTTAAAATCAATCAGATATTTTGTCGATCATTTTGTGTGCAAATCAAAATGTCGAGAATCGAATCACCATATCCCTATGTATGAAATTATTCTCGAAACATCCTATCCCTATGTATGAAATTAGCTATGCTTGATTAATTTTAGACGAGAAACAACAAAACTAGGATTTGAGGAATTCATAATAAAAAGGAGATTTTTTATATTGAGTAATTTTCTAAGTTTCATTAATTAAAGTAAAATCAAAGCACTTAATAAAAGTTTTATTTTATAAAGTATAAAGCCTAAATACATATATTAAAATATCCTTTTTCCAAAATAATTCTAAAAAGAAATTCAAATAAATCAATAGTAATTTAAAAAAAAATATCAAAAACAAACTAATAATAGATGGAAAAAAAATATAAAGTGAAAAAGCTTATAATAAATGTAGTGTATATAGAGAACTTTAAAATATGATTATAATCTGATTTTAAGAAATATACAGAGTTTTTGGGTGGTAATAGTAATAATTAAATAGTAATAATTAATCTGTTTGATGGTAGTAATAGTAATAATTATCCAGTTGTTCTTTTGTAAATAACAACAACAATAATAATAATAATAATAATAATAATAATTGCAGTTGTTCTTTTTTTCACAATTTTCTTGAACTCTATAAATCAGAAAGGCTTTTTTGTTTGTTTGTTTTTAACAATTTTGCATTATGTATAAAACTGATGTTCAAACAAACATCATCACATTTGGAGCAAGCTAGCATCTCAAATAGAAAACAACATGAAACAGAATATTCAAAACTTAATTTCCCATACCGAACACACAGTCATCACCCGGCCAAAGCGTCTAATAATACGTTAACACGAACACAAGTAAACATCGCATAATTAAAACTAAGCAGACTCCATTCTTCCATCTGGTTAAAGATCTAATCAAAAGACTAAAGGAGGAGGAAAAATACGAAACCCTTTAAATAAAGCTTCAGTTCTCCTCGAGAGGTATAGAGATGTTAATGTCCGGATAAGGCCTCTGATTGGAGCTGGGCTCACCTGGGCTATTCCAGTCGCCAGTGTCTGTCGACGCGGAGTTGGGCAAGTCCTTGTTGCTCATGCTGTTATCGGGCTTGCCCAGATTTTGTACAGGGAACTGTGAGGTTTGCATCGGGTAGAGAGTGGTTTCTGGCGGTGCCTGTGACAAAGGGGTGGCGGCTGTCACTGTAGCCGGAGCATTCTGGAGTGGTGAAGGGACGATTTTGGGCTCTGCTCGATTGTACTTTCTTTTCTGGACTGGGACTGTGTAACCATTTGGGATGAAGCTTCCGACTACAACCTGAAGTATATTAAAAGCATAATATAAAAATATCAAGATATGCAAAAACAGATTAATGACACTAAAATGGCCAGAGCAAGTTCAAACGAAAAAGAATAATAATTTTCTAATGGGTGAAAAGGAGTTTTGACCTGTATTGGATTAGCTGCCATAAGCGAACCTGCAACACCTCCACCTATCACTCGACCGTCGGGGCTAGCCAACGAGACACTTAGTCCTCCAGAACGACTCTTCATCCCATTGTTGTCGGATATAGTGTATGATCCCGTAAGGGTTAAAATCTCAAAACGCCCCTGCATTCAATACAAGTTACAAATTACTACAAGCGAGTACAGGAAGATTTAGTACTCGTATTGTAATATACAAGAACTCAATATGCTCCAAAAATTGCAAATGCGACGTGAGAATCTTGTTTACACATCCTAGAGGGGGAGTTAAGTATACTTTAAATAGGATATTTCTAAGTTTCAAAAAAGCAGATTCTTAGTTATGTACACATGAATAATCTAGGATTTTAGTCGTAGTAGACTAAATGCAAGCACAAACAAAGACAATAATGATCACAATTCAAGGGATGATATTATGAGGTTTAGGATGAAAGAACGTGCCTCGTATGTCAATAGACCTCCGGAAGAACCCGGCTGGCGAAGGGTAACATTGGATACAGATCCATTAGCCGAAAGAACACAGATTCCTCGATGACCCTTTTGAGCAAACGTAAGTATCTTCCCAGCAACATCCTATGTAGAATAAGCTTTGTTATTTAAGCTCAAATAAGAAACTCATATCAGCAGGTGACCAAAGTTGTAATTTTACCTCCCCTGTGTGTACAGTCACAACATGCGGTGTAAAATCTCCTCCTGCTGTGTTTGTAAATAATTCTCCTGCAAACACATATAAATAAATAATTAAATAAAAAAAAATTGGGAAAGAAAAGATCTAAATCAAATGAGTTTAAACTAGGGTTTTGGGAAATTTTGATTTGAAATCACATTTTTAAGATTATCTAGATATGAGATCTTATTATGATTATTCACAAATCTGAAATTACGGAGAAATAAAAATAAATAAATTGCTAAAATTAAATAAAAATGGAGCTTAGAAAGTAAGCAAGAAGGAAAGCTTAAGGAACCGTAAATAGAGAAAAAATTGAGGGGCAAAAGGGGAATTTCGGAAGCTTTACCCAAAGAAGCAAGGAGCCAGTTGCAGGATCCGGGAGGGTTTTTGGCACGGCCTCTCTTGGATCCAGACGAGTTCTCGTACGACGGAGGCGTCGAGAGAGTGAAGGGCGACTGTGCCAACGGAGCCGCCGCCGCCGTTACCGCTACCGGCGTTTTCCTGTACGCCGGATTTAGGTTCCCGTCCGCGTCGTACTTCCTGGGCCTCCCCCTCTTCTTTTTCCCCAGCGTTGTGGAGTCGCCGTTCCCGCCGGAGACCGGCGCGCCGCCACTGCCGATGACCCCGCCGCCGCCCATATCCACGGCGGGGGGCGAGTTCACCCCCGCAGCGCTGTTCTCCACGGTTATGTTCATGTTCAGCACTCCCGGCGCCACGGCGGCTGCGAGGGCGGCGGCGGCGGCATGGTCGGCGTATATACCCCCTCCGTTCAGAGGCGGCGACTCCGACTCACGGTTGCCGCTCAGCGAACCGGAATCCGTGCTCTCTCTGTCTTCTAGCTCCATTCTTTGTTTCTGGAAGCTTTGTGAGGAAATAATTAATGGCGGTGAAGTGATTTTTGAAATGGTTGTAGGTGGAAAAATAAAAATAAAAATGGCGCCAGAAAAAATTTCACTGCTTAATTGTTGTTTTGGCTTTCAAATTTTTTTTTAGCTTTATTTTGTCTGTGTTAGTAAAAGCTGGGTTCCCTCCATTAATGGTGCAGGAGAAGAAATAAAAACCCAATATTTATCTTTTTTTTCTTTTTTTCTTTTTTCTTTTTATTAGAGTTGGTTGGTGGGGCAAAGGTAAATAAATAATGAGAAAAGTGAAAGATATTTTTTTTATAAAAAGAAAATATTATAATTAATTAATTAAATGAAAAATAATTATTGCCTTGATTTGTTTGCTAATGTGAAGATTACGACTAGGATTTAAATATTCAATGCTTTTTTCTACTTTTTTATATTTATTTTACCCAACGCGTGCTTAATAATAATATTTTCCTTAAATTTCTTAATTTCACCATTCAGAAAAATATTTTTTTTAGGGAATAATTTATTGTGATTATATAGAAAGATATTTGATTATTTTTTAATCAAAATCCCATTGATATGGCTACGCAATATTTTACTAATTTTATTTTAATGCAATAGGAATATGAATATGGTGTTTTAATGGGCATTATTATTATTATTATTACTAATAATCAATTATTATTCTTTTCATTTGCTTTTTTTTATTATGGTCATTTATATATGTTTATTGAGGAATTCGAATTTTTAGATCCCCATTATATACTAATAACCCATTCATTTTTATTTTATTTTTTGTCATTTTAACATTTAAAAACGTTGTACTCCTACATTTTTATGCGAATCACAAAATTTAAATGTTTTTTGAACACATCTAAATTTTTTTTTGAAGTTATTGAAATAATTAACAATTTTGTTTTCAAAACTATAAAAAAAATGACATAAAATAAGATAGGATGATAAATATTAGAAGTATTTTGGAAAAAGGAAAGTATGGTTTAAAAAATTACAATTTATATCCAAAATCTCCCTAAATATTATTGTGTAGTTATGTAAATTATTATACTATATTTATGTAAATATTTAACTCACCCTATCTCTAAAAACAATAATTACTTTTCTTTTTGGTTTTTTTTGTTGTCCATTACAACAATGCATATTAAAAAAATAATTACTGTCCCCAGGGGCATAGTCGAGTGGTAAGGCATGTGATGATGTGGGTGAGATATTCCCCGGCGACGAAGGGTTCGAATCTCGGGTGGGACAAATTTTCATTGAAATATTATAAAGGTTTGTCCTGGGGTTCGACCTGTTGGCTCTCTCGCACAAGTGTTTGCTACTCGGGCACATCCCTCGATTTACATCCTACTCGGTCGAGGGACCTCCGATCGGGTGGGACTGGAGTTTCTCGTCTCTCCTCCTTATAAAAAAAAAAAAACAATAATTACTTTTCTTTTTGTTTTTTTTTTGTTGTCCATTACAACAATGCATATTAATAAAGTTTTTTTTTTTAGTCCCAGGGGCATAGCCGAGTGGTAAATCCTGTGATGATGTGGGTGATATATTCCTCGGTGACGCAGGGTTCGAACCTCGGGTGGGACAAATTTTAATTGAAATATTATGAAAGTTTGTACTGGGGTTCGACCTGTTGAGTCTCTCGCACAGGTGTCTGCTACTCGGGCACATCCCTCGATTTACATCCTACCCGATCGGGTGAGGGTGGAGTTTCTCGTCTCTTCTCCTTATAAAAAATAAATAAATAAATTAATAAAAAAAAATTTAATTGAAATATTATGAAAGTTTGTAATGGGGTTCGACCTGTTGGCTCTCTCGCACAGGTGTCTGCTACTCGGGCACACCCTTCGATTTACATCCTACCCGATCGGGTGAGGGTGGAGTTTCTCGTCTCTCCTCCTTATCAAAAAAAATAAATTAATAAATTAATAAAAAAAAAATTTAGTCCTCAGGAGTATAGTCGAGTGGTAAGGCTTGTGATGATGTGGGTGTAATTCTCTGGCGATACAGGGTTCGAATCTCGAGTGAGACAAATTTTCATTGAAATATTATGAGGGTATGTCTTGGGGTTCGACCTGTTGACTCTCTCGCACAGGTATTTATGAGGGTTTGTCTTGGGGTTCGACCTGTTGACTCTCTCGCACAGGTATCTGTTACTCGGGCACATTCCTCGTTTTACATCCTACCCGATCGAGGGACCTCCGATCGGGTGGGGTGGAGTTTCTCGTCTCTCCTCCTTATCAAAAGAAAAATAAATGAAATATTTTTTCATAATTATCCTTATACTACTACTACTACTATTTTTTCAATTAACTATTTTATTATTTACTCGTCAATACCTACTATACATTCACTTTATATTATTAAATACACAACAAATCATAAATGACTTTTTCTTAATCTATGCCCAAATTTCTCTATGTATTATATAAAGGGACGGAAGAAATACACTATTTTTGTATCTACATATCTTTTCTTTTTTCAATTTTTATTAATTGTTGGTAGTGTTTTGAATCTCTTTAATCAATAGGTTTATTATTATTGATAATAATTGTATGTCATATAACAAGGACGAATTGGCAACAATATATGGGTCCCAAACCAACAAATAATACATTATTAAAGTAAATAAAAATAATGAATGGAAGAGAAAAAACGTGAGGTACAACATTTTCATAATAATATAATTATGGGCTAAATACATTTTGTCACCCCAAGATATAGGGTTTTTACATTTTGCAGTCTAGTCGAAAAACTTTTAACGATCAGTACCAAAGGATAAGGCATATTACAATTTGGTACCTGTGGGCTGCCGGATCGGAATATGTCATGGAATATTCCGGGGATTTGAGTCTCACGCTCCACTTAAGCGCTGGAGATTACAAATTTAAATGGAGCTGAGGGATAGTTACGTATTTACTCATAATGAATTAAATAATAAATGAAAAAAGAAAGAAAATCGATTTTCATTACAACACTTCATTCAATTCCTCATCTGTATTCACTACTACACAGAAACACAAAATCGCGATTCTTAAAAATCCCCAACTCCTCAAGAACCCTAGCTGCGAAATTTTATTTCCACCCAAAATCTCGAAGCTCAGTTGATTCCCGACAAGAATCATCACCCAAAAACCCTAATTTTGAGAAACCCTAAGCTGCGAAAATTCAATTCCCAAATTCGCGAAGGATCAAGAACCCTAATTCTCTTACAGCAAAATGCGGTGGTATTTGCGACCCGATGATGCAGCACCGCCGGTTATTGAGCCTCTGAATCACGACAAGTTCAGTTTGAGAGTGCATCACAGCGGGAAATTTCGAAAAAACAAAGAAAGAGAAATCTGCTATGTCGACGAGAAGGTAAATTATTTTGATGATTATGGTGATTATCTGTGTATGGATGATCTTACTATGATGACGTATGAATTAAAGCTTGCTGGGATTATGGAATATTATTTTAGTTTCAACTGTGAGGATAATTGCAAGGAGCTGGTTTACATTTCTGGGGATGTGAATGTGGCTGAGATTCCTTGTGTAGTGAATACTGATAAGTGTGTATCCATATTTGTTGATCATGAGATAATAGATCCCAATGTCATTTATTTTCAAGGTCAACCCTGTGATGAATCGTTGTTAAGTATGGACACTCCTGTGGCCTCTGAGAATAATGATCAGTTAAATGATGTCATTGATGATTATGAGGATTATGAGGAGGTGAAATCTCTTCAGAGAAATGTGGAAGTGGGATTTGATGCAGGTAAACCAAGTGAGAGGGCAACTGATGTTCATCCAACTGAGAGTGCAGCAGAGCACAATCCAAATGAGATGGCAGGGCTTGATGAAGATGATTGTGATGTGTCAGTGGGATCTGATTCTGAGCATTCAGATTATTTGGAGGACAGTGAGGGCTGCTATGATGATGAGACTGAGATGTTCTCAAGGTATGTGGATGATGAAGTAGACAGTGAGGGTTGTCACATAAAAAAGGAAATGGATATGCCCAAGAGGCCAGCAACCAGAAGTATATCAAAAGGGAAACAAGTTGAGAAGAAGGTTGTTGTTAGGGAGAAGGGAAAACACAAAGGCTTCAGGGTGTTCAACCCTGTTTTGTTGGAGAGATAGAGTTTGAGGTAGGGTTGACCTTCCCTACCATACAGATATTCAGAAAGGCACTTAGGAGGTATGCAGTTCAAACTGGAAGATCATTGAAGTTCAAGTTCAACCATGCAACTAAGCTGGAAGCTGTGTGCAAGCAAGATGGATACCCATGGCTTATTTATGGATCTCTGATGTCCAATGAATCCACAATTCAAGTGAAGACACTGAATGACACACATGAGTGTGTGAGACAAGAGAAGGTGACACAAATGGACACAAGATTCCTGACTGAGAAATATAAGGACAGGGTGAGAAGTGATCCTACATGGAATGTCAATTATATGGTTGAAAGCATTCAAGGGGAAATTGGAGGTATTGTTCACAAGGCACAGATGTATAGAGTGAAGAACAAGGTGAAGAATATGGGAAATGGTGATGTGGCTGAGCAGTACAGTGCACTGTACAACTATGCAGAGGAGATCTTCAGGAGCAATCCAGGTAATACTTTTCATTTATCACTGTCCATTTCTTTTTTAATCTATCCCTTTTTTTAATTTTCAGAGTACTATATCCCTTTTTTACAGAGGGTTACTCTGTCCATTTTTTTCACATAAATCTATTTTCTCACTTTTCTTTTTCATTTTCAGGTAGTACTTGTGTGATAAAGTCAAATGTTGTTGGGAATGAGGTTGTGTTCAAGAGGATCTATATTTGCTTGGATTCTTTGAAGAGAGGTATGTTAGATGGTTGCAGAAGGTTGCTGTGTTTTGATGGCTGCCACTGGAAGACTGGAAATGGAGGTATGTTGCTGAGTGCAGTTGGCATAGATGCTAATAATGGGATATTCCCATTTGCATATGCAGTGGTTGAAAAAGAGACAGGTAGTACATGGCATTGGTTCATTAATTTGGTCATTTCCGACTTGGGGATTACTGCTCATAGCAGTCACTTGTGGACTGTTATGAGTGATAAACAAAAAGATTTACTTGAAGCTGTGAGGGATTTGATGCCTGGAAGTGAACCATGTTCTGTGTTAGGCATCTTTATACTAACTTCAAACTGATTCACAAAGGGATAGAGTTGAGAAATGTAGTGTGGGAGGCTGCCAGGGCAACTAGAGTGGTTGACTTACATAGAGTGATGAAGGCTGTGAAGAATGAGGCTGCAGTTGCTTGGATAAATGAGAAAAATCCACAGCATTGGTCCAAGGCCTACTTTGGCACAATCAACAACACTGATCTGATTGTAAACAACCTTTCTGAGTGTTTCAATTCAATGGTTCTGAGGTCAAGGAGCATACCAATTCTAAAGATGCTAGAGGAAATAAGGAGGTTTCTCATGAAGAGATTTGGGATGAGAAGGGCTGAGATGTTGAAATCACATGGTGTTCTATGTCCAGTGCCACAGAAGATTTTGGAAATGAACAAAAAGAAAGCTTTTGGTTGGTCACCTACATGGAATGATGAGAATGCTTTTGAGTTGAGGGGCCCTAATGATAAATGTTGGAAATCGATATCCCGGAATTAATAAATTAATTAAAATTAATTATCTAATTAATTCCGACCGAAATCCTTCGGAGATCGAATATCCGGAATTGTAGAAGTTGCGGAACAACAATTCCAATCGACTCCCGGTTGCCGGAACATCCCGCCACGAACCACCACGAAGCCGGACTCAACCAAAACCTCAACCACGGGCGAACCCGGGCTGTTCGGTCGAGCCCTCGCAAGGGTTCGCGGCTGTCCTTGGCAGCCGCCTAGGGCTGCCCTTGGCAGCCCGCTGGGCACGCCGAGAACCCACGCGACCAGCCACGGGGATGCTCGAAGCATCCCGCTGACGCCCCGCGTCGTAGCGAGTCCCGCATGGGCTCGTGGGGCTGATCGCAACAGCCCCGTAGCGCTGCCCGAACACGGAGGAGGGGCTGCTCGCCGTGCGAGCAGCAGCGGCACCAGCCCGCTGCCCACGCGATCGAGCACGCGCTCGATCGCATACCCGGCGTCCAGCCGGGGTCCTTCTTGCGTCGCCGGCGGTCGAAGCCCTAGGTCTCGACCGCCACCCTCGGCGTCCAGCCGAGGGTTCGTCCTCTCGATCCCGGCGAGGATCTCTCGACCTCCCACCGTCCGGTGATCCTCGATCACCACCGCGAGGTCGATCCTCGTCCCCGGGTTCGTACGTCCCTTGGATCTTGTTCATGATATTTTCACGATAATTAAAACGATAAAATCATAAAGAGGGTTTTACGATTTACCTCGTTCTCGTTGTTCGGAAAAACGTAGAACTCAATTTGACGACCTTGAGATCTTCCCACGTATTCCTTGCACTAGCTCGGACGTCGTGTGGGCGACGATCTACCGAACTCCATGGATCTCCTTCACGAACTCTCTAGACTAATCAAGTATGATTATCTTGTCTTGTCTAATTGTGAAGACCATGTAGTGCTTTTATAGGCTACGTAGGGGATCTTAAGGAGGTGGAATATTGGGCTTCCAATAATAGTGATTAAATTGAGCCCAAGCCCAAATCTATTAATCCTTACTATTATTAATTAATTCTATTTTCCACTATATAAAATTAATTGCACTCCCAATATTAAACCATATTATATCAAATAATATTTCTCCGGTAGTATTATTTATTCCGTGTATTTAAGATATAAATATCCATGAATAAAATTAATTTATTGCTAATTAATTTATTCATCTCTTTTATCCGAGACTACCATTCAACCTTAATTATTATGCGGAACGAATCCACCTGCAGGGTTTACATAATAATTCCTTATGAACTCATCTCGGGGATATTATCAACCCTTCCGGGATACACTTTCCCGTCAAGTATTCACGGCATGTCATATATAAAATATAGTGACCCAACTTAACCGGTAATTAACCCAATAATTAAATCGGTTAATTCCTTTGGTAAATCAAAGTCACTTATATTAAATATACACACCCGCAATAGTATCGGGGATTAAGAATAAAATACACTGAGACTCTAATCGATTATCGCCGGCAATCCTAATCGATGAATCTCAACGATCCGCTCAATACACCAAGTGTACAAGTGTGATAAAATAATCAAGACAGATTATTTTCTCTCTCACACAACGACTATACCGATGGATTGGTCCGTGTCCATCTAGGTCGTGAGCAACTGTTCGATTAAATACGAGTAACCGATAGTATGATCTTCTGTGTGACGTCGCACACCATACTAACTACAACGTATATAATCCAGGACTATAATTTGCATATATTTAATTATAAATAATTAAACGCAAATAATTGTTCATTTAGTTAAATATATTAATGGCAATGGATCGTGAGTTTCTGTCACTTAAATCTAGACATTAAGTACACAACTCCAACAATCTCCCACTTGTACTAAGGTCTAGTCATTTCCTCCAAACTCCCGACTCCCATACTCATCACGTGCTTAAGTTGTACTTCCAAGAAGTACTATGTGAATGAGCACTCTAGGTTGCCGCTCTGAAGTTATCTTGGTGACTACAGCGTCGTCTCCCTCGACAATGACTCGTATCAGGTGGTACTTGCACTATGTGTTATCCTACACTTATGGACTTGTGATTTCTTACCATTTGCCATCGCACCGCTATACACATAGCCTTTTGGCAAATTAAGAATCACCTCTAAGTCCCAGAGATTATCCCGGAGTTATACCAAAAACTTCCGCTGCCTCTGAGGCCGCTATTTGGTTACCCATGACAGAGTCCGAAAAGCATCGTGCTTATCACTCTTCCATGTTAAAACTCCTTCTCCTTCAATAGTGAAACACATAGCCTGATATCGACTTACACCGGTCCTCATTTGATTAGAAATCTAAGAGAATGTAATCCAAAGGAAAAACTCGTCTGCTTCGTAGTCTAGAACAGTACTTCGAAAGTACTTTTACGGCAGTCGAATATTCCTTTCCAGGATTACCTTGATATCCTCCCACTATGCTAACCGCATAGCTGATATCAGGTTCTTGTTTTCAACAATGCATTTATTAAGCTTTCCACACTCAAAGTGTAGGAAACTGCTTTCATTGCTTCTATCTCCTTTTGTGTTCTAAAACACATATCCATAGATAGATGCATTCCGTCTCTGAAAGGTAACGAACCTTTCTCGGAATTTTGCATGTTAAAACGAACCATAATCATATATATGTAAGATGTCCAGGAGAAGTACAATGTTCTTTTCTTGAGATCCTAGATCTTAAGAACATGCTCTAACTTCTTCTTCATCTCATATATCGATTTTTCTAGACAACCATCATTTTATGTCTGACAACATCTTTACATTGTTACCAATGATAAAATGTCATCTACATAACACCTCCGAGAAACACCACTTTGTTTCCATCACGTTTCCCATACACACGATTCGTCTATGCTTTTGATGAATCCATAAAATGGACTATCTCATCAATTCGCAAGTACCACGAATTCAATGCTTTGTTTCAATCCATAAATGGATCAACTAAGCTTGTACTCTAAATGATCTTGCCTCTTAGCAATAATCCTTATTGCTCTCCAAGAAGGCTCATTTAGATCTAGTACGGCCTTTATGTAGATCCAGGGATCGATTTCATGTATACTAGGTCCAGAGTCCGAAGATTCTCCTAGTCTTATGAATATCTCCGGTTGTCCCACAACCTCCCACTACAATGGCATTCCGGTGTGTAAACAGTGATAACAGTAGGTGCAGTTAGTGGTGTACCGCTACTCGGTTCGGCTGGTTCTAAGTCTTAATCTTTCTCTCTCATTTCAAAGTATCATGTCACTTTGGGCTTGTGGTTCATCATATAGTCTTTCTCTAAGAACCGGGCGTTAGAACTTATAACGTCCTTCTGGTTCATAGTACTATTGAACACACATCTTTTGTTCTTCTAGGATATTCTACAACCGCATTTAAATGCCCCGTTGTTTCCAGACATATCCATAGAACATAGGTAGTTCCGTATGACTCATGCTTTTACTCTTTCTATAAGAGTTCCATTTCTTGTTTACGACACACCATTTCTACACAACAGTGCATGGTGTAGTCATTTGGGATCAAATCCCAATCTCTGATTAGTATGCCATGCATTCCTCAGACAGGTACTTGCCTCCGCGATCAAATCGCAGGCTACAAATGGTTATACCTTGATGGTTCTCCACAATTGCTTAGTGTCCATTGACTTGTCAAAACACTTGCTTTTGTGGCACATCAGGTATTCTAATCCATTTCTCGAGTAATCATCAAATGAAGTACTCGTACCTTATTGTCTGAGTAGACATAGGTCTGCATACATCAGAGTCAATCAATTCTTATACTTGTCCGGATCTTACATCTTATATCCATAAAGGATTGCTTAGTCATATTATCTTCCAAATTAGATTCTTAGGTCGGAAGGTCCACTCCCTCAACTTAATTGATCAAATATCAATTTTCGACCTTTGAACTTCTTATTTGAATAAACATGACTCGGCATAAGAATCCACAAGTATAATTGATAAAGAAATCTCTTATTAGTAAAACGAGTTTCATACTACGGTTCGTTGCATCGTGGTGGACTCAGGATTCATCATTTATATATTGCTAGTCAATGTACCAAAATAGATAATATCATTATTTCTTCTTATAACCATCAAATGATTAAAAGAAATAAAATATCCATTTATTAGAAATCTAGAACAAAGTTCTTTCTAATATGAAAGGTACATAAAAGCAATAACTCAAAATGAAATCCTATAAAATGTCCTCCACTGCAACTGCTGCCTCCTCTACAGCATTGCCCATGTAGACTACGATTTCTTCTTTTCCAAGTCGTTAGGTTTCCTGGAACCTTTGCATTTAAAATGCACATACCGTCAGTGGTTCCATATCTACACACCAGGTTCCGGTAGATAATACCACTGACTATGTTTTACGACTAAAGAAAATTTCGTACTTTCTTTGAGAGGATAATCAGACTTCCAGTACCCAGACTGTTTGCATCGAGAACTCTTGCCTCATGGCTTTCTCGTCCCATCTCATGGTCCAAGAAACCTAGGACCACTGGGTTTCTTTGCTTGCTTTTCCTTTCCCCCGATTTTTCCCTTAGGTTCGAAACCTTTGGCATTGGCTACAAGAGCTTGCGATTTCCGTCTCAACTCGTCTAAAAGGTCAATCATCTCAAAAACGTATTTAAGCGTTTCCTCGAAGCGACTGGCCTTTATGAGTATCCTCATCGCTTCTTGTCTAGCCGCCTATGTCAATAGGCTCGGGAGGACAAAGCTTACTGAGTACTAACCAGTACTCTTCAACAGTCTGGACAATGTCTAGATCTCTATTCCAATCATTACATTTAGGGACCAATGAGTTTAAAATCCTTACATATCACAGAAAATGGGTTCAAAGCCATCTCCTAATCTATGAGCACATATAACAACAAACAATCGATTTAATCTCCGATATTATCTCCCTCAAATAATATCATTAAACCACTAATCACATCTAAAATCCCATCAGATATGGCAAGCCACGATAGTGTGGACGTTTACCTATCCAAATGATTTAGCAATTAGATTTCCTTCGGTCGTACATCATCATTAGCGTTACTTCGATGGGAAGAATACTAAGAAGCGTACCTAAGTGTAAACCATTACTCAGTATCTAAGAAGATTGTTTGGGACACGCATATTCACCGCAAGCCACGATAGTGTGGACGTTTACGTTAACATACGCTCCTTTACTCCCTTCTATAACTGTCTACATCAATCGTTCCAAAATCCCATTCAATGTAGCAAGCCACGATAGTGTGGACGTTTACTACACCAAAAGACTTTTACAATTGACTCCCAATTACTTGAATCATTTAATCTTGTAAATCAAGACGCGGAGAATCATAAGTGAAACTCAAAGTTTCTAACCAGTGATTCACCATGCAAACGACCCTATCTCTCATAAATGAGGGAGCCGAGCAGACAATCGATCCACCTTCAAAAGGATGGTACGAAGGTCTCTAATTTGTGTCCTCGACATGACCAAGTGGCTTTGGCTCCATTCCACTCCCCGGGGTGAGAATGAGTCGACTTGAAATCAGTTTTGGAAAGACAAATTAGGCATTGTTTGATAAACTTAATCAATGTTTCTCGTAAAAGGAATTACAAGAATTCTCCTCCAATGACTTGTCTATACGAACTTCAAAAGTCCATAAAAGTCACCAAGAGAACAGCAATGGAGACCATGGATATGTTTCTATACCCTCTCCCACTTAGCTTTTTACAATAAAGGGATACGCTATCTAATGCATAATTAAATACACATAAGCATGCATACATGAAATAAAGCACATAGAATATTATCACATAATCAAAATAATACTAGAATATTATTTTCCGACTATTATGGCTTTATCGCATCTCCGTACGCATCTTCTAGTCTTTAGTCTTCGTTCTTGAATGCTCCATGTGACGGGAATATTAATTCCAATATTTAAATCTATTTATTTTTAATAAATCCAAAAGTTACTTAATTCGAAAATTAAGTCAATCGAATAAATCAAAAATAAAATTAAATATTATTAATATTTTTATTTATTTATTTTCCTATCTAATTCTATTAAATCTCTAGAATAATCTATCCAAGACCCACTTGGAATATTCTAGAAGACATCTATAATAGAATAAGGAAATAAAATAAATTTATTTTATTTTCCCTTTCTATTTCATTAAATCTCTAGAATAATCTATTCAAGACCCACTTGGAATATTCTAGATGATTTCCATAATGAAATAAGGAAATAAAATAATTTAGGACTCCTAGTCCTTCCAAATTAATTCCTTTCCTAATCAATTAAAAATTCCATAAAGGAATAATTAAATAAGGAAAAATTAATTTAGGACTCCTAAACTTTCCAAAATTAATTAATTTCCATGTCCATGAAAATTCCCATAAAATAGGAATAATCAAATAGGAAATAAATTAATTTAATAATTAATTATTTTCCTTTCTAATTCCATTAAATCTCTAGAATCCTATTCCAAGTAGAACTTAGAATATTCTAGAAGACTTCCATAATAGAATAAGGAAATAAATTAATTCCAATTAATTCTTTTCCTATTTCCATGAGAATTCCCAAAAATAGGAATACTCAAAATAGGAAAACCGAATCAATTTAGGAAAGTTGGATCTTGGCGGGAGAGCACGAGATCACGAGGACCCCGCGCCCCCACCACAATCGCCGGCCGAGGAGAGCCACCGCCGCCCCTAGCCAACGCGCCACCACCTCCGGTGGCCGGCGTGGCCGAGCGGTCCGAGGGCAGCCCCCTCTCCCTCGATCGATCCATCCCTTGGGGTCGATCATGGGGTTGATCGATCCCCGGAATCCTCCCTCTCTTCGTCTCCTCCGTCACACTTTTCCGGTGGTCGTTTCGGAATCGATCCAACGTAAATAATTTTTCAAAATTAATTTACAATTATCCGGAATCAATTCTCTACATGAAATCGACCTCATACAATTTCCGGAAAAATTAAGAACAAGCATTCACCACACAAGAACAAATATTGACATCACCGAGAGTTTAATAATCAAGAACATTATTATGACATTAATTAACAAAATTAAATCTAGCCATAATAATCGGAAACCCTGCAAGGTAGAACAATTTATCGAAAAATACCATGAACTAAAACCAACGCTCTGATACCAATTGTTGGAAATCGATATCCCGGAATTAATAAATTAATTAAAATTAATTATCTAATTAATTCCGACCGAAATCCTTCGGAGATCGAATATCCGGAATTGTAGAAGTTGCGGAACAACAATTCTAATCGACTCCCGGTTGCCGGAACATCCCGCCACGAACCACCACGAAGCCGGACTCAACCAAAACCTCAACCACGGGCGAACTCGGGCTGTTCGGTCGAGCCCTCGCAAGGGTTCGCGGCTGTCCTTGGCAGCCGCCTAGGGCTGCCCTTGGCAGCCCGCTGGGCACGCCGAGAACCCACGCGACCAGCCACGGGGATGCTCGAAGCATCCCGCTGACGCCCCGCGTCGTAGCGAGTCCCGCATGGGCTCGTGGGGCTGATCGCAACAGCCCCGTAGCGCTGCCCGAACGCGGAGGAGGGGCTGCTCGCCGTGCGAGCAGCAGCGGCACCAGCCCGCTGCCCACGCGATCGAGCACGCGCTCGATCGCATCCCCGGCGTCCAGTCGGGGTCCTTCTTGCGTCGCCGGCGGTCGAAGCCCTAGGTCTCGACCGCCACCCTCGGCGTCCAGCCGAGGGTTCGTCCTCTCGATCCCGGCGAGGATCTCTCGACCTCCCACGGTCCGGTGATCCTCGATCACCACCGCGAGGTCGATCCTCGTCCCCGGGTTCGTACGTCCCTTGGATCTTGTTCATGATATTTTCACGATAATTAAAACGATAAAATCATAAAGAGGGTTTTACGATTTACCTCGTTCTCGTTGTTCGGAAAAACGTAGAACTCAATTTGACGACCTTGAGATCTTCCCACGTATTCCTTGCACTAGCTCGGACGTCGTGTGGGCGACGATCTACCGAACTCCATGGATCTCCTTCACGAACTCTCTAGACTAATCAAGTATGATTATCTTGTCTTGTCTAATTGTGAAGACCATGTAGTGCTTTTATAGGCTACGTAGGGGATCTTAAGGAGGTGGAATATTGGGCTTCCAATAATAGTGATTAAATTGAGCCCAAGCCCAAATCTATTAATCCTTACTATTATTAATTAATTCTATTTTCCACTATATAAAATTAATTGCACTCCCAATATTAAACCATATTATATCAAATAATATTTCTCCGGTAGTATTATTTATTCCGTGTATTTAAGATATAAATATCCATGAATAAAATTAATTTATTGCTAATTAATTTATTCATCTCTTTTATCCGAGACTAGTACCATTCAACCTTAATTATTATGCGGAACGAATCCACCTGCAGGGTTTACATAATAATTCCTTATGAACTCATCTCGGGGATATTATCAACCCTTCCGGGATACACTTTCCCGTCAAGTATTCACGGCATGTCATATATAAAATATAGTGACCCAACTTAACCGGTAATTAACCCAATAATTAAATCGGTTAATTCCTTTGGTAAATCAAAGTCACTTATATTAAATATACACACCCGCAATAGTATCGGGGATTAAGAATAAAATACACTGAGACTCGAATCGATTATCGCCGGCAATCCTAATCGATGAATCTCAACGATCCGCTCAATACACCAAGTGTACAAGTGTGATAAAATAATCAAGACAGATTATTTTCTCTCTCACACAACGACTATACCGATGGATTGGTCCGTGTCCATCTAGGTCGTGAGCAACTGTTCGATTAAATACGAGTAACCGATAGTATGATCTTCTGTGTGACGTCGCACACCATACTAACTACAACGTATATAATCCAGGACTATAATTTGCATATATTTAATTATAAATAATTAAACGCAAATAATTGTTCATTTAGTTAAATAGATTAATGGCAATGGATCGTGAGTTTCTGTCACTTAAATCTAGACATTAAGTACACAACTCCAACAATAAATACTTTGCTGTGCATTTAGGCAACATGACATGTGGATGTAGGAGGTGGCAGATAAGTCGAATTCCTTGTGCTCATGTGATTTGTTGTCTCTATTACATGAAGTATAAGCCAGAGATGTGGGTTGCTGATTGCTACACTAAGGAGACTTACTTAAGAACATACAGTCACTTTATGAGCCCTCTGAACCCCCAAGAAGAATGGTCTGCACCTATTTTTGATGAAAGGTTGCCTCTGAGGCCTCCAAAAGTACAAGTGATTCCAGGGAGGCCCAAAAAGCACAAGAAGAAGCTGGAGCAAGGAGAAATAAGGGGTACTTCCAAAAATGGCAAACTGAAAAAAAGGATTTTGAACCTCACTTGTCACACTTGCAATCAACAAGGTCATAACTCCAGAGGATGTCCAATGAATCAGGTATTTTGATAACTATTTTTCATTTTTAACAGATTTTCTTTTTGGAATATTTTCTGTTTTATCAACTTTTTTTTCATCAACTATAACTATTTTCATAACATGATAGACTAAGAAACAGAAAGTGTCAGAGGGCCAAAGCCAGAAGCAGGAGCAGTCAAGTACTCCATTGGCAACTCCAACTCCAGTTACAGAGCCTGAATCCACTCACATTCCAGTGAAAAATCCAACTCCTGTGAGGAAGAGTCCAAGAAACAATTTGACTGAATCTGTTGCAAGTCCAGTGAGGAGGAGTCAAAGATTGAATTTGAATGAACCACCTGTGGCAAGTCCAGTGAGGAGGAGTCCAAGAAACTTGAGTGAGAATGCTGCAAAGAGTCCAGTGAGGAAGAATCCACTGAAGAAGTTACCTGTTATTTCCAAAAAGAAGGTGCCATCCAAAACAGTTCACAGTGTGACTGCATCTCAACCAGTTTCAGATGCTCCTAGGGCCTCTTCTCAACCTTATGCAGCATCTCATAAGCCTTTATCTCAGGCAGAACTCAGAAAGAAGCTAGGTGGGTCAATGATGACACTGAGGAGTTCAGAAGAAATCAAGGCTGTGAGGAAACTTGATATCAAGGCTATGATGAAGTCTGTTCATGCAAGGAGAGGGTGGTGAACAATTTCTGTTGTGTTGTGTGATGTTGTGTGCTGTTGTGTAATGTTGGTTTGCTTTGAACAATTTCTTGTTTATTCTGGTTATTTAAGTTGGTTTGGAACTTAAGTGTTTGGGAATGTATTGAATTCAGACATTTTAAGTTGTTTAAGATGATTTTGAACTTAAGTATTTTGGGAATGTATTGAATTCAGTGATTTTAAGTTGTTTAAGTTGATTCCCCCTATTAAGTATTTTGGTCATTTGAGTTACAGGTTTGTTCAGTCATTATGGTATAATTTTGTCATCTCAGTTACTTGTTTTCTCCAGTCATTTTGGTATGTTTTTGTCATTTCATTTACATGTTTTATCAGTTACAGAAGTAGTGGAAACTCATGAATTTCAATAAAAGCAACTTCATTACATAACTCAAATTCATTACAGTGCATTACATTACACAAAACCACTATAGATTACCAACATATTCAAGTGCATTACCCAAAATCAACCCACATTACACATCATCCATTACAGTGCATTACATTACATAAAATCACTCCATATTAGTACATAAAACTGCAGAAAATGACCAGTACAGCCACAAACACAAAGGTCATCTTCCAAATCCTTCTTTTCATCACTGTTACTTCTTTCTTGAGCTGCTCCAACTCCTCAACCTTTGAATTGATATTTCTGAGAAGCCCTGGAATAATGTGATGGCATCTGTGGCATGCTGGTGGGTCAACCCAATTAAAGTATCCACACCCTCCATCCTGACAAAAAAACGATTAAAGCAGCTAGGGTTAATATCCAAAATTCACAAATTTAGAAATTAGGGTTATTATCCCACATTCATAAATTAGGCATATTGTCCCTAATTCTGAACATGAGAAATTACGGGTTCTCACATAAACCCTAATTTCAGAAATTGAGAAATTAAAGTTACTATACCAAAATGAAAAATTAGGGTTATTATCCCAAATTCAGTAATTAGGGTTATTATCCCCAATTCTGAACTTGAGAAATTACAGGTTCTCACAGAAACCCTAAATTGAGAAATTGAGAAATTAAGGTTCTGATTCTTACTCGATATTCTTCGCACGATTTAAACCTCCTGCAAGAGTTCAAATCACTCCAAGATGTGCGACTCACCACTGCCTTCCCGCATTTGCAAAGTTCGACCATTTTCTTTCTTCGTCAAATCTCAGAATCGCAGAGCTCGAAAATTAGGGTTCTTGAATTGGGGGATAGAAGTGTGTTTCGATTTTGCCTTCGACCAAGTATTTCACGTTTTTCATTTTTCATTCTAATTAAATGAAATGAAATATTCAGTAAATATGAGGGAAGGGCAAATGGGTAATCACCCATTTTTTTGTTCTGAAATTTACTAAAAAACCCTCCAAAACGGAATATTTCATGGCATATTCCGACCCGGCAGCCCGCAGGTACCGAATTGTAATATGCCTTATCCTGTGTTACTGATCGATAAAAGTTTTCCGACTAGATTGCAAAGTGTAAAAATCCCATATTTTGGGGCGGCAAAGTGTATTTAGCTCTATAATTATTTCAATTGGTAAATTAAATAAGTAATCATCTACCAAATTGTCAAAAATCATCTCATTAAATGTTGTTTCAATTAAAAACTCTGTTTGCAATTAGTGAAATATGCTCT
Source organism: Euphrasia confusa (assembly GCA_954870475.1). Taxonomy (NCBI): domain Eukaryota; kingdom Viridiplantae; phylum Streptophyta; class Magnoliopsida; order Lamiales; family Orobanchaceae; genus Euphrasia; species Euphrasia confusa. The sequence continues at coordinate 38,580,028 of OX940954.1, forward strand.
TAAAATGTAAACTCTCGTACTAATACTCACATTATTTTACACCAAAATTAAAGTTTTTGTTTCCTTTTAACAAAATAAACAAATTATTATTATTTCAAGTCAGATTAAATTACTTTAAATTTTTAAAAAACTACATTTTTTTATTCACATTAAAGACTCATGAGACCATTGATTTGGCAATTTTAAGTGTTTTAATAAAGGCAATAATAATTTTTTATCAAAATCATATAAATAATATATATTTTTAATTTTCTTACTCCAAGAATTAAAAATATATATATTATTATCATATTTATTTGTTCTTTTCTAATTTGATAGCACTATTTTTTTATTTAAATAAATAAAATTTATCCTATTATGGAGTACTATTTATTTATAACAAAATTATTTTTTTGTTTCTATAAGTAATAGTAGTAAAAATTACTCGAAACTAATATAAATAAAAAAATATTCAAATAATATTAAATTTCAAAAATTAATATCAATCAAAATGAAATTTCAAATAATTTGAATACAAATAATCGAAAATAAAAATTGAGTATTATGGAGTAAAATATTGAGTTAAAATCTTCAAACCCTCAAAACATTTATAATAGTTTAATTAAGACATATAAATCTGTTTATAAATTTTTTATTTGGGACGGAAATAGTAAGAAACTAAATAATTTATTAAAAATATTAATAAAAAATATAATCAATTTTCAAAATATTTTACTAAAAATTTTGCAATATAGTTTTTTTAATAAAAGTTCATCTGTATACTTTATTTTAGTAAAAAATTGAAATAAAGAACAATTTCGTACAATTTTTATGGAATTTAAATATTTTTTATTTAAGATATTCTATTCAAATTCTTTAAAAATTATTGTAAAAACTATTATCAATCAAATAATATATATTCTTCATTTCCATCTCACTCTAACCACACTAAATTTTTTATAAATTAATATTCGATAAATTAATAAAATTCCATATTATATTAACTTATAGATGTTTTAATACTTAGTATTCTATATGTATACTCAATACTCATTGATAGTATTAATTTTCTAAATAATCAAGTTCTAATAAACATGTGAAATCATGTTAATATCATTTCAAATAGTAAGTTGTACCATTTGAACTGCGTGCTCGCGGTACCCATGGCATTTAATTTCATACCTTTTTAGTTATAAATTACAATGTTATAAATAAATAACTAGTATTTAGTATTTTTATTATTGCGATGCCTCCAGAACTTTAGATAGATAAATTAATACATATATAAAGAAAAATTATTTTTTTATATGTTGAATTATACAAAATAGATGTATAAATATTGAATATTGTTTTTTAAATAATAATAAATTAAGTGAAAAAATATAATATTAATGTAAATAAATTATCATTAAAAAATAAAATTATAAAAGAATTTAAGTAATTGTTTTTTATTAAAAATTAATTTAAATAAATCAATAGGTTTGGTGAGCGACAACTTTTGAATGTACAAAACATACGTTAGGTAAGAAAAAAAATCATATTTGTTCCATTCTAATTCAAAGAAATTGAAAAAAAATAAAATTATTATATTATTATTAGTAAAAATAAAAATAAAAATGAATCTGGATATAAAATATGGAGTAGTATATAATTATTATGGTAGAGTAAAACTTTATTAACGCTTTGGAATTTTATATTATAAATGTAATTAAAGACGTGTGGGGTTCATAAAAGGACCGTTTACTTTTAATTATTTTATTACATAAATAAATGACTCGTAAACTTCAATTCTTGTACTTTCCCCAAAATTATTTTTTTATTTAATTATTTCTCTTTTGATTTTTGAAATTTGAATTTTCCATACAGTTGTTGTTTTGGAGTGGGTGCATTTAATACATTTCAGTAAAAGTAAATTATTTTAATTTAATGTTTTTTATTTATATTTTTGTTTTTGAAAGCACGTGATATCAGTACCAATATAGGGAATCAAGTCAAACTCGCTTGCTTTAAGAAGAGTTTTTTTTCTTTTTAAAATAAATAAATATATATATGAATTAATTTATATTATGAATTAATAATTCGAAAATGAAAAATACGAAAAAAAAGGAAATATTAAAATTGCGGGAAAAGGCAGAAATGGGTATAAAGCTGTCGGTCAAATGTCTGCTTCTGTTCAAAATTCAGATGCTCTTATTTGAGGAGATAAGACAACTGAAAGAGTCAGAATTTCAGGTCAATGTACAACCGATGAAGCGTGAGGTGCACCTCTTTTTCAAATCGTATTTTTTAACAGTTGTGGTTAAAAATAGATTAAAATGAAAAATACTTTGTCTCAAATAAATATTGACATTTTACTTTTTTAAATCTCCCAACTTTGTATTCCTATATTTAATTTTTTTTATATTAAAATAGATGTTTTTTAACATATAAATTTTAAATTTTATTTACAATTAGTTTATTTCTAATAAAAAATAGTAATAATTTTTTTTTATATTTCTGCCCTTATCTGAATGTATACTATTTATGTCTCTAATGAATAGACACCTTATGTTCGGTCATGTAAACTAAAAAAACTATTCCAATATTAAATAATTAACTTTATAAGAGTGATTAGGTGAAATATATAATTGAATTAATAAATTAAGTATTAACAACTAAAATAAAAAATGTGAGTGAAAAAATAAATGTTGATTTATTATTTTATAAATACGGAGTAATAAATATGGTTTTGACTTTATGTTTTATTTTCAATTAAGATATAATAGTTTATAAGTTTTTGTTGTAAATTAAATGTGTTTTTTTCAAAATTATCCTTATCATTAATTATTAAATATTAATCAAAATTATATTTAATTTAAAATTTCAAAAATAATTAATTATATCAGACCTGTCTGATATTTACGACTATTTCCAAACAAAACAAGTTCATATTTCATTTTGAAATGATTTAAGTGTTGCATTTGATAAAATACAAAAATATCATTAAATTTTTATTATAATATTTTTAAATTTTACTCTACATCACATAAAAAATGAATCAGATAATTTTTTTTTAGTGCTTAAAATAAAATTTTATCTTTAAATGCATAGAGTATTTTTGTTATTTTACGTGCTTAATATAAAATTTTATCTTTAAATAGATAAGATATTTTGGTTAATTTTAGGATCTTACCCTAATGTGAATACTAAATTATAACGAAAACAGTACTTTACATTAAAAAGTCAAATTATAATCCGGTCAACTTGAAATGATAATATTGAGATTTAGAAATTTTGGAATACAGAAATTACTACCACAATAAATGAGAATAAAATTGTGTGTGGTTTTCAAAGTTTAGTGATATTACTATAACAAAATGAATAATTCCTTTTGCTTTGTTTTTTTAAAAAAAAAAATATTGTTTTGCTTTTTTTATTTCTAACTAAATCATGAGACCTACACGCTGTTAAAGTCTCACTTATTAAAATATAATTGCCACCCATCCTTAAATTATATTTATATATATAATCAATTATGTCATATCCAACTACCTTACATTATATATATTTAATATATATAAATATATTTGTTTGACCATAAAGAAATAGCAATGATAATTGTGATATTTTTAGATAACCATATGATTTCGGTATAAAATGGAGTATTACAGTATTATTAACAAATCCAGTAATAGTTGGGATATATTTAAAATTTTATAAGAAAACCCTAATTTCTGAGGTAAGAAATTATTTTTGAAAAATATAACTTTAATAAAAATTATTATAAAAAATATAATTTTACAATAATTATTCTTTTAATCTATAATTCACGCATATGTAGTTGCTTACGAATTGAAAAAGTAGAAAAATAACAATTTAGTTTTATATTTTGTATAAAAAATGTACTCTATTTTGTACTCCATATATTTAATATATATATATATATAGTCTCCAGGGCATAGCCGAGTGGTAAGGCCTGTGATGATGTGGGTGAAATTCCCCGGCGACGCAGGGTTCGAACCTCGGGTGGGGCAAATTTTCATTGAAATATTATGAAGGTTTGTCTTCGACTTGTTGGCTCTCTCGCACAGGTGTCTGCTACTCGGGCACATCCCTCGATTTACATTCTACCCGATCGAGGGACTTCCAATCAGGTGGGGGTGGAGTTTCTCGTCTCTCCTCCTTATAAAAAAAAAAAAATATATATATATATATATATAGCATGTGGTTGTTATTAATATATTGGTAAATAGGGAAAAGAAAAAAGGAATTGCAAGCAATTGAGAGTCCCAATACACATCATATGTGCCTTGATAAAAGTTGAAGCATATTAAACTAATAGTAAAATAAGTTGAATAGTCCCAACAAATAATTCAAAAGATAATAATAAAAATACTAATCTTTAAAGATAAGAAAACCCTAGAGCCTAAACCTAACCTTATTAAATGAGGGCCACAATTATTTTTTTATATTTTTACACATATTATATAAAATAAATAAATTAAATGGAATCCAAATAAAGATGCAATGTGGAGTAATAGTTAAAAATGACATAATTCATATTGATAAATGATAATAATCATTTGGGCCTAGCCTTCTTATCCAACAAAAGTTATGGACTGGGTCAAAGTAATGTGGGTTTGTTAACTGGGCCCATTTATGATAATGCTTAATGGGCCTACATACTACCCGATGATGTTTCCGGATGTCCAATATGAAGAAGAATTTGGCCCAACCACTTCAAAGGATCTACTGCACATTGGCCATGGCTTATGCAAATCTATCAGTCCTGCATCATATCCAATCTGTTAATAATTTTTTTATTATTGTTTTTTTTTAAATATAGTTATTTTAAGAATTAGTTCTTTTAATTTAATTAAATTTATTAAAGAATTACCTATCAAACAAAAGCTCGCGGATTCTTTCCTAATATTTTTTTTCCTAATATCTCCGATTTTTCTAAACAATTAAAATATAAGAGTATTTCTTAAAAAAAAAAATTAAATACAATATAAGAGTATTTCTTTAAAAAATATTTTATCACTTTCTCTCAATACTTTATCGTTTCATCTTCTCTCTAAAATTTTATTAAATCTTCCATGAACTTTTTCCAACTAAACCTGACTAAAATTTTATTAAATCTTCCATGAACTTCTTCCAACTAAACCCGACGAACTACAAATACGGTGAAAAAAACTCTACGTGAATGATGTTTTTTTTATTTAAACTAGTTTCATCTTCTCTCTAAAATTTTATTAAATCTTTTATGAACTTCTTCTAACTAAACTTGACGAACTACAAATACGGTGAAAAAAACTCTATGTGAATGATGTTTTTTTTATTTAAACTAGTTTCATCTTCTCTCTAAAATTTTATTAAATCTTTTATGAACTTCTTCCAACTAAACTTGACGAACTACAAATACGGTGAAAAAAACTCTATGTGTGATGTTTTTTTTATTTAAATTAATTTAGGACTTTTATCAAACATTTGGTATGCTAGTGCTAGATTAAAGTGCATGAGCATTGTTAGAGCAACAATTCCAATAAATAAATAAAACGTTTAGAGCATTCAACCGATCTTTTTTTTAGTAAGTTTCTTGTTCATGAACTCGATAATGTCTTGCACTATGTCTTCCATCTCGCTCACATGTTATTCTTCTCGTGGTCTGCTAGGCATTCGAAGTGATTCAAGTAGTGGATAAGACTCACCATGGTGAGACTATGTTGTGTAGGTTGGATCAATGCCACTGCAAATTATGTGTTTGCGAACAATGTCCGGAAGATACAATTTCGAATGTACACAATATTTACAAGGACACCGAATCCGACCTTCTAAATTTACATTGTTTCTTGCAAATTCTATAAAACCACGCACACCGTTTTGGAATTCTGGAGACAATCGATTTTGTATTCGCATCCAACTCTTATCCAACAACATTTTGAAAGATTAACACACAACTGTATTACTATCACTACTACAAAATGTATCTTTAACAACAAGATGTTTACATCAGTTCTTAAGGAACCGTTGTAAATTCATTAATTAACATCAATTTTATTAATAATCGATGTGAAGTTTTTTGAGGACATCAGTTATTAAAAGAACCGATGTGAGATTTTTTGTGGACATCGGTTTATTCATAGAACCGACATCCCTGAATATAAAAATTACATCAGTTCGTTTATAGTGTTGTTTTTGGGAAATAGACAAAATACCCTCTATAGTGACACTTTTTTCGTGACACTTTTAAGTAGGTGTCACTATATATCTATGTAAAAATCAAAAAAATGTTATTATTAGAAAAAATATCAAAATAAAGATAAAAGTCATATCATAAGAAACATGCACAGTTTGAACATATAAATTAATTAACACAAATAACATTCTTAGAGAGAGTCATAAATTAATTAACACAAATAACACAAATTAAAGTAAAGTTTTGAGCAAAAATACCAAAATCAAAAGGTGATTAGCATAGTTGAAAATGTCATAACTAGTTGAACAAAAGTTATACGATAAAAAAGTATTCCAAAAAATATCATTTCATACTGACTTTTATAAAAATATTCCATAATAGAATGACTATTAGTTTTAAATGACCACTCTCAACTTTATAAATATTGCAAATACCCCAAATTTTTGTCAAATTTAGACTTACATCTTCATTTTAAATGTGTTATTCAATTAAGCATGAACTAAATATATACAATAAAAGAAAGAATCATCATCTCTTAGTCTTATTTGCATTTTTTATGTGTTTTTTTCTTCAAAATTTTAAAATCAACTAAACTCAATCAAACCGTGTTTTTACACCAAGAATTACACCTTACAGTATTCAAATTTACACATACACTTATACACATAAACTTATTAGTTAAGTTACACACATACAATAAGCTGGAGTAATAACAACACCTTACGGTATTCAAATTTACCCATACACTTATACACATAAACTTATTAGCTAAGTTACACACATACAAGCTGGAGTAATAACAGTCGAATAATTACATTGATTAATTAATTAATTAATTTGATTTAATGATTAGCAAATTGAAGAAAGATCAGGTACGTAGACAAAAAACAAATCAATAGCTTTAGAAACGACATTGAAAATCAAAAAAACCCCAAATAATTTATTCCACTACAATTACTGTATTCACAACAATTTTTATATATTATTATTAATTTTTATATTATTATAAACATTAATTATCAATCAAACAATCAAATTACATTTTTATTTTTAAAATAATTATGAATACATAAATACTAGTAATAAAATAAAATACTTAATCATATTCTTCGAATTGATTGAAGCCCATCCGACATGTTTAGGCTCAGTCCCAAAATGATTTTTTGTATGTAACAAAATTTAGTTATATAATATTAATACGGAGTACCTGTTCTTTTGAACTGAAATTAGTTTGAACTGAACTCTGAATTGAACTGAATTGAACTGAAGTGATCTGAACTGAACGAACTATTTTTTTATAAAAATAATAATAATTATTATTATGAATCATTAAATATTTTTTTAAAAAAATATTAATAAGATTGTGATATTAATAGATTTTTTTTATAAAAATAATACTAATAATTATTATGAATCATTAAATATTTTTTAAAAAATATTAATAAAATTGTGGTATTAACTATATTGTATACTTAAAATTATTGATTTAAATTATTTTTTATTTATTTTATTTTAATTTATTTTGAAACAACTTAATCAACGATGAACTGAAGCATCTGAACTGAAGTGAAATGTACTGAAATTAAGTCCAAAAAAACATGTACTAAAACCATGTTCTTTCGAAATTATTTTCATTTCAATTTAATTTAAATTAATTCAATTCAATTTCATTTATTGAAAAATAAAATTTCAAAAAAAACTAAAATCATAATCAATTATATAAGGTATACAATTAATTATAATCAATTAGAGCATCCCAATAGTAGATACAAATCTTACTTGACAACAATTTGTACCTAGGTACATCATTGGGGATGTGAGTACAATTGATGAGAGAGAAATTTGAGTATCAAAGTTTAGATACGTACAATTTGATATGTGTCTTATACATGTGGGTCCCAACATGTATAAAGAGAAAAAATTGTACCGAAACCATTGGGATGAAGCGGTATAATTTGATAGGTACAATTATTTTATGATGTGTCATTTAAATTGTACCTCAACATGAGGTACACCATAGGAAATGCTCTTATATAAGGTATTCAATTCAATTATGTTACGTTCAATATGTTCAATTAGAGCATCTCCAAGGTACACCATAGAAGATGCTCTTATATAAGGTATTCAATTCAATTATGTTATGTTCAATAGGTTCAATTAGAGCATTTCTGATGGAGAGGTAGAAGTCTACTTCTACCTCTCATCCAAAAATGTGGTAGAAGCAATTGCAGATGCTAGTAAGGTTAGAAGTTCCTAAAAGTTTTGGGGTAGAAGGGTAGAGATAAATTATATTATTATTTTATTATTATTATTTACCATTATTAATTTATTATTGATTACGTGGTAAGGTTAAAAGTTCCTAAAAGTTGTGGTAAGGTTAGAAGTTCCTAAAAGTTCTGGGTAGAAGAACTTCTACAGATAAATTATATTATTATTTTATTATTATTATTATTTACCATTATTAATTTATTATTATTATTATTTAGTATTATTAATTAACAAAATTAATAATGGCGTTGTAATTTTTAACGTAACCGATTATTATTTATTTTATATAAAAATTAATACAAAAAAAGAATTTTCAAATAATTAAATTTTTAGCGTTAAAAATTATTTATATAAAAATTAATTAAAAATAAAAATTTTGAAATAGTTAAATTTTTAGCTTATAAAAATTAATTAAAAATAAGAATTTTGAAATAGTTAAATTTTTTGCTTAGAAATTATTTTTTATTTTATATAAAATATAATTAAAAATAAAAATTTTGAAATAAAAATTATAATTTATATTTTATATGAAATATTAATTATTTATTTTTTTCTATTTAAAAATCTTTTATTTTAATTTTTACTACTATTATTATTATTATTTAAATATAAATAAAAAATAAAAAATAAGTTAGTGGTGAGACCTATGAAATTTATTTTGTGAGTAAAACGGTTGGATGAGGTAAATATTATTTTAAACAGAAGTAAAAAAGGTTTGAATTGACGCATATGTGTCTACTCCTCACCCAAAAGTTGAAACTGGCACTGAAAATGAAGATTCATAGTAATGTTTTTTTTCCATATAAATTTAGATTAAAATGAATCCACGGAGTTAATTCACAATCCAAGTCATTTTAGGCGCACTTTAGCTATGGCGTGGTCAAAATCAGTCGCCCTATTTGACGCCGGCGGTGCGCCCGTTAGCAAACTGTGCACCCCACCTTCCCTTTCCATGTCTTTTTTTATCTCTTCGAGTCTCGACCTCACTCTCAAGCTTTATCTCCAAAATATCATGTAGCAGTTGCAATTACCAAACAACCCCTACCCTTTCTCCCCTCTCCGATCGATGCTTCGGAGGTCAAATCGGTCAACTGACGTCCTACGAACGGTGAGTATCCGTGTTCCGATTACTTTTATTGTTTTTCGTATTTTGCTGCATTGTTTGTTCTCGCGAAGCTTTCTTTGTAGAAAATTCTTTATGCAATTTTGCTTTAATTTCGGTTCTGAGTAAAATGTTGGGGAAGAACACAACATAACTTATAAACCCTAATTAAGATTTCGTATTTGGGTGTATTGAGTTTTCACAAACCCTAAGAGAGAGAAACAAGAGAGTTTCCACACACTCCATACGGCTTACTGGTTTGTGGTTGGTAATTTGCAGTTAATTGAGGTTCCTATATAGGTGTTTGCTGGTACTCACTCACACGTTTCGAGCGATGGTGGGAGAAATTGTGCCAGATAATTGGTTCGTTAATCTTTGGAGAACTTCTCTGAAAAGCATATCCCGAGAGCCTGAGAGCCCAGTCCTCGGAATCATGGCGTTCGAGATCTCGAGATTAATGTCGAAAGTGGTCAGTTTATGGCAATCTCTAACCGATGCACAGATTGCCCGATTAAGAGACGAGATTTCGAACTCGATTGGCATCCGAAAGCTCGTTTCCGAGAATGAGTCCGACCTCATGGACCTCGCCTTTTCCGAGATCATCGAGAATCTGAAAGTTGTGTCCACTTCAGTGGCTATGCTCGGAAAGAGGTGTGCGGACCCTGTGTTCCACGACCTCGACCGGATCTTCAATGGCGACGATGAAGTCGATCCCAAACGGCGCAGCTGGAAGTTTAAGGTCAAAGAAATGGAGAAGAAAGTCAAGAAAATGGAGAAATTTGTGGGAGCCACAGAACAGCTTTATCAGGAGATCGAGGTTTTAGCCGAGCTGGAACAAAGCCTGAGGCGAATGAGAGCTTCTTCTGATGTGAAGTCTCTCGAGTTCCAACAGAAGGTGATGTGGCAGCGTCAAGAGGTCAAGAATCTTCGGGAGGCCTCTCCGTGGGCCAGAACTTACGATTATGTCGTTAGCCTCCTCTCAAAATCCATTTTCACTATCTCAGAAAGAGTCAAGTGTGTTTACTGTAGGACCCAGCAGAGTGATTCCTGCCTCGTCCGTGGCAATTCCCTCAGGCAGACGACATCAGTCCATCCATCTGAAACCAACTCGTTCGGAAGGTCATTTTCGAGTTTGGGCCTTGTCGTTCCTGCTCGAAAGACGAGACTGAAGAACGCGAGATCATCTCATTCACGTTCACAATCACTCATCTTTAGCGGGAATCAGAATCTTGCGAAAGACGCCCTTCAATTGAAGGATATTTTATGCAGCACCGAAAGTACAGCCAAAATGTCTTCTTTCTTGGACGTTAATTTTCGGCCGTTGGATGATGCTCGGCTTTCGACGGTCGGATCTGCTGGGCTGGCTACTCGCTACGCTAATATTATAATATTAGTTGAGAAGCTAGCCTCATCGCCCGAATTGATTAGTCGTGATGCGAGAGACGATCTTTACGAGATGTTGCCTGAGAGTATCAGGAGCCGTGTAAGGAGGAAACTGAAGACGTTTTCTGGAAGTTTGAGGTCGCGTGTGTATAGTGACGATGATTTTGCAGGGGAGTGGAGGTTGGCGGTCGGGAGGATACTGGAGTGGCTGACCCCACTTGCTCATGACATGATGAGGTGGCATTCGGAAAGGAACTTTGAACGGCAGAGATTGAGTTTAGGGTCGGGCGTTCGTCTGGTGCAGACACTCTACTTTGCGGACCGGGTGGGGACTGAGGAAGCTGTTGTGGAGCTTCTGGTGGGTTTGAACTATCTCTATAGAGTTGGAAGGGAAATTAATCGTGGGGCTGTTGATCGTACGTTCTTGGAGTAGCCTGATATCCATGGGTGATTGATGGTTTGCGAGAGTTTTAAGGGGTTCTTTGTAATTTTTGAAAAATGATTGGAGTTGCGTGTAATTAGGGAAATCTCGTGTTGTGATTTTTGTAATTACAGAAGTTTTCTCGTGTCTATTGTGAGTGATGGTGGAAAACAGGTTTCTTGGTTGCTTGCTTTGGACAATATATAGTATATTTTTAAATTGTAATGAGAATTAAAGATTTATTCTTTGTGAAATTCAGAATTTATCTCTTTGAAAATAAAGGAAAGATATATTGATAGTGTAAGTTGAACATAAAATCCCTGTATTTTTTTGAATGCAGCATTGCCCAAAAATGATCTGAAAATGGTCTGTAATAGGGAAAAAAAAAAAACCTGATATGATCAAATTCTTAATCCTCTCTTACATATTAACACACTATAAACTCCTACTTTCACTACCATAACACCGATTCTTTAAGTCTGAAGTCAAAATTTAAGGGTTAGCCGAACGTGTAGATGCAGATCCTTTTCATCTCCTCCGGCGCTTCTGCCCAATCTTCCAAAAACTCCAAAAGAGCATAATGCCTGCAAACACGGATTCAAATTAACAAACGAGTTATTCATACAAACAATGCATTTTGTCGAGATGCTTCTCCTTACCGGCAATCGCAACAATTGCAGGCATAAACCAATGGCTCTCAACCAATTCTGGAAAATCAAGCTGCAATGCAAATGAATTTTTTTAGTGTGTCTGACACCCATTAACTGCTGATATTAACTGGACTAATAAAGACCGAACCGTAATTGATTCTTACATCATCTCCATATAAGAAGCCCAGGTACTTGTTCCCTAATGAATGGAAATGGTCATGTTTGCTTTTTCCAATGGATTTGAAATTCTTAAATGGAGTCATTGGGGTCGAGTTTAAACTCCCGCCCACATCAAACTCAGCATGACCGCCAGACAATCTTTGATTTCTTATGCTGCCATTCAAACCATAGCCATTTGTTCCCCAAACTTCAAACCTCGAGTCACTTCCGCATATCAAATCCTTACCGACAACGGCCGAGTACGTAGAGAAATTCACATCTCTTTTCTGCGAGATGGTACCTGGTTGTTGTCTAGGTGCATGTGTTATCCAGTCTACTTGAATCTAAGAAAAGATTAGGATCTCTAATATTTCTTGCAGTTAAATCTAATATCTTTTTCAGGAGCCAATAACAGTTTGTGACCATATGGCTGCTGTCCAGATAGTTGGAGTCTCCATAAAAAGCAATTCTACCGCTGCCACCAACCTCCAAAAGACCAAGAATAGGGGAATCTGCCTGTGGTTCATAAAAAATAATCGTTAGAACATCATATGCGACAAGAATAATATGATAATTACAAATATCTGATGTAGTCACTTGGGGTTCTATGACTCAAACCGACGTAGTGGCAAAAATGACATCATTACATCACCATATAAAGCAATCGATTTACTTAGAAAATCAATCCCAAACTCAAAGATTTACAAGAGTTAATACTCTTTAGAACTTAATCATCAGAATATTGTGAAATGTGAATAATTGAAAATGGAAATAGGATAAAGATTAAATAGTAGTAGCATCTTATTCTAAAGTCATGTTTGAAAAGTCAAACCGAGATCTTTGTCACCACTTCAACTTTCTCATATCAATAGGAGATTTGAGATGGCAGTAAAATACAACGAACCTTACTCATACCAGCTAACAAGAGGTTTTGAGTAGCACCACTCTCTGAGCTATCTAGGAAAGGGAAGCTGTGCAAGTATCCACCTTCCAGGAACTTCACAATATCAGTTCCTGATGCGTATCGACTCTGCTCTCCGTTAATAAGAAAATCACCATTTAGTATCTTGTTTCCAAAAGCTATATTCAAAGCAGGTACATTGGCAACCCCAGTGGCAGGAGTCCACCAGCTTCTCGTATTATCGTCAAAAAAATTCATTTTTATCACTGAGTCCACATTGTACCAATCAGCAAACACTGCAACACCTAGCCTATTATTAATGACATCATCTTTTAATTTTTCAATTTCTTCAGCAAAGTACTCATCTTCAAGATCTACCAGCAGAATCAAAGCAAGTGAAAGGAGAACCAAGAGTCTCCACATAATATCCTGCATCCCTTAACATGTTAAACATGATGTGGAAGTTTTTGTATGCAAGTGGTCTCCATGCCAGTCAAGGATGTCATTCCTAACATCCAAGGAATCTCTAGGGATATATCCAGGCGGGCTTGATACTATGAATTTGGTCCCACAAGACCCTCACTGATCTTTGAGGGGTAGGAATGACTTTTAATTCCAAGCCAAGGACACATGTACTTTTGCGACGGGTTTTCTCGCCTTGAGCTGGTGGGCTGTATATATCAACAGTTACATTGCCTTCTATTCACCAGAAAATCGCACACCTTCCTCTTTGATTTGCATGTAAAGTGCCAAATAACATCCGAGTAGGAAAAGTGAATGCTGTCCCTTCCTCGCTAAAATGAAGCCATATTGGAGGCTTTTCACATATCCAATTACACCCATTCTATTTAAAATGGTGGTATTAAAGGTGATAGGCATGGCCCCTGCATACAATGGTTGACGGCAGAAAGACCAAGAATAGGGGCAATCCTTCAAGGACACTGGGAAATATGCTTGCTCGAGGTTCATAGCTCTTTAAAATTTTGTAAGATTTCATTCTGAAGTTATTATTGAATGCAAGGAATCAATAACTTAGCTCTCAAGTCACATTATATTAAAACATGCTAAGAATACTCACAGATCAACCCTGCCTGCACCCTGCTCATATATATTTGGACCAGAAAGCTTTGAAGCACCTTCAACTAATGCTTGTGTCATACTGCCCGGATTTAAAATTTCTTTTCTCTTGTTTTCAGGAATGACACTAACAAGAAGGCAAATTATTCCAGCAACCACAGGACTCGCCACGCTGGTGCCTGATGATAAGCTTCTACAACCCGTACTAATTTTGGAACCCATTATCTCCCGGCCATAAGCAACAACATCAGGCTTCACACGACCATACCTGTTGAAAGAATTTATCATGGTTATAGAAACAAAACCTACTCCGATGATACACGCTTAGTTAAATTTTTTGAATTGAACAAATGTGCAGGTCTGTCATTTTGCAGATCAAGAAACCTAGTTAAAGTTCCATGATACTTATCACCTCAAAAGATTTGAAGAACTCGGAGTAGGAACCTTTCATTTCCATGAAAACACCAGAAGGGTATGCATTTTATTTATCCTTCCAAAATTTACATGTGAAGTTGTGCTAAATTGCGGGTGACTATATTCCAGCATGATAGTTTATTCAGGGTTCACCATCATTATTTGGAAGCCAAACTACTAACCTATAACGTGACTCAACGCTAATTGTGTTTGTAGAGTTTCCTAATTATGTTGGTCCTGTTTCAACTGACTGCATTACTCACTGTCTCTCTTGACCTCCTAATCCCATGCCTCTCGGCATTACAGCTAGCTTTGACATGATGGCCAACAAAAAGCAGAACCTATAGGTCAAGATAAAAGCTAAAGGAGGATCTCACTCTGAACTCTCTGTGACTGTGGTATGGTTTCCTGTGTCGAACTAACAAGGATGTGCTTTCCATCTATAATGCATTTTCCTATTCAGTTATACAAGCCATCTTTCAGAAAGAGGGCAATACGAGAAGTATGAAGCTGAGGAAATGAGATCGTTTATTTATAATATAACTAACAATTCAGTTATTTTCCATCAATAAGTGCAAGTAGCTCATTTTAGAGTAGAAATCACAATATGTATCATCCCGCTACCCTAAAAATAAATGTATACCAACATTCAGGTTCATGCGTGATACATGGAACAACAATGTAAAAACACAAATGACTATGTTATTTAACATCTTATTATTCATCTAAATGCCACTTTAGAATCAACAGATATGGCTCTTATTGCCAATCAATCAATAATATGAAGTACATGAACAAGTCAAATAACCATATCCCAGCCAATGAAAAGTAGAAAGAACATAAATGCCAGACTACAAAAAAACCAGGAACCCCTACGGGACATTCCCGTAGGGGAGTATTAAAACGATGACGTTTTAATACATACTTATGCCCCTACGGCGACGGGGCGGTAGGGGAGGCCTATATCAGCAACAGAACACAGAAACATTTCACTTCGCGTTTTCAAGAGGAAGAAAGAGGGGCAGCGGCGATTTCGACGAACTCTGGCGATTAGAAGCTTCAACCTATAAAGACATCAATCCCTCCGATTATTCGAGGCTTTGAGGTTAGAACTTCATTTTTCTCTTTTAATTGGTTTGGTTTTTGCTATTTCCAAAAAAATAGGGTTCCTTAGAAAAATTCTTTTTTTTGTTTGAATGTTATACATGTATTATCTTGATTTTGCTTATAAATCTTGATAGTTATCAATTTGGGGGTTTTTGTGAATTTCGATTTTGAATAAAAAAAAAGTTTAATGGGTTTGGGGCTGTTTTCTGTTTTTTTTTAAGTAAGTTCGTATAGTTTAATTGGAGTTTCGATATCATTTCGATTTTGGGGCTTTTTTGATAGAAAACAAGTTTTTAAGGACCGTTTAATTGGAGTTTCGATATCATTTCGATTTTGGGGCTTTTTTGATAGAAAACAAGTTTTTAAGGACCGAACTGCAAGTCGATCGAACGAGACAGTGCTTCTTGTTGGTATTTGCAGTATCTTTGTCACACTTTTTCTTAGACCATTTATTTGAGGTAAATTAACTGGTCTCCCTCTTTCTTTCTTTTTTTTTTAATTGAAACTTCTCCATCTCCAATATCTAATTTATGGTAATAAAAAAAAAGCACTGTGAGTTGGAGTTCCTTGTTGGATAAATTTATTGTCCTATAAACTTGTTATTGTTTGCGTCGAATTACTGAAAAGTATTCAAAAAAAGTTGTTTTAAAAGAAGTTTTAATTAATTCAATATTTTTGCTAAATTTATCTTTACATTTGGATGGAAAAACTTAGACAAGAAATCCAAGCATATACTGTTTTCAAATTTTCATATTGAAGCCACTAGGCTAACCTCTGTACTCTGTAGCATGCACATTTTCTTTAATTAGTTGTGTCCATTTATCACATGCTTAATCATCAGCATATTTCCTTCTTGTGTCTACAATAGTTTCGTTATTGTTATCACATGATAAAGTTGGTTCAACCTTTATTTTGGGATTCAAACAAGGTCTAATATTTGTTAAGAAAACTTCTTCAACCTACTTGCTGAAAAATTAGAAAGCAATTTAATAAATCAAATAAATGATGATCAGTGGCTTTACCAGTTAACATGAACACATCTAACTCTTGATTCTTATTATTTTACTCAAGCTCAATGTTGCACAAATAAACAAGTTTGATATTCTTTTGAAGAAAATGAAGTGGTGGCTTTGTTAGCTCTCACAGTATTAATATTTAAAAATTAAGTAATAAAATTTTGACCAAAAAATTCAGCAAATTAATTATTTCAAGCTTCAGACAGTGTAATCGAACACCCTGATTGAAGGTGTGTTCTGGATTTATTTTTTTACTATGTATTCTTACCCTAATTTTAAAAGCTTAAGGTTAATCTTTTTTCCTGCAGATATAATCTCTGCTATTTCTTCTGCACACATTAATGTTATAGATCCGTCGCTGCTGCTTCTATAGAATGAACTTTGATCGTAATTGGATGTACAAACGGAGGGTTGACGGTTACCTGTCTAAGGAGTTTTTGGATGGAATCGAGTCATTCATTGAGTTCGCAAAAATAAATGCTGAATGGAAAGACGATGATAAGTTAAAATGTCCTTGTAGCCGAAAGAGGTGTAGCAATATTAATTACTTGGACCCTGAGACGATCCTACAACATCTGCTGAAACATGGGTTTGTTTCGGGTTATTACACATGGTTTTTCCACGGTGAAGGCCATCTTTATGAAAACGTTCAGAATATGATTTCTGTTCCAAGCCAATCAAACATTTTGGGCGATCCAGATCCATACATCGATAAGATTCGTGATGCTGCAGGTCCCTCATTCAATCAGTCTGAAACAAGCAGAGGAACGTGAGGCTCTTCGGGCTGAGGCCGAGCGCAATAAGACCGAGATGGAGAAGAGCTTTCAGGCGACCCTCGCATCAATGGAGGCTCGTCTACGGGCAGAGATATACATGGTCGGCTGCCACAACCTCCCCCACCATCTCTTTGATTTATGTGATTACTTGTACTGCATAACTTAATTTTTCAGAAATTTTTCGAATATTTGAGATGATTTTGGATAGTTAAACATGATTTTGTGCTATTTGTAGTGTGTTTTATGATTGTGGTTGAACTTGTAAGTGGATTGGAATTGAATTTCGAGTGCACAGGTCTGGGAAATAAAAAACAGGATTGAACACGCCCAAAAAAACATAGATTCCCTACTACTAGAGTCGTAAGGAACAACCTCCATATGCCTCCTACGACGATGCCGTAGGGGAGAGCCTCTTGATGAGAATGATGCTATGTGATCACCATAATCAATGCCACCAACACTAATTACATCACTTTGATAAGCAGGGTTGTTCAACGTTTCATAAAGAGGCCCATCATTTCCGGATTGTTGAGACCATGATAATATTATTTGCTGTAATATTCCAAATCTTGTGATTATTGATTTGGAACAATGTAACTTTTTGCTCGTAGTTAATTGAGTGAAACTGATTTTACTCTCTTCGTCTTACAATATTATGAAGGTTTGTCCTGTGATTTGACTTATTGGCTCTCTCGCACAGGTGTCTGTTACTCGGGCACATTCCTCGATTTACATCCTATCCGATCGGAGGGGCACATTCCTCGATTTACATCCTATCCGATCGAGGATCTCCGATCGAGTGGGGTGGAGTTTCTCGTTTCTCCTTCTTATAAAAAAAAAAGGGGGATTTTCAAAAAGAGTAAATATCTTTAAATGAATTATACTCTAAGACCAATATTTACACTATTTATAAAAAAACAAGATTTACTTATAAAGCCCTTTGAATTATTGTACAATATTTAATATATGTCTTTATTAACCGATTACATGATTTCTCTTAATTAATTCTATTAAATATATAATTACCATATACAGTTATACACTACCAAAAAAACGGTTTCCGAATTAAATATAGATTGCATACCAAAGCTTGTGTAATACACTATATTCTTTAATACGTAAAACGGTTTTCACAATTCTTTAATACACAGTTCTGTGATTCTCTCGCCGGCGTCTTCGTGATAGTGTCTACGATTAAATCTCAAAGCGTCCTATTGTTAAGGTAAATTTTCCCAATTCATTATCACTGTTCTTGAAATTAATTGGTGAATAGATTCTCAACCGGATTTAGGGTTTTTGAATTTTGTGTTTGAATCTACCCAAAAATTTAATTTTAAGGTTTGAATTGACATAGTGTATTCATTTTAAGGTTTGAATTTGACTCCAGAAACAGTCGAAATCAGCACATGTAGTTGCTTGATTACTTCACATGGTGGGTATAAGAATGATTGCTAACCGTGGATAAAGTGTACACTCTCACTCTCCTTTTTTAAGGAAATAGGAGTACTACTTTGTGAAAAAAAAAACGGCAAAAATCTCGCCTTGCTGAATATTTTGCTGTTGGGACGTCACTTGTTGGGGCATGTCTGTGAGTAACCAACTATTTGATCTTGTGTTTTTATCATCTGCTATTTCATCTTTAACGTAGCAATGACTTCTGTGTTTTCAGTTCGGACCTCGAGGTTTCTACGTGGATGTTTACATCGCTAGATCCTTATCCTTTGTTTTTGTATGCACAACAGTGATGTAACACTATCCTTGATATATTTACAGGAGAATGATACGCAGCAGAAAGGAACGAGGATTATAACAAAATTATATCGTACACTAGCAAGTGGATTGATTATTGAATACGAGGTGATAAAAGTGAACCTGTTATCTTGATGTGTTAATGATGATAATTAGAATATCCAATATAAGAAACAAGTCCTTTGTACTTCACTAATTGCTGGGCATCACATATATTTTCAATTTAAATTACAGTGTTATTTTTTACATTAATTATTTCTTAACAGGTTCTCATTGATAAACCTATTGGGCTGGCCACATATCCTGGTGTTTCCAATGGATTGTATGTGGCCTAGCTCTTCTTCAGGTTCGCAAAAAATTTCAATTATCATACATTACAAATAAAGTATTTTGCTTCTTATTCGTTCGTCAAATTTTCCTAGTCTATTGTTCTTAAAGTACCCCGACTATTAAATGAAAAATATCAAGGAAACTAGCCTTGAGAAAAGTTGTTGTTTTGGAGAGAAATTTGTTGAGAAATTCCACATTAATCCAGGTATACATCTACTGTGATTTGACTGCAATCCTAACCTCTTTCTTTAGATACTGTATAATGTCTGCTACTTTTTATAATATGCCATTAGGTTTGTTTCAGTGGCAATTATTGAAAATCTGTGGTTTCCAATTTTAGGGCATGAAATAAAATCAGGTTTGATCTTAGGTATAACACATATTAGTCACCACAATTAGATATGTGGTCAGAATCTATTAGCAACAATGTACCGTAGTGAGCAGTGTATGTTGCAGTTCTTGGTTAATAATTAAGTTTATTCGTAAACTATTAATATAGTTTACTCTATTAATATTCGCACTGACTCAACCTTGTTCATGGACACAACAACTATTAGTGCCACTAGTTTGACCTTAATAACATGACATCAGCAATATAAAAGTGTTCAATATTATAATAAATAAATTTTAGAATCTATTACCCACACTGTACCTATGTTTGCTTAGTGTATTTAATATTTCAAGATTCATGATGTTGTTTTATCATTTACGCACAAGTAGTTATGTGGTTAAAATCTATTAAAAACACTATACCATTGTGGGCAGTGTATCTTGTAGTTCTTGGTTCATATTTAGGTTTATTCTTGAACTATCAATAAAGTTTACTATATTAATATATGCACTGACTCAAACTTGTTCATGGACACAAGAACTATTAGTGCCACTAGTTTAACCTTGATAACAGGACATTAGCTAACGAAAAGTGTTCAGAAGTGTAATAAAAAAATTGTTCATAATCTATACAAGCACTTTACCTTTTTGCTTAGTGTATTTTATAGTTAAAGATTTACTCAGTTGTTTAATATATTACGCACAAGTAGTTTACTATATTAATTTTTGAACTGACCCAATCTTGTTCAAAGACAAAACACCTATTAGTGCGAATTTTTTAAGCTTCATAAAAGTGTTGAATTGGTTGTTAATCATATAATAGTTTAAACTGCATGTAGGAATCTATTACATACACTTCAAGGCATTGGACAGTGTAGTTGGTAGTTCAGAATTTATAAGTTGAGATATTAGGTAACAAACAAGTATTTAGTAGTGTAATAAATAAATTTCAGAATCTATTACAAACAGTGTACCTTTTTGCACAGTGTCATAATCAAATGTCATAATCACCATTTCATATATACATTATCATATATATTATGGTTTGCAAGAAATTTATACTAATTATTTTTATCCAAACAACTCTATAGAAAAAAAAAGATAAATTTGAATCCGTATATCCAAGTTTTACGAAATTGTTGCTCCCACCAATTTTTTACACAGTATATCCAAGTTTTACAAAATTGTTGCTCCCACCAATTTTTTACACAGTATATCCAAGTTTTACAAAATTGTTCCTCCCACCAATTTTTTAAACACAAAATAAAAGTTGTAATTTTATTTTGAAATATATATGTTTGTTAATTGTTACTCTCTACATTATAAATATCTTCTTATTTAGTAAATTAGAAAAAAAACAAACAAAAAATATAATTAATTATGAATGCAGCAATCAGTCTCGAGGCTCGGTAGCAGATTGGTGTATGGTCGCATCTACTTAATTCGTTCCATGGGTAGACGCCAAAGATGGATGTATGATGCAGGAAAATACACTGCCTTATTCTTCGTTGACTCAGCCATCTTGTACAAGAAGGCATTCAAGCTGCTTTTTGTTTACCGACTGCGACTGGCAGTTTTTAGTTTGTTAGAAGGTTGTGTTCCTTGTTGTATATATTATGTACTAGCATACAACGCTTTCTTGATTCATATAATTGTATTTTATTCTTGCACATAATTTAATAAACAAATGCTGCAAAGTCATTTGAGCAAGCATATAAACAACTTGAAACGACGAATAATTTACAGAAACTAAAACATTAGGCTCCTTCTTCACTTGCAGTTACTATCCGAGTACTTACAACAATACAAAAAGTCAAAACACATGAAAATTTCGAAGAGAAGGCAACAAGAGAAGAGCTACATATAACAAGTCATATTCTAAATACTACTTGCAAAAGCTAAAGATGTCTTTGGCAAAGGAAAATTATGGGAAATGTAAATTAGTCAGACTGAATATGTCTCGTATTTCTGACTTCCCACACAAACAACTGTTGGGGGCTAATGGCAATTGTTCTCAAGCTTATCCAGACGAGCACTCAGTCCTTCAATGGTGTTAATCAATTGAGCAATGATCAGGCCAGTTTTGTGCTTCTCTTCGGTCTCCAAGTCCTCAAGAGTCTTCAAGTTTCCATTTTTCTGAAGATACTCGCCTAAGATACCTTCAACATTATAATCGTCTGCCCGAGCAACCCAACCGCACAACTCATCTGCCCCCACATCGTAATCCTTCTTAACATGATTCTTCACCTCAGATTCCTTCTCAAACATGATTGCCTTGTAAAATCCAGACTAGTCCCTCTTAAATTCCACCACCGCATTATATCCACCGCTCGACAGTGGTCGAACTCTGACCGGGTCAAACCCTCTCTTGGCCAGGTCAGCCTTGATGCCAGAGATACTTTCGCCATCAACATTTGCTAGAATTCCCATCCAAGGACACACGAACAACTCATTCATCGATAGATTTGATAAATATACGCAATAAATCAAATTGAAAAGCTGCGAAAAAATTTCGATTAGCAGCCGACCGATTCGAAAAATAAAATCAAGAAATCCTATTGAAAAGATAGTGACATAAAGGATTCCACATCTACGAGTTTGGTTAAACATTAGAGAAATTGAACAGATTGAAACACTAACACAACCGATTCGTTTGAAAAAAAAAACGATTTACCTAAACGCGTCTCAAGAACATACAAACTACGAACGAAGAACGCCTACTTTCGGTGAGAATTTTGAAAATAAAAAAACAAATATCAATCCCAAGATACTTACTGAAAATAGAATTGTGATTGATTTGAAAAATTTTGTCCTAAAACTATTAGGATTCGTATGCATTCAATTATATAAGGTATGTAATAAAAAGTATATATATATAATTGATATAATATAAAGGTTAAAATAGACAATTTAAATTTGAAAAGACTACCTAAATTGTGATTACATTAAATATCAATACATTTATTTATATATATGTAATAAATTAATTACCTCTTTTAATAAGAATGTAAAATACGGTAGTTTATTTGAAATCATAATCCCATTGTAATTTTTTCTCTAAATTATCCAAAAAAATAATAGTGAGACTCTGCTAAATGGAAATATTAATAACTTAAAATTTTTATTTTAAAATATAATTTATTTTTACTTTCTACAATATTTTTAAATTTTATTAAGTTACATCTTTACCTCTCTCATTCATGTGAATTTTCTCTTTTATCCAAGTCATATTCAACTCTCAATCTTTTTACAAATCAAAATAACAACAATGAGTCACTTGTCAATATATTTTTGGGGAAATCATGGATGGTGCACTTCTAAGAGTTATATACTTTTTCCTGATTACTATATAGGGCACTTGGGCAATACTATCCTTTTCCAATTTCAAAATTCACTAAATTAATTAAAAATAGTAAAATTCAAACCCCGGTTAATCACGTCATCCATTCCTCAACTCTCATATTTTACACTAATTCCAATAACCACTGCAATAAAATTCAAAAAAAAAAAAAAAAAGGAAATCAAATTTGAGATTTATTGAAGTGCATCGTTTTTGCGTCTTCAACAAGAAAATCTATCTCAGATAAACCACAAGAACTTGCATTTTCAACAAGAAAATCTATTTCAGATAAACCACAAGAACGCGAATTATTGGAGTGGGCGAATTATTGAAAATCTATCTCAGATTAACCACAAGAACTTGCATCTTCAACAAGAAAATCTATTTCAGATAAACCACAAGAACGCGAATTATTGGAGTGGGCGAATTATTGGAGTGGTTTCAGGATTCCTAACCCAAGACATGAAGGTATCTTTCAAATATAAAATCTAATTGGGGTTATACATAATATATATGCTAATTGATTGAAAATGTAGTAATCAGCTAAATCAATCCTTTACTACAATTGAATCAAAACTATCATAGATATAATCAATAAATACAAATAAAATCAAAATTATCATAGATAAAGAAACACTTACAAGTACCAAAATTAAAACTATCATAGATATAATCAATGAAACACAAATAAGTAAAAACAATTAAAATTATCGTAGATGCAATAATCAACTAAATCCATCATCTACACTTTATAAGTACAATTAAATCAAAACGATATAATCAATGAAACACAAATAAAATCAAAACTATCATAGATAAAGAAACACTTACGAGTACAATTAAAATTAAAACTATGATATAATCAATGAAACTCAAATAAGTATAAAAAATTAAACTTTAGTGCGTTTCTTCTCAAACTTTCATTATCTGTTTGTTGCAGCTCTACTACAAAATACTATCTATAGGGACGCTATTTTAGTAACACTTCAAATGTTTCAATTTTTTATTGAATTATAAATTTCATTAAATTTATAATAAAAACTCTATAAAATTTGGGATCGAAAATCCGGCTCGAGCTCGTCATGCTCGGTCCTAAGCCGGGCTCCAACCTCAGAAAAACCCGTCTCGGCTCGGACCGCAAAGGTCGAGTTTTGAGCCGGGTTTTGATATTTTAGGGCTCGGCTCGACTCGCGCCCACCCCTATGATTGAGTGGTGGGTGAGGTGTTGTTAGTAGTAAATTGTTTGTTGCAGAGGAAGGAGGAGAGGAAGAGGGACAATATAGGTATAAAGTAATTGTGAGGTGTAGATACTAGATAGTCAGACCCAAATATTAATTATTTAAAGTTAATAATAAATTTATTTATTTAATTAAATTTTGCTACCAAATTTACGGCTCTCTGTCTCTTCTCGTGATAAATCTTTTAATTTTTTCTAATAACAAAATCGGAATTTTCATTTTACATGAAGTATCAAGATCTTTTAAATTTATTCTTGACCATTCATGTAAAATGGAAGTCAAATTTCGTTATTAAAAATTATTTGGAAATTTATCCAGAGGATCCTAGTCTCAAATTAAGATTAGTAATATACGTACTAAGCTTTGCAGGGAAATTAATAATTCCTACCAAATTTCTTGTTTCCACACGTGGAAGAACTATTACATCTTTTATTTTATTTTATAAAATTGGCCTTTATATAAAAAAAAAAGATTATAAGAAAATGGAAATCAATCTAATTACATACTAGTTAATATACAAATATCTTTTCGTTAAAATATAGTCTAATAATAAATATAAAAATATGGCGTGTGTTTTATTAAACTAAGAAATAATTAAAATATACAAAGATATATTGTAATATATTTTTATTTTAATAAAAAATAAATAATTTAGAGAGCATGATTTTGTAGTATTAAAAGTTATTTTGTAGTTATTGAAAATGGATTTAGAAATACTCATGAGTCATAAGCTGTAAGGATAAATTTTTTAAAAATAATTATAATAAAATTTTGCGAAATTACAAACCTAAAACTGATGAGTTCGCTTGCCGTAGGAGCAACTTCATACACACCGGCGATTTTATGACCCACTTTTTCCATCAACTGTCTCATATCTCATCACGATAAGATGGTGACAATGTTCTTTATTCGACATGTTTTGTTTGAAAAAATAAAATGAATAGTGGAGTAATTAAACAAGAAAGAATTATATATATGTATAAAAATGGCCTTAAAATTATATTGAATTTAGTGCAATATTTCTTAACATTTAGATTTATTTATATGTATTTTATATATTTTTTAATATTAAACGTTAGAATTGGAATGAAGAATATTAATTATCCAAATATAATTAAATTTATATAAATTTAAAATTTTAAGATTGATTATTTTATCTAATATTATTATAGCAAATAATAAGAAAGTATCAACTGTGATTTTATATATATAATAAATTACAAAAATAAATTTAATATTATATATAATACATTAAAAAAATTTACGTGTCGAAATTTTATTGACAATATAAAGAGGTCTCTCTACAACTGATGTAAATATGATCTATTCGCTAAATTTATGATAATTAAAATAATTTACCCAAATTTAATTAATTAAAAATTTAACTCCCAAATAATTATTACTAGTATATATCTTGAAATAATTATGAGCACATGAAAATTGAAATCAATTATTAGGCATAACTATTACAATTGATTTCTAACAAATATTGTTTGTGCCTAAATCAATTTCTAGGCTTCTTCCGAAAAACGTACATGAGGATTTGAGTAAAGTTGATGGTGGTGTTGAGGAATCGATCAACATCCGGATTATCCAAATGGTCGTCCTCAAACGCGTTTCTGCAACCACTGAACATGATCCCTCCAAGGTATACCTCGAGTGCGTGTGTTGGGTCATTCTTCACGAGGTCAATGCACTGTCGGTAGTAGGAAATTTGATCATCGAGCGCCTCTTTACAAATTTCAGCTACGTCTTCACTCCCGCGTGGGAGCTTTAATTTTTCCAACCCATTCACCATAGGTTTGGCCTCGATGCTTATTTGGATCACAGCTTTGATGGCGTTAGTCATCGCGTTTGGCCATGTTTTTGCGCCCTTAACAAATTTCGTGCAGAGGGCTTTTTGGTCCGGTTTCATTGCTTCGTCCGTGCAGAACGGGTTCACTTCATTCGATGCGGCGGCGGCTTCTGACAAAATCAAGAGAAGAAGAAGTATGACCGATGAGAAACAATTATTATTATTCTTGATCTCCATCTTTTTTTCTATATATTGTTATAAGAGGGAGGTGTATATATATATTTGGGGAAATTTTAGAGTTAGAATTTAAAGTGTATTACTATTACAAATTTTGACATTTATTTCAATTTAATCTTTGAAAAAAGTGTGTATAAGTCAATATATTTAAGCAGGAAAAATAATTAATGATGCCAAAATAATAAAATTTGACCAAAGTGCATTTTTTTATCAAAATTTTGAATTTCATGCATTTTATTAAAATTCTGGAGATAAAGAACAACTATTACAAAAAAAATTGAAAATTTAATAATTTGGGTAATTTTGGATTAAGGATTATTTTTAACACTTGTTTAGAATTCAATAACCCATCATTTTCTAATTATAAAAAAGTAGAAATTTAATTAATAACATGCAGTTGATAAAAAATAAAACAATAACATGGTTAATTAGAGTAGTGCCATTAATGCCTTTTTCTATAATTATAACTTTAGTAATAAACTGATTAATAAAAAATGAAAAAATAATTGATAGTACTAAATTTTAAAGTAAATTTTATGAGGTACTAAATATAATTCTATAAACCAAAATATTTCTTTCTCAAAATACTTTTAATTTTTTATACCTTTAATACATTTTTCTTATATTATTATTTTTTAATGTTTATAGTTTATATCCTTTAATGCCTTCTAGATAGCCAATGAAAACAGATTTATATGCTCTCTCAGAAAATTTATGTTGGCCAACTGGAAAGGCAGAATCAAAGGCTAAACAACCAAAAGCTTTTAGATGTGAGTATTGAGGTATCTTTTTGTACAGTTTGTGAAAAGGAGTAAGATTTTGCAATATGGGGTAGATGTTCTATTTATCAAATATGTGGCTGTGAGGAGACATTCACCCCAAAATTTTAGAGGCAAGGTAGATTGAAATCTCAAAGCTCTAGCTACATTAAGTAGGTGTCTGTGTTTCCTCTCAACAACACTGTTTTGTTGAGGTGTGTAGGCATAACTGGTTTGATGGATTATACCATGATTGGTAAAGGAGTTATGCAGGTAAAATTCTTTCCCTTGGTCTGACCTTATGATTTTGATTTTCTTGTTAAACTGAGTATAGACTTTCTGATAAATGGACTCAAGATGTGAAATGGTCTAATTTTTGGATTTCATTAGATAAGTCCAAGTAAATCTGAAATGATCATCAACAATGGTGAGAAAATATTGGCATCCAGTTAAAGAAGGCTCATGAAATGGACCCCAAACATCCACATGAATAAGATCAAAAATGTTTTCTAAAAAATCTTTATTCATAATTTTGAAAGGGAGATGAGACTGTTTAGCCAAAGGACACACATCACAGTCTAAACATTTAATAGAAGCAGGAATAAGGTTACAAATATCATGAAATAAACTAAATCTAAACATGTAAGGATGTCCTAGTCTATTATGCCATAAAAGGGAAGAACTAGAACTCTGAATATGTGAGGCTTGGATGGTTGAAGGTTTGGTGTTGAAGTAGTACAAGCCCTGAACAACCTCAGTTGTTCCAATCTTCATGTTGTTGTTAAGGTCATGTATGACACACAACTTAGAGTTAAAATGTAGGATGTAATCATTTCCATAACACAGTTTATGAACAGATAGTAAGTTGAAGTGAAAATCAGGTGCATATAACACTCCTTCAACACTGAATTGATCTGTGAGATGAACTTTTCCTGTGTGTGTGGCTTTGATAGACTTTCCATCAGGTAAGTTTATATGCAAATTCTGTATAGGCTTACTCTCAACAAACCGATTAAAATCATGAATAATATGATATGTAGCTCCAGAATCAATTATCCAACCTTCATAATCTCGTGTGCATGATCACATGCACCAGGCTCCATGTCAGCATGCAGAAAGTCCATTTTATTTATGCAATTCCATGCATATTTCCATGCATATTTTTATATGTTTTTAACTTAAATACTAGTATAGTGTAATAAGTGATGTGGTTGTGTGTGATTTTTTAGAGGCCTAAATCACATGTAGTACATGAGGCCTCACGATTATGTCGCAGTTTTGGACAACTGCCCGATAATGAAATCGATCGTACGGTATATATCGCAATCTCGGTAGAACTGGCGGCTGGCTTCGTAGTACAAGCTTGTCTTGGTAGCCCTCGAAGCTGCACCGGAACATGGCCGACTTGTCGCCGTTGCACCTGAAGGCCACGGCTTGTTTACCCTCTGGACGGTGGTGGTGAACTGGCCGCTACCATCCTGGCAACCACCACGTCTGGCTTTTCTGGCTCCTCTATCTTCTTCATGAATTGAGTATAAATTACTCTAATTAATTAAAGAAAAATAATAAAATACAGTATAAATTTTTATTTTTTTTTAAAAAAACATTAAATTAAATTAAAGTATATAAATTAATTTTAAATAATAATTTAATATTTTTTATACTTAAAATTTTATAAAATTAATGGTTGGTTCGGGCAAAAAAGTTTTGGCCTGACTCTTTTTGGGCCTCTATATTTGAGGCCCAGGCCTGCCTTAGATCAGGCTGGTTGGGCTGGTCAGGCTGGCCCAGTGGGCTGAGCCAAATTTTGACAACTCTAATGGTACATACAAAATTTAATTAAATATTAAAAAAATTATTATAAAAATAAATAATCATAATTAAGTAATAAGAAAAACATACTTTATATTAAAATTATTATATTACATAAAATATGAATTATCATTTACAAAAATATTTATTAGAAACAATGTACGGGCATAAGTGACAATTGTATTATTTTTTATTTTTCGCGTTTGGATTTTGTGTTGGAAAGTATTCCGTGAAATTTTTCCTAAAACCATGTTTATCAACAACCTGGTACAACCTAACTTTTTAATAAAAAAATATTTTCACTCTCTTCCACCTCATCAACCTAACATTTAATTCAACTTTTCATTTTTTCACACTTTATCTACAACCTACAACTCAATTCAATTTATCAATTTTTATTATTATTAAATAAGTATTTAATGTTTTTTATTTCAATTTTTATTTTAAATGTATAAAATATATACATTAAATAGTTAAAATGTTTCAATAAATAATTTTTAAATAAAATAAAAAATAAAAAATAATATTTAATTGTTAGTAAAACTATATTAATATGTGGATCTTGTTTTATAGATAATAAAAAATGATAAATTTTGATATAATTATATATATATAATTATAAATATATAACATTATATAAGATATATAAATTAAATAAATACACAAATGATTGAAGGACATGTGGCAACAAAAAAGAAAAAAGAAAAAAAAATAAATTTACGCCCGAAGGGCGTGACATACTTCCGGTTGTAAAGAGGGCGTCAAATTTATATTATTATATATATTTTTTTTTTTGTCTTTTAGTTAAGGGAGGCGTCATGCCCTCCGATAAACATGGTATGAGAGATTTTGAAAATTCAAATCTAGATATAATTTTTAAAGAGAATCCATTAAAATTCACAAGCTATTAAAATCTATTAAATTTCATAGAATATTAAATACCTACGAATTCTTTAAGACTTTTTAAAATTCTAATTGAATACTTTGAATTTTAATGGACTTTAACAATTCTCTGAATTGAATATATATTAAATAAACGCTTATTAAAATAAATAAATATTAAAATCTAAAAACAACAGTAGTATTTGCATGCGAAAAAAAACTTAAAAATACCAGCAACTAATAGTGTAATAAGAAGTTAAAAATACTACTAGTACTACTAAAAGTGTGTTATTCATGAGGTGGTGTGAGGCCTAAATTGTATGGTGTGCCTGTTTCCGGCAGCCAATCTTGTCCCTCTAGAAAGACTCGTACAGTGAATGGAGTTGCCTCCGTGGCCTTAGTGATGGCTTTGAAATGTGGGAACACTTTAATATCCCTCGGGTTCCTCTTATCAATGTTAGCCCGTGGCCCGTCGTTGGCGAATTCGTATATCTCGAACGTCTTGTTGTTGTTCGACTTTTCCCACGCACTCCATCCCTCTGGCTGGATGAGATTCCCCAACGTGCTCTCCATCACCATCGTTAGAGCCGCTTTTCCCCACGGTCGTCCTAGGTATGTCCTTACCTCTGGGCCCAAGTCCCCGTCCGGCCCGATAATGCACTTCTGGATAACCAACCCCCCGGGAGTACCACTATCCTCTCTCCCGTCTGCTGTCACCGTGTTGTATTTGTAAGATATTTATTCATATATATATATTTATATATATAAATAACATATATAAATAAATATATAATGGCCTTTATTATATATATATATATTAAATATATTATGATTTAAATATAAATATTATTTAATTTGAAACAGTGCATCGTTTCAGTTTATCAGATTAAGAATCTGATATATGAAACGGTGCAAAACAAAACGGTGATAGAACGTTTCAATGTTTCATTAAATTATGAATCTGGTCCTCTCTCCCCTTATAAAAGCCCGATCGATTTCCTTTCTATCATCATCAAGATTAATTAAGTAAATTATAATAAATCAAAGGGATTACCGAAAGGCAGGAGATAGAAACCGGATTCTTCAGACTGAGAAAGAAATACAAGACGAAGGATATGGCTGCGCAATGTAAGTATCCTAATCTATCTATTTGTATATTGTGAAATTCATGAAGTTAAAGATCATTTATTATTAAATAAAAATTCTTACATGTGGTATCAGAGCCAGTGTTTATAAACTCGTGATTTTCCAATAATGATATAATATTTATTGTAAACAATTATTATGATATTATTAAAAATTAAAAATCTGAACATTATTATTCCGCTGCGTATATGTTAGAGTTTTGCGTAAATATATATATAAATATGTATTAAATATGTATTTATATATTTATGTTCTGTGTTTGATATTGCGTTAGTCTATATATATTTATGTATAGTTTTGCGTAATATGTATATTATATTATGCGTATATATTTATGTTTATGTTTGCGTTTGATATTTGCATTTATCTGATATTAAAATTTAATCGTATTGCACATATGTTTATGTTTTGCGTTTATGTTTTTGATATTTGCCTTAATCTGATATTAAAATGATATTAAAATTTAATCATATGTTTATGTTCTGCGTTAGTATATTAAAATTAATTTATATTGCGTATATGTTTATGTTCTGAGTATATGTTTATGTTATATTTGTTTCATATTAAATTTTAATAATAATTGATATTTGCGTCAGTTATTGATATTAAATTTAAATACTTATTGTCATAAATAAATGGTATAATTATGTTAATAAATTTTGATTTTGCTACCTTTATTTTGAATAACATTTAATTATTGGTGATCTGTCATAATTAATTTGTATTTTTCATGAGTTTTGTGCGCAAATCAAATTATATCATTAACTTTACTATATATTAAGATTAATTTGTTAGTCAACAAAGTGACCAAATTAAAATGTTTATTATAAATGTTAAGTTAATATAAAATCAATTACCCATCATTATGAGATGCTATAATTGAAATAATGATAGAGGTATATTGAAATTCATTGATTATTAAATATTATGGATTAATATAATTTATAATCAAGAATATAATTGTGGTTAATTTAATATAGTTAATGAATATGTTTGTATGCCCAAAGGTAACATACATATTTAATTAAATTATATTTAATTACTATTTATGTGAATTTCAGCTTTTAGCATTTATTATGAAGTATTTTGAAGTATCGCCCAAAGGAGAACTTCAATTTACAATCGTGGTTAATGAACAAATTATCTCTTTTAATTGCAGTATCTATTCCTACTCTCAATTCACATGCTTCGTCTGTTCCTATGTTTAATGGACTTAATTATAATGAATGGTGCGAACAAGTCCAATTTCACCTTGGTGTCTTGGATCTTGATTATGCACTTCAAGTTGAGAAACCAAATGACATTACCGATACAAGTAGTGATGAGGATAAGTCTCTCTATTACGCTTGGGAAAGATCGAACAGACTTAGCTTGATGCTTATGCGAATGAGTGTAGAAAACAACATCAAATCTACACTTCCTCCAACTGAAAATGCTAAGAAATTCATGAAATCAGTGGGAGAACGTTCCCAAACTGCTGATAAGTCTCTTGCTGGGACATTAATGGCTACTTTAACCACCATGAAGTTTGATGGTTCTCGTAGCATGCATGAGCATGTCATTGAAATGACAAATATTGCAGCAAGACTTAAGTCTTTAGGAATGAATGTGGATGACAACTTCCTCGTGCAGTTTGTTCTGAATTCACTGCCTTCTGAGTATGGTCCATTTCAAATGAACTATAACACCATGAAAGACAAATGGAATGTGAATGAACTTCACACTATGTTAGTTCAAGAAGAAACACGGATTAAGAATCATGGAAGTCATTCTGTTCATTTCATTCAAGGAGCTAGCAAGAAAGTCGGAAGAAAGAAAGGGAAGAGTAACCAGAGACCATTGAAAGTTAGTGAGTCTTCTTCTCAAATCCAGAAAAAGGAATTCAACAACCTGAAGTGCCGTTTCTGTGGTAAACCCGGACACTTCCAGAAAGATTGTCTTAAAAGGAAGGCATGGTTTGAAAAGAAAGGTACGATTAATGCTTTCGTATGTTTCGAATCAAATTTAGTTGAAGTTCCTAATAATACTTGGTGGCTTGATTCCGGCTGCACCACTCATATTTCTAAAACGATGCAGGGATTCATTACGACCCGAATCACAAATCCAAATGAAAAGTATGTCTACATGGGAAATCGAGTTAAAGCTCCAGTTGAAGCTATTGGAACTTATCGTCTTATTTTAGATACTGGACATCATTTAGATTTATTTCAAACGCTTTATGTACCTTCAGTTTCTCGTAATCTAGTTTCTATTTCAAAACTTGATTCTGTTGGATATTCCTTTAAGTTTGAGAATGAATCTTTTAGTTTTTTTAAACAAAATCTTTTTATCGGTTCTGGTATTCTTAACGATGGTCTCTATAAATTTAAACTCGATAATGCATTTTCCGAGACACTTTTCACAATGCATCATAATGTTGGAACTAAACGTGGTTTAGTTGATGAAAGTTCTGCCTTCTTGTGGCATAAACGTTTGGGACATATTTCCAAAGAACGAATGCAAAGATTAGTAAAGAATGAAATACTTCCAGATTTAGATTTTACTGATCTTGGTGTTTGTGTAGATTGTATTAAAGGAAAACAAACAAAACACACAAAGAAAGGAGCCACAAGAAGTACACAACTCCTTGAAATTATACACACCGATATATGTGGGCCTTTTGATATTTCCTCTTTTGGAAAAGAAAGATATTTTATCACCTTTATTGATGACTTTTCACGTTATGGTTATGTCTATTTGTTACATGAAAAATCTCAGTCAATAAATGCTCTCGAGTTATTTATCAATGAGGTTGAAAGACAATTAGATAGAAAAGTGAAAATCATCAGATCTGACAGAGGTGGTGAATTTTATGGAAAATATAATGAATCGGGTCAATGCCCAGGCCCATTTGCCAAATTTCTTGAAAGTCGTGGCATATGTGCACAATACACTATGCCTGGTACACCACAACAAAATGGTGTAGCAGAAAGGCGGAATCGTACTCTCTTGGACATGGTTAGAAGTATGTTAAGTAAATCTTCACTACCCACATCATTGTGGATGTACGCTCTTAAAACTGCCATGTACTTATTAAACAGGGTTCCTAGTAAGGCGGTTCCTAAAACTCCTTTTGAGTTGTGGACGGGTAGGAAACCTAGTTTAAGGCACCTGCATGTATGGGGTTGCTCGGCAGAAGTAAGAGCTTATAATCCACAAGAAAAGAAATTAGATTTAAGGACAATCAATGGTTTCTTCATTGGTTATCCTGAAAAATCCAAAGGGTATAGGTTTTATTGTCCAAATCATAGTACGAGAATTGTTGAAACTGGAAATGCAAGGTTCATTGAGAACGATATTGTTAGTGAGAATCATGAACCACGAAATGTGGACATTCAGGAAGTTAGGGTACAAATACCATTACCTATAGCTCTTCCTAAAGTTGTTAGATCAAACGTTGAACATCCGATCATTTTGCATGAACAACAAATTCATGATCAAGTATCACATAACAATATTAATGAATCTGCTATAAATGAACCAAATGAAACAGAATTACGAAGATCTAAAAGACAAAAGAGGTCTGCTATTTCTGATGATTATTTAGTTTATTTACACGAGTCAGAATGTGACTTGGGAATTGATAATGATCCAGTTTCATTTTCACAAGCCATGCAAAGTGATAATTCTATTAAATGGATGGATGCCATGAAAGAGGAGTTAAAATCTATGGAACATAATAATGTTTGGGACCTTGTTGAATTGCCTGAAGGTTGTAAAAGAGTCGGGTGTAAATGGGTATTTAAGACCAAGCGCGACTCGAACGGCAATATTGAACGATACAAGGCTCGACTTGTTGCCAAAGGTTTTACTCAGAAAAATGGTATTGATTACAAAGAAACTTTCTCTCCTGTGTCTAAGAAAGATTCTTTTAGAATTATTATGGCATTGGTGGCTCATTATGACTTAGAGCTTCACCAAATGGATGTGAAAACAGCCTTTTTGAATGGTAATTTGGATGAAGAAGTTTATATGGATCAACCTGAAGGTTTTTCCATAGAAGGAAATGAACAAATGGTGTGTAAACTTAAGAAGTCAATATACGGACTCAAACAAGCTTCTCGTCAATGGTATCTTAAGTTTAATGATACAATCACTTCTTTTGGATTTAAAGAAAACATCGTTGATCGATGTATATATCTGAAAGTCAGTGGGAGCAAGTTTATTATTTTGGTTTTGTATGTTGATGACATTTTGCTAGCAACTAATGATCTTGGTTTATTGCATGAAACCAAGAAATTTCTCTTTAAGAACTTTGAAATGAAAGATATGGGTGAGGCATCTTATGTGATCGGAATAGAAATATTTCGAGATAGATCACAAGGATTTTTAGGATTGTCGTCTCAAAAGGCATATATTAATAAAGTTCTAGAGAGATTTCGAATGGAAAAATGCTCATCTAGCGTTGTTCCAATTCAGAAGGGAGATAAGTTCAGTCTTATGCAATGTCCCAAAAATGAATTGGAACGTAAAGAAATGAATGAAATTCCGTATGCATCCATCGTTGGAAATTTAATGTATGCACAGACTTGTACCAGGCCAGACATTAGTTTTGCTGTTGGAATGCTCGGTCGATATCAAAGTAATCCAGGAATTGATCATTGGAAAGCTGCGAAGAAAGT
The DNA here is from genome assembly GCA_954870475.1 of Euphrasia confusa. Lineage (NCBI taxonomy): Eukaryota > Viridiplantae > Streptophyta > Magnoliopsida > Lamiales > Orobanchaceae > Euphrasia > Euphrasia confusa. The sequence continues at coordinate 38,615,737 of OX940954.1, forward strand.
GTTAAGGTACTTGCAAGGAACTAAAGACCACATGCTTACTTATCGAAGGTCTGATAGTTTGGAGGTGGTTGGTTATTCGGATTCTGATTATGCCGGATGTGTTGATACGAGAAAATCCACATTTGGATATTTGTTCTTATTGGCTGGAGGAGCAATATCATGGAAAAGTGCAAAGCAGTCAGTCATTGCTGCATCCACTATGGAAGCTGAATTCGTGGCATGCTTTGAGGCCACAATTCAAGGAAATTGGTTGCGGAACTTTATTTCAGGACTTGGAATAGTCGACAGTATTGCTAAGCCGCTGAAAATGTATTGTGACAATTCCGCAGCAGTCTTCTTTTCTAAAAACGACAAGTATTCCAGAGGTGCTAAACATATGGAATTAAAATACTTTGCCGTTAAAGAGGAAGTTCAGAAACAAAAAGTGTCGATAGAGCATATTAGCACCAAGCTTATGATTGCGGATCCGTTGACGAAAGGATTACCCCCAAAGACATTTATTGGTCATGTCGAAAGAATGGGCATCACGAATGTAATTTAATGTATTATGATTTATGCTATCGATAATTTGAGCTCTTTAATTAATTGTTTCTAAAATTAATTGATATCTTGTTTGTCATTAATGTATACATAAACGTTGACTTTATCATAACAAGATTAGTGTATATTTACACAATCATGCGGACCATTAAGAAAAATAAAATATTTAAGTACAAAACTAATATTGTGGTACATGGAAGGAACTATATCGATTAAATGATATAAAACCGCTATGACTCGTTTTAGTATATACTTAATTATGAAATTATGAATATATCAATAAAATTAATGATTTATGATGTGCACATTATAATTTAAATCATGTATGTATATTTTACGCAGGCCAAGTGGGAGAATGTAAGATATTTATTCATATATATATATTTATATATATAAATAACATATATAAATAAATATATAATGGCCTTTATTATATATATATATATATATATATTAAATATATTATGATTTAAATATAAATATTATTTAATTTGAAACAGTGCATCGTTTCAGTTATCAGATTAAGAATCTGATATATGAAACGGTGCAAAACAAAACAGTGATAGAACGTTTCACTGTTTCATTAAATTATGAATCTGGTCCTCTCTCCCCTTATAAAAGCCCGATCGATTTCCTTTCTATCATCATCAAGATTAATTAAGTAAATTATAATAAATCAAAGGGATTACCTAAAGGCAGGAGATAGAAACCGGATTCTTCAGACTGAGAAAGAAATACAAGACGAAGGATATGGCTGCGCAATGTAAGTATCCTAATCTATCTATTTGTATATTGTGAAATTCATGAAGTTAAAGATCATTTATTATTAAATAAAAATTCTTACAGTATTGGCCTGGCAATGGTCGCCTCATGAATATGTGCATGGCAGTTCTGGACCACAGCTCGACCTTTTCCGAAGATGAAATCGATCGTGCCGTAGATCCTGCAATCTTGGTAGAATTGGCGGTTGGATTGGTAGTACAAGGTGTCTTGGTAGCCCTCGAAGCTACACCGGAACATGGCCGACTTGTCACCTTTGCACCTGAACGCCACGGCTTGTTTACCCTCGGGGCCCGCTGTGTTCCGAAAGGTCATGTCGCGGGCCACGAAGCTGATGGCCTCGTTGGCGAAAGTGGCCGTGAAGCTCGTTTCTATCCCTTGCTTCCCGTAGTTTTTGTCCCCGGTGACGATGGTTTTGCCAATGCCGTCTCCGTACATGAAGATGTTGGGCTTCTGAGAGTCGATCACCACCTGCTCGTCGTACACGCCCGCCTTCACGTGGATCACGAACCTTCTACCTCGGCGGTTGGGAGGGTAGGCGGCCACCCCCTGCCCGATGGTGGTGAATTGCCCGCTGCCATCCTTCGCAACCACCACCACGTCTATCTCGCCGGACAACATATGCTTCATGAATTGAATGAGTGTTTTTTTTTTTTTTCCTTCTTGTTGATGTGTGATGTTCTTCTATATGGTGATAGATGTTGTGATGTTTGAACGTGTTATATATAGGGTTGGGACTTAGGAGGGTGTACCCAATTTTCTTAGAAATAAGACACTTGTATTTTGTGTTGTTTTAAGGTATACGTAACTACAAAGGAATTCGGAATAATTATGGAATTTGATACCTAAATGATTTTTATCCATCTGAATAATTATTATGGAATATGATACTATTTAATCTACATTTTTATCCATCTAATTTGAATAATTATTATAGAATATGATACGATTTAATCTAGATTTTTATGTATATCTAATTTGAATAATTATAGAATAATGTATACGATTTAATTTAATTTACGTAAAACCTTTATAAATTAATAGAAAATAAATTAATAACATTTCTAATTTAATATAATCTTTTCATCCACTTGGTTTTTTAAATGAAGAAAAAAATACATGATAAATTAATAACATCATTAAATTAATAAAATTTAATTTATAGGGGAATTTTCAAAAAGGGTAAATATCTTACTCTCAATTATATATTAAGACTAATCTTTACACTATTTATAACAAAATTAAATTTACCTAAACAACCCTTTTAATTATCGTAAACTATGTAATATATTACATTATTCACAAATTATATGGTATCTCTTAATTGATGCTATTAAATATACACTTACCATATTGAACAATACATTAAAAAAAAAAAAAAACACAAACGGATGCTAAATATTAACTTTCCATATAACATAAAACTACTTACAAATTACAATACATTACATATCACAAATTACAAAACAGAAACGTGAAACTCACTTCCTTCCGAATTGGGATTCCTCCGACAGAATCGTCGTCGCCGTAGTGTTTCATCGCAAAGCTCGAAGCGTACTCGTGTTAAGGTAAGTTTTATAAATTCATTATCAATTGGGGTGACTAGATTGCATACCTGATTTAGGGTTCTTCGATTTGGTTTTGATTCAACCCAAATTATGAGTTTTTAGGTTTTAAAATCCACCTTTTAGGTTTGAATTGACATAGTGTACTAGTCGAAATAATTGCATGTTTGATTTATGGTTTTTGAATAGATGTTTTAAATCGATTGAAATCTGAAAATTTTAGGTTGGATTTTATTTTGTGTTCATGTACAAATAATTTCATGACTTTCAGCTAGGACCCAATAACACGATCAGAAAACTGAGTGGGTTTGTGAGAATATCAACTCACGATATGTTGAAACTTATTCTACTTAATTTATGAAGTTATGAAATACGGAGTGTATAACGTAAAAGAGCCTGTAAAAAGAGGATAGAACGAATACTTGCAGGTGGCATTCATTTGTACAGTCGTTCATTCTAACTGCAGGCTAAGTGTAATTAAAAAAACTTGTCTGATACTAATCCTAACTTTGCTCAATACCCCTCAGATCAAGCTCATCAGAAAGTCAACTTGCCCTCGATTTGGAAGCAGCAGTTTATTGAGGCTTTCACGGTACTATTATTAATTTTATCAAAGTTTCAAATTTCATCATTTGCGTTGATTACTAAATGTAACCTTGAGGATTGACCTAATTACAGAAAAAACCAAACTAACTTCCAAGACTAAATTTTTAACATTTTTTTTTTTTTTTTGTAATTTTGAAAGTTGGTGAGGCCAGAATCAAGAAAGTCGAGCAGCCCATGGTTACTGCTGGTAAAGGCCTTTTGGTCTTTGCTCCTTTCCCCATGGAGATTAATTTTCGCCATTATACCTCCTTACCAGGTAGCCCTAGATGGGTCGCTTTCATTTTCTCTTTAGCTTTCATCAGTAAAAAAGGTTTGTATAAACATTGGCTGTAAAAAAAGTTTGTATAAATCCGAAATTCTGAATAGAAAATGATCTATTCATTTTGCCTGCTATTAGTTATAATATGTTCATATAGGGCTGACGATGTTTCAGAACTTTTGATCACACTTCGTATTGTTGCCAACACTACAAAAAAACCAGGGAATCCCTACGGGGATTCCCTACGGCAATTTTCCCGTAGGGATTCCCTACGGCATTCCCTACGGGAATCATATTCAGAGTTCCCCTACGGCATTCCCTACGGCCTCAGCCGTAGGGGTGACTCCCGTAGGGGATTCCCGTAGGGAACTGCGCGCGAATGCGCGCGCATAGCTTCCCTCCATTGTCCCTACGGCCTCAGCCGTAATAATAAATTCCCTACGGGAATTTTTCCCGTAGGGGTGGCTATTTCCCGTAGGGGAGAATTTAAAAATATTCCCTACGGCATTTGCCGTAGGGGAATTGTTTTTTTTTTTTTTTTTTTTTTTTTTTTTTTTTTTAAGTATCCATTTATATAATAATAAATAAATTAAATATTATTATAAAATTATGCTAAATTATTTGAAATGTTTTTTTAAACCAATATTTCACTAAATAATAAATTACAACTAATCAATTATAATTTTATAAAAATAATTAATTACAAAAATTATACAATTACGCAAAAAATTACGTAATTTTATAAAAATAATTAATAACAAAAATTATACAACATTTTGACAAGTTTTTTTTAAGCACTACGCAATTATACAACTAAACAATTATAATTTTATAAAAATAATTAATTACAAAACTTATACAATTACGCAAAAAATTACGCAATTTTATAAAAATAATTAATAACAAAAATAATGTTGGTTCAACATTTTGACAAGTTTTTTTTAAGCACTACGCAATTATACAACTAAACAATTATAATTTTATAAAAATAATTAATTACAAAAATTATACAATTACGGAAAAAATTACGCAATTTTATAAAAATAATTAATAAAAAAAAATATACAATTACCCAAAAAATTACGCAATTTTATAAAAATAAACAATTACAAAAATTTCGGAATTTAATATATTTAAATGGTATTTTATTTAAAATTAACTTTTGTTAAACCACTATTTATATTTATAATTTGATATATATATATATATATATTGTATTTTATCTTATTATTACATTATACTACATAACTAATATAGATTAATGAATACATATATATTATCTTTTAAAAATTGTACATATAACTCAGATAGCCCAGCGGTTATCTTCCTACACATTATTAATTAATATAAAGAGGGCTAGGTTCAAACCCTGGGCTATGCAATACACATTATTAATTAATATAAAGAGGGCTGGGCTTGGGTCGGGCCATGGGTTGTGGGTCGGGCCGATGGCCCGAGCAACATATGGCCCACGTTTTTGAATATGCAATACACATTATTAATTAATATAAAGAGGGCTGGGCTTGGGTCGGGCCTTGGGTGGTATAGACATTGTCGGGCCATGGGTTGTGGGTCGGGCCGATGGCCCGAGCAACATATGACCCACGTTTTTGAATCCGAGCAACATATGGCCCACGTTTTTATTCAAAAACGTATTCCCTACGGGCTTAGCCGTAGGGAATACCCCTACGGGGATGCCGTAGGGAACCCCTACGGGGAGAAGGGGAGGCGGAGACGGGCTTCCCAAGGGGATCCCCTACGGCCCGCCCGTAGGGATCTCCCCTACGGCTCTAAAATTCCCGTAGGGAATCTGTTCCCTACGAGGGAACCCCTACGACGTGATTCCCGTAGGGGATGCCGTAGGGAACCCTGTTCCCTACCGATTTTTGCGGATTTCCCTACGGGAATGGCCGTAGGGAATCCGCGAATTTTTTGTAGTGCAACCAGCGTACATGAAGTAGTTTAGTAGCTTAATAGCAACAATTTTTAGTATGTCAAAAGTGTTAATAGGCTAATTACCATTAAGCTACTAAAATACTTCATGTAGCCTAATACTAACATGAAACCATTATATGCATAATATCAGATACACTATTACATATAGTGTATTTTATTTCAATGTGTTTGATAAATACATTAGTACACTATTACATGTTTGATTCAAAGACAGTACACTATTCCATACAGTGTATGAAATACTTTGAACAATCTTTTTTATAATTCTGCACTATATTTGCGTAGTACACATATTAATCTATTGCAAACACTGACCATTTTTGTTAGTGTATCCATTTAGTTATAATTGCTGTAAACGACTCGTTTCTAATGGTTGGAAAACAACAGAATCTACTATAAACAATGCTCCTATGTGTTGAGTGTAGATGATAGTTCTAAATGGATAAAGTTGTTTAATCGTTACTGAACAAATATTTTAAAATGCTATTATTGATAATATGTTCATATAGGGCTTACGATGTTTCATATAGAACTTTTGATGACACTTTGACTTGTTGCCAACCAGCGTACATAAATTAGTTTAGAGGCTTAATACCTAATAATTTAGTGCATCTGTAGAGTAGTGTATTTCCCTCAGTGTATTGTAGAGCAGTGTATTTGATAAATACATTATTACACTATTACAAAGTTAATTTAATACATTACACTATTAGATATAGGTACAGGCTCGTGATGTCTCCCACAACTCGTTCCGATTCATTGACAAAAAAGGTACAACCTCGTGAGTCGTATTCTAGAAAAGCCAAGAGAAGTCTGGCAGATGACTTTGAGGCAACGACATCGTCTCCCATTGTCTCAGGGGAATAAGGTATTTAAATCATTGTCTTGAAGAATTCTTTGTGAAGATCATCTAATATATTTTTCAAACTAGGTTACATACACTGTACTCACTTGGAAATACTCACTTGGACAGTGTAGTTGTTAGTTTAAAATTCATAAATTGGACCATTAGTATATGATCAAGTATTTAGTATATTAATAGATAAGTTTAAGAATCTAGTACAAACATTGTACCTTTAATCGGCTACGCACACGTAAATTACTATATTAATAGTTGAAATAACTTAAAATAGTTCATGGATGTTATGCGGAGAAATTCCGACTACACCCCGAGCATAAGGCTCCCCCCCTTTTTTTCTCTATGAAGGGAGAGAGAACCCCCGTACTCGTTCTTAGGGAAGTGCGAGCAAACGAGGAGCCGCTATCGTAGATCGCCTCCATTAAACGCGATAAGGCGACCAGGGGGTGTGTTCGGCTAAAGTCTACAGGCAAACTCAGTCGGAGCGAATAGAGGAGCGGACGACCATGCGTAATGTGTCCGGTCCGTTGGAAAACGGGCGACTCTCCTTTAGGCCCTGAACAGAAAGGATGGGCTTAAGGATGGGCTTATTGGTGGGCTTGGCCCATTAATCTACTTTAGTAACCCTAGTTTGTATTCTCTATAAATAGTAGGTGTAATATTTTATGAAGGGCATCTACACATTTCCCCAAAAATTCCTAGAGAACAATATTGTCTTGCTCACTACTCAATCCCCAAAATATCTATTTTTAGTTGGTCATTGGAGAGCACGATTTTTCCACCATCAACAATTGGCGCTAGAAGGAGGGGTGATCCTCGGGCGTTGAGTAGATACTGAGCGAGAAGAGACATGAGTCATCCGAGCAGTGCAACGGGTCTTCAAGCTGCGGCCGGGGTGTCGGGCCTTACCTCGGCAGATAAGGGGAAGGGTCCCGAAGAGCCCAGTGACGCCAGAACAAAGGAGAGGGAGATGTCCCAAATAGAGAGGGACCAGTTCGACCACATTGAGATGCTAAGGGCCGAGCAGAGAGAGATAAGAGAGGAGCAGAGAGTCCTCCAAGAGAAAAAGAGGGAGGCTGTCAGGAACCCTCGATCTGTCGGGAGCTTGCCCGATCTGAACCTAGAATGTCTCCAAACTCCTGAAGATATCAAGAGGACCATACGACTGCTGCAAGAAAACTCAGCCCGGATGGAGAGGGCGAACAGGAATCTGGGTCAGGAGCCCGTTGTGAGGAATCTAGACGAGGAGTTTCTAAACGAAGAATCTGAGGAACGAGAAGCGCGCAGAGTTTCCCCAGTGCGACCTCGCAAGAAGGGTCGAAGGTTGGGATTAGTTCGGCAAGAGGAGTATGACGGCGACTCCAGTGGATCACAAGAGTCAGACGAAAGTCCTGAGGAATGGGATGACCAGAGGGGGGTTGGAGCACCCCCGCCAGCCCGGAAGGTGTGGTCGGCGGCCGAGGAGGCGTCCTGAAGGTCGTCCCAACGAAGACGTTATCAGAAGGCTGGAGGAGATGGAAAGACAGATCGCCTTGCAGAAAGGCGAGGGGCCTAGAAAGACGATCCTGACAGACCCCCTCTCCCGCCGGCTTGCAAGTGCAAGGACCCAAATAGACATCGCCCCGATGATGAATATGATGTACGATGGGAGGGCGGACCCAGAGGTCCATTTGAGCAAGTATAACATTTATATGATCGGCCGAGGCGCCAGCGACGCAACGAAATGTAGACTTTTTCCTCTCACCTTGGGAGATACGGCGCACAAGTGGTACACAAGTCTTCCGAGTCGATCTGTGGACAGTTTCTAAGAATTGGGAGATCTGTTCGTTACTTACTTCGCTACCAAGATCTAGCGCCCAGAAATCAGGCAGAGGCTTATGGGAATCAAGCAGGGAAACGAAGAGACTGACGAGCAATATTTAGACCGAGTGGAAAAAATAATCTCTCACGGAGAGCCTATTATAGACGATGTGCTCGTACATGCCGTGGTCGGGGGATTAAAGCCCAATTCGGAGTTTTTCAAACCCATGATGCGCGAATACCCAAAGACTTATGCTGAATTCCGCCGACGCGCCGGAGAAGAGATCGTCCAACAGCGAATCTACGAGCAGAGGATGAAGGAAGTCGAAGGGCAAGCCAGGAAGGAGAAGCCCAACTTCGAGAAGAAGGATTGGGTTAAGAAGAACACCGGTCCCAGGAACTTCAATGGACCGAGAAGAGAGCAGCATGTTGAGCCAGGAGAGAATGGAGTGTTTCACGGAAGGACGGCAGGAAAGATTCTAGAAATCTTTCGGGATAATAACGTGTTCGCCCTGATGCCACCACCACCCCTCATCGGACCGCCCGAGAGAAGAAATCCGAATAAATGGTGTGAATTTCATGAAGACATTGGGCACCCCACAGATGAATGCAGGCAGCTGCTCGATCAGCTAAAACAATTGTTCAGAGAGGGAAGACTTGAGCAACTACTGAGGAGACCGGGGAGAGGAAGGGGCCGACGAGGTAATGGTCATCATAACCGACCATATGTGCCTCATAATCAGAGGTTGCCAGAACCTCAGAGGTTGCAGATCGAACAACCCCCACCCCCTACGCCGGTTGAAGTTAGGGGGAACAGGGATGTGCCGCCAATGAGAGAGGGTGGAAGGATCAACATGATAGGCGGTATAGCTCCCGGGACTCAGAGGTCAAAAAGGCAGAAGAAGGCCGAGCTGCGGGCATGGGAAAGCATCAATGCTGTTATACCGATGAAAGAGCCGGACATCGCTAAGGGCATCGTGATATAGTTTACCGATCAGGATCGAGCGGGGGTCAAGTACCCAAAAATGGAGTCGCTGGTCGTGATGGCCAGGATTCAAGGAGTTGAGGTAGCTCGCATCCTGATCGACAATGGCGCCCATTGCAACATTTTGTTCAAAAGAACATTCGATCAGCTGGGAGACATAGCGGGGTATTTGAAGTCGTATGAAGGGTCGCTGAGGGGTTTCGGCGACGTGGAGGTGAAGCCCTATGGGAAGATCAAATTGGCTATGGAGCTCGTCGACTATCAGGATGCTGCAGTTCGAATCACTCGAACTACTGAGTTCGTCGTGGTCGATAACGAGAATGTCTATAATGCTTTCCTAGGTAGGCCGTTTCTAGAGGCATTCGAGGCTGTGGCCTCGTCCCACTATTATTGTATTAAGTTTCCCACCCTGAACGGATCTGTTGGGACCGTGAAGGGAGATCAATATATGGCAAAGAAATGTTTTGATTATGACTCGTGTTCGGGAGAAAACGCGGCGAAAATCACACAGAAAACTAATGACATTCCCCGAACTAAAGTCACAAGGAAACTGACCGAGGACGGCCGGGTCGAAGTCAAGGAGATCGATCCCACAAAGGAAATGGAGGTTGAAGAAAGTGATTACTTGAACACTCTCTGGAAGGAAGGAGAGGTCGGACAGACGAATCCATTTATCGCGGAAGTGGAGAAGAGCCAAGGACCTGAGGACGATTTGGAGCCTCGCATAGGCAAGGAGAACAAAGAGATTGCCGATCCCCGGGGTCCATCCCAATGCTCGGCGGTGGACGATCTAGAAAGTGTGTGTTTAGACCCCGGCCGACCAGAAACAGTAGTATTGATCGGAGCAAGGTTGCCCGAGGAAGTGAAGCAGGAACTGGTCGCGTGTCTGCGAAGAAACATGGACGTGTTCGCCTGGTCGCACAAAGATATGACAAGAATTGACCCAAAGCACGCGTGCCACCACCTCAAGATTGACCCTATGAAAAAACCCGTGGCACAGAAACGGCACAGGATGGGACCCGAGAAGTATGAAGCTTTGGCCGTAGAAGTAAAGAAGTTAGTAGACAACGACTTGGTGGTAGAAGCTCGAGGAGAACCTCAGTGGCTGTCCAATTCGGTGATCGTAAAGAAAACAGGAAACGCATGGAGGCTGTGCGTGGATTTTACGGATCTCAATCGAGCATGTCCGAAAGACCACTTCCCGATGCCACATATCGACCACCTCGTTGACAACACTTCCGGCTATGCGGTGCTCTCCAAATGTGATTGCTATGCAGGCTATCATCAAATCCCAATGGCCCCGGAGGATATCGAGCATACCTCCTTCTAAACGGAAAAGACGGTGCTGAGCTGGAAACGGATGCCATTCGGGTTAAGAAATGCAGGGGCCACGTATCAACGGTTGGTGAACAAGATGTTTTCCGAACAAATCGGCGAGACCATGAAAGTATATGTGGACGACCTCATTATCAAGAGCAAGGTACTGGAAGACCACGTGAGGGATGTGGAGACCACGTGTGAGATCCTGAGGAAGTACAACATGAAGCTGAACCCAAAGAAGTGTCATTTCGGAGTTTTCGAGACAAAGTTCCTGGGACACATCGTGAGTACCAAGGGGATCGAGGCGAACCCGAGCAAGATACAAGCGATAGTCGACCTGAGGGAGCCCCGATGTTTGAAGGACGTTCAACGCCTGACCGGTTTCCTGGCCGCGCTGAGCCGATTCATACCCCGACTGGGGGATAAGAGCCGACCATTCTTTCAAGCCATAAAGAATCAGAAGTTCAAGTGGAAGAAAGACAGCCAGGAAGCCTTCGATAGGTTAAAACTTCACCTACAGGATCCGCAGATACTCTCGAATCCTGTCCGAGGAGAGAAATTATTCCTTTACCTAGCAGCATCCGAACACGCTATTAGCTCGGCCCATCTATTATGTTAGTCAGACCTTACAAGACGCCGAGTCAAGATACACACCCTTGGAGAAGCTGGCGTATGCTTTGATGATGAGATTTCGAAAGTTGAGATCGTATTTCTTTGATCATCCCGTCGAAGTGTTGACGACCATGCCTTTAAGACAAGTGTTGCAGCGGCCAGACACCACTGACCGTCTGTTGAAGTGGAGTCTGGAAGTGGGCCAATATGACATTACTTATGCGCCGAGGACGGCGATCAAGGGACAGGCACTGGCCGATTTCATTGTAGAACTCACCTTTCCGCGGATTGACTCCTCGCTCCCTATCCCACCATGGAAGCTCTATGTTGACGGGTCGTCCACGAGCTCCCGCGCTGGGGCAGGAATAGTCTTGGTCGGACCAGGAAGTCAATCCTTCGCACACGCGGTAAGTTTCGAGTTCGATGCCACCAACAACGAGGTCCAATATGAGGCGTTAATAGCAGGGCTAGAACTCTCTTTGGACGTCGGCGCCGAGCAATTAAAGATCTTCACAGATTCCTTACTAGTGGTAAACCAAGTCAAGGGAAAGTACGAGACCAGAAGCACTAGGATGGAGCAATACTACGAACGTGTGATGAAGATGATAAGCGAATTCCCCCGAGTCGAGATCGAACAAATCCCTCGGGAACTGAACACTCAGGCGGATGCTTTATCTAAACTGGCTTCTTCGGAAGGAACGACCGACCTATCCAACGTGATCCTGTTAAGTCAGGGCTGATCGGCATTGGATAAAGTCGAGATGAGTAGGGTCGAACTGATCGATCGAGGAGAGAACTGGATGGGACCCATTATGAATTATTTACGAACAGGAACAGCGCCCGGCGACAAGGTTGAAGCTCGACAGCTCCGAATACGCGCGTCTCGGTATACGCTGATCGGAGAAGCGCTATATACGAGAAGTTTATCTATGTCGTTGTTACGATGCATAACTCCTGCCGAAGGGAGGAAGGTGTTCGGAGAAATTCATGACGGCGTGTGCGGGAACCATGCTGGCGGGCAATCCCTGGCACACAAGACCATCAGGCAAGGTTACTACTGGCCGACCTTGCGACGAGATGCGATTGAATATGCAAGAAGATGCCATCGATGCCAGATAACGGCGCCGATCACAAGGACCCAACCTGAATATTTGAATTCCATCTATAGTCCTTGGCCGTTCGCGACCTGGGGAATCGATCTGATCGGACCTCTCCCGACGGGCCCAGGCGGGGTCAAATATGCGGTAGTGGCTGTGGATTATTTCTCCAAATGGGCGGAGGCGGAGCCGTTAAATAAAATCGATCAGCCCCAAATTATCCGGTTCATATGGAAAAATATCATATGTCGGTTCGGATTACCACATACCATCTCTTCGGATAACGGAAAACAGTTCGACGGGCTGGAGATCATGAAGTTTTTCGACAAATGGAAAATAAGGAAAGTGTTCTCCACCCCCTATCACCCCCAAACGAACGGGCAAGTGGAGGCCGTGAACAAAATCCTGAAGCATACTCTAAAAGCTAGGATTGAAGAGAGGCAGGGAAGATGGGCTGCCGAACTGCCCGATGTGCTGTGGGCTTACCGGACGACGAGCAAGGTAGCCACAGGAGAAACACCCTTTGCCCTTGCTTTCGGATGCGAAGCAGTTGTGCCCTCCGAAGTGGAGGTACCCACCCATCGGACGACACAAGATCTGACCGACCAGCACGATCAGACGATGCGAGTGGAACTGGATTTATTAGAAGAAAGGAGAATCAATTCGGTGTATCGAAACGCGGCAGCTAAACAACGGGCCGAGAAGTATTTCAATTCAAAAGTAAGGGTAAGAAAATTCAAACAGGGCGATCTGGTGTTGAAGGAAATCCTGGGGGCCAACACGGGGGCCCTTGGACCGACGTGGGAAGGGTCATTCCGGGTGAGGAAGGCCCTACAGAACGGATCATACGAGCTGGAACACTTGAACGGAGGGGCCGACCAGTATTTCTGGAACTCCTCGCACCTCAGAAAATACTTCCAGTAAGTTTTGACACTATATCATGATTCGTTTTTGCATCTAATAAAATGAAAATTTTGGGAGTTTCCCATAGCCCCACAAATAGCCTAAGGGGTAGAGCCAAGCTCCCCCAGTGCCCGATGCGACCGAGCATGGACCAGGTGTCCCTCGAGTCCGGGAGATTCAAAATTTAACTAAAGGGGTAGAGCCAAGCTCCCCCAGTGCCCGATGCGACCGAGCATGGACCAGGTGTCCCTCGAGTCCGGGAGATTGAAAATTTAACTAAAGGGGTAGAGCCAAGCTCCCCCAGTGCCCGATGCGACCGAGCATGGACCAGGTGTCCCTCGAGTCCGGTAGATTAAAAATTTAACTAAAGGGGTAGAGCTAAGCTCCCCCAGTGCCCGATGCGACCGAGCATGGACCAGGTGTCCCTCGAGTCCGGGAGATTCAAAATTTAACTAAAGGGGTAGAGCCAAGCTCCCCCAGTGCCCGATGCGACCGAGCATGGACCAGGTGTCCCTCGAGTCCGGTAGATTCAAAATTTAACTGAAGGGGTAGAGCCAAGCTCCCCCAGTGCCCGATGCGACCGAACATGGACCAGGTGTCCCTCGAGTCCGGGAGATTCAAAATTTAACTAAAGGGGTAGAGCCAAGCTCCCCTAGTGCCCGATGCGACCGAGCATGGACCAGGTGTCCCTCGAGTCCGAGAGATTCAAAATTTAACTAAAGGGGTAGAGCCAAGCTCCCCCAGTGCCCGATGCGACCGAGCATGGACCAGGTGTCCCTCGAGTCCGGGAGATTCAAAATTTAACTAAAGTGAAATTACGCCTTCAGCGTAGGATACCAATTTTTCGTGAAATTGGTCTTGAACTCACAGACAGCAGCTTGCGTCAAAGTAAACACTCACACAATTTGTAGAATAAAAAGTGGAGACAAATTTATGTAATAGTTTTCATTTCATTGATCAACAAAACTAAACTATTACACTTGAAGAGTAAGGTAGGCAAAACGATTACAAGAAGTTTCCCGAGTGTCGCAACAACTCCCACTAACTTGCAATCTAGCACACGAGTACCTAAAGCTAAATCTCCTAGCTCTAATCTTGGCACACGGCGCAAAAGCTACTACACAAACTCGAAGCTCGACTACGATTCTAAAAATCAGATTTCGTTCTCTCAAAATCGTCAAATGATGAAATGAACATCCATGGGTATTTATAGTAGAGCTGCACATGTGAGAGTGATGACGTGTCACGTTCTCATTCGTCGCATGCTTGGCCTATGTCACTTTTCCATGGATGACATCATCTTTGTAGAACTTGGATTCTTGAATCTTGGAATCTTGAATCTTTGATTCTTGAATCCTTGAATCTTGAATCTTCAATTTCAAAAACAAACTTCAATTTCAATCTTGACTCCATCGATCTCAATTCTTCATCTTCAATTTCATGTAAAAAATCTCTAAGTGTTGAAGCCTCAGAATTTCATCGTCTTCATGGTCGTCGATATTGTTGAAGTTGCAAACTTGGAACAATTCTTCATTTCCTCGAACTGAGTACCTGGTGAAAGAAATCACATTGTAAGTACTTAGTCTTAAAATCAAAACACAAAACTTGAGTCGCCGTTTTTTCATGTAACACAAAACCGGCGACTGCATTCTCCGGAAATGTGTCAAGGGCACGAGTCGCCGTTTTTGGCGTTCTCTGGAAAAGTTGACAGGAGTCTCCGTTTTTTGCATTCTCTGGAAAAGTTGACAGGAGTCTCCATTTTTGGCGTTCTCTGGAAAAGTTGACAGGAGTCTCCGTTTTTGGCGTTCTCTGGAAAAGTTGACAGAAGTCTCCGTTTTTGGCGTTCTCTGGAAAAGTTGACAGGAGTCTCCGTTTTTGGCGTTCTCTGGAAAAGTTGACAGGAGTCTCCGTTTTTGGCGTTCTCTGGAAAAGTTGATAGGAGTCTCCGTTTTTGGCATTCTCTGGAAAAGTTGACAGGAGTCTCCGTTTTTGGCGTTCTCTGGAAAAGTTGACAGGAGTCTCCACTTTTGGAGTCTCCACTTTTGTGTAGTCTCCACTTTTGTGTAGTCTCCACTTTTGGAGTCTCCACTTTTGTGTAGTCTCCACTTTTGTGTAGTCTCCACTTTTGTGTAGTCTCCACTTTTGGAGTCTCCACTTTTGGAGTCTCCACTTTTGTGTAGTCTCCACTTTTGTGTAGTCTCCACTTTTGTGTAGTCTCCACTTTTGGAGTCTCCACTTTTGTGTAGTCTCCACTTTTGTGTAGTCTCCACTTTTGTGTAGTCTCCACTTTTGGAGTCTCCACTTTTGTGTAGTCTCCACTTTTGTGTAGTCTCCACATTTGGAGTCTCCACTTTTGTGGCAGTCTCCGGAAATTTGACAAGTCTACGAACGGCACAAAGAACACACAAAGTTAATGCCAAAAAAAACTTGTATTTACAATCTCCCCCTTTTTGGTACAACTCTTGTGAAACACATCAATCATGAGTAGACTTGCAAAGCTTAGATTTTGTCGCCAAAACATACTTCGACAATCTCCCCCTTTTTGGCACAACTCATGTGAGAGACAATGAGTACAAAGAGATCCAGCAAGTCTCCCCCTCAAGAGATACATCACCTGGTGAAGCACCTACATTGAATAGATATGAAAAACATGCATGATGGAAAATAGTTCAAGTCTTATGCATGCAACAAGATAATGAAAAACGAAATAGTTCGAGTTTATCAAAAACTTAAAAACAGGCATCACTGAGATGCAAACTTTTGCTAGATGAGCCAGCACCACCTAAGCCTCCCCCTTGATGGGTCATCTGGTAGTCGAAGGTATTGGCATGGACTTCATGCTAGCGTGAGCATTAACATGCTTGAGGTAACGTCATTGCAACCTTGAGTAATGTAAGTCACCGGAAGCTGCAACACTCATCTTACGCCTTAAAGATTGAACTCCACGAGATGGTAAACCACGTAGCACTGAATATGAACTACAAAAATGCCAAATCAAAAACAACACATCCCGAGTTAGTCATTCAAGTGTTCAACACACAACAAACATTCAAAATCATTTTAGTGGAGATTCGAGGGGTGATAAAGGCAATGAAGAGCAAATATTTTCCCAGAAAAGAGTCCACATTTTCATCAGTTTCCAAAACCAAAAAATTTCACACGAGGTGATAGCAACTTTGAGGTATAATGAAAAATCTCTCAAATTAAAAACCGGTGGACTGGACCGAAGTATGTTGATAGACATTTAACTTGTCCTTCGTCACAATCACAGGGATTCAGTCGTGTTTCGTCGAAACATATTTGATGAGTTTGCACCGCACAAGAGATTTTAATTCATGAGTGCAAGGTGAACTTTTAAGGCACTCCACTTGGGACAAGCGATACTACAATCAGAGGGGAGCAAGGTTCGACCTGCGTCCTCCAGACGAGTTTTAGCTTTTAAATGAAATGCAACAGATGCTCATTACAGCAGTCAGAGGGGAGCGAGGATCATCCCGCATCTCCGAAGTGTGATTGAAGAGCATCTTAAACTATGGCGTCCATGTGCTACCTTTCGAAGAGGGGAGCCGGCGGACAAAGTGATCCGGCGTCCCCCGTTACTTGGTATTATGGATCTATGCAAATGATAGCTTATGGGAGTTATATGCCAAGTTCACATGTTTGCACTCAGAGGAATAAATGCACTTGGGTCCGAAGACTAAAGCGGCCTCGAATCCATGTTCAACTTATTAGACTAATCCACGACGATTCAGTGTGCATATTCAGAAGTAAAGAAAATAATCTTTCAGACTTCAAAATTTTCGTGAACTCTTAAAGAGAACACATGCAGAGAGAATTTCTTAGAGTTTGAAATCTCTCAAAGTCAAGTGGTTTGGTAAAGATGTCAGCGAGCTGTTTTTCCGTTGAAATATGCTGTAGACTGACTAGATCACGATCAACCAAATCTCTAATGAAATGATGTCGAATGTCGATGTGTTTAGTTCTTGAATGCTGGACAGGATTTTCGCTGATTTTGATAGCACTCTGATTATCACAAAACAGCACCAATGGAGCACTCTCGATGAGATAGTCATTCAACATTTGCTTCAACCAAAGCATTTGAGTGCAGCAACTTCCAGCTGCTACGTACTCTGACTCGGCAGTTGATAGTGCGATACAGTTTTGCTTTCGACTATGCCAAGACACGATATTATTGCCAAGGAAGCAACAACATCCGGAGGTACTTTTTCTTTCGTCCGTGTCCGTTGCCCAGTCGGCATCAGAAAAGCCGACAAGGTTGGATGAAGTGTCGCGCGCATACCAAAGACCCAGCTGAGAGGTCCCAGAGATGTATCGAAGGATCCGTTTCACAGCTCGTAGATGATCTTCCTTCGGATCAGCTTGGTACCTGGCACACATACAAACACTAAACATGATGTCAGGACGAGTGGCAGTTAAATAAAGTAAACTCCCAATCATAGAGCGATAAAGAGTTTGATCAACACTTCGACTTTTAGTCGATTTAGATAACCGTTCAGTCGTCGCCATGGGAGTTTTGGCGGGCTTAGCGTGGTGCATCTCAAATTTTTCGACCATGTTTTTCGCATATTTGCTTTGAGAAACGAAGATCCCATCCGGTCGTTGAGAAATTTGGAGCCCAAGAAACTGATGTAGTTCTCCTTCAAGACTCATCTGAAATGTCGAAGACATAGATTCCGTGAAAGCTTTCACGAGTTTAGAGCAAGTAGCGCTGAAGACAATGTCATCAACGTAAATCTGAGCAACCATCATGTGTTTCCCTTCCCGTTTAATGAAAAGAGTTTTGTCCACAGAGCCACGTTCAAAACCGAACTTCTGAAGATAGTCCGTCAAACATCCATACCACGCGCGAGGCGCTTGTTTCAAACCATAGAGAGCTTTGTGAAGTTTGTAGACATGATTCGGTTTCTTAGGATCCTCAAAACCTTTCGGTTGAGCTACATAAACTTCTTCTTCCAATACTCCATTTAGGAATGCAGCTTTGACATCCATTTGTCTGAGTTTGATGCCGAGGTGGCATGCAATAGCAATTAAGAGTCTGATGGATTCAATTCGTGCAACTGGAGCAAAGGTTTCATCAAAATCAATACCCTCAACTTGGGCATAGCCTTGTGCGACAAGTCGTGCTTTGTTTCGAACAACTTGGTTGTGTTCATCAGTTTTGTTCTTAAAGATCCATTTAGTTCCAACTACATTCATGTGTGACGTTCTGGGAACTAAGGACCAAACATTGTTTCTAGTAAACTCATTCAACTCTTCTTGCATGGCCATGATCCAAAAATCTTCTTTCATGGCTTCCTTGTAATTTTTCGGCTCATTTTCAGAGAGAAAGCAAGAGATGCCGATTTCATTATAGATTGCAGAAGTACAGATGTTGTAGAGTTCATTTGGAGAATTTGTCGGTTTCTTCGAGCGCGTAGTACGCTCATTCAAGTTTCCAATTATCTGATTCGGAGGATGTCGTTTTTGAATATGTCCAGGAGCTTCTCTTGGAGCATCAGCAGGATTTTCAACTTCCTCATTTTCATCATCCTCAGAAGAAGTATCATTGTCTTGATTGCTAGAATCTCCAACTTCAGGTGAAGAGTTTGGAGTAGAATTTTCAGGATTCACATTCTCAGAAACAACAGTTGTGGGTGTTGGAGAGAAATTTTGATATTCCAAGATTCCTTCTTTAACCCAGTCTTCCTCTACATTTTTCCCAAGAAAGTCTTGTTCATCAAAGTTTATGTTCACAGTTTCGATGACTTTCTTAGTTCGAAGATTGTAGGCACGATACGCATGGCTATTTTGACTATAACCAACAAAAATTCCACGATCTGCCTTGGCTTCAAATTTCTTCAGAGGATCACGATCCTTCAAAATATAGCAAGTACAGCCAAAGACACGAAAGTGTGCAACTGAAGGTTTCTTGCCATTCACCAGTTCATAGGCAGTTGCGGTTGTCCCAGATCGAATACTTATCCGATTCAAAATATATCCAGCAGTTGAGACAGCTTCTGCCCAAAAAGTTCGTGCAAGATTTTTTGAGATTAGCATCACACGTGCCATTTCTTGCAGAGTACGATTTTTGCGTTCGGCAATCCCATTTTGTTGAGGAGTTTTTGGGGCCGAGTATTCATGATGAATTCCCTTCATCATACAAAATTCGTTGAAGCTAGCATTTTGAAATTCAGTTCCATGATCACTTAGGATCCTTTTTACTTTAGCCTCATGATTCGTTTTGATCCATTTCACAATGCCTTTGAAGGCATCAAAAGTTTCATCTTTGGTAGCCAAAAATCTAGTCCAAGTGTAACGAGAAAAATCATCAACTACAACCAACACATATTCTTTCTTTGCAATACTTTTGACTTCCATTGGACCCATCAAGTCCATATGTAGCAGTTCAAATGGAGTCGAAGTGCTCATTAACGTTGGCAGTGCAGGATGAGAAGTTCTCGTCAGCTTGCCTTTTTGGCAGTCACCACACACTCGTTTTTCAATTTTGGGGAGTTGAGAGATTCCTCGAACTATCTCCCCCTTAACCAGTTTACTCAGATTTCGAGTGCCAGTGTGGCCAAGTCGTTGATGCCACAAATCAACTTCATCCGGAACGGTCACAGAAAAACAACTATACTCAGTTGTATAGCAATTATTTTTAGCTCGTGGACCTTCCATTATACACTTTCCTTCACCATCGAAAACTCTGCACGACTCCTTATCAAAACTCACGTTCAGTCCTTCATCACACAGTTGACTGATGGAGATTAGGTTAGCAACGAG
The DNA here is from genome assembly GCA_954870475.1 of Euphrasia confusa. Taxonomy (NCBI): domain Eukaryota; kingdom Viridiplantae; phylum Streptophyta; class Magnoliopsida; order Lamiales; family Orobanchaceae; genus Euphrasia; species Euphrasia confusa. The sequence goes on from OX940954.1 coordinate 38,635,802, forward strand.
TCCTTTGACATGGACTACATTTCTGATAGGAGGTAAACCTTTGATTTGTAGAGTCCCCTTTCCCTTTACGACGCCTTTCGCTCCCCCTCCAAACACCACGGGAGCACCAGTCATAGGCTCGTAATTTTTGAGAAACTTTTTCGTGCCAGTCATATGGCGGGAACATCCACTATCAAAATACCAAATTCCTTTGGTTCCAGTTTCAGAAGCATTTAGTGCAACATTGCAGAAAATGAGTTCTCTCGGTTGCCAATTGACTTTTATGGAGTTAGAGTTAAGTTCAACTTTACTCTTTTGAGACTTAGGCACCCATTTCTTCTTGTCATTTGATGTTTGTACATTTCTCTCAGTCACAGTCTGCTTAGCTTTCAAGTTTGGAGAAATGATTTTCTTTGAGTCCTTAGCAACCTCAACCTTTTTCACATCAAAAGTTCGCAACTTTGTTTGAACCACAGAGTTCATATTTTTCTCAACACTCAACTTTTGAGAATTTCGTGATTTGTCATACTTCGTCACCAACTCATGGTTCATGTCAGCTTTTAGTTTGTAGCAAAATGGTCTTATGTGTCCATGCACATTGCAGTAGTGACAGACATATTCTCGTTTTTGACGAGTTTCAACTTTCATAGGTGTTTTGATCAAAACAGTCTTAGAGTGATGAGTTTTTCGGTTCAGTTTCAAGTTCTGAGAATTTTCCAACTTCTTCATCAGCGTCTTCTCATAAGGCAGGATTCCTCGAGGATGTTTCACAATATTTTTGGGAAATTGATATGTCTCAGATTCAGAGTTCAAAGTCGAGACCGACTTTTGAGGTTTAGATTCAGGAGACTTAACAATCTTTTTCCCTTCAGCAATATCCTTCCGTTTAGATGATTCGGCATCATCCTTACTTTTATCCTCAGGCTGATCATTCAATGCCTTAACAAAAGTCACATCTTTCTTCTTTTCTGGTGTCGAGTATATAGACTCAAAAACTTTCTGAAATCCAAGACCATAACGATTAGGATTCATATATGAAGCAGCATTGTCAAACACAGAAGAGTTCGTGTTCATTTTCCTCAATAGCTCATCAGTCATATGGAGTTTTTCCTTCAAGACATATCGTTCCTTATCAGTCATGGCAAGGTCAGTTTGAGCTTTCACCAGTGATGACTTCAGTTCATCATTTTCAGCATCCGAGTTCTTAAACAGAGTCTGCAGTTTCTTAACTTCAGTTGACTCCTTTTTCAGCAACATCTTTAGTTTTGTGTTTTCAGAACTCACCCTCTCACATACTTCTCTCAGTTCGACAACTTCTTTGTAATACTTATGCTTTTCTTCGAACAGATCATCAAATTTGATTTTCAGAATTGTCAGAGAATTGTTCAACCTCTTTTTCTCGTCAGCTGTCTTCTCAACCGCATTTTTCAACTCAACAACGTTATCATACATTTTCCGGTTAGCAGTCGAGAGTTCGTTACAAGATTCTGTAAGAACTTTCAAAGACACTTCCATAGTGCTATTCTCAGAGACAGCAGTGTCATACAAAGTTTTGAGTTCAGAAAGACTCTCTCTTAGAGTGAGTAGCTCAACACATACATCTTCAGTTTGCGATATTTCCGATGTCTTTACAATCTCATCAATCTCAGATACGGATTCAACATCCGAAAAAATATCATCATCACAGAAGTTTCGGTTTGCAGACGCTACATTAAAGATGTTGTTGGAGTTGTGTACTTAATGTCTAGATTTAAGTAACGGAAACTCACGATCCATTGCCACTAATCTATTTAATTAAATAAACAATTATTTGCGTTTAATTATTTATAATTAAATATATGCAAATCATAGTCCTGGATTTTATACGTTGTAGTTAGTATGGTGTTGCATGGGCGCACAGAAGATCATACTATCGGTTACTCGTATTTAATCGAACAGTTGCTCACGACCTAGATGGACACGGACCAATCCATCGGTATAGTCGTTGTGTGAGAGAGAAAATAATTTATCTTAATTATTTTATCACACTTGTACACTTGGTGTATTGAGCGGATCGTTGAGATTCATCGATTAGGATTGCCGGCGATAATCGATTCGAGTCTCAGTGTATTTTATTCTTAATCCCCGAAACTATTGCGGGTGTGTATATTTAACATAAGTGACTTTGATTTACCAAAGGAATTAACCGATTTAATTATTGGGTTAATTACCGGTTAAGTTGGGTCACTATATTTTATATATGACATGCCGTGAATACTTGACGGGAAAGTGTATCCCGGAAGGGTTGATAATATCCCCGAGATGAGTTCATAAGGAATTATTATGTAAACCCTGCAGGTGGATTCGTTCCGCATAATAATTAAGGTTGAATGGTACTAGTCTCGGATATAAAGAGATGAATAAATTAATTAGCAATAAATTAATTTTATTCATGGATATTTATATCTTAAATACACGGAATAAATAATACTACCGGAGAAATATTATTTGATATAATATGGTTTAATATTGGGAGTGCAATTAATTTTATATAGTGGAAAATAGAATTAATTAATATTGATAAGGATTAATGGACTTGAGCATTGGGCTCAATTTAATCTTCAATATTGGAAGCCCAATATTCTACCTCCTTAAGATCCCCTACGTAGCCTATAAAAGCACTACATGGTCTTCTCTATTCTCATATAACTTGAAGATCACAATTCTAGAGAGAGAAAGTAGAGAGGAGGATCCATGGAGTTCGGTAGATCGTCGCCCACACGACGTCCGAGCTAGTGCAAGGAATACGTCGGAAGATCTCAAGGTCGTCAAATTGAGTTCTTCGTTTTTCCGAACAACGAGAACGAGGTAAATCGTAAAACCCTCTTTATGATTTTATCGTTTATTTATCGTGAGAATATCATGAACCAAGATCCAAGGGACGTACGTACCCGGGGACGAGGATCGACCTCGCGGTGGTGATCGAGGATCACCGGACCGCGGGAGGTCGAGAGATCCTCGCCGGGATCGAGAGAGGACGAACCCTCGGCTGGACGCCGAGGGTGGCGGTCGAGCCCTAGGGCTTCGACCGCCGGCGACGCACGAAGGACCCCGGCTGGACGCCGGGGATGCGATCGAGCGCGTGGGCAGCGGGCTGGTGCCGCTGCTGCTCGCACGACGAGCAGCCCCTCCTCCCGTACGCGTCGCACGGGACTCACGCGGGCTGCTACGGGCAGCCCCGCACGGCTATCGCGAACAGCCGCGAGCCCACGCGTGGTGGCTCGATCGAACAAGCCACGGGCTATCCCCGTGGCGGGTTTGTTTGATTAGGCTATCCCCGTGGAGGTTCGTGGCGGGTTTCCGGCAACCGGGAGTCGATTGGATTGTCGGTTCCGCAATTTAGACAATCCGGATATTCGATCTCCAAAGGATTTCGGTCGGAATTAATTAGATAATTTATTTATTTAAATTTATTAATTCCGGGATATCGATTTCTAACAATTGGTATCAGAGCGTTGGTTTTAGTTCATGGTATTTTTTGATAAATTGTTCTACCTTGCAGGGTTTCCGATTATTATGGCTAGATTTAATTATTGTTAATTAATGTCATAATATTTCTCTTGATTATTAAACTCTCGATGATGTCGATATTTGTTCTTGTGTGGTGAATGCTTGTTCTTAATTTTTCCGGAAATTGTTTGAGGTCGATTTCATGTAGAGAATTGATACCGGATAATTGTAAATTAATTTTGTGAAATTATTTACGTTGGATCAATTCCGAAACGATCGCCGGAAAAAGTGTGGCGGAGGAGACGTTGAGAGGGAGGGCTCCGGATCGGCCAACCCCATGGCCGATCCCTTGGATCGATCGACCCAAAGGAGGAGGGGCGGCCATCGAGCCTCTCGGCCGTGCGCGATGCCACCAAGGGAGGTGGTGCGCCGGCGAGGCGGCGGCGGCGGTGGCGTGTCCCCTCGGCTCTCGATCGAAGGTGGTGGGGGGCGCGGGGTCCTCGTGATCTCGTGCTCTCCCGCCAAGATCCAACTTTCCTAAATTATTCGGTTTTCCTATTTTGAGTATTTCTATTTTTTTGGGAATTCTCATGGAATAGGAAAAGAATAAATTTAGAATAAATTTATTTTTCCATATTGATTATTCCTATTCTTGGGAATTTTCATAGATTAGGAAAAGGAATAAATTTATAATTAATTCATTTTTCCTATTTAATTATTCCTTTATGGAATTTTTAATGGATTAGGAAAATAATTAATTTGGAAAGTTTAAGAGTCCTAAATTAATTTTTCCTTATTTAATTATTCATTTATGGAATTTTTAATGGATTAGGAAAGGAATTAATTTGGAAGGACTAGGAGTCCTAAATTATTTTATTTCCTTATTTCATTATGGAAATCATCTAGAATATTCCAAGTGGGTCTTGAATAGATTATTCTAGAGATTTAATGAAGTAGAAAGGGAAAATAAAATAAATTATTTTATTTCCTTATTTCATTATGGAAGTCTTCTAGAATATTCCAAGTGGGTCTTGGATAGATTATTCTAGAGATTTAATGAAGTAGAAAGGGAAAATAAAATAAATAAAAATATTAACAATATTTAATTTTATTTTTGATTTATTCGATTGACTTAATTTTCGAATTAAGTAACTTTTGGATTCATTAAAAATAAATAGATTTAAATATTGGAATTAATATTCCCGTCACATGGAGCATTCAAGAACGAAGACTGAAGACTAGAAGATGCGTACGGAGATGCGATAAAGCCATAATAGTCGGAAAATAATATTCTAGTATTATTTTGATTATGTGATAATATTCTATGTGTTTTATTTCATGTATGCATGCTTATGTGTATTTAATTATGCATTAGATAGCGTATCCCTTTATTGTAAAAAGCTAAGTGGGAGAGGGTATGGAAACATATCCATGGTCTCCATTGCTGTTCTCTTGGTGACTTTTATGGACTTTTTGAAGTTCGTATAGACAAGTCATTGGAGGAGAATTCTTGTAATTCCTTTTACGAGAAACATTGATTAAGTTTATCAAACAATGCATAATTTGTCTTTCCAAAACTGATTTCAAGTCGACTCATTCTCACCCCGGGGAGTGGAATGGAGCCAAAGCCAATTGGTCATGTCGAGGACACAAATTAGAGACCTTCGTACCATCCTTTTGAAGGTGGATCGATTGTCTGCTCGGCTCCCTCATTTGATGAGAGATAGGGTCGTTCGCATGGTGAATCACTGGTTAGAAACTTCGAGTTTCACTTATGATTCTCCGCGTCTTGATTTACAAGATTAAATGAATCAAGTAATTGGGAGTCAATTATAAAAGTCTCTTGGTGTAGTAAACGTCCACACAACGTGGCTTGCTATACTGACGGATTTTGGATTAATTGATGTAGACAGTTGTAAGAAATTGTGAAGAGTTGTGAAGTTATCGTAAACGTCCACACAACGTGGTTTGCGGTGATGTAGCAATTCCAAACGATTTACTTTGGTGCTGAGTAATGGTTTGCACTTAGATACGCCTTATAGTATTCCTCCCACCGAGGTTCCGCTATAAGTGATGTATGACCGAAGGAAATCTAATTGCTAAGTCGTTTGGGTGGGTAAACGTCCACACACCGTGGCTTGCCTTACCTGATGGGATTTTAGATGTGATTAGTGATTTAATGATATTATTTAAGGGAGATAATATCGGATATTAAATCGATTGTTTGTTGTTATATGTGCTCATAGATTAGGATATGGCTTTGAACCCACTTTATGTGATACTTAAGGTTTTTAAACTCACTGGTCCCTGAATGTAATGATTGGAATAGAGATCTAGACATTACCCAAACTGTTAAAGAGTACAAGTTTGTACTCAGTGAGCTTTGTCCTCCCGAGCCTATTGACATAGGCGGCTAGACAAGAAGCGATGAGGATACTCATAAAGGCCAGTCACTTCTAGGAAACGCTTAAAAAACGTTTTTTGAGATGATTGACCTTTTAGACGAGTTGAGACGGAAATCGCAAGCTCTTGTAGCCAATGCCAAAGGTTTCGAACCTAAGGGCAAAATCGGGGGAAAGGAAAAGCAAGCAAAGAATCCCAGTGGTCCTAAGTTGCTTAGACCACGAGATGGGACGAGAAAGCCATGAGGCAAGTATTCTCGATGCAAACAGTCTGGGTACTGGAAGTCTGATTATCCTCTCAAAGAAAGTACGAAATTTTCTTTAGTCGTGAAACATAGTCAGTGGTATTATCGACCGGAACCTGGTGTGTAGATATGGAACCACTGACGGTATGTGCATTTTAAATGCAAGGGTTCCAGGAAACCCGACGACTTAGAAAAGAAGAAATCGTAGTCTACATGGGCAATGCTGTAGAAGAGGCAGCAGTTGCAGTGGAGGACATTTTATAGGATTTCATTTTGAGTTATTGCTTTTATGTACCTTTAGAAAGAACTTTGTTCTGGATTTCTAATAAATGGATATTTTATTTCTTTTAATCATTGATGGTTATAAGAAGAAATAATGATATTATCTATTTTGGTACATTAGCTAGCAATATATAAATGATGAATCCTGAGTCCACCACGATGCAACAACCGTAGTATGAAACTCGTTTTACTAATAAGAGATTTCTTTATCAGTTATACTTGTGGATTCTTATGCTGAGTCATGTTTATTCAAATAAGAAGTTCAAGGGTCGAAAATTGATATTTTGATCAATTAAGTTGAAGGAGTGGACCTTCCGACCTAAGAATCTAATTTGGAAGATAATATGACTAAGCAATCCTTTATGGATATAAGATGTAAGATCCGGACAAGTATAAGAATTGATTGACTCTGATGTATGCAGACCTATGCCCACTCAGACAATATGGTACGAGTACTTCATTTTTTGATTACTCGAAAAATGGATTAGAATACCTGATGTGCCACAAAAGCAAGTGTTTTGACAAGTCAATGGACACTAAGCAATTGTGGAGAACCATCAAGGTATATCCATTTGTAGCCTGCGATTTGATCGCGGAGGCAAGTACCTGTCTGAGGAATGCATGGCATACTGATCAGAGATTGGGATTTGATCCCAAATGACTACACCATACACTTTTGTGTAAGAAATGGTGTGTCGTAAATAAGAAATGGAACTCTTATAGAGATAGTAAAAGATGAGTTATACGGAACTACCTGTGTTCTATGGATATGTCTGGAAACAACGGCGCATTCAAATGCGGTTGTAGAATATCCTAGAAGAACAAAAGATGTGTGTTCAATAGTACTGTGAACCAGAAGGACGTTATAAGTTCTAACGCCCGGTTCTTAGAGAAATACTATATAATGAACCACAAGCCCAAGGTGACGTAATACTTTGAAATGAGAGAGAAAGATTAAGACTTAGAACCAGCCGAACCGAGTAGCGGTACACCACTAACTGCACCTACTGTTATCACTGTTTATACACCGGAATGCCATTGTAGTGGGAGGTTGTGGGACAACCGGAGATATTCATAAGACTAGGAGAGTCTTCGAACTCTGGACCTAGTATACATGAAATCGATCCCTAGATCTACATGAAGGCCGTACTAGATCTAAATGTGCCTTCTTGGAGAGCAATAAGGATTATTGCTAAGAGGCGAGATCATTTAGAGTACAAGCTTAGTTGATCCATTTATGGATTGAAACAAAGCATTGAGTTCGTGGTACTTGCAAATTGATGAGAGAGTTCATTTTATGGATTCATCAAAAGCATAGACGAATTGTGTGTATTGGAAACGTGATGGAAAACAAGGTGGTGTTTCTCGGAGGTTTTATGTAGATGACACTCTTATCATTGGCAACAATGTAAAGATGTTATCAGACATAAAATGATGGTTGTCTAGATGAATCATTATGAAAGATAAAGGAAGAAGTTGGACATGTTCTTGAGATCTTGGATCTCTAGAAAGAACATTGTACTTTTCTTGGACATCTTACATATATGATTATGGTTCGTTTTAACATGCAAGATTCCGAGAAAGGTTCGCTACCTTTCAGAGACGGAATGCATCTATCTAAGGATATGTGTTTTGGAACACAAAAGGAGATAGAAGCAATGAAAGCAGTTTCCTACACTTTGAGTGTGGAAAGCTTAATAAATGCATTGTTGAAAACAAGAACCTGATATCGGCTATGCGGTTAGCATAGTGGGAGGATATCAAGGTAATCCTGGAAAGGAATATTCGACTGCCGTAAAAGTACTTTCGAAGTACTGTTCTAGACTACGAAGCAGACGAGTTTTTCCTTTGGATTACATTCTCTTAGATTTCTAATCGAACGAGGACTGGTGTAAGTCGATATCAGGCTATGTGTTTCACTATTGAAGGAGAAGGAGTTTTAACATGGAAGAGTGATAAGCACGATGCTTTTCGGACTCTGCCATGGGTAACCAAATAGCAGCCTCAGAGGCAGCGGAAGTTTTGGTATAACTCCGGGATAATCTCTGGGGACTTAGATGTGATTCTTAATTTGCCAAAGGCTATGTAAATAGCGGTGCAATGGCAAATGGGAAGAAATCACTAGTCCATAAGTGTAAGATAACACATAGTGCAAGTACCACCTGATACGAGTCATCGTCGAGGGAGACGACGCTGTAGTCACCAAGATAACTTCAGAGCGGCAACCTAGAGTGCTCATTCACATAGTACTTCTTGGAAGTACACCTTAAGCACGTGATGAGTATGGGATACGGGAGTTTGGAGGAAATGACTAGACCTTAGTACAAGTGGGAGATTGTTGGAGTTGTGTACTTAATGTCTAGATTTAAGTAACGGAAACTCACGATCCATTGCCACTAATCTATTTAATTAAATAAACAATTATTTGCGTTTAATTATTTATAATTAAATATATGCAAATCATAGTCCTGGATTTTATACGTTGTAGTTAGTATGGTGTTGCATGGGCGCACAGAAGATCATACTATCGGTTACTCGTATTTAATCGAACAGTTGCTCACGACCTAGATGGACACGGACCAATCCATCGGTATAGTCGTTGTGTGAGAGAGAAAATAATTTATCTTAATTATTTTATCACACTTGTACACTTGGTGTATTGAGCGGATCGTTGAGATTCATCGATTAGGATTGCCGGCGATAATCGATTCGAGTCTCAGTGTATTTTATTCTTAATCCCCGAAACTATTGCGGGTGTGTATATTTAATATAAGTGACTTTGATTTACCAAAGGAATTAACCGATTTAATTATTGGGTTAATTACCGGTTAAGTTGGGTCACTATATTTTATATATGACATGCCGTGAATACTTGACGGGAAAGTGTATCCCGGAAGGGTTGATAATATCCCCGAGATGAGTTCATAAGGAATTATTATGTAAACCCTGCAGGTGGATTCGTTCCGCATAATAATTAAGGTTGAATGGTACTAGTCTCGGATATAAAGAGATGAATAAATTAATTAGCAATAAATTAATTTTATTCATGGATATTTATATCTTAAATACACGGAATAAATAATACTACCGGAGAAATATTATTTGATATAATATGGTTTAATATTGGGAGTGCAATTAATTTTATATAGTGGAAAATAGAATTAATTAATATTGATAAGGATTAATGGACTTGAGCATTGGGCTCAATTTAATCTTCAATATTGGAAGCCCAATATTCTACCTCCTTAAGATCCCCTACGTAGCCTATAAAAGCACTACATGGTCTTCTCTATTCTCATATAACTTGAAGATCACAATTCTAGAGAGAGAAAGTAGAGAGGAGGATCCATGGAGTTCGGTAGATCGTCGCCCACACGACGTCCGAGCTAGTGCAAGGAATACGTCGGAAGATCTCAAGGTCGTCAAATTGAGTTCTTCGTTTTTCCGAACAACGAGAACGAGGTAAATCGTAAAACCCTCTTTATGATTTTATCGTTTATTTATCGTGAGAATATCATGAACCAAGATCCAAGGGACGTACGAACCCGGGGACGAGGATCGACCTCGCGGTGGTGATCGAGGATCACCGGACCGCGGGAGGTCGAGAGATCCTCGCCGGGATCGAGAGAGGACGAACCCTCGGCTGGACGCCGAGGGTGGCGGTCGAGCCCTAGGGCTTCGACCGCCGGCGACGCACGAAGGACCCCGGCTGGACGCCGGGGATGCGATCGAGCGCGTGCTCGATCGCGTGGGCAGCGGGCTGGTGCCGCTGCTGCTCGCACGGCGAGCAGCCCCTCCTCCCGTACGCGTCGCACGGGACTCACGCGGGCTGCTACGGGCAGCCCCGCACGGCTGTCGCGAACAGCCGCGAGCCCACGCGTGGTGGCTCGATCGAACAAGCCACGGGCTATCCCCGTGGCGGGTTTGTTTGATTAGGCTATCCCCGTGGAGGTTCGTGGCGGGTTTCCGGCAACCGGGAGTCGATTGGATTGTCGGTTCCGCAATTTAGACAATCCGGATATTCGATCTCCAAAGGATTTCGGTCGGAATTAATTAGATAATTTATTTATTTAAATTTATTAATTCCGGGATATCGATTTCTAACAGTTGTCTGCAGTTGCAGTATCTTTCAGAAAACCATCAAAAACAAAGTTTTCAACTTCCACATTTTCGATGTCGAAGTTTTCACCAAAAGTGACAACTAGAGCGTTGTCCTCCTCGTCATCAGAATTTTCATTCTCAGACTCCTCGCTTTCTGAGATTACATTTTCATCATCGAACACAACATAGCTCACGGGTAGTTTCTTTTTGCGATGCAAGTTGGGACACTCATTTTTGACATGTCCAAATCCCTTACATTCAAAACACTGCATTTTAGAAACATCCTTGCTAGTTGAAGAATATGGAGATAGTTTCGTCCCCTTAAATTTTTTGTCAGAGAGAGAAGTTTGATTTCGGTTGTCTGAGTTTTTCTGAAATGAGTTAGAATTCTTCTGAAATTTCCGAAAATTTCGGGCTCGATTCTTTCTTTTAAACTCTTGCTTCACAAGATATGTGACGATTTCAGTCAGTGCAGCAAGTTTGTCCGGATTATTTGAGTTCATCAAACGTTCAATGTCTTCTGCTTCATCGTCATCAGATTTATTCACATCTGCTGAGAAACTACTTTCAGATCTCTCATTTCTCGACGGAGTTTTCTGAGGTTTTGGACTTCTTGAACTTTTACCCTTCTCAGAAATTTTTAGAGCAGTCATCGGTTCGTAGACAAGTGACATATCTGGGTTGTTTCGAACTTTGAGAGTCAAGTCATAGTTTCTCAAATCAGCCATCAAGTCAGCATAATCCCAGTTTTGATTCTCATCGTTGCGCGCTTCGATAGTTAACACTTTGCTTTCGAATCTAGTACTCACACTGGATAGCACCTTCTCATAGACCATGGGAGCAGGAAAGATTTCTCCAAGTTCATGTGCCTCATTCACATATCTCATAATCTTGTCCAAGTAGTCATTTATATCTTCATCTTCTCTCATCCGGAGTTGATGGAATTGGGCAGTGATAGTTCGGATTTTCGATCGCTTAACTGCATGACTTCCCTCACACGTTCTTTGCAGAGTCTCCCATGCATCTCTGGCAGATGTGCAATTTTTGACCAGCTGATACATACTGAGGTCCAGCCATTCACAGATAAGAAGTAACGCTTTGCTGTTTGCCGTGGACAAGTCATGTTCCTCTCTTGTCCAACTACGTTCTGAAGGTACCGGTATACCGATCCAATCGATATACCGTGTGTGCGGAAGCGTGTAAAGCAATAGATCTACTATGCCATGATCTTAGTGCACACTTAATGTGTATAAGAACACATATAAACATATATATATATACACATCCAATATATATATATATATATATAAGGTTCAACGATTACTTACTTTTGTGACGAAGTGATTCGTTGATGTCGTTGAGGTGGTGTTGAGTCGATTGAACCACCTCAAATGGATCAGCCTCTCAAAGCTCTCCTTGTGAATGACCTCGTCACTCCTTTAGATCGTCCGGATGTGGAAGCCGCACAAATGGCCCGGCCTCTACGTGTTGCACACGAACCCGGATAATGAACACCTTTGCTTGCTTGAGAATGGATCTCCAAGATCACCTCTTTTCTCTCTATTTGTGTGGAATTTCGTGGCTGAATAATGTTTGTGATGAAAATCAGATTTTCATCTATATAATCACTTCATTATGAACACCATTACACCTCCTTGTAACCTCCTTCATAATGTGCATAAAGATGCACCATTTAACACACAAAAGGGGTTACAAAGGAGGTGAAAGGTCATGCCACATACACATGCCACAATGCATTGTATGTGGTCCCACTTGCTTGTGTGGCATGCCATGTCACACTATGTGGCATGCCATGTCACACTATGTGACATGCATCCATGCAAGCCATGCATCCCATGCATGTTAATTAATTCCACGTAAATATTGATTCTAAATCAATATATTTATCAAGCAACGTACATCATCTTTGAGTCCGTGTGTGACCCTGTAGGTATGATTTAATTGATCAATATTATATTGTTCCCAACAATTAATATTATCAAATAATCATTTAACATCCATAGACGACCTTATGACTTTATCGATTGCACACGTAGGATCGAAGGACATATCCCAACAATCTCCCACTTGGCCTTCAGAGCCAGTGTGCTGCCAACTTCCTGTTGTCACTTTATGTCTAAGTTTGAACTTGAGGCAAGACTCGAGTCATCCTCAATCGGTTCAAACCTTTCTTGGACTTTGAGACAGACTGTAAAACCAGATTTATCACTATGATACGAATCTGGACGTGGCCACGTATTTTCCACAGTCTCGACTCTCCAAGTGGCCGTTAAGACATGTATCCCATTATAAAATGGAGGACAATCCCATCTTGTCAATCCAAGCTCTCCCACTTGCTTCCTGATATACTCAATAACAAGTTTTATAACCTCCTTTTACGAAAGGCGTTTACTTGTATCAAAGTACACCATTTCACAATGGAATCACTCTGGACTACTCAGGTCAGAGGAAATTGCTCGACAGTCAATGAAATAGTATTATGACTCGAAATCTTAAATACTATTCCAGTCGGGTCTGTTCGATCATTAGCTCCCAGCTAATATCTATGTAATTGTACTTGATGTCCCACATCACTAGCCCATGAAGCGGCGCTATAGTACACATTACAATCTAGTTCTTTGTATTATCGGTTTGTCCGTACTCGATTATACGAACCAGGAACAGCTATATGATTCAAGTATATCAGTTCAACCATTGGGACTTCATTATGCGGTAAGTCGACCTCATAACCCAATTGATATAACTTAATCATTTGGACAATTCATATAAATTAAACCATATTTATATGAAGAATTATGTATTATACATATGAGTGAATGTTTACCAAATCTCCAAAAGTATCTAATACAGTAATAGAAATAACAACCCATCTCTAAGATGTCTGATATCTATTGCAGTCGTGAAAGCCTCAAGCTTAAACTGCTGGAGAGGTTTAGAAAGCGGGTTTGCAACCTTACCAAAAGTTGCAACTTTATTATCTCGATGTCTCCACAAAACTATCTACCAAATAATGTGGAACTTCCTGAGCACCAGTTTTAGACTTGTGGTGCTTCCTAGCTCATAGGCTTGCGCGATAACTCTACTATAAATAGAGAACTATCGGATGGGCTGAGCTAGTTACGCCACCTAGTTCATTCAAGAACTTTCAAATCCTAACTGCCAACATTACTGCATCCAATGCAATACTGTGCTCAGCTTCTGTAGTTTAATCAGCTATATTGCATTGCATGGAACTATTCCAGCAAATATCACCTCTAACCAGATAAAAGATATAACCAGATTAAAATCGGAAATTATCTTAGTCTGTTTTGAAGTTAGCATTCAAACAACTTGTTAATATCAACTCTTTTTGTCTTCCAAAGACAACAAAATATTCTTTTGTCAATCTAAGGTACATAAGAATATTCTTGGTCGCAGTCTAACGCGCCTCACCTGGATTTCCTTGAAACTGACTCGTCATGCTCAAAGCATACGATACGTCCGGTCGTGTACATATCATGGCGTACATTATAGACCCTATTGCCGAAGCATAAGGAATGTTTTCCATCCTCTTTTGCTCATCAAGTCCCGTAGGGCCTTGCATCTTGCTAAGAGATGTGCCATGACTCATTGGAATGAGACCCTTTTTGGCGTCTTTCATTCTGAACTTATCAAGTACCTTATCAATATAGGTCACTTGACTAAGTCCAAACATCATTTTCGATCTGTTCCGACAGATCTTGATGCCCAATATGTACTGTGCTTCTCCAAGATCCTTCATTGAAAAACAATTCCCAAGCCATTCTTTAATAGAATTAAGCATAGAAACATTGTTTCCAATAAGGAGTATGTCATCGACATACAACACAATTAATACAACGTAACTCCCACTGATCTTCTTGTAAAACAAGACTCTTCCGAGTTCCTCTGAAATCCAAATCCCAGTATGGATTCATTGAACTGAAGATTGCTACTCCGATATGCATTCTTTATTCCATAAATAGAACTATAAGTTTGCATAATTTCTCAGCCTTATTAAGATCGATAAAACTCTTTGGCTGTGTTAAAACACAGCCTCTTCTAGAATCCAATTCAAGAAGTTAGTTTTAACATCCAATATTACCATAACTCATTATCAAGATGAGTAGTAATGGCTAAGATAATCTGAATGATTTAATCAAAGCAATTGGTGAAAGTTTTTCCATAATCCACCTCGTGAATAAAACTTTTACCATCAACCTTGCTTTGAAAACCCTAGGTTTTCCATATGTCTGTTTAGATCTTAAAGATCTATTAGCATTCATTGGGTCTAACCCTGTGATGCAAATATATCAAGTTCCAAACTTGATTATCAGATATTGATATCATCTCAGATTTCATGGCACCATGCCAATTTTCAGTAGCTCGACTCGTCATAGCTTGGAATTAGGTCGAAGGTTCACCGCTTTCCAAAAGCATGAATTCATATCTCTCATTGGTCACAATATCTAAGTATTTGAATAATAGAGATAGATTTATGCCTTTCGGACCTACGAGGGCTTGTATGGCTTCCAAAACCATAAGAATACTCTCAACCCAGTCTTGAGTATTCATCGTTGGTTGTTTCACTTGAACCTCGTTCAAGACAACCGAGCTCCCACTGAATTTCTAGGAAAGATAACTCTTTTCAAGAAAATCACTATCTCGAGCAACAAAATATTGTTCTCAGATAGATCGTAGAAGTTGTGCCCTCGAGTTTCTTATGGATACCATAAAGAAACTTTTATCCCATTTGAGTTCAAGCTCTATAGAGATAAATCTCGTCAGAGAAGCTTTTAGATCCTCAAATTTTGATGAAAACAATTTAGGGACCCTCCCTTTCCATACCTAGTATGGTGTCTTATCAACAGCTTTTGACAGCTTCCTATTCAGTGTATAAGTTGAAGTCTAGAATTGTGTGTTCCCAAAAGAGACCAGTAGTTCATTTAGACCTCTCATCGAATGGTCGAACTATATCTAATATAGTTTGTTTTCTCTTTTCCGAAACATAACCTTCATGTGCTTGTGAACTAATAGGTTCCACATACATCAGTATGGATCATCCCTAATTACTCACATGTTCTCCTTTCTCCAAGAAAGATGACATTGTTATCTTTTCAATCACACATCATTCACATGTATCAAATGACTCCAAGTCAAATGATTCTAAAATTCCTTCTAAAAGAAGCTTCGTTACATGTTTAGATTTTGATTTGATCAAATCAACAATGTTTCAGTTATGTCTCATTGATACTTATTCGATTTGGCCTTTGGTCTTAATGATATATATGATTTGTCAAGTTTAATGTATACATAAACAATATAATAATCGTACCAAAACAAAGAATAATTCAAAATTAAAATAGTTACCAAACTATTTAATAGTGAAAAACTAATCCATCAGTATCCAATACTGAACCAATATTCATTGTTTATTGAAGGTACAAAATTACATAGTTATAATACTAAAACAAGGCCCTAAGGCAAAACAACATCATATGATCATACGGCTAATGCAGCGACCTTCGCTCCATTTCTTGCCCGTAGATCGACATCTCTACTCACCAAACTTACACTTCTATGTAGTTCCTCCACATACAAATGTGAGAACCACATTTGGCATCCAATACCCAAGAAGTAGAATTTGTGAAGTTTAATGTCTATATCATTAATACTTGAAGATGAAGCAACCCCGTTCTTCACATCTTCTTTGAACTTTGGGCAAATTCAATTATTCCCAATAATTGAGTCTCATTCAAATTTCTCATTCAAAATTATCTCAATGTCAAAACGTGATAAATCGTAAGTGAAAAGTCGAACTTTTCTAACCAGCGATATTATCATGCAATTGAAGCCCTATCTCTCATAAAATATGAGGGAGCCAACCAGACAATCGATTCACGCCATCCAATGGCTCGAAAGTCTCTAATTTGTGTCATTGATGAACTTAAGTGTTTTTGGATTAAATCACTCCCCGAGGTGAAAATAATCATAACCTTATAATCCATCAAATGAAAGACAAATTAGGCATTTGTTTTGAAATTGAATAAAATATGAACTTTTATATGTTTGCAAGTAGTGTCCATCACTTTTGCAGTAGACGCATTGAGATTCCCTAGGAACCCTAGTAGCCTTCTTGCCCATGCTCTTTTGACTACCCTATCCCATATCATAAGAATTTCCCTCTTAGGGTCCTTTTCTATCGCCGGCTCAACAGCCTTGAGCATCCCGTGGAGCTCACGAAGCGATTTCTTCAAACCATTCATATGGAAAATTTAGCCTAACGACATTATAACCATAATGAGATTGAAGTATGAAATCGGTTGCCAAATAATCATCATAGGAAAAATCTAGGCGGTCACTTGAAACAAATAATCCAATCATTTGTTGTACATGTGATTCCATAGATTTCCATTTTTCCAGCCTAGCTGAAGCGATGACCCTGGTCATACCGAACCGCTCAATCTTAGCATATTCCCCGAACATGCTATTGAGTTGTTCAATGATATCTTAGGATGTGGTTATCTAACACATTTTCATTGTCTTCGTATTTGAGGACCATCCTCAAATTACGTTGTGAATCAAGAAAATTTAAGTTGTTCAATTTTTCATAATCAAGAATTGAACCAAACTTGAATCGAGTTGAAATTAACATGATAAACTACAAAAGAAAGATAAATAAAGTATGTAAACATTCACAAAGCGGTAAACAAATAAGGTTGTCTAACAATTGTACTTATTTATTTCATTTTGTTCAATTGATATCCAATATCATTGTCCCTTAGAACAAAACGATCCCAAGACCCTCATCTTGCAAATTCTTAAGCCGACTGAGTCCGCACTTAAGAAGTCTAAGATAGGTAGACATCCCATGTCAATGACATCTAATGTCACTCTCGGTCGATGAGAGTCCCATTCTCATCTCATGTCTCGATAGCCACGCCTGCAGTGGATCTATCGATGAGAAAACCAAACTCACGTGTAAGGGTCTAACCCTTACTCCCACTTATCCCAAGATAACAAGTAGTACCCCGCTGAGGCGGACCTACCAACTTATGATCGAGGGCTTCATGAGTGTGATGTTTTTGGACAAGACATTATACTCATTATTTTTGGGAACTTGCATGCATAGGTGTTTATATGTAAGTTGAACATTTATAACATAAAACATCCTATAACTAGCAAAGCAATTAAATACGTAATCGAAAGGCCCCTAGAACCTCACAACTCTCAAACGAAAAGATTAAAAGCAACAAAATAGGCCTTGAACATCTTCTGGACTGGCCCGCGCCCGCCGTTTCAGTTCCGCACCCGCCGATTTAGGTCAACCTTAGTCCATACCCCAAAAACCACGAACGGCGCCCGTCGTTTCACAATCAGCGGTCGCCGAACACCACTGGCGGTCGCCGTTTCCAAAACGGCGCCCGCCAAAAGGGTACAAAACAGGCTGACCAAAAAACAGCCTTTCGGCGGTCGCCGTTTACAAAACGACGCTCGCCAAACCCATTCGGCGCCCGCCGGAGCACAAACGGCGCCCGCCGTTTTGCTCCAGCAGCCCGGTTTTCGCCCGTGTCGCTTCATTTTGCTTCGTTTCTTCTCGTTTTCGCCGGAGAGCCGAGATCCACCATCGAACCATGGACCATGTCCATCGCTTACGAGTTTGAACAATACATATTGAAATAGAAAACCTATCTATTACAAATGATTTCAAGGGACGCAGCCCTCCAAAACTATGGCCAATCGTACGTAAAAAACGACAATTTCATTCACCCGACCACTAACGGTGGCCGGCCTTACATCTAATCACATAATCACAATTAAACATATAATCCAATTATGTTGATTTAACCTTCGTGTCCAACACAAAAGTGTGCACGAGCCCTAGGCTCTGATACCAATTGAAGGTACCGGTATACCGATCCAATCGATATACCGTGTGTGCTGAAGCGTGTAAAGCAATAGATCTACTATGCCATGATCTTAGTGCACACTTAATGTGTATAAGAACACATATAAACATATATATATATACACATCCAATATATATATATATATATATATATATATATATATATATATATATATATATATATATATATATATATATATATATATATATAAGGTTCAACGATTACTTACTTTTGTGACGAAGTGATTCATTGATGTCGTTGAGGTGGTGTTGAGTCGATTGAACCACCTCAAATGGATCAGCCTCTCAAAGCTCTCCTTGTGAATGACCTCGTCACTCCTTTAGATCGTCCGGATGTGGAAGCCGCACAAATGGCCCGGCCTCTACGTGTTGCACACGAACCCGGATAATGAACACCTTTGCTTGCTTGAGAATGGATCTCCAAGATCACCTCTTTTCTCTCTATTTGTGTGGAATTTCGTGGCTGAATAATGTTTGTGATGAAAATCAGATTTTCATCTATATAATCACTTCATTATGCACACCATTACACCTCCTTGTAACCTCCTTCATAATGTGCATAAAGATGCACCATTTAACACACAAAAGGGGTTACAAAGGAGGTGAAAGGTCATGCCACATACACATGCCACAATGCATTGTATGTGGTCCCACTTGCTTGTGTGGCATGCCATGTCACACTATGTGACATGCATCCATGCAAGCCATGCATCCCATGCATGTTAATTAATTCCACGTAAATATTGATTCTAAATCAATATATTTATCAAGCAACGTACATCATCTTTGAGTCCGTGTGTGACCCTGTAGGTATGATTTAATTGATCAATATTATATTGTTCCCAACAATTAATATTATCAAATAATCATTTAACATCCATAGACGACCTTATGACTTTATCGATTGCACACGTAGGATCGAAGGACATATCCCAACACGTTCCGGTTTCGGAATCCTTACACCATCGGCATCTTCAGTATATGGACGTTCCCATCCTTCCAACACTACCATCCAAGATCTAGAGTCAAACCCTTTAATCCTAGCAGAAACTTTGGCCTTCCAGTTTGAGTAGTTCTGATGAGTAAGCATAATCGGTTTCTGGACAAACATAGACGACTCCATTTTAGCGGAAATATGAAGTCAAGTAACGGATCACGTCTTATACGTATGACGTCCTGCTCTGATACCAATTGAAATTACGCCTTCAGCGTAGGATACCAATTTTTCGTGAAATTGGTCTTGAACTCACAGACAGCAGCTTGCGTCAAAGTAAACACTCACACAATTTGTAGAATAAAAAGTGGAGACAAATTTATGTAATAGTTTTCATTTCATTGATCAACAAAACTAAACTATTACACTTGAAGAGTAAGGTAGGCAAAACGATTACAAGAAGTTTCCCGAGTGTCGCAACAACTCCCACTAACTTGCAATCTAGCACACGAGTACCTAAAGCTAAATCTCCTAGCTCTAATCTTGGCACACGGCGCAAAAGCTACTACACAAACTCGAAGCTCGACTACGATTCTAAAAATCAGATTTCGTTCTCTCAAAATCGTCAAATGATGAAATGAACATCCATGGGTATTTATAGTAGAGCTGCACATGTGAGAGTGATGACGTGGCACGTTCTCATTCGTCGCATGCTTGGCCTATGTCACTTTTCCATGGATGACATCATCTTTGTAGAACTTGGATTCTTGAATCTTGGAATCTTGAATCTTTGATTCTTGAATCCTTGAATCTTGAATCTTCAATTTCAAAAACAAACTTCAATTTCAATCTTGACTCCATCGATCTCAATTCTTCATCTTCAATTTCATGTAAAAAATCTCTAAGTGTTGAAGCCTCAGAATTTCATCGTCTTCATGGTCGTCGATATTGTTGAAGTTGCAAACTTGGAAAAATTCTTCATTTCCTCGAACTGAGTACCTGGTGAAAGAAATCACATTGTAAGTACTTAGTCTTAAAATCAAAACACAAAACTTGAGTCGCCGTTTTTTCATGTAACACAAAACCGGCGACTGCATTCTCCGGAAATGTGTCAAGGGCACGAGTCGCCGTTTTTGGCGTTCTCTGGAAAAGTTGACAGGAGTCTCCGTTTTTTGCATTCTCTGGAAAAGTTGACAGGAGTCTCCATTTTTGGCATTCTCTGGAAGTTGACAGGAGTCTCCGTTTTTGGCGTTCTCTGGAAAAGTTGACAGGAGTCTCCGTTTTTGGCGTTCTCTGGAAAAGTTGACAGGAGTCTCCGTTTTTGGCGTTCTCTGGAAAGTTGACAGGAGTCTCCGTTTTTGGCGTTCTTTGGAAAAGTTGACAGGAGTCTACGTTTTTGGCATTCTCTGGAAAAGTTGACAGGAGTCTCCGTTTTTGGCGTTCTCTGGAAAAGTTAACAGGAGTCTCCACTTTTGGAGTCTCCACTTTTGTGTAGTCTCCAATTTTGGAGTCTCCACTTTTGTGTAGTCTCCACTTTTGTGTAGTCTCCACTTTTGTGTAGTCTCCACTTTTGGAGTCTCCACTTTTGGAGTCTCCACTTTTGTGTAGTCTCCACTTTTGTGTAGTCTCCACTTTTGTGTAGTCTCCACTTTTGGAGTCTCCACTTTTGGAGTCTCCACTTTTGTGTAGTCTCCACTTTTGTGTAGTCTCCACTTTTGGAGTCTCCACTTTTGTGTAGTCTCCATTTTTGTGTAGTCTCCACATTTGGAGTCTCCACTTTTGTGGCAGTCTCCGGAAATTTGACAAGTCTACGAACGGCGCAAAGAACACACAAAGTTGATGCCAAAAAAAACTTGTATTTACATAAAGGGGTAGAGCCAAGCTCCCCCAGTGCCCGATGCGACCGAGCATGGACCAGGTGTCCCTCGAGTCCCGAAAATTCTAGGGATAAATGCGAGAACTAGTTTGACCAGGCACACTGGGGCATTTTTGGGCGAATAACATCCCGCCCAAAAAATGGGGTAAAAGTGATTCACTAAAAATAAACACAAGAGAGCGATTTATTACATAAAATACTCGAACATAAACTGGGGCATTTTCGGCGAGGAGAAAGTCTCTTCGTCGAAATTCCCGAACGATACGAACAAGAAGAAAAACAAACACATCAAGGCCTCGGGGGCCTGAATTGAACAGGGAGCGTCACGAGCTGGTCGTTAGCGTCGAACACCGCGACGGCCCATCCGCGGTTAACATCGTAGCGAACACAAACGGTGTTAGTCGCCTGAAGATCGAACTGACGGATGAAACCCCTCCACCACGGACCCTCGAACAAGTACTGTCCACGACGACGAGAAACGTACGTGACCCACCGATCGTCGTTCATGTCTACCAGCGGGAGGAATCGGGGAAGCGCGGTTTCGTTGTTCAAGTCGGCAGTAAATTCTACGGGCAGAGGTAACCTGATCGCGTAGCGACGGTCGTTGAACGGAAGCTCGAACCACTTGGATCCGCTCGAACTGACATGAATGCGCACCATCGAAATGGTCGCTCACCACGGCACCAGGCGAAAGGGTAAACTTTTGATGAAGGGGCTGAAATATTAGAAAGAGGAGTCAATATCAAGGGGTTATA
The DNA here is from genome assembly GCA_954870475.1 of Euphrasia confusa. Classification (NCBI taxonomy): domain Eukaryota; kingdom Viridiplantae; phylum Streptophyta; class Magnoliopsida; order Lamiales; family Orobanchaceae; genus Euphrasia; species Euphrasia confusa. The sequence goes on from OX940954.1 coordinate 38,657,813, forward strand.
TATATAAGGCCAAACACGTGTACGGAGACCTGTAAAAGTTATTCCCGCATAGAAAGGCGCGCATAGCAAAGGACAAGTCATACAGGCTTTATCCTTACAAAGTCACATCCTCACGTGAAAGGTAAACCACACGACAGGATCAAGTACAGGACAGGAAAAGAAGGGAATCCGAGAGGGATCAAGTATCTTTCTCCCGCGCGGAAGACACGAACAAAAGGGGCACTCCTCGGATCCAGAAGATAGGAAGTAATAATGAAAACATAATATGACCGTTAAGCGGTGCTAGAGCATTTTGGAACGAACAAATTAGCTCATCCAAAAATGAAACGAAATAACGCACGAAGGAATCATACTAGCCGAAAACCCCGAGCAACGTGAACACTCCGAACTTCCGAGAAAAGAACGAGCAAGGGGCCGAGGAGACCCCATCGGTAACCGACGGGAATGAGCATATACAAGCGTATCGTACGCTGATTCGGGGAGAACTTGGTTTTTTAAAGAAACAAAGACAAAAGCATGAAGCAACCAATTCCCCAGACGTTAAGCACAAAATATCATGTTCGCACGAGGGCCATAGTACAATAATGTTTCGAGTGTCCCATAAAAATACGGCCCAAAGAAGAGTAAAAACGCAAGAAAGCGATTCCCACAGATGTTAAACAAGTAAAGTCACGACAACTTAAAGTGCAAAATAAAATACCAAAATAACTTAGGCGACCAGGCGAAAGCCCCTCTCGTCATACACGCGGATGGAGAAGCCTTCGTCCTCGATCCAGAGAAAACGGACGATCAAACCCTGATAAAGCCCCTTCTCGCGAACAAAACGCTCCCACGCAGGACCTCCTAGGGCGAGCTGCCGCCGGTGATGAGCGATAGCGAACGACCAGGGATTACCCTGGGAATCTCGAACGGCAACAAAGTGAACGAGAGGCGAACGGGCAGCCCGTCTAAAAGCCGCTGGAAGAGGAAACCTACGAGCATGCCACCTTCCGTTAAACGCCTGGTCGACGTAGCAATACTGGTCTCGTACGACTAGGCGAGCCATGTTCAGCTGGACCAAATAAGATCAATTCTCAATCACAAGAGAAATTAACGAACATCGAACATTAAAGTAAATCACGAAGGCGTTTTTGCGAAAAGAAAAGGAAGGCGGACTTAAGCAACGATACAAATCTAACATTGCAAACAAAAGCCGAACTCTTAAGATTGAAGAGCTCGGGAACAAAGATAAGACCTCTGTTCGGATACATGAAATAGCCAAATGTTTTAAAAGAAATAAAAACAACGAGAAATCAGAATTCGACATCAGACAAACAAATATTTAATCTTCAATAGGGATGGGATTCTCCACGACAGCCTCCGGTTCAGCAGCGACGAGCTGGCTCGGATCGGGCCACCAAGCTAGGTCGACGCCGTGAAGCTCCACCAGATCGAGAACCGGGAAGAGGAAACGAGTGTCGAGATTAACTCCCAAGCGATGTGAGCGGAGATCGTCCATAATCAGATTATATGGCAAGCCGGCCCGAACATATCGCCGAATGCAGTCAAAGTGACTCAGACAGTAAGAATAAGAGCTGTTTTGGTCTAAGTCTTGCAAGGCATCGGCTTTGCGCTCCGCATCAGCCCTCTCTATCGCCTCGGTCCGAGCATTCAGCTGGCCAATCAAAAGATCCATGCTCCGGCGATTCTCCTCGGCTCGCTGCACTCTCCCCTCCAGCTCCAATACCCGATCATGTTCGTCAGACATCTCGATTTTCAACTTGGCCAACTCCTCGCGCCCCTGATCCCGCTCTCGGGCCATCCCGGCAGCGCTCGTCTCCGCCTCCTCGGCCCGGGCTCTCAACTTCTTTTCATCTTCCTGATACTGGTCCACCAAAGATCGCACGCTGGTCAATTCAAGCTCAAGCTCGGCAACTTTGTCCGCGAGGCCATCAGGGGTGTCAGCAGAGGGGGCCGTAGGTTGAGCCAAACCCGAACGAGCCTTGCTCAGAGAGACCAAAAACATGAGCACTCGGGAAGCCATCAAGATGGCCACTTGCTCAGCTTGCTCGGGCCGCTGGCTAACCTGCTCGGCTTGAGTGGTCCAAGAACGAGGAATACACTCCATAGCCTCACGCATCAAGGGAGGCAAGCTCGGGAAGTCGTGAGGGCGAGCGGCTAGAAATTGGGCCAGACTGGTAGCCATAGTCGGACGGCCTCCCAGGCTGATTCAGGTAGAGAAATTTGGTCAAGGAAAAAGCGGACTGGAAAAATCGGCGAGGAAGCAAGACGAGAAGACATACCGAGCAAAGAGTTCCTCGTCGATGGTGGCCACGGGGCTATAAGGAACGTTCTCGGGAGCCTCATGCATGGGCTCCTTGTCGCGGCGACGTTTCGAGACCCGACCAGTCGAAGGCATCGCCTCCTGGGGCACTTCTGGAATTGTAGTTGACATCGGCGGAGGAAGCGAGCTGGCCCTTGCCGCCGAGGGAACCGAAGTAGCTTCAGAATTGGCTGATCGAGTGGGCCGAGTAAGAGGATCCGGGGGAGCGCCAGCTTGGGTGCCCGCAGCCGCTTCGGCCGCCCGACGATTGCGCTCGGCCAGCGCTGCCATCCGAGCACGAGGAGTGTTGCCGACCATGTCTATTGGGGGATCGGGGTAAGAAGGAAACCTAACCACTGAAATACAAAGGGAAAAGCATTAAGCCACGAGTAAGTCAAGAGATGCGTAAATTATTAAATACTCACGAGGATATCGGTCCCGAACATGCCGAGGAATAGTAATAAAACGAGACGACCTAACACGAGCCCTAGTGAACACAGTGCTAATGAGCAATTGGCTGTCGGGAAGAGAACGAACACGTTCACAAACCGCAGCAAAATCCCAACTAAGCTCGGAAATAGGTGGAGCAGGAGGACCTGCCGACCAAGGAATGACCGAACAGGGAGATATCAGAGAAAAATAAGATGAAGATTCCGAAAGAAAGAAAAAGAGTAGAGAGAAACGACTAACGGCGACATTTTCGAGTAAATGAGGTGGGGATCTGGAACGCCTCGGAGCCCCATGCACCGTCCACATAAAACCAGTCAGCCCACCAAGCCGTTCTTTTGCTTTTCAGATCTTCGAGAAGCCTGGTCGGAGCTCGCAGGTAATGGTCTCCGCCTCTGAGGTGGTTGATAATCAGAAGATAGGATGTTTCGGAGACGGACAGGTGGCGATAGAGGCCATAATGGCCGAACAGGATGTTGAGACTAATGAGCAAGACCCAAGAATTTGCGTGAAGCTGCATGGGAGCAACCCCCCACGCCTGCAAGGCTGCCGCAATGGAATCGTGGATAGGGAACCGAAGCCTCGCTTCCATCATCATGCTCGTCACGACGACCATGCCCGGAGGAGGGCAGTTCGCCCGCTCATCGGGGGTCGGGCAGTAAATGTGCACGTCAGAGGGGATTCCCCATACCGATCTCATGGACTGGAGCTCGGCCTCATCTAGAATGGTCGAACTACGATCACTAGCGTAGACCCCCGCCTGATCAGGACCAGGAGGAGCACCGAATCGCGTGCGCTCCACGAAGACGTAAGGATTTTCGTGGAGATAGTGAGTGACAATGAAAGGAGGAAGAGGGCCCCGAATCTCGCCCATCATGTCGATGAATCGGCGATAACAATCGGTCACGCCGCCAGCATATAACTCCAATTTTTCCTCCTCGGAAAAGCCGACCACGGGAGCTAGATCATCTTCAGATGAAGAGGAAGCAGAGGTTCCAGAATCGGATGATCCATCGGACGCGAGGATATCAGAAAGAGTGCCAGAACTATCGTGGTCGCTCATTCTCACTCGTGGGAAGGATAATAGTGCGGAAATTTATATAGTATTGAAAGCCTACCGCTAAGCACCCCCAAATAACTATAAAAAGAATAGCGAGAGAAACCTACGTGTTTGGTCGAGGATGAAGCCGAGCACCGTTAATAATAGCCGAGCATGGGAGTCAGGGTGTCCGGAAATCAGTAGCTTGGAGGCGGAAAGTGTAAAATGAAGAATATCAGGAATTATTTATAAGAGCAAGAGGCGGCAAAATTCAAAATTTGAATTTGAAAAGACGGTTGACAGAAATCGAAGCGTCACTTCGGGTGGAAACCAGTCAGGAAGCGACAGGTGGCAGTAACCGCCGTACCGCATTTAATGATCTGCCATAACCGCCGAATCAGGACTTATGCTCGGGCCATCTGACGACCATTCGCATACCGAGACCGATCGTTTCTTCCGAACAGAGCGATCTCCGGGGGCATTTGTTATGCGGAGAAATTCCGACTACACACCGAGCATAAGGCTCCCCCCCCCCCCCCCCCCTTTTTTTTTTCTCTATGAAGGGAGAGAGAACCCCCGTACTCGTTCTTAGGGAAGTGCGAGCAAACGAGGAGCCGCTATCGTAGATCGCCTCCATTAAACGCGATAAGGCGACCAGGGGGTGTGTTCGGCTAAAGTCTACAGGCAAACTCAGTCGGAGCGAATAGAGGAGCGGACGACCATGCGTAATGTGTCCGGTCCGTTGGAAAACGGGCGACTCTCCTTTGGGCCCTGAACAGAAAGGATGGGCTTAAGGATGGGCTTATTGGTGGGCTTGGCCCATTAATCTACTTTAGTAACCCTAGTTTGTATTCTCTATAAATAGTAGGTGTAATATTTTATTAAGGGCATCTACACATTTCCCCAAAAATTCCTAGAGAACAATATTGTCTTGCTCACTACTCAATCCCCAAAATATCTATTTTTAGTTGGTCGTTGGAGAGCACGATTTTTCCACCATCAACAATGGACATAACACATATTAGTAATGTATTATTAGATTAACCTTGATAACAGGGTTGACTTGAGTGTTAATCCATTAAAATTTTAACTGTGGCTTTGCTTCGCTCATGAACATTTTCTTTTCGGAAGGATCAAATCTTACTACAGTAGAAACTCTATATAGTAATACTCTATATAGGAATAAACTCCCTATAGTAATAAAAAATTCAAGTTCCGACTTGGGAACAGTTATAATTAGGAATAAACTCCACATTGTCATAAGTCATACGTTTTTCGAGTCCCAACTTAAGGATTTATACCTCTATATAAGAATAAATGATTAATATATAATAAAAAATATTAATCAATAATAATTTTATTTATTAAAATCTATACCAGGTTTAAAATGACTAAAAATGTTTATCAAAATCAATAACATATACTATATGGTCAATATTTATAGTGTTTAGATTCATTAATATTTTATTTAATATATATGTTAAACACAATTTTTACATATATATATGGTCAAATATTCATAGTCAAAACTATTAAATTTGTTATATGAACTTAAAGATAGATAAATATAATGTATGTTATTTTTATATTTATATTATTTTTTATTAAAAAATTATTTTTATTTTGTAAAACTCTATATAAGAATAACTCTCTATAGTAATATTTTTTCCCGGTCCCAACGATATGACTGTATAGAGTTTCTACTGTACATGCAATGTTATAGGTACTTCTCTTCGATCACATAATTATCTGTGTGTTATATTTTTTTAGTTATGCTTATTTTTGATACACTAAATTGTTTATTATTTATAACCAGACAAGTTGGAAGAGGATAGACATCTTGGAAATTACAGTCGAACCTTCCTCTGCCACCAGAAGGATTCGAGAAATAGGAAAGCGCTAAGAAAGAAGGACAAAACAGTGTTCCATGCCGATAGGCTAAAAAATTCCTCCCCTTCTTCTGATCCCAAGGAGAAGCATAACCCTTCATGGAAATTACGTGTTTATAACCAACTTTTTAGGGAAGGAAGTTACTGATTAGTATTCATTTATAAGCTTACTTGGAGTTCAAATAAAAAAAGTGCAAGAATTCTTGGACAAGTTATAATGCATCTAGAGCATTGCTTGTACGCAGTACGTGACATCATTTATTCTAAACAAAGTGTGACAAGCTTAATGATTCTCAAAAACATTTTCTTATATATTGTTATCAAGCCCACCTTTATTTACTTTTTATTGTAGGTTAAATGATTGCATAGAATTGCTTGAGGATTTGGAAGAGAAGGGTTTGTTGGATATGGATAAGGCCACATTGCATTTTGCTGATTTCATACTATTACAATATACCATGCAAATGTTTATTTGTCTGTTCAATGTCGTCCTTCTAGGTTAATCATACGATATTTTTTTATGTCTGCAAAAATCAGAAGGCTGTTAAGGAGGCATTTCGCTTTGCAAAGTTTATCCGAAACCCGACACTGAGTACATTCAATATGCTTCTGTCTGTTTGCACGAGCTCTAAAGATTCAGAAGGTATTCATCTCTTCCTTAACTAAGTGATCCCTACATAGATGTCAGTGGCATTCAATGCAATACTTGACTTACTCATTTGTCTCCTATGTAGGTGCTCTTCAAGTTCTTCAACATGTCCAGAAGGCTGGTTTAAAAGCAGACTGCAAACTTTACACTTCTTTGATATCAACATGTGCTAAAAGTGGTAAAGTAGATACAATTTTCAAGGTACAAAAACCCATTTGACATGAACATTTTTCTAAATTTATGTGTCCATTTGATATAATTGAGATTGGGTATGAGATGCAAATTAAAATTTTAACTGCACATCAGAATTTATTACATACACTTCACTCGTTTGGGGACAGTGTAATTTGTAGTTCAAAATTCATAAATTAGACCATTAGTTTACAAACAAGTATTTAGTAGTTTAATAGATGCATTTAAGAATCTATTATAGACACGGTAACTTTTGTGTAGTGTATTTTGTAGTTTTATATGCATAAAGTGGCATAATCGTTTAAGCACAAGTAGATTATTAAAACTTGTTCATGGACATAACAACTATTTGTGCCAATAGTTTAAACATGATTGCAGTGTTGCCTTGGGGAACGATAAATGATGGTTTAACTTTATCTCATACACTATTACATACATTGTACCAGCTCGGGCAGTGCAGTTGGTAGTTCAAAAGTTCAAAGGTAATATGTGTGACTGAATCACGATATAAAATATACTTGTGTTTACATTGTACTTGACATATTGATTGGTCAGTGACTTGAAATTGTCTTTAACCACAGTGCAACTGTTGAAGGTTTAAACTAATCAGTGCCACCTCTTTGCAAAAAGTGTTTATGATCTACAACTACATTTTGTTTAATCCTATACAGGTAGCGGATAAGAATTAGGACACAGTGGCAATGCATGGTTTAATTTTAGAGCTGTGTATGAGTATTTGAGGAGCGCGCATTTAATCATGATTTGCAAGAAGTTCAAAGTACTGGAGGGCAACACGTTAGAAAGTTCGTTGAATCTGATTTTGTTTTATGCAAACAATAATAAGTAGGCAGCTAGATACTCAAACAGGAGCTTTAAATTTATGTACAATATTCATTTTGGGATACTCAAACAAGAGCCTTGTATTTATTTACATTGATATTGGTTTAAACTATTGTTTTTCTATCTTTATAACTGAATGATAATTCTTATTTTTTGTGTTCTGGTTCATTGAATAGTTTTTTGTGATTTTCCTTTCACTTATCCTCCGAGCACATTTTGATGGTTTAAACTATTGTTTTACTATATTTAGAGTCATAGTGTATTGAACAATTTAAACTATTGTTTTTTTATCTTTAAAACTGAGCACTTTTTGATGGTTTAAATTATTATTTTGCTAATTTAGAGTTGTAGTGTATTGAATAGCTGTTTGCAAAATGAAATAAAAACGCGTAGAAAAAATTATAGAAAGAGCACTGAGCATATGATATACATTCTATAAAAGAATATACACACCCTACTTCATCGGCCTATTTTTTCCCAATGAACTGTACAATTAACCAACACTACCCATGTTAATACACCAATCATTACAAGGTAAATTTTCTGGTTCATGAAAAAAGTTTATTTTCCAAATTAGAAAATTACAAATTACAACAATATAGTCGAGATTTTTTATTTTCTTCGATTGACGTCTCACCGAACTAAAACTAGATCGTTTGAGTTCTAGTTTTGGTCGAAAAACGATCAATGAAACACATAAAACATGACATTAAAATTGTCTTACGAACTTTGGCAGAAAGCTGCAAAAACCACTAAATAACTCTACAAATAAAGTGTGTACGCGATTTTCTCAATGAAACTAACAAAATTTAATAAAACAACTCTATTCTAGGAAACATCTCTAACACGCTCGGCCATGATAACGAGGGTTTGTTGGTCGCCGCAGCTGGTTTGATAGGCCTTGCCTGCGAGGAGCTGACTTTCCTGGGTCAGGTCGACAACAAGTTTGGGAACAAGTTTTCCTACTATTTGGGGAACTGGATGACTTCCTCTGACTCGTCTTCCTCCTATCTGGACATTGGAGATTCGCCGGCTTGCGGAAAACCCTTTTACACGCCGTTAGTGAAGAACCCCATTCGGGAGGAGTTTAACATGTTTTACTACGTCGGGTTGGAAAGAATCTCGGTGGGCGGGTCGTGTGTTCAAGAAATCCATGCGTCGACGTTCCGGATCGACCGGAAGACCGGGGACGGTGGAGTGATTGTCGACTCTGGCACTACCGTGACGCGACTAACTAACCACGCTTACTTGGCCCTGAGGGATGCTTTCCGCAAGGGCTGCAAGCACCTGAAGCCCGCCTCAAAATAATCGCTCTTTGACACGTGCTACCATCTGTCCCGGATGAAGGAGGTGAAAAGCTTAAACAAATAAATACACTATGCTAATTTCAAGCCCTACACTTGAACGTCTCGACTTGAGAAGGCATACTCACAGGGTCAAGCTCGACATCCCGAGTATTCGTAAGTTAACCTTTAGCTTCTCATCCATTCCTAAACTCTCTGTTAGATCAAATTCGAGGGGATGGGAGTCTCACGTATCCGTATCGCGTCGCAAATGTCTCAGTGCTTCGTGGTTCAAAAGACTAAGCAACTTTCTAAACAAGTTAAGGTTTTCAAGGATATCTCTCTCACTTCATGTTTCCTCTCCTGAAATACATTAGAGGTTTGCCCACTCCTGAAATCGAGAATCTGAACATCTACCATGAGCACCTCCCAACACAAAGTTGCTATGTTCTCATTGATGGGTTGTTTGGGATGTGTCGCCCAAAGGTGATTACTCAATACATGTCTGATAGTGATAGTGACTCGTCATATGGTCTTTGCGAGACAAACAATATTGGAGTCCCAAATTTCCTTGGGAAAATACCTTTAGAAGCACGCGGTGCAAAAGTCCCGATCCCAAATGACCAATTCATGTATGGCTTGAACGATCTCAAGGAAGCAAGAGCGCAAGTTTTTGATGCAGTTATTTCAATGTGGAGGGATGTGACATTGGACTCATTACTAGATGAGTATTTAACCTTTGATGATGCAGAAGATTCTGATGACGATGAAGAAGTTTATTATCCATTGCATCGCTTTCAACTCAACTGGAAATTGTAGCACTGTTGAAGAGTTGAGACTCCACTATTGTTCCGGCATCAAGGAATTCATCATGTCGAGCGAATGGAGATTTCCAACTCCAACAGCCCGTTCGAGGTTACAGTCGAATGGAGGTTATGCTCGTTTTTTGAATTTTGAAAAAAAAACGAAGCTCAATCAGAAACTATTTTCTAAAAAAAGCATCCGGATTGATTTCAAGAATCTTTGTTAAAAAACGATTAAGATTTACACACTAACTAAAGAATGGAAAATATAATTAATATAATACAAAGGTTAAAATAGACAAATCAAATTTGAAAAGCCTACATAAATTATGAATACAATTAATATCAATACATTAAATTATATATATTCCAAAAATTAATTACCTTTTTTATTAAGAATGTAAACTATGTTATTTTTTTAAAAATCATAAAACCATTCTAATTTTTTCTCTAAATTACTCTAATCTATATTTTTATCTAATTTCCTGGAATAACAACATACTTATTAATTAAGGGTAGTTGTAATGCCCGGCCCATTGCGGGGTCGAAGCCCAACCCTAATGGGTTGGCTCGATTACCAATGACTATCGTCGGAAGTGATATATTGATCCTACTGTACTAACACTTGTCTTTTCCAGCGCACTTTGTTCTTACTCGTGCGCACCCAAAACACTACTCCTTAACTTTGGAGTTCTTATATGAGGATACCCAGAAAAGAAGATGGATATGTTGATATGAGTAGCACATTCAATTATTTTAAGCACTTGCATTTTGGGGCATTACAATAGTAATGTTAAGAGCTTGAAATTATTAATTACTTAGCATTAATAATAAATTTTGATTTTAATTATATCTTTAATTAATTAAATTTTTGTTACCAAATTTACGGCTCTCTCTCTCGGTCTCTCTTCGTAATAAATCTTTTAATTTTTTTAATAACAAAATCGGACCTTCCATTTTACACGAAGGATCAAGATATCTTTTTAAATTTAATCTTGACCATTCATATATTAAGATATGTTTTTAAATTTAATCTTGACCATTCATATCTTTTTAAATTTAATCTTGACCATTCATATATTAAATCTTTTAATTTAATCTTGACTATTCATATAATAAATTTTCAAATAAATGAATTAATCAATGTTTTTTAATATTCACGTTAGAATTGGAACGTAGAATATTTATCCAAATATAATTAGAACCAAATAATTATTATTAGTATCTTGAAATCAATTATTAGGCATAATTATTACAGTAGAAACTTGATTTCTTACAAATATTGTTTGTGCCTAAATCAATTTCTAGGCTTCTTCCGAAAAACGTACATGAGGATTTGGGTAAAGTTGATGGTGGTGTTGAGGAATCGATCAACATCCGGATTATCGATGTGGCCATCCTCATACGCGTCTTTGCAACCACTGAACATGATCCCTCCAAGGTATCCCACGAGTGCGTGTGTTGGGTCATTCTTCACGAGGTCGATGCACTGTTGGAGGTAGGAAATTTGATCATCGAGCGCTATTTTACAAACTTTAGCTACGCCTTCTCTCCCGCGTGGGAGCTTTTTTTCCAACCCGTTCACCATATGTTTGGCCTCGATGCTTATTTGGATCACAGCTTTGATGGCGTTAGTCATCGCATTTGACCATGTTTTTGCACCCTTGACAAACCTCGTGCAAAGGGCTTTTTGGTCCAGTTTCATTGCTTCGTCCGTGCAGAACGGGCTCACTTCATTCGATGCGGCGGCGGCTTCCGACAAAATCAAGAGAAGAAGAAGTATGGCCGATGAGAAACACTTATTATTATTATTATTCTTGATCTCCATTTTTTTTTTCTATATATTGTTACAAGAAGGAGGTGTATATATATTTGGGGAAATTTTAGAGTTCGAATTTAAGGTGTATTACTATTACAAATTTTGAGACATTTATTTCAATCTAATCTTTGAAAAAAGTGTATATGAATCATAAATGTTTGACTCAATATATTTAAGCATGAAAAACAATTAATTATGCCAAAATAATAAAATTTGACCAAAGTGGATTTTATTATCAAAATTTTGAATTTCATGCATTTTTTATTAAAGTTTTGGAGATAAAGAACAACTATTACAAAAATTTCTAGACTTTAATTTTTTATACCTTTAATACATCTTTCTTATCTTATTATTTTTTAATGTTTATAAATATTATTAAAATAAAATATTAGTTTTCTTAAGTATAAATTATATAAAATTACAAAAACAATTCAGTAGTTCATTTTTTCATATTTTAAATTATTTTAATTTTTTTTCTAGTAAGTATTTTGTAGATGTTTTTTTTTTTGAGTATTTAAGGAAAAAGATAATTTGATTTTTTAATTTATATTTCAATCTTAATAAAACAAACTTTCGGGTAGTTTTTTTAACCGTTTTTATTAATAGGAGTATTATTAATTTTATAATTATAAGACAAAGTACAACTAATTACTATAATATTTTTAATATAACTACTCAGCATGTATAATAAACAAGAATAGTTTACACGAATTTTTAATTAGGAAAAATCAAACGTGGATCAATATCAAAATTAAATTAAAAGAAAAAAAACTCACTGAAATTTAATGTATTTCGGAAGGAGGTGATTCTAGGGGTGGGCGTTTGGACTCGAAAACCCGATCTCGGACCGAAAACCCGTCAAAAAAGCTCGTCACGAGCCGAACTTAATTTTTTTAAGGACCAGCCCGTCATAGGACCGACCCGTGAAGTGTATATGTGGTCCGAGCCCAAGCCCAAAAATATTTAGGACCGAAAGTCTGACTCGGACCGTCAATTTCATTTTCTATATATATATACATATATATATATATATATATATATATATATATATATATATATATATATATATATATATATATATATATATAAAGAAAAAAAGATTTATTGTGTATAGTTTTTATTACTATTAAGGTTTTCACTCTATGTTTTTCAATTTACCATCTCTTTCGTTCCAAGTTAATACTTCACAGTGCACATTATTTTAAAAAGATTCAAAAAAAAAAATTAAGCAACAATTCAAATAAGAGGAAGACAATAATTGAAAGTATACTTAATTTTTCTAGTGTTAATGTGTTGTATATATTTTTGTAAAATTATTTCTGAATTAGTGATGCTAATTAATACTTTTTTCTAATTTGACTAATTACAAGATAGACTTTGGTTTTTATTTTTATTTTTGGATTTTTATTTGGTCAAACAACAAAAACATCATTTTTGATTTTTATTTTTAAATTTTCAATTTATTATCATGTGATTCAAATGTTTTAAATTTTTATTAAATTATAAATTGCATGAAATTTATAATAGAAACTCTATAAAATTTGGGACCGAAAACCCGAAAACCCGGCTCGGGCTCGTCATGCTCGGTCCTGAGCCGGGCCCCAATCTCAGAAAAACCCGACTCGACTCGGACCGCAGAAGTCGGGTTTTGAGCCGGGTTTTGATATTTTTGAGCTCGGCTCGACCCACTCCCACTCCTAGGTGATTCCTCTAAATGGAAGGATTGATACATAATTTTATTTTTATTTAAAAATATTTATTGATTTATATAAAAAAAACGGTTATGGAAGTTAATTGATCGTATAATTGGGCTTCTATTCTGCCCAACTTCTATTCTGCCCAATAAATAACAAAGGCACCCAATTTCAGAGCCCGTTGTATGATATGAATGCATGCAGCATGTTCATTTTTTGCATAATCTGCGCTCGCGCTCGTTCCATGATGCCAACTTCTTCGATTTGTTTCTTATACAAAAATTTTGAGAATTTAATTTTTTATACCTTTAATATATAAATCTTTGTTATCTTATTATTTTTTAATATTTTTAAATATTATTAATATAAAATATTAGTTTTATTAAGTATAAATTATATAAAATTACAAAAACAATTCAGTAGTTCGTTTTTTCAAAGTTTTAAATTATTTTAATTTTTTTATAGTAAATATTCTGTAGAACTTTTTTTAATATCTTTTACCACGTAATTTCTCGGTTTGTTTTATGAATATTGTTTCTTTCTTTATTTTCTAATGCTTAATCAAAATTCTTCCTAAAAAAATAGTAAAATCACCCCAATTGCTAATTAACCCTACGGGCTATGAGCCTAAACCCCAGTAATTACTTCATTAATAAATATTATTAAATATTTATAACACAACTCATGTTATCGATCGCTAGATAAATTCTGTATCTAAACGATGCAATATGTAGCGCTTGATGAGAATGCGAGGCCGAACGTCCGATCTCTGGACTTTGGCGTCCGTGCATGGGTCGAACACCGGATTCTTGTCGTCCGATCGAGCCAATACCATCATCGTCGCCACGATTGAGCGAGATCAAAACAATCTGCCCCATCGTCGCCTCGATTCCTCCCCCTTGTAACATATTACAAGCATTAACATCAATCCAATGCATGAACCAAAATTAAACTCGAAAAATCAAAATGCGAGGGATCAATATCAAAATTTAAAAAAAAAATCTAATTTATTGAGGAAGGAAGTTCCTTTGTTCTTCAGTTTTCTAAACAATTTTCTAATACTAGATCCTTCTGCCCGTGCGTTGCACTGGGAATACCACTCAAAGCTTCGCCCGGATTTATTTTAATCTTGATTTTATTGTATATGTTAAAACAATTGTATAAAGATTTATGTTTATATTCATAAGTTTGAAAAAATAAATTTAGATGTTTTGAGTTTTGACAATGATTTATTGATTTTGGATTGTTAAAAAATTAACAATGATTTGACTATTTTTGTTAATTGTCATTACATACGATATCAAAATTGGGAATTGGCGACTTTGAAAATGAAATTAAATGTTCGTTGTATTGCTAATTTTAAAAGTATTTTTTAAATAATTGTTTTGTTTATGTTTTAACTATCTTCCTAACTCAATTTTTTATATAATATTACACAAAATTAATAAAAAATAATACTTCGAAAATATTTATCACATTATAGTAGTATTATATATTTAAATATTTCAAATATAAATTTATTAGGAAATAAATTCATATTTATTGTATGGAGAATTTAAAATTCAAAAATTATTCAAAAGTAGTTAAAATTATTATTATTAATGTTTAATCATTTGATATTTACCAAAAATAATTAATTTTACATAAAATACGTATTTGTGAAAGGACAAATTAAGTAATATAACATATAAGAGTATATTATAAATTACTATATTATATTTTAAATTTTAAAAATTAAAATACATACTATAAACGTATATTAATATTTTAAAATTTAGGAAAAATTCAATATAAATATATTTTTCATATATAAAATTATAAATTATCTTTTCCATATTTTTATAGTAAAAGAAAGATACGGGAATATAATATAGAAATATAATTGATAAACTGAGAAAAAAATATAGTATAATGATTAATGAAAGTAAATATGATAAAGATTATTGTTAATGTAATTTTAAGGACCTATGTAAGTGGAAATCAAATAGCAATATTTGCTACAAACCCTTCCGTTTATAATTTATATAATAACACCTTTAAATTATAAAGTCAGACCAAGCATAAAACATAAATAATTGTAAAAGTTAATTACAAAAATTGCCCTAAACTTAAAAGAGTTATTTATATATTTAAAAAAATAGAGAGTTATGAAGCTAAAAATTCTAAACACATTTTGGTTGCCAATTTTTTTTTATAAGTATAAGATAATGTCACAATAAAATATGCACAAAGAGCTAACAAACCATTCAGTATGATAAACTTCATACACAATCCAAAACAACTGTCCTCAACACACCACTACAAAAATATATATAACCCGCCTTCGACTAAGACTACTAAAAAATGGGCCCAAGAAAACCCCTGTAGACTCCCGATCAGCTGAAAATAAAAAAACTGCATTATATTAACCCTGCATCGTCATAAAGATCCAAAACCGTATAAACAATTGAAGAGTGTAATATCGTATTTAATTTATCTTTCACAAACATCAAACAACAAATTGACCGTTCTCAAGACACCGAGAAAAATCACACCCGCATAGCATCGATAAAAACATTTTTAGCTATTCTGGTTTCTCCATCTCTTAGTACTTTTTTTCAATAAGCTCACTTCACACACTGAAATTTTTTCGATCTTTTATAATTAGGTGGATTTTGGATATAAAAAATGAGTGTTTGAAGATTGAAAACGAATATAAATATAGCAAAAAATAGTAAATTGTAAACATAAAATTGATATTGGAAATGCAAATAATGGAATAAATGAACAAAACATATGAGTCAGAAGATATATGAGATAGATCGAATAATTAGTTCGGTAAAAAAGATAATACTTATTTAATAAATTTATTTTCTCATATTTTGAATTCCAAAATATTATGTACAACATAGAATTCACTCAACCCAACTAATTTTGCCACAACATTTCAGTATGATTAATATTTAGTAACAATATGATTGACACTCCAACCTTCATAAAATGAAAAATAAATATAATTTATATTTAAATATCTAAAATAAATTCACAAAAAAAATAAAAATTAAACCCTAAACAACGTGAATTTTGTTTATTATTTTAAACATAGTGCTTTAGATGCACTGAGGTTATTTCTTAAAAGTGTTTCGTATGAATTAATTTAATAAAAAAAATCAACAACATATTTCATCGATAGTAAGTAGATAAGAATTAATATAAAACTCACAATCGAAATTTCAATTTTATTTTTAAACTCTTATAGAATGTTTTTATTAATTGTTATATCAAACATGAAATATTTATTAAAATGCAAGAGTTCTTTCCGTTTTAAATAATTATTTTGATCGTATTTCTATTATCTATTTACTCAATTTAATCGAAATTCAATCTTATTTGTAAACTCGTATCCAATGTTTTTATTAATTGTTATATCAAACATAAAATATTTATTAAAATGCAAGAGTTCTTTCCGTTTTAAATAATAATTGTAAAATTGTAAAATTGAATCACTATTATTATTTGTATTACATGAAATATCGGCTACATACATTACATCTGAGTCCATTTCTTCTACAATTAAGGACACATTCTTTTTTCTTAAAAATTATTTGTTTCAATTGAATAAATAATTATATATAGTTAAAAATAAAAAATAAAAATTATAAATACAAATTGAACAACTTTGTTGACAGATAAAACCTTGAACAACTATATACAATTGTCGTGCGTAAATATTGCTCTTTTAAAATATTTACCTATGTTAAAAAATATTTACATTGATTTTGTTGAGACATACACTTCTCCGAATATTATATTTGTACACAAAACAAATGCCTACTAAACAATTTGCCTTGATTCAATTACCTTGATCATGTATCGAAGCAAAAGTTATGGTGACATACTTTATTTTTTGTGCAATGAGATGATGACCTGAAAAAAATGCATGAAGAGAGACAACACTGTAAAAAAAGTATTCATGTCACAATTTTTTTAAATAAGCAGTTAATATTGCATTAAAATATAATAGTACAGTAAAATTGAAGAAAATTATCCCTCGATTGCAAAAATAAATAAAAAGTAAACAAATTATTCATTACATGACATAATGTAATTTTCAATCTTGAGAGCACACTCTTTTTAAGAGAGTTTAGAGAGGAAATCAAAAGACAATTGTGCATTCATTAGAGAGAAAAAAGAGACCATCATGGTAAGGAGTTCCCTCGGCACCTATTATGACAGCTCTGAGAAGGTCCATCCTTGAAATCAAGGCTTGTAATGTTAGTAATCAATCCATAGGTCTAGACTTGGTTAATATGTACATTTAAACATAAACAAAACACAATATAAATAAGAAAGGAGATTGATAATGAGTTTAATAACTATCAACAATTTTATCTCATCAAAGGAACAAATAGAAAAAAGAGGAACAACATTATCAATCTTCTTCTGCAGTTTAAGAATGTTAAAAGTAAACAATTAATTAGAACGTGAATGATATAAATCATCAAAGAAATAAAAATTACCAAAAGAAAATTAAAGCTTCAAAAAAATTTTGAATAGTGAATCAGACAATCGATTAATCACACAATTGATTAATCTGAACTTCAAGGATACTATCCAATCAAGAAAAGTATAAAGAAGAGTATAAAGGACATGGTGCATTAATGTATACTTCCTATTTAAAGAGAAACAAATATACATCAATAAAAAATGAAGCCAGAACTCAGTTTTGAATGATTAACTTGAAACAAACAGGAAAAAACCTCGGACATCCTTCAAATAAAAGGGTTAAATCTGTAACTGAAAATGACAGATGTTAAAAACCACGTAATGGGCTTGTTTTAGGGTGATATTTCTTGGATAAATTCTCTTTCATCGTAATCATTGTTAAAAACAAAAACAGAATTGCAATTATCTAAATAAAAAAATGTATGAAGAGAGAACAATTGTAAAAAAAATCAGTCATATCACAAAAAAGGTTATATAAGCAGTTATTATTTCTAATATTTGATTAGAAATAATATTTATTTTATTAATGTACTAATATTAAATATCCAATTTAATTTATAAAATAATTTTGGAATGGTACTATAATTCTACTATAATTGTGGTATAATTAATATTGTACAAAATTTGAATAATTGCTATTTTTATTTATGTATTCGATTATCTTCCATCTCACTGTGTTTGTTAATTTATTTTTATTTTTATAAATAAAAATAATTTATAAAAATGATTTGAATTTTTTTTAAATAATAATTTAATTCTTAAGCATATTAAAACTGTTGAATAATGAATAAAATTAAATTGTTTAGCATTATTTTGTTTTTTAATTATAAAATATTTCATTTCTCAATTTGTTTTAATAAGTTTTATAAATATACAAAACATAAAAAAAATGTAGTGTTTTTCAATCATAATTATCATTATTTTAATTGGAATATTTACTAAACATATAATTTGTGTGAATCTTTATATTAACATTATACTATGGAATAATTGAATTGTTTTTATTTCACTATATCAATTTTCAATAACACTGTATGATTAATTTATTTATATTTATAATGATTTAGAAAATTAAAATTATGCCTTAAGTATTTAAAATATTTCATTTCTCAATTTGTTTTAATAAGTTTTATAAATATACAAAACATAAAAAAAATTGTAGTGTTTTTCAATCATAATTATCATTGTTTTAATTGGAATATTTACTAAACATATAATTTGTGTGAATCTTTATATTAACATTATATTATGGAATAATTGAATTATTTTTATTTCACTATATCAATTTTCAATAACACTGTATGATTAATTTATTTATATTTATAATGATTTAGAAAATTAAAATTATGCCTTAAGTGTTTTTTAATTATAAATTTTGACGTTTCTTATTGTACATTTTAATGATATAACTTGTGTGAATAGTTGATGGTGACTAGTTGAATGATTAACATCATTAAATTAAATTAAATTGGTGAATAGTTATTTTATATATGTTTTAATTAATTATATTTTAATTTTTTTATTAATTTTTTTGTAAAAAAATTAATATTTAACAAAATCACGTTGTTCAATATAAAAAAATTATGTATCAAAAAAATGCATGATCTATATAAAATGATTTAATTGTTAATCGAAAATTAAATAATTTAGTAGAATTATGTAACAAAACGAATAGAGATCTTTTACCTTCCAGAAAATCGAGAGTCTCAGTATCGGACGGAGGGAAGATTAGCAAAAAGTGAATGTCATCTGATATGATATCCTTTTGGAGTGATTTTACTAAGCCATGAGGCCAAACTAACTTGTTGAATACGCCGAGTAGCCGTAGATACAAACTTGCGCCAAATTAAGAAATAGGAAATAAAGAAGCTTAATTAGATGTCTCTTATCAAAACAAAAATAAATAAAGAAATAGATACTTGAAAATAATTTTGCCGTAGATGTGCATATGTCATAGACAAAAATAAGTAAGATCTGAAAATAGTCAAAACCTGCAAAACAAATTATTCCTCATATCTTGACTATAAATTGTAATTTTCGAATACCAATATCGTCGCATTATGAAATTTCTAATCACTTTCTTGTGATTGAAATTTCAAACATGGACTAACGTCATACGCTGAAGGTGAGAGTAAAGCTGAATTACTCTTGCTTCTATGCGCATGGTTGTGATGTCTATTAATCGAACCTGAGATATAGTTAGACATCAGAACACTGAGAGGTATTTCTATAGTCAATAAAATTAAATTATTGAATATATGTTTTGTTTATATATCATCATCTCTTTTTTCAATAACAATGTTTTATTAATTAATTTGTATTCCTAAACATAAAGAAAAAAAAGGACTTCAAAGTGTTGCATGAAGAATAATTCCAATTGTTTTTCATTGTTCACTTGAATCAAAGATTTCGTGTAAATTATAAAAGTGTATGATTAAATAGTTAATAAAAATTCAATTTTTAAATAATTATTTTCAATAATGTTTAACTTTTACATTTGTACTATTAATTAATTAATATTTGTTGTGATACATAAAATAAATAAAAATTCCTTAAAGTATTTTCTAATAAATAAAAATGTCTTGAAAATGTTTTCGAATTATAGAATAAAATAATTAAATTTTATTATTATTCTTTAATATTATTTACTTTATTAAGTTTTATTATTTAATTTTATATATTAAAAAAGAATAGCAAATCAAAATTGGTAATAGTATATTAAATATTATTGAAAAATAATTTTGGTAATAATTTTCAATATTACAATAAGATTCAAATCAAA
Organism: Euphrasia confusa; assembly: GCA_954870475.1. Lineage (NCBI taxonomy): Eukaryota > Viridiplantae > Streptophyta > Magnoliopsida > Lamiales > Orobanchaceae > Euphrasia > Euphrasia confusa. The sequence continues at coordinate 38,678,037 of OX940954.1, forward strand.
AGTGAAAAATAATATTTAATATACTATTACCAATTTTGATTTGGTACTATCAATATTGTTACACAAAAATTGTAATTTTTGTGAAATTTTATATTAAGATTACATTATTTAATAAAAATTTTGTTTGTATTTCAATTAAAAGAATTCTCAATAACACTATTTTATTAATTTATTCAAATATTTATATATGTATAAATTTGATTGTAATAGATTTGAAAAAAAAAATCTTACAAACCTCTAATATATTCGGATATCAGAATTTAATATTATTAACTTTTTAAAAAATGAAAAGAGTCTTATTGTTAAAAGCCCCCACAATGAGTGGAAAACATATCCTTACCTGAACATGGATAAAGAAAAACAATTAATTAAAATTTTACAGGTTCACTGCAAATTTTTGAACACATCTATGTAAACAATATTCTCTAAAGTTTTACCGTTATATTTAACTTAATATAAATTTATTTATAAACATACATATCTAGAATTCGTCGATTCCACCAAGACATTTTCTGAATAGTTACCCGTTAATTATAATTTAATAAAAAAAATTATTTTGACACCTATAATTTTATATTTTCGATATATATAATGATAAATATTTTAAACTTGATAAATATTTTGAAAATATTATATATGTTTTAAAAATATTACTAAAGTATAGAATTAAATAATAAAAATATATAGTATTATTTTTGTTTTAACATTATTTAATTCACTATAGAGCATAATTTTTTCTTATCTTACAATACAATTTTTTTAATAAATAAATAATAATAATAATATTAACTTCTTTCTTAATAATAGTTTTATGAAATAATTAATTAATTTTAATATTTAAAAACTCTCTTTGAAATGTATTATTAAAATGACTCAATATATATTAAAATGTAAGGTCCCGACTTATGAGAAGTTTGAAGTGTATGAATCATCTAAATGTTTCATCAACAAATGGACGGAAAATAAATAAATAACAATAAGATCAATCATAAATCTCTAGTACAATTCTATTGTATCTGCGTGATTGAGTCGTGGAATGCTGCACGGAGATGAAGCAGCTGTTGGCCCAGTTTGAAAGATATGGCTTTATTGAGCTCTGATATTGCTTCAGCTTCCTTCTGGTCGTCCATCAGAACTGAAAGGGAAAACAACACTTTTTTTAGTTACCAGAAAGTGCGTGCATGCAAAATTCATACATCTTTACAACAACAGAAATCTTATTAAACAACTTCGATGTCGTATTCCTCAAAAAAGTCTACCCTTTTGTTCAAATACAAACTGTTATCATTCTGGCAGTTCATATGGATGTTATACATATACTAAAACTTTTGGTTGGATAAATTTAAATTCAGCAGCGATGTCGAGATTTTCATTTCTGGTAGTAAACTTTTGGTTGGGAAAATACAAAGAAAACAAAAGGTAATATATGCATCTTAACCTCGCTCATTCGTTCCTGAAACCATTATATCACAAATATATTGATGATGGAAATAGTTTAAACCAAACAGAATGATATATACAGATAAACCCATATCATATAAAAATGAATTCTTAAGATCCCTAGAATTAACATAATAAAAAAGACTAACAAAGGCAGTGGACAATTTTACTGATCAAAAGATAATGCAAGAAATAAGAATTTGATTGTAAGTTAAAAATAAAACTCACCAGCAACCCGGTATCGATATTGGTATGTCCTTAATGCGTCAAGTCGGGTTGCCATGCTAAGATCGTCTCTGCCATTTCACGGTCACAGTATTCTGATCGTTTTTCATAAGCTGATGCATTATATCTGGCTTTGTCAATCAATTTTGTCATTTCGTCGTATGCAGCTTTTCGCTGATTCTTGAGATGGTATACACGGGCCAGTCCCTTATGGGCTCTTGTGTGCTTAATGTTCAGTGTATTCATGTAGCAGTCAACTGCATCGTCTAATTTATCCACATCAACATAGATACTCGCCAGATTACTCGGAGCCTGCAAAATCACAACAGGTCAGCAGTGATCTTGAAAGGAGTTGACAAAAATAATCCCAACTTTTCACTTTTTTTCACACATTTAGCTCGACCTTCAAGCATTTGCGATTAAATACTTGCAAAACCATAATATATTTTTGTTATAAACGAAGAATAAATCAAACAAAAATAATAATTAAAGTATTTCTTGCAAAAAATATATATAACGTGGAATTTAATATTAAAAAACAAAATTTAGATTAAAAAAGTACCCAAAAAATAGATTGAAATTCAGAGCGTAATGTCAGAAGTTATTTTTGAAACAAAATTGACTGTGAGGGTATCGGATTGGGATATTTTTTGGCAAAGAACTATATTGGAACAGTTTAGAACAGTCATTTGGACAATGAACACTTGTCCTTTCCTAAGGCCATCAGATGGGCACCTAAGAGCATCCTCAAGAAGCTGAATTACATAGAACAAAGATATGCGAAGTCTGTTGTGGTTTCAGACAGAACATATACTTTTAGGAAAATGCTTCAAATGACCGCTGGATTGAAATGGATTCCTCGGCTTTAGCTATTGCTTCTTCACGATAACCTGTGTCATATAAAATCCAGCCTTCATAAATAAGTCTTTCATGCTCGGAGGATGCATGATTTCGAGACATTCTCAGACTTCTCATAGCAGCCTTGTGGCAATTCAATCTGGTACCAATATAGAAGTTATTCTTCGATCGTCATTAGTAAATCAAATTGAAAATAGAGAGTTAAAAAGCAGACCCCTTATCTTAAAATATCCAGCTATCTTATCGAAAATTACAAATATCCGTGTGAAACGAAAGATTATATAGAAGAAAACAAATAGCAAAAGTCATTCTCCATAGGCAAAAATGAAATCTTAAAACCCATAAAGAAGATGCAATCAAACAACAAAAACAATTAAAGATCAAACATTTTTACCGTAGCAAAAGCAGTGACTGCCGAAATCGTAAAAGGCTCTTCCCAAGATCAATAGCTAACATATGATGAACAACATCTAGAGATCCAATATCATCCACCGCAGACCACCTATCATACAGTTGCATCCAGCAATCAGCCTGATTACACTGCTGCACGTGCTGCATTAAAAGCTCCACCAACTGATCCCCCTTCAGCTTCCCATGAAACATCATGTAATGAGGATCCAAACTCAAAAGCGCACGCACATCGGTCAAATCTCCTTCATAGTCCCCCAGAGCAATCAAGAACCAAGCACGCAGCTCAAGGGAATCGGGAGAGGCCTTGAAACCTATAATCTTGCTAATCTCGGATACAGCCATACCAATTTCTCCTCCACCATTATTAAGTAACATGGATTAACCAACAAAAAATTATGGTGATAGAATTATGGCTAGAGAATTATTGCTTTAGATGGATAGATGGCTTTAGAAAATTATTTCATGCGCATAGATTAACTCTATAATACGTACAGTTTCAATTCAACTTCACAAATGCAATGATCATCTTCCACGATATCACATCTCGCATCAAAAAGTTATTCATAACACACTTGTAATCACATCATGGAAAAATCAGGTAGGCCATGTTTTTGTATTTAGGGCTTACTGAATGCAATATTCATACAAACCCTAAATATAGTCCACGTCGACTAAACGCATTCAGTAAGCCATGACATCAAGTTTGGAGGAAGGAATGGACGCGATGGCAATTGAAAAAATACCTGCAATCCATAACACTCTTAACAGCCACACAAACATAAGATAAATCTGCAAAAAAGAAAGAAATATTAATCAATTATATAACCTCTGAATGTATATATTCTTCCTTTTATGTAGATATAAACTGAACAACCTCGGAATAAAGTCCTGACAAAGACACGATTAGAAAACTAAATACTAATAATTGCAAAACCACTTAAAATCGAACATTTTAAAAACAAAGAAAACCGAACCAAACAATATGAAAACCAAATGAATAAAATTTTGGAGAGAAAAAAAGGCCCAAAATAAGGAGCCAGCCACATAATTTACATACCTCAAACTCATTTACAATGAAGCGATCAACATCGATTCATTTATATGGGCATACAAATAACATACAAAAACTGACTTTTAGCTGTATTAATTAACTTATCAATTCCTCGTCTAAAGAGAACAACATGTGAACAAAGTACAAAAGTAACAGTGATATTCAGATGGGGGCTGAACATTCAATTTTATTAGTTAGATCAATCAATCCATGACCATAATAGCAACGAAGACTTGCCTGTGAATCAGGGGGTGCTACATTCGCTGCTATTTGCCTGCGCGAGAAATGTGGAGGCTTGTTATCACCCCTTGTGGATTAAGCTAAAAATTGCCCCGTAACAGATTACGACACTTAACTGGCACATCTCACATTAATTGAACCCCGAGTATTAAACCATTTGATTATACACGACTGGTGTGCTTTAGAAAGGCCATTTTGTCGTTTTTTATCTCTGCTAAAAAAGAAAAAAAATATATAAGAGACTTACTTCCGTGAAAGCATATCGAAAAGGCTAACCAACTGCTGTGATGAATATGAACTCAGTCTATGAACATGCGGAGAACTTAAAGTACACGCCTGCAGATCAATATTTCCGAATAATTACATAATGCACCCTGTAATATAGATTAATTGCAATAAACCACACAACGTAGTAACGATTACTGACCCGTAGCCGACTCCAGACTGGTTGATCGTATAGATGATTGATTCCCCAGACTCGTCTATCAACGTAACCAACCGCATTGCACGCGGGTCCCAAGTGTCCTCTCATCCCACATTTTACCTGTTAACTAAATGTTACTGCCCAAGTAAAAAAAGTAAAAAAAAAAAAAAAAAACAGCTTATTACAGTATATCTTTGAGGCTTGTGGTGATGGTACAACACGAAACTCCAATCGGGAATGTAGAGAGAAAACGTCGTGACCGCGTAGATTATAAACGCAACAAAGCCGCCCATCCTAAAACAAAAACAAAACAAAACAAAAAACTGTCGTAAATTGTGCATTGGACAATCGAGAAATTTTAACGTTAGTCAATTACCACTGCCATTTGTATGCGGTGAAAATCGAGAAATGGTTGAGTTCTGGAGTCGTCGATCTGAGCTTGGTGGTTGCGGTTTCTATCAAAGCCACGACAAAGTACACCAAAGCTATTCTCTGTTTGGATACAAATACAAAGAAAAATTAAGAGAGAGATGGATTTCGCTATAAAATCGGGAAGGCTGGGTGGCCTGTGCTGACCTGGAGAATTCCAAACCACCGGCGACTCCGTACGATAAATCATCCTGCGTTCGACGCGATAATCGATAATTAAAACACCTTAAAGGTTAGATCTTGAAAACAGAATATTCACCGAAATTCTCGATTCTAACTAATTATCGAAAGCATAAACGCGAAAAAACGGGGGGAAAAAAACATCACAACTGTTGGGATATGTCCTTCGATCCTACGTGTACAATCGATAAAGTCATAAGGTCGTCTATGGATGTTAAATGATTATTTGATAATATTAATTGTTGGGAACAATATAATATTGATCGATAAAATCATACCTACAGGGTCACACACGAGCTCGATATTGATATACATTGCTTAATAAATATATTGATTTAGAATCAATATTTACGTGGGTTTTCACATGCATGGGATGCATGGCTTGCATGGAATGCATGTCACATAGTGTGACATGGCATGCCACACAAGCCAATGGGACCACATATCATGATTTGGCATGATTATGTGGAGGTGACCTTTGAACTTCACCATAACACCCCATTATGTGTGGTTATGACACATACATTATGGTGGGGGTTACATGTGAAGTAAAAGGGGTATAATGAGCATGAAAATCAGATTTTCATGTCTCATTCTAACACCATCATCATCAACCACGAAATTCACAAGAAAGAGTGAGAAGAGAGAGTGTTCTTGGAGAACCACTTCAAACAAGCAAGGTGTTTATCATCCGGGTTCGTGTGCAACACGTAGAGGCCGGGCCTTTTGTGCGGCTTCAACATCCGGACGATCTAAAGGAGTGACGAGGTCATCACAAAGAGAGCTTCGAGAGGCTAATCCATTTGAGGTGGTTCAATCGACTCAACACCACCTCAACGACTTCAACGAATCACTTCGTCACAAAAGTAAGTAATCGTTGAACCTTATATATATATATTGGATGTGTATATATATATATGTTTATATGTGTTCTTATACACATTAAGTGTGCACTAAGATCATGGCATAGTAGATCTATTGCTTTACACGCTTCCGCACACACGGTATATCGATCGGATCGGTATATCGATACAAACAATTGGTATCAGAGCCTAGGGCTCGTGCACACTTTTGTGTTGGACACAAGAAGTTTAATCAACATAATTGGATTAATTGTTTAATTGTGATTATGTGATTAGATGTAAGGCCGGCCACCGTTAGTGGTCGGGTGAATGAATTCGTCGTTTTTTACGTTTCGATTGGCCATAGTCTTTTGAGGGCTGCGTCCCTTGGAATCAATTGTAATAGATAGGTTTTTCTATTATATTTGTATTGTACTACTTGTAAGCGATGGAATTAGTCCATGGTTCGATGGAGGATCTCGGCTCTCTGGCGAAAACGAGAAGAAACGAAGCAAAACGAAGCAAAACGGACAAAACCGGGCTGCTGAAGCCAAACGGCGGGCGCCGTTGTAGCTCCATCGGGCGCTGTTTTGTTTCGGCGGGCGCCGTTTTGGAAACGGCGACCGCCGAAAGCCCTTTTTCTTGGCAGATTGTTCCCGGACCTTTCGGCGGGCGCCGTTTTGGAAACGGCGACCGCCGGTGGTGTTCAGCGACTGCTGGTTGTGAAACGGCGGGCGCTGTTCGTGGTTTTATGGGTACGGAATAGATTTGACCAAAATCGGAGGGCACAGAACTAAAACGGAGGGCGAGGACCAGTCCAGAAGATGTTCAAGGCTTTTGTTGTTATTTTAATCTTTTCGTTTGAGAGTTGTGAGGTTCTAGGGGCCTTTCGATTTCGTATTTATTTGCTTTGCTAGTTATAGGTTGTTTTATGTTATAAATGTTCAAATTACATATAAACAAACCTATGCATGCAAGTTCCCAAAAAATAATGAGTATAATGTCTTGTCCAAAACGTCACACTCATGAAGCCCTCGATCATAAGTTGGTAGGTCCGTCTCAGCGGGGTACTACTTGTTATCTTGGGATAAGTGGGAGTAAGGGTTAGACCCTTACACGTGAGTTTGGTTTTCTCATCGATAGATCCACTGCAGGCGTGGCTATCGAGACATGAGATGAGAATGGGACTCTCATCGACCGAGAGTGACATTAGATGTCATTGACATGGGATGTCTACCTATCTTGGAGTTTCTTAAGTGCGGACTCAGTCGACTTAAGGATTCGCAAGATGAGGGTCTTGGGATTGTTTTGTTTAAGGGAACAACGATATTAGATATCGATTGAACAAAATGTAACAAATAAGTAATTTTGATAGACAACCTTATTTGTTTACCGCTTTGTGGATGTTTACATACTTTAGTTATCTTTCTTTTGTACTTTATCATGTTAAATATCAACTCAATTCAAGTTTGGTTCAATTCTTGATTGTGAAAAATTGAACAACACAAATTTTCTTGATTGACAACGTAATTTGAGGATGGTCCTCAAATACGAATACAAAGAGAATGTGTTAGATTACCAATTCCTATGATATCATTGAACAACTCAATAGCATGTTCGGGGAACATACTATGATTGAGCGGTTCGGTATGACCAGGGTCATCGCTTCAGCTAGGCTGGAAAAATGGAAATCTATGGAATCACATGTGCAACAAATGATTGGATTATTTGTTTCAAGTGACCGCCTAGATTTTTCCTATGATGATTATTTGGCAACCGATTTCATACTTCAATCTCATGATGGTTATAATGCCTTTAGGCTAAATTTTCCATATGAATGGTTTGAAGAAATCACTTCGTGAGCTCCACGGGATGCTCAAGGCTGCTGAGCCGGCGATAGAGAAGGACCCTAAGAGGGAAATTCTTATGATATGGGATAGGGTATTCAAAAGAGCAGGGGCAAGAAGGCTACTAGGGTTCCTAGGGAATCTCAATGCGTCTTTGCAAAAGTGTTGGACACTACTTGCAAACATATAAAAGTTCATATTTTATTCAATTTCAAAACAAATGCCTAATTTGTCTTTCATATGATGGATTCTAAGGTTATGATTATTTACACCTCGGGGAGTGATTTAATCCAAAACACTTAAGTTCATCAATGACACAAATTAGAGACTTTCGAGCCATTGGATGGCGTGAATCGATTGTCTGGTTGGCTCCCTCATATTTTATGAGAGATAGGGCTTCAATTGCATGATAATATCGCTGGTTAGAAAACTTCGATTTTTCACTTACGATTTATCACGTTTTGACATTGAGATAATTTTGAATGGGAAATTTGAATGAGACTCAATTATTGGGAATAATTGAATTTGCCCAAAGTTCAAAGAAGATGTGAAGAACGGGGTTGTTTCATCTTCAAGTATTAATGATATAGACATTAAACTTCACAAATTCTACTTCTTGGGTATTGGATGCCAAATGTGGTTCTCACATTTTTATGTGGAGGAACTACATAGAAGTATAAGTTTGGTGAATAGAGATGTCGATCTACGGGCAAGAAATGGAGCGAAGGTCGCTGCATTAGCCGTATGATCATATGATGTTGTTTTGCCTTAGGGCCTTGTTTTAGTATTATAACTATGTAATTTCGTACCTTCAATAAACAATGAATATTGGTTCAGTATTGGATACTGATGGATTAGTTTTTCACTATTAAATAGTTTGGTAACTATTTTAATTGTGAATTATTCTTTGTTTTGGTACGATTATTATATTGTTTATGTATACTTTAAACTTGACAAATCATATATAACATTAACACTAAAGGCCGAATCGAATAAGTCTCAATGAGACATAACTATAACATTGTTGATTAGGTCAAATCATCATCTAAATATGTAACGAAGCTTCTTTTAGAATGCATTCTAGAATCATTTGACTTGGAATCATTTGATACATGTGGATGATGTGTGATGGACAAGATAACAATGTCATCTTTCTTGGAGAAAGGAGAACATGTGAGTGATTTATTAGGGATGATCCATACTGATGTATGTGGAACCTATCAGTTCACAAGCACATGAAGGTTATGTTTCGGAAAAGAGAAAACAAACTATATTAGATATAGTTCGACCATTCGATGAGAGGTCTAAATGAACTACTGGTCTCTTTTGGGAACACACAATTCTAGACTTCAACTTATACACTGAATAGGACACCGTCAAAAGCTGTTGATAAGACACCATACGAGGTATGGAAAGGGAAGGTCCCTAACTTGTCTTATATCAAGGTTTGGGGATGTGAAGTTTATGTGAAGAGAAATATCTCTACAAAGCTTGAACCCAAATCGGATAAATGTTTCTTTGTGGGTTATCCAAAAGAAACACGAGGGTACCACTTTTACAACCAATCTGAGAACAAAGTCTTTGTTGCTCAAGATGGTGTATTTCTTGAAAAGGAATATCTTTCCAAGAAAGTAAGTGGGAGCTCAGTTGAATTGAACGAGGTTCAAGAAGATCAAACTGAGATGGACACTCAAGAACAAGTCGAGAGTGCTCCAGTGGTTTTGGAAAACACACCTAACCCTCGAAGGTCCGGAAGGATTAGAACTCAACCTGACAGATACTTAGGTATTCTGACAAACGAGAACTATGAAGTCATGCTTTTAGAAAGCAATGAACCTTCGACCTATATCCAAGCTGTGACGAGTCCAAATTCCGAGAAATGACAGGGTGCCATGAAATCCGAAAATGGAATCAATGTCTGAAACTCAAGTTTGGAACTTGGTCGATTTGCCTAAATGGGCTAGGCCCATTGGATGCAAATGGATTTACAAAATAAAAACAGACATGAATGGAAAACATAGTGTTTTCAATGCAAAGTTGGTGGCAAAAGGAGTTAATCAAATTCACGGGGTGGATTATAATGAAACTTTTTCACCAGTTACTATGATTAAATCCATTCGGATTCTCTTAGCCATTGTAGCTCATTATGATTATGAGATATGGAAAATGGATGTTAAAACCGCCTTCTTGAATAGGATTCTAGAAGAGGATGTGTTTATGACACAACCAGAGGGTTTTATCGATCCTAATCAGGCTGAGAGAGTATGCAAGCTTAATAGATCCATCTATGGATTAAAGCAAGCATCTCGGAGCTGGAATCTTCGGTTCGATGAATCCATACAAGAGTTTGGATTTCAAAAGAACATGGAAGACTCTTGTGTTTACAAGAAGGTCAGTGGGAGTTACGTTGTATTCATTGTGTTGTATGTCGATGACATACTCCTTATTGGAAACAATGTTTCTATGCTTAATTCTATTAAAGAATGGCTTGGAAATTGTTTTTCAATGAAGGATCTTGGAGAAGCACAGTACATATTGGGCATCAAGATCTGTCGGAACAGATCGAAAAGGATGTTTGGACTTAGTAAAGCGACCTATTTTGAAAAGGTGCTTGATAAGTTCAGAATGAAAGACGCCAAAAAGGGTCTCATTCCAATTACTCATGGCACATCTCTTAGCAAGATTCAAGGCCTACAGGGATTGATGAGCAAAAGAGGATGGAAAACATTCCTTATGCTTCGGCAATAGGGTCTATAATGTACGCCATGATATGTACATGACCAAACGTATCGTATGCTTTGAACATGATGTGTCAGTTTCAAGGAAACCCAGGTGAGGCGCGTTAGACTGCGACCAGGAATAATCCTATGTACCTTAGATGGACAAAAGAATATTTTGTTGTCTTTGGAAGATAAAAAGAGTTGATGTTAACAAGCTATTTTGATGCAAAATTCATAACGGGTTAAGATAATTTCCGATTTTTAATCTGGTTATATCTTTTGTCTAGATAGAGGTGAAATTTGCTGGAATAGTTCCATGCAATGCAATAGCTGATAAAACTACAGAAGCTGAGTACAGCACTGCATTGGATGCAGTGATGTTGGCAGTTCGGATTTGAAAGTTTTTCGATGAACTATGTGGCGTAACTAGCTCGGCCCATCCGATAAGTTCTCTATTTATAGTAGAGCTATCGCGCAATCCAATGAGCCTAGGGAGCACCACAAATCTAAAACTAGTGCTCAGGAAGTTCCACATTAATCTAGGAGATGATTTTGTGGAGACATCGAGATAATAAAGTTGCAACTCTTGGAATTGTTGCAAACCCATTTTATAAAACCTCTCCAGCAGTTTAAGCTTGAGGCTTTCACGACTGCAATAGAGATCAGACATCTTAGAGATGGGTTGTGATTTCTATTACTGTATTAGATACTTTTGGAGAATTGGTAAACATTCACTCATATGTATAATACATAATTCTTCATATAAATATGGTTTAATTTATATGAATTGTCCAAATGATTAAGTTATATCAATTGGGTTATGAGGTCGACTTACCGCATAATGAAGTCCCAATGGTTGAACTGATATACTTGAATCATATAGCTGTTCCTGGTTCGTATAATCGAGTACGGACAAACCAATAATACAAAGAACTAGATTGTAATGTGTACTATAGCGCCGCTTCATGGGCTAGTGATGTGGGACATCAAGTACAATTACATAGATATTAGCTGGGAGCTAATGATCGAACAGACCCGACTGGAATAGTATTTAAGATTTCGAGTCATAATACTATTTCATTGACTGTCGAGCAATTTCCTCTGACCTGAGTAGTCCAGAGTGATTCCATTGTGAAATGGTGTACTTTGATACAAGTAAACGCCTTTCGTAAAAGGTGGTTATAAAACTTGTTATTGGGTATATCAGGAAGCAAGTGGGAGAGCTTGGATTGACAAGATGGGATTGTCCTCCATTTTATAATGGGATACATGTCTTACAGGCCACTTGGAGAGTCGAGACTGTGGAAAATACGTGGCCACGTCCAGATTCGTATCATAGTGATAAATCTGGTTTTACAGTCTGTCTCAAAGTCCAAGAAAGGTTTGAACCGATTGAGGATGACTCGAGTCTTGCCTCAAGTTCAAATTTAGACATAAAGTGACAACAGGAAATTGACAGCACACTGGCTCTGAAGGCCAAGTGGGAGATTGTTGGGATATGTCCTTCGATCCTACGTGTGCAATCGATAAAGTCATAAGGTCGTCTATGGATGTTAAATGATTATTTGATAATATTAATTGTTGGGAACAATATAATATTGATCGATAAAATCATACCTACAGGGTCACACACGAGCTCGATATTGATATACATTGCTTAATAAATATATTGATTTAGAATCAATATTTACGTGGGTTTTCACATGCATGGGATGCATGGCTTGCATGGAATGCATGTCACATAGTGTGACATGGCATGCCACACAAGCCAATGGGACCACATATCATGATTTGGCATGATTATGTGGAGGTGACCTTTGAACTTCACCATAACACCCCATTATGTGTGGTTATGACACACACATTATGGTGGGGGTTACATGTGAAGTAAAAGGGGTATAATGAGCATGAAAATCAGATTTTCATGTCTCATTCTAACACCATCATCATCAGCCACGAAATTCACAAGAAAGAGTGAGAAGAGAGAGTGTTCTTGGAGAACCACTTCAAACAAGCAAGGTGTTTATCATCCGGGTTCGTGTGAAACACGTAGAGGCCGGGCCTTTTGTGCGGCTTCAACATCCGGACGATCTAAAGGAGTGACGAGGTCATTCACAAGGAGAGCTTCGAGAGGCTAATCCATTTGAGGTGGTTCAATCGACTCAACACCACCTCAACGACTTCAACGAATCACTTCGTCACAAAAGTAAGTAATCGTTGAACCTTATATATATATATTGGATGTGTATATATATATGTTTATATGTGTTCTTATACACATTAAGTGTGCACTAAGATCATGGCATAGTAGATCTATTGCTTTACACGCTTCCGCACACACGGTATATCGATCGGATCGGTATATCGGTACAAACAACAACAACATACCCTGAAGCAGAATTCTCCAAAAGAGAAGCTTCAACGTCCGAGAAAGTATCCTTCGTATCGCCTGCTTAGCATTCGGAATTCTCTGCGAAAACAAAACATCCAAAAAAAATTAAAAAAATTACGAACTTTAATTTCCTTAAACGCACACGTCACACCTTGAGGGAAAGAGCGACGGCGACTCCGACGATGAAGAGGAAAATCGGCATCACGAAATCGGCTATATTGGATCGATTGATTCATGTCGGGAAGAGCAGAAGCTGAATCATTAATTCTGTGATATGGAAGAAGAGAAGGAGAAACGTAGAGGAAGAAAAGGGGGAATGAAACCGAGGTTGATTGAGGGTCATTTATGTTTCTATTTCATTTACAGAATATAAATTGAATAAAAATGAAAAATAGAAGAAAAGATTGAGAATAGGTGTGAACGCAAATGAAATTGAGCATTTCTATTGAACAATTGGATTTCAATTTTATCCTAGTTTGCAAAATTGACTGTTTCTATTGGCTAATTGGATTTATATGTATTCAGGATTTATATATTATTAAGATGCATTTGGGGTTAATGAAAAAACGGTTTTCGAGGTGGAACGATTTACACATAATTTTATTTATTTTTAAATATTTTTGATTTAAATATAAAAACAGTTAATGGAAGTCGATCTATAATTGAGCCTTTTCTATAATTGTTATTATTTTCAGATGAATTTAGGGTTATTGTCTTCTGCGATTCCTACTATTCCTCCTTCCCAATTTCTCAGATGAATTTAGAATTTTACACAATGAACAATATTTGGATATTCAAAATTTTAAACAATATTTTTTTCATTTTACAAATAAAAATAATATATATATTTTTTATTATTTATAAAATAAGGTACTAAAATGTTTATATTTACATTTGAAGGTACATTTTAAAATTCACAATAACTATTATACTCTTATCTCTCTCTCTCTCTCTCTCTCTCTATATATATATATATATATATATATATATATATATATATATATATATATAGGAGAATACTACAGTACATTTGTTAATATTGAATGTACCGTAAATTTATCTTTTAACCAATTAAAATTTGACACTTCATTTTGTTAGCATGCACCTAGATGCACCTGATTACAACTTTAAAATAATTATGACCTGTTACTTGCTATAGCAATTTTTTTTATTTATTTATTAATATAATAAACAATATTTTTATATTCCTATATAATTAAATTAAATTATTTAAAACAAAAAAAATTACATTAAATAATACACTTAATAATATATTTATCTAAAAAAATATTTTATAATTGACTAATAATTTTCTAAAAATAAAATATTTATTTTTATATATTTCTTTTAAACAACTTAAAATTACACACAATACAATTAATTTATTTCACATAATTATTAATTTATATCGTTTAATATTTATAAATAAATAATTTATTATTAACTATGAAAAACACAATAAATTAATTTTTAAACATATTTGATTTTTAAATAAATTTTAAAATAGAATTGTTTGTTCCCGAAATGACTTATTCGTTTGAGTTCAACAATTTTTTTCTTTACCGAATAGATGAGGCAAAATTCATGAACAAATGAAGCAATAGATATTAGTGAAGCTTGATAAAAAATCACATTTCTACAAAAAAACAACAAAAAAAAATAGTGTTCATTGACGGAAACTAATTAAAATATTTATATTGTTTTGTTCATTTTGTTCTAGTTAGTTAGAAATTGTTGTGTTTTCGTTTGTTCATAAAACAATTCGATTAATTTCAATCATACTTATATCAGAGAGATTATAGATCAAAGTTTGTTCATAAAACAATTCGATTAATTTCAATCATACTTATATCAGAGAGATTATAGATCATTTAATTTGTTGATCCATGTGAATACTAGAAAGAGAAGTTCTCATAATAGAGGGACCAACCTCAGTGTACAAAAAAAATTATTGAAGAGGCTATAAGAATTTTTCAGCATTGATGAAATGAGCTTGTTTGGGATTAAAATTGATACAAAAATAGTCGACTTGAGAAATAAACAAGTGTGAATTATTGATATAGTCACTAAGTTTAAAGTTGAGTTAGATGAGACTTCATATTTGATGTAAAATGCTTGGTCTGATTCCATCAAAAATCGACTTTGTGAAGACTAGACATAGAGTTGCAGAATAAAAAAAACGACCAATTTGTGATTCGCTAAGTCTTTTGATTATACGTATTAAAAAAAACTGAATATTAGAAGTCCCTAAAAATTCTGGGGTAAAAGAACTTTTAGAGATAAAAAATATTATTATTATTATTATTATTATTATTATTATTATTATTATTATTATTATTATTATTATTATTATTATTATTATTATTATTTCAGCGTTAAGAATTATTTTATATTTTAATTTTATTCTGTATTTTATATAAAAATTAATAAAAAATAAGAATTTTGAATTAATTAAATTTTTAACTTGAATTATTTCTATTTTTATTTTATACAAAAATTAATAAAAATTAAATTTTTTTTAAAATATTTAAAATTTAAACGGATTATTTGTATTTTTATTTTATATAAAAATTAATTAAAAATAGTTTTTATTTAATATAAAAATTAATTAAAATTAAAAAATTTGAAAAGTTAAAATTTTAATGTTAGCGGAATTATTTTATATAAAAATTAATTAAAAATAAAAATTTTAAAATAGTTAAATTTTTAGCGTTATGAATTATTTTGTATTTATATAAAAATTAATTAAATATTTATTTTATTTAATTATGAATTATATAAATATTAATATTTATTTTATTTTATCTAAAAATCATTTTTTATGCTTACTATTATTATTATTATTATTTAAATATAAATAATAAATAAAAAGTATAAAATAAGTAAGTGGTGGAACCTATAAAATTTATTTTTTGGGTAGAATTGTTGGATGAGTTAGAAGTTTTTTTTGGTAGAAGTAGTAAAAATACTTATCAGCCAAAACTTGAAACGACCACTGGAGATGCTCTAATATCTTCTTCCTTGATCCGCAATAAAAAAATTATAGAGAAACTGAATTGAGATTTGAAAAATTGACATCGTGTGGGCATCGTGGGTAAAGAGAGAAACTGAATTGAGATTTGAAAAATTGACATCGTGTGGGCATCGTGGGTAAAGATGCTCTCTATTTCTGAGACACGCCGCCAAATTTTTGTTCTTAATTCTGAAAAATATTTATGTATATTACCGGTTAACAGGTTAGTCAATATATAGAATAATAATTGTGTGTTGTAATCTCTACGCTAACTATTGTATTCTGTAATAAATCTGAACGGTTCACATTAATTAATTAAATCTAATGGTTGAAATAAAAACAAAGTATCGTGCCTTGACTGCACTGTAGAAGCCTCCTATATATATATACTAATTTCACAAAACAAAGGGCAAAAGAGTAATTTAACTTTTTGATAAAGGAGATCAAAAGAATAATATGGTTTGAATTTTGAAAATGACAAAATATGTTAATTCAACAATAAAGAAAATAATTGGGTTGATATCTCTCAAAATAAAAACAATTAATTACATGAATTAACACTAAAAATACTATTCTTAAAAAGGGAAGGAGGAATAAGAATAGCAGTTGGGTTTTTGTTAGTCTCTCGAATCGGGCGGTGGTTCATATCATATCTCAAAATAAAAACAATTAATTACTTGAATTAACATTAAAAATATTATTCTTAAAAAGTGAAGGAGGAATAAGAATAGCAGCATCAGACAATATCCTTAAATTCATCCATGAATAAATTGAGGTACAAGAAAGGGAATACCTGATTTTATTATTTAATTAATTTATGAAAAATAATTATTTAAATGTTATTTAAAATATGTGAAAAATATGGCAGCAGACAATAATTTTACTGTGTGAAAAATATTATTTAAATAATTTAAAGTATTTTTAAACATTTATCTTGACCCAGTCAAAATTATTTAAATCGAATTGGAAAAATGGGGAAACCTAACCTATTGGTTGTATTAGCCCTGGGGCCATAGTTGGCGAACTCGACATTTGGCAGGTCGGGTGGTTGGTCTCGCTATCCCATATCCTCCAACCCTTTGGCTGGATCATCGGGTCTCCTAAGAAGCTCTGCATCACCATCGTCACAGCCGCGGCTTTTTACGGTCTTCCTAGATACGTCTTCACCTTCTTCACCTGGAATCGGACCGGATCCAAGAACTTGTCCGGGATGATCCTGTTCGGACCCTTTTTCTCTAAATTAAACTAATACTGGAACGGGGGGGGGGGTATATAAAGAAGGGCACCAACAGAATATTTATTTGTTTTGGGACAGGTTATAGACCGGAAAATGTATAGCCGGAAATCTGGAAATGAACATGATGTTCTTGAGCTTAAAGCTCTTTCTTTTCCTTTACTTCATGTATTTGGAAAAGTAGAAAAAATGTGAAGCCCTTTTCTCCTCTCTCTCCCCTCTCTTTTATACTAGTAATATGCATGAGCATGCAAGCTCTTCTTATGCCACCTATTAGCCTCCTATCACATCTAATCCCACTAATGAAGACTTTTAAGTCATTACATTAAATACCCACTAATCTTGTCTTCCACTTGCTGCATGTCACCAGAGGCGCACCGCCTCTTGCCTGGAGCTTTAACTGACTGATCCCTCATCCTAGCACGGGGCCGTCTTCCTGGGGCTACTGTTGAGCTTGTCTGGTACCTTCTTCATACATGGCTTCAATTCTGACTTTGGTCCGCTGTTTGACCACCTCCTTGATGACGTGGCTCCGGTTGTCTGGACACGTGTCGGTGTTGGATTTTTATGGTGTAACATTGGCCCCCAGGAAAATTGATGGATTATAACATCTTTTTTCCTAAAGTTTGGTCTTGGATCTCCTGGTAATCGACTCTTGATACTCTTCGGAGTAGGTTTTTGGCTTGTGGATCTTGTCAGCAGTGACTTTTGACGTGGGATTTTCTTGGGATGTCTTTGATTTTAGGTGGCTCTAGTGTGGTCTTGAAAGATAATTCTGAGAGGGACGGAGAGGAGATTGCGATTCTTATCGTTCTGGACTTTTGTACCTGCATTGATCAAAAATTTCTTTCGGGATTTTTCCCGATTAGTATTTTTGTAATGGACACATATAGTCCTTGGATAAGAAAATTTAGTATTTCTTTCACGGGGTTGTGTCTTAAGACTCCCCTGTACAAATAATAAGTATGGTACTGGAACCATGTATTTTCTTTCCCTGTATAGATGGGAAGACTTTTTGCATGCCGATTTAATTTCAGTCTTTAATTGATTAAACTAAATCAATAAATCAAGAGATAATATGAAAAGATTTGAAAAGATTTGAAATTCAGAAATCACCTTTTTGCAGGTTTTTCTGGCCACGTGGCCTGGCGGTTACTGGTCATATTAATTAGGGTTAAGAGTTAGTGGGGCAGTACTTGAGCACTTTTCTCGGTAACCGCCCCTTTTCTCTCCCTATACGCCACTGTGGTGCCTTATCGACTTCTACATCATAATTTTGGATTTCAAGTTTTTGAAATCACTTTTCACAATTCAGAAATCATATTTTCGGGTAAGAAAAATTCGCTCTCGATTTATCTTTTTTTCCCTTACGAAATCTTCGTTTTTGTTTTTGTTTTCTTCGACTGTAAATCGAATCATGCCGCGACTGAGACGAGGCCCTCGAGGGAGGTATCAACCACCCGAAGATCCTCATGTCGTCTTCGGCCGAGAGTTCAAATCGTTCATGGAGGGCGTCGTGCCTGATCTTCCGTCGCCGGAGGCGCCAGATCCGGTTACCGAGGGGCCTTACCAACCGGTTACGAGAAAATCGATACCGGTGGGGCCCGATCCGGATCACCAAGATTGGGGCGCTCACGGCCGGAAAAGTACAGTAGACCCTTCAACACTACTAGAGAAGCGAAAGAAATGGAGGATTCCCAATAATGTTCATCTGTATGTACCGTTACCTGGGGAATCGGCGTGTTGCCCGCCGACGGGGATGGTGGCCGTCGGAGAGGACGCACTGAACGTGGGGCTGCGGTTTCCGCTGCACCCCTCCATCTATGGACTCCTTAACCTCTGGGGATTGGCCCCCCACCAACTGCATCCAAATGGATGGGGCCAACTATACGGGGTACTCACCGTGTTGGGCCAGGTGGGGCTTTCTCGACCCATTACCGGTGAGGAGTTCCATCAATTCTTCAGCCCCGTTGTCTCCAACTCCTCTTCCCGCGGGGATTACACGGTTCGTCTCAGGCCGAACAAAGTGAAGATCAAGGAACCCAAACTCAAAGAAATTCGCTGGTGGGATCGATGGTTGTTTGTTTCTGGCCACTGGAAAACTCAGACCCGGAATGGGGAGATTGACATTCCTGTCACCTACTCTGAAAAACCTGACTGTAAGCCTCACAAACTCGTCATCGTACAATTTTGACTGATCTAAACTTTTTTCAATGATGCAGGTGGTCGATTGCCGAAAGCAATAAATCTCCCGTGGGATTTAGAGACGGCAAATCTCCTAGCACTGTGTATACCATCAGAAAAAAGAGATTGCAATTTGTACAACGACGACGTTCGGGACGAAGCCGGTCTATATTACCCACCATACATCGAAGGTCGAGAATATTCAGGTACCTTTTCTCAAAGTGTTTAAGTTTTCCCTGTAAGACTTTTTCAAATCCCTTGGTATTCTGCTTAAAAACCGAGTATTGGTTTCCCTGGGAATTTTTCAACTCCCTGGTACTTAGTTATATTTTTGTTTTTTAAATGGTCTTCCCTGGGATATCTAAAAAGACTTCCCGGTACTCCATTATGTTATAAACCATAACTGCCCTGGGATATCTTTTCAGACTTCCCGGTGTAATAGTTTAAGTGTTTCCTGTGCAGAGTATTTCAACACTGTCTTTACTGAGAAACCTGAAGGCATGGCTGACAACAGAGATATATTTGGCTCCCTTGGCATCGTGGACGCTGCAGTTTTCACCAAAGGGCGAAAATCTAAATCCAGCACATCAGCTGGTCGAGGAAAGAGTGCCGTAAAAACCCGGGGTGGTTCATCAAACACTCCCGCGGGCCGAACCAGATCCCACACTCTGTCCAACCCGGGAACGGAAACCGATCCACACGGGCTGATGAATGTGGTGGATTCTTATCAGGAAACTCCTCTGACCTCTGACACAGTGATGTCTGAAGCTGCCCCGAGCACTGGATTGCCACCTTCTGGAGCTACGTCACTGCTCAAGGTCAAACAGGAAGAAGGGAAAAAACGCAAGGGGGCCCAGGGGGCCATAATTGATGTTACAGACTCTCCACCACGTTCCTCCAATACTAGCAAAAACGCTATGTATGGGTTACATGCTGAGCTGTTCTCCAAGTAAGAATTTTTACTTGTTTTGTTTATACTCTAAAAATATATTTATTTTGAGTTTTCTACTCTACACTCATTCTTCTCACTGTATTATCCTCCAGACTGTCCCTGCACGATCCTCCAATTCCTCCAGTGCTCGTGTCATTCTATTCCGGGATCGGTCCCATCCCTCCGGTGTCTACTCAAAGCAGTCCTGTGGGCGAGGCAATTAATGCAGTTGGCCAGTGCTGGACTACCGAGTTCAATGACTTGATGGACCACGACAACCATGCGCTTTCCCTGGCGCTCAAGCTAACCAGTCAAGCTACAGTGGCCATCGCCGGTGCTCATACTCGTACAGAGAAAATGCTCGAGACAATCGTAGCACACGAAACCAATGCAAAAAAGCTCGAGCAACACATCAAGGAGCTCAATGAGGCATATAAATCTGCAGCCGGGGATCGGGACACTTGCCGGAAGGTTATTGACACTGAGCGAACTGAAAAGGCGAAAATAAAATCTGAGTTGGAGGAGGCCCTGAAGACGGTCAAGGAGAGTGAGAAGATGATGGAGCAGGCCCTGGACGAGACGTCCCGGGAAATAAAAGAATTGAAGGCCAAGCTGGCCCAGACTGAAGAAGATCTGAAGGAGACTACAGATAACTTCGATAATGCTTGCGAGATGCTAGAGTCTCCAGCGCATAACCCTCGAATCTTATCTAACCTTCTTTATGTGACTGCTTATGTCGGAATGGTCAGGTCAGCGGCTAAGGAGCAGAATGAAATTGTCAAAGACTTCGCCCTCAAGACACTCAAAGACTATATGAAGGAGGACACACTCGATGACCGGGTGCCGCAGCCATTCAAAGATCTTGAGGTCGAGTTTGGCATAGACATGAAGTGGTGGCCCACTTATGACAAGCTCTGCATGCCTGGTGAACTGCCCATTGCTACAACAGAAGAAGAAGATAAAGAAGATGAAGAAATGAAGGATGGGGAGGCACAGGATCTGGTTGGTGACGGGCCCAGTGGCATGCCAAAAGATTCTACCGTGACTCCTCCCCGTGATGGTAATTCCACCTCTTGAGTGTCAAAACTCAAGAGTCTGCAAAAAATTGAAGTCTCCCTTGGTGTGAAAAACCCAGGGTTTTTAACCTCTTTTTATTTCATAAGTATTATCTATAGGCCTTCGGCCTCAGACAATTTCTCATGTTTTTATGGTGTGTAATAGCTTAAAACTTTAAGTTTCTGCTAATTTTCTGTTAGGATCCTCTCTTGGGGACCTCTGAACAATTTGGATGCGTTTGCACCTCTTTTTATTTGTAAGTTTTTGTTAGGATCCTCTCTTGGGGACCTCTGAACAATTTGGATGCGTTTGCACCTCTTTTTATTTGTAAGTTTTTGTTAGGATCCTCTTATTGGGATCTCTGAACAATTTGGATGCGTTTGCACCACTTTATTACCCGGCATGGCTCTTTTCATAAAATGTCAGCCTTTCAAGTCCGGATAATTTGGCTCTACCCTTCGTTCTCTTCCTTCTGGTACTCGCTTTCGGCCCTGGTCCCATTTGCTTACCTCAACCGATTTCCTATAAAGCTTAAGTTTGGCACCAGTGGACTTTTTCTAAGCCTCTTGAATTTACCAAACAATCTCTTATTCTCTCCCCGAGGGATTCAGAGTCTTCTGAATTCTAATCCCCGAGAAGAGAATTCGTCGGCCCTCAAGTCTTATAGACTTTCACAGGGATGCCGGAAATTTATTTCCTGGTACAGGAATCATCCCCTAAGAAGGGTTAATCTGGGAGAAGCATAAATGCTCTCACCGGAATAGTATATTTATAGTCTCATCCTCTTTTAAGGACGGATTGCCTGGGTAAAAATCTAAGTTTTTCCCGGCATAGATATGTTTATTACCTGGGTACAGCTTTAAGCCTCTTCCCGGTAAAAGATATACTTCATAGTATTTATAATCATCCAATGTATGGGGTTTGCCTAAGTGAAGTTCTGACTTCTTTTCGGCTTATTCATATTTCTCACATGGGTTTGGCCTTAAGCCTTCTCCCGGAGTGATTATATATTTATAATGAAAATAAAAATGAAAAAGGTAAGAAGAAATTGATAGTGGTACATTACCTCAAATTTAGACTTCAAAACCTTCTTTATAGATAGAGTTTGCCAATACGCATTACATTGTGTTTCCGCCAAAAGGCCCTACAACATTTTTTAGCTCCCAGGCTAATGATAGAATTTTTTCAAATGTAACGCATTCCAGCGATACTGATCTTTTGTGCCGTCGAGTAGCTCTAGTTCATACACTCCATTCTGGAGGCACTGGCTTACTCTAAACGGACCTTCCCAGTATTGACTCAGGGCCCCAGGATGTGCTCCCAGGATCTTTTTTAGTACCAGGTCTCCCACTTGGAAGTCTCTGGCTCTAACTTTGGAGTTATACCACTTTGCAATTCTTTGCTTGTTCATTTCATTCAACGAGTCAGAAGCTAACCTTTTTTCTTCCAAAAGGTCTAGCTCTCTTCGGAGTGCTTCCTCGTTTTCACCGCCGGCTCCCTGGGCGGTTCGATGTGACAACACCGTAATTTCCGCCGGGATCACGGCTTCGGTGCCGAACGCTAATGAATATGGGGTTTCTCCTGTAGCCGGTCTGGCTGTTGTCCTGTAGGACCATAGGACTTCTGGGAGCTCGTCTGCCCATTTGCCTTTTCGCTCTTCGAGCTTGGCTGTAATGGTGTGTTTCAGAATCTTATTGACGGCTTCAACCTGTCCATTCGTTTGGGGGTGGTACGGAGTGGAGAATAATCTTCTGATTTTCCATCTCTCACAGAACTCCGCCACCTCTACCCCGTCGAATTGTTTTCCATTATCGGAAATTATCGTCTCCGGTAAACCGAAGCGACATATAATATTCTTCCATAGGAATTTGATGACCTGTGCTTGGTCTATCTTGTTCAGTGATTCTGCTTCCACCCACTTGGTGAAATAATCAACTGCCATTATGGCGAATTTTACCCCTCCCCGGGCCGTCGCCAGTGGTCCGATCAGATCGATTCCCCAACGAGCAAACGGCCAGGGACTGTACAGGGATCTTAGCATCTCTGGGGAAGTTCTAATGGTAGGACCTATTACTTGGCACTTTACGCACTTTAGGGCATAACCAATGGCATCCTTCCGAAGGCTTGGCCAGTAATAGCCTTGACCCATTATCTTATGTGCCAGGGATCTTCCCCCGGCATGGTTCCCACAGACGCCGTCGTGGATCTCTTCCAGGAGTCTCAGTCCTTCCTCCTTCGACACGCATTTCAGCAGTGGAAGGGAATAACTCTTCCGGTAGAGATCCGAATTTAAGATTGTATATTTTGCTGCTCGAATTCACAATTGCTTGCCTTCGGTTTTGTATGGCGGCAATTCCCCAGTATCTATGTACCTTAGGATTGGTGCTCGCCAGTCCTCACCGGATACGGGCAGAATTGGCAGTTGTTCTGCTCTTCGATCTACCGAAGGGTTCAATAACTTAGTCAACATGATTTTTGAAAAATCTGCCGAGCCTTCCGAAGAGGCTAGCTTTGACAAGGCGTCTGCCTGTGAGTTATGTTCCCTCGGGATCTGTTCGATTACTATCTCTGGGATCTTTTTACAAAGTGATCCTACCAACTCCAGGTATTTGATCATTTGTTCTCCCTTGGCTTCATACTCACCAGTTACGTGGTTTACAACCAGTTGGGAGTCCATGAATATAATTAATTTTTTCACACCAACGGCTATGGCTAATTCTAGTCCCGCGACGAGAGCTTCATATTCAGCCTCATTATTCGACGCAGGGAACTCGAATTTAACCGCCTGGGTGATAGAATCTCCCTCGGGTCCAAGTAGTACTATACCGGCCCCCGAGCACGCTGTGGTTGCTGAACCGTCCACGTACAGTTTCCACGCGCGTGATTGATGTAGGTACCGGTATACCGATCCGATCGATATACCGTGTGTGCGGAAGCGTGTAAAGCGATAGATCTACTATGCCATGATCTTAGTGCACACTTAATGTGTATAAGAACACATATAAACATATATATATACACATCCAATATATATATATAAGGTTCAACGATTACTTACTTTTGGTGACGAAGTGATTCGTTGATGTCGTTGAGGTGGTGTTGAGTCGATTGAACCACCTCAAATGGATCAGCCTCTCGAAGCTCTCCTTGTGAATGACCTCGTCACTCCTTTAGATCGTCCGGATGTGGAAGCCGCACAAATGGCCCGGCCTCTACGTGTTGCACACGAACCCGGATAATGAACACCTTGCTTGCTTGAGAATTGATCTCCAAGATCACCTCTTTTCTCTCTATTTGAGTGGAATTTCGTGGCTAATGTTGTGATGTGATGAAAATCTGATTTTCATCCATATAATGGCCTCATTATTCACCACATTACTCCCCTTTGTAACCTACAACATAATGGGCATCATAATGCACCATTAACATGCAAAAGGGGTTACAAAGGAGGTGAAAGGTCATGCCACATACACATGCCACTATGCATTGTATGTGGTCCCACTTGCTTGTGTGGCATGCCATGTCACACTATGTGACATGCATCCATGCAAGCCATGCATCCCATGCATGTGTATTAAATCCACGTAAATATTGATTCTAAATCAATATATTTATCAAGCAATGTATATCAATATCGAGCTCGTGTGTGACCCTGTAGGTATGATTTTATCGATCAATATTATATTTTTCCCAACAATTAATATTATCGAATAATCATTTAACATCCATAGACGACCTTATGACTTTATCGATTGCACACGTAGGATCGAAGGACATATCCCAACAATCTCCCACTTGGCCTTCAGAGCCAGTGTGCTGCCAATTTCCTGTTGTCACTTTATGTCTAAGTTTGAACTTGAGGCAAGACTCGAGTCATCCTCAATCGGTTCAAACCTTTCTTGGACTTTGAGACAGACTGTAAAACCAGATTTATCACTATGATACGAATCTGGACGTGGCCACGTATTTTCCACAGTCTCGACTCTCCAAGTGGCCGGTAAGACATGTATCCCATTATAAAATGGAGGACAATCCCATCTTGTCAATCCAAGCTCTCCCACTTGCTTCCTGATATACCCAATAACAAGTTTTATAACCTCCTTTTACGAAAGGCGTTTACTTGTATCAAAGTACACCATTTCACAATGGAATCACTCTGGACTACTCAGGTCAGAGGAAATTGCTCGACAGTCAATGAAATAGTATTATGACTCGAAATCTTAAATACTATTCCAGTCGGGTCTGTTCGATCATTAGCTCCCAGCTAATATCTATGTAATTGTACTTGATGTCCCACATCACTAGCCCATGAAGCGGCGCTATAGTACACATTACAAACTAGTTCATTGTATTATCGGTTTGTCCGTACTCGATTATACGAACCAGGAACAACTATATGATTCAAGTATATCGGTTCAACCATTGGGACTTCATTATGTGGTAAGTCGACCTCATAACCCAATTGATATCACTTAATCATTTGGACAATTCATATAAATTAAACCATATTTATATGAAGAAATATGTATTATACATATGAGTGAATGTTTACAAAATCTCCAAAAGTATCTAATACAGTAATAGAAATCACAACCCATCTCTAAGATGTCTGATCTCTATTGCAGTCGTGAAAGCCTCAAGCTTAAACTGCTGGAGAGGTTTAGAAAACGGGTTTGCAACCTTACCAAAAGTTGCAACTTTATTTTCTCGATGTCTCCACAAAACTATCTCCCATATAATGTGGAACTTCCTGAGCAGCAGTTTTAGACTTGTGGTGCTTCCTAGCTCATTAGCTTGCGCGATAACTCTACTATAAATAGAGAACTATCGGATGGGCTGAGCTAGTTACGCCACCTAGTTCATTCAAGAACTTTCAAATCTTAACTGCCAACATTACTGCATCCAATGCAATACTTTGCTCAGCTTCTGTAGTTTAATCAGATATATCGCATTGCATGGAACTATTCCAGCAAATTTCACCTCTAACCAGACAAAAGATATAACCAGATTAAAATCGGAAATTATCTTAGTCTGTTTTGAAGTTAGCAGTCAAACAGCTTGTTAATATCAACTCTTTTTGTCTTCCAAAGACAACAAAATATTCTTTAGTCCATCTAAGGTACATAAGAATATTCTTGGCCGCAGTCTAATGCGCCTCACCTGGGTTTCCTTGAAACCGAATCGTCATGCTCAAAGCATATGATACGTTCAGTCGTGTACATATCATGGCGTACATTATAGACCCTATTGCCGAAGCATAAGGAATATTTGCCATCCTCTTTTGCTCATCAGGTCCCGTAGGACATTGCATCTTGCTAAGAGATGTGCCATTAGTTATTGGAATGAGACCCTTTCTGGCGTCTTTCATTCTGAACTTATCAAGCACCTTATCAATATATGTCGCTTTACTAAGTCCAAACATCCTTTTCGATCTGTTCCGACAGATCTTGATGCCCAATATGTACTGTGCTTCTCCAAGATCCTTTATTGAAAAACAGTTTCCAAGCCATTCTTTAATAGAATTAAGCATAGAAACATTGTTTCCAATAAGGAGTATGTCATCGACATACAACACAATGAATACAATGTAACTCCCACTGATCTTCTTGTAAAACAAGACTCTTTCGAGTTCCTCTGAAATCCAAATCCCGATATGGATTCATTGAACTGAAGATTCCAACTCCGAGATGCTTGCTTTAATCCATTAAGATCTATTAAGCTTGCATACTCTCTCAGCCTGATTAGGATCGATAAAACCCTCTGGTTGTGTCATAAACACATCCTCTTCTAGAATCCCATTCAAGAAGGCGGTTTTAACATCCATTTGCCATATCTCATAATCATAATGAGAAGCAATGGCTAAGAGAATTCGAATGGCTTTGATCATAGCAACTGGTGAAAAGCTTTCATCATAATCCACTTTGTGAATATGATTAAATCCTTTTGCCACCAACCTTGCTTTGAAAACACTAGGTTTTCCATCCATGTCTGTTTTTATCTTGTAAATCCATTTGCATCCAATGGGCCTAGCCCCTTTAAGCAAATCGACCAAGTTCCAAACTTGATTTTCAGACATCAATTCCATTTCGGATTTCATGGCACCCTGCCATTTCTCGGAATCTGGACTCGTCATAGCTTGGGTATAGGTCAAGGTTCATTGCTTTCTAAAAGCATGATTTCATAGTTCTCGTTTGCCAGAATACCTAAGTATCTGTCAGGTTGAGTTCTAATCCTTCCGGACCTTCGAGGGTTAGGTGTGGTTTCCAAAACCACTGGAGTACTTTCGACCAAGTCTTGAGTATCCATATCAGTTTGTTCTACTTGAACCTCGTTCAAGACAACTGAGCTCCCACTGACTTTCTAGGAAAAATTACTCTTTTCAAGAAAATCACTATCTCGAGCAACAAAATATTGTTCTCAGATAGATCGTAGAATTTGTACCCTCGTGTTTCTTATGGATACCATAAAGAAACTTTTATCCCATTTGAGTTCAAGCTCTATAGAGATAAATCTCGTCAGAGAAGCTTTTAGAACCTCAAATTTTGATGAAAACAATTTAGGGACCCTCCCTTTCCATACCTAGTATGGTGTCTTATCAACAGCTTTTGACAGCGTCTTATTCAGTGTATAAGTTGAAGTTAAGAATTGTGTGTTCCCAAAAGAGACCAGTAGTTCATTTAGACCTCTCATCGAATGGTCGAACTATATCTAATATAGTTTGTTTTCTCTTTTCCGAAACATAACCTTCATGTGCTTGTGAACTGATAGGTTCCACATACATCAGTATGGATCATCCCTAATTAATCACTCACATGTTCTCCTTTCTCCAAGAAAGATGACATTGTTATCTTTGTCCATCAAACATCATTTACATGTATCAAATGACTCCAAGTCAAATGATTCTAGAATGCCTTCTAAAAGAAGATTCGTTACATGTTTAGATTTTGATCCAATCAACAATGTTACAGTTATGTCTCATTGAGACTTATTCGATTCGGCCTTTGGTGTTAATGTTATATATGATTTGTTGAGTTTAAAGTATACATAAATAATGTAATAATCGTACAAAAACAAAGAATAATTCACAATTAAAATAGTTATCAAACTATTTAAATAGTGAAAAACTAATCCATCAGTATCCAATACTGAACCAATATTCATTGTTTATTGAAGGTACGAAAAATACATAGTTATAATACTTAAAACAAAGCCCTAAGGCAAAACAATATCATATGATCATACGATTAATGCAGCGACATTCGCTCCATTTATCGCCCATAGATCGACATCTCTATTCACCAAACTTATACTTCTATGTAGTTCCTTCACATGCAAATGTGAGAACCACATTTGGCATCCAATACCCAAGAAGTAGAATTTGTGAAGTTTAATGTCTATAACATTAATACCTGAAGATGAAGCAACCCCGTTCTTCACATCTTCATTGAACTTTGGGCAAATTCAATTATTCCCAATAATTGAGTCTCATTCAAATTTCCCATTCAAAATTATCTCAATATCAAAACGTGATAAATCGTAAGTGAAAAATCGAAGTTTTCTAACCAGCGATATTATCATGCAATTGAAGCCCTATCTCTCATAAAATATGAGGGAGCCAACCAGACAATCGATTCACGCCATCCAATGGCTCGAAAGTCTCTAATTTGTGTCATTGATGAACTTAAGTGTTTTGGATTAAATCACTCCCCGAGGTGTAAATAATCATAACCTTATAATCCATCAAATGAAAGACAAATTAGGCATTTGTTTTGAAATTGAATAAAATATGAACTTTTATATGTTTGCAAGTAGTGTCCAACACTTTTGCAGTAGACGCATTGAGATTCTCTAGGAACCCTAGTAGCCTTCTTGCCCATGCTCTTTTGACTACCCTATCCCATATCATAAAAATTTCCCTCTTAGGGTCCTTTTCTATCGCCGACTCAACAGCCTTGAGCATCCCGTGGAGCTCACGAAGCGATTTCTTCAAACCATTCATATGGAAAATTTAGCCTAAAGGCATTATAACCATAATGAGATTGAAGTATGAAATCGGTTGCCAAATAATCATCATAGGAAAAATATAGGCGGTCACTTGAAACAAATAATCTAATCATTTGTTGTACATGTGATTCCATAGATTTCCATTTTTACAGCCTAGTTGAAGCGATGACCCTGGTCATACCGAACCGCTCAATCTTAGCATATTCCCCGAACATGCTATTGAGTTGTTCAATGATATCTTAGGATGTGGTTATCTAACACATTTTCATTGTCTTCGTATTTGAGGACCATCCTCAAATTACGTTGTGAATCAAGAAAATTTATGTTGTTCAATTTTTCATAATCAAGAATTGAACCAAACTTGAATCGAGTTGATATTTGACATGATAAACTACAAAAGAAAGATAACTAAAGTATGTAAACATCCACAAAGCGGTAAACAAATAAGGTTGTCTAACAAGTTACTTATTTATTCCATTTTGTTCAATCGATATCTAATATCGTTGTTCCCTTGAACAAAACGATCCCAAGACCCTCATCTTGCGAATCCTTAAGCCGACTGAGTCCGCACTTAAGAAAACCAAGATAGGTAGACATCCCATGTCAATGACATCTAATGTCATTCTCGGTCTATAAGAATCACATTCTTATCTCATGTCTCGATAGCCACGCCTGCAGTGGATCTATCGATGAGAAAACCAAACTCACGTGTAAGGGTCTAACCCTTACTCCCACTATCCCAACATAACAAGTAGTACCCCGCTGAGGCGGACCTACCAACTTATGATCGAGGGCTTCATGAGTGTGATGTTTTGGACAAGACATTATACTCATTATTTTGGGAACTTGCATGCATAGGTGTTTATATGTGAGTTGAACATTTATAACATAAAACATCCTATAACTAGCAAAGCAATTAAATACGTAATCGAAAGGCCCCTAGAACCTTACAACTCTTAAAAGAAAAGAATAAAAGCAACAATAAAGGCCTTGGACATCTTCTGGACTGGTCCGCGCCCGCCATTTCAGTTCCGCGCCCGCCGATTGAGGTCAATATTAGTCCGTACCCATAAAACCACGAACGGCGCCCGCCGTTTCACAAACGGCGGTCGCCGAACACCACCGGCGGTCGCCGTTTCCAAAACGGCGCCCGCCGAAAGGGTAAAAACCAATCTCACCCAAAATCAGCATTTTGACGGTCGTCATTTCCAAAACGACGGTCGTCAAATCAAAACGACGGTCGTCAAATAAAAACGACGGTCGTCGTTTTTCTCTGACAGCCCCGGTTTTGCCCGTTTTGCTTCGTTTTGCTTCGTTTCTTCTCGTTTTCGCCGGAGACCCGATATCCAATGTCGATCCATGGATTTAATCCATTGCTTACACATTGAACAATACATTTTTGAATAGAAAAAACCTATCTATTACAAAAGATTCCAAGGGACGCAGCCCTCCAAAACTATGGCCAATCGTACGTAAAAAACGACAATTTCATTCACCCGACCACTAACGGTGGTCGGCCTTACATCTAATCACATAATCACAATTAAACAAATAATCCAATTATGTAGATTAAACTTCTTGTGTCCAACACAAAAGTGTGCACGAGCCCTAGGCTCTGATACCAATTGTAGGTACCGGTATACCGATCCGATCGATATACCGTGTGTGCGGAAGCGTGTAAAGCGATAGATCTACTATGCCATGATCTTAGTGCACACTTAATGTGTATAAGAACACATATAAACATATATATATACACATCCAATATATATATATATATAAGGTTCAACGATTACTTACTTTTGGTGACGAAGTGATTCGTTGATGTCGTTGAGGTGGTGTTGAGTCGATTGAACCACCTCAAATGGATCAGCCTCTCGAAGCTCTCCTTGTGAATGACCTCGTCACTCCTTTAGATCGTCCGGATGTGGAAGCCGCACAAATGGCCCGGCCTCTACGTGTTGCACACGAACCCGGATAATGAACACCTTGCTTGCTTGAGAATTGATCTCCAAGATCACCTCTTTTCTCTCTATTTGAGTGGAATTTCGTGGCTAATGTTGTGATGTGATGAAAATCTGATTTTCATCCATATAATGGCCTCATTATTCACCACATTACTCCCCTTTGTAACCTACAACATAATGGGCATCATAATGCACCATTAACATGCAAAAGGGGTTACAAAGGAGGTGAAAGGTCATGCCACATACACATGCCACTATGCATTGTATGTGGTCCCACTTGCTTGTGTGGCATGCCATGTCACACTATGTGACATGCATCCATGCAAGCCATGCATCCCATGCATGTGTATTAAATCCACGTAAATATTGATTCTAAATCAATATATTTATCAAGCAATGTATATCAATATCGAGCTCGTGTGTGACCCTGTAGGTATGATTTTATCGATCAATATTATATTTTTCCCAACAATTAATATTATCGAATAATCATTTAACATCCATAGACGACCTTATGACTTTATCGATTGCACACGTAGGATCGAAGGACATATCCCAACAATTGATTAGTGGACTTTTCCGGGAACGTCAGTTCCACAATAAAATCGGTCAACACTTGGGCCTTGATTGCTGTCCTGGGGCTGAAGGTTATGTCATATTGACTTATCTCCAGAGCCCACTTCAGGAGTCTCCCGGTGACATCGGACCGGTGCAATACTTGCCTCAGTGGCATGGTTGTTAAAACCTCTACGGGGTGCTCAAAAAGATACGCCCGGAGTTTTCTCACAGCCACAATCAGGGCATAAGTGAGTTTTTCTAACGGTGTGTACCGTACTTCTGCTTCATGCAGGACTTGGCTCACGAAGTACACGGGGAGGTGTTTTGTTCCTTCTGCTCTCGTCAGAACTGCGCTGATGGCATGTTCCGACGTGGCTAAGTACAGATATAACTTTTCCCCGGGCTTCGGAGCTACAACCACTTTGGGACTGGATAGATACTCTTTGATTTGCTTGAAAGCTTCTTGAGCATCTTTTTTCCAGTGGAATTTATTTCCTTTGATGGAGGCAAAGAAAGGACGGGTTTTATCCCCTAAACAGGAGACATACCGGCTCAGGGCGGCCAAGCAACCCGTTAGGCGCTGCACACCCTTGATATCCCGGGGTTCCCGCATGTCCATTATGGCTCTGATCTTGGCCGGGTTGGGTTCAATCCCATGTTCCCCGAATACATGGCCTAGGATCATACCTTTCTTGATACCGAAATTGCATTTTTTGGGATTCAGTTTCATATTGTAGTGCCCCAGAATCTTAAAGACTTCTGCAAGGTCTTTTATGTGATCTGCTTCATTCTTACTTTTCACAATGATATCATCGATATATACTTCAACAGTTTTACCGATTAAATCTGTAAACATCATGTTTACTAACCTTTGATACGTGGCCCCGGCGTTCTTCAACCCGAAGGTTCAAAGTGGTATGCAAGTCTAGTGACTGCCCATTCACGATTTGTTCAAGTGCTGCTAATAAATCTGTTTGGCGGGTTTACAAGTTGATGGATCACACTTGCACGTTAGACCCGAGTAGGAGCGGACCTCGACGATTGCCCTCAAAGATCCTCGGTGCTTACTTTCCCCCTCGCCTTCTTGAAGAGAATTCAACATTAATTCCCAGAGCAATGATGAGTGAGCTTCAACAACGTAATTCTATACATTCCACATATGATCAAACTTTGCGCGCTAAACATCATGCTATTGAGATGATTTATGGAAATCAACAAAAATCATTCGCCAATTTGCCGTCGTACTTGCATATGCTGAAAGATATGAATCCGGGATCTGTCACTGATATTGAGATAGACACACCATCCAATATGTTCAGAAACGTTTTCTTTGCTTTAGGAGCATCAATTGTTGGCTTTAAAAATTATGGTCGACCGGTGATCGTAGTTGACGGTACACACTTAAAGGGAACATACAATGGTATTATGTTTGTTGCTGTGACTCAAGACGGCAATAGACAAATATTCCCATTGGCGATTGGTATAGGCCACGTTGAAGACGACTCTACCTGGACATGGTTTTTAGAAAACCTAAAGCGTGCTTATGGGTCGCAAGAAGATTTGGTGATTGTTTCTGATGCACATAAGAGCATTGCCAATGCTGTGAAGACAGTTTTCCCTAATGCATACCATTTTCTTTGCTACGTTCACATTAAAAATAATATTAAGGCTGCAGGGATGGAAATGGTTGCATTATTCAAGGAAGCCGCATATAGTTTCCGGGATACCGAGTTTGAGCTTGCTTTAGCCAGCATTCGCAGTAAGAATGAGGTATTGTTCCAAAAGTTGTGTCGTATAGGGCCTGGAAAATGGGCGCGTTCTCAATGCCCAACGCGCAGATATGAATTTATGACATCAAACGCTGCTGAGAGCTTAAATAAACAAGCGTTGTGGGCACGAAAACTTCCTATAACTTCTGTTCTCGAAGTAATGCGATCCACTATTGAGAGACGGTTCTTCGAAAGAAGAAATGATGCTAACTTGCGAGAACACGATCTTAGTAACGCCGCTGCATGTGATTTAAGCACAGCCGTCCAATATGGGTCATCAATGACTGTGAAACGAATAGATACGTCACTATTCAAAGTTCAAGATCATAGAAAATTATTGATAGTTAATCTTTTAGAAAGAACATGTACATGTGGCTCATTTCAGCATATGTTGATACCTTGTAGTCATGCAGTAGCAGCGATTCGGTATGTTTTACTTCTATTAGCAATATTTATTTTAATTTCATATCCTGGTCATTTAATAATTCATTCGAACATGTTTATTTAGGATGATTAATCACAACATAAATGCATATGTTGGTGAGTGTTACAAGACATCTTCATTACGTGGTATGTGGTCCGGTATCGTAATGCCGATCCTAGAACCTAGTTCTTGGGTTGTTCCTTCTGAAGTGCAGGAAATCATATGCCTTCCCCCGAACAGACAAAGCCAAGCAGGCCGGCCACGTCAATCTAGATTTTCCGTCGGTCCTTCTCTGACTCGAAAACCCCAAATTTGCTCACGTTGTAAGGGCTATGGTCACAACGCTGTGAAGTGTTCGGTATTCATACCGTTGTCTTTGACACCAGAAACAAACGAACATCCTGATAAAGACAAACGACGTGCTCCCAAAAAATGTTCCATTTGTCGCTCCTCAGACCACACTCGCAGAAAATGCCCATCCTTGCACGTTAGTAGCTAATGAATGAATGTCCTTTGTGTGATTGATCTTATTCAGTAAGTTTTTTTTTTAGGAATGAACCTATGTATGTTTTTTTACACTATTATGGAACAGAACGAACTTTCTATGCAAGCTTTGTTTATGAATCAAATATTAATCAATGAATCGAATAAAATTTTACTGGATCAAATAATATTTGATGGATCGAATCAATGTGGACGGAATATATGAGATTACATGGACAATTTGAATTTCAACAAATGATTTGGATCAAATATAATTAAATGGATCGAATACTAATACTAATAATTAAATGGATCGAACCGTCCAACTACAGTATTTTACATTTATTAATTACATTATCAAGGAGGGAAGAGAAATGAATAGGGTATAAAAGTAAAACCAGGTAGAAAAGATGGTTTTGTAAGAGGTAGTGTAAAAAAGAATTTTTCTTATCCAAATCAGTGTATTTTTAACGATTTACACTTTTCCATAAATAATAGTCAAATTAATTAGATAAAAATCTAGATTAAATCTCATCTCTTTCTATAATAATTATTCAATTACTTGGGATAAAAATCTAGATTAAATCTTATCTTTTCTATAATAATTCAAATTAATTAGATAAAAATCTAGATTCACCTTACATATTTATTCTAGTTACTCGGCTCCTTATAGTTACCTTAATTAAAACACATAATTATCCGTACACCATCCCACCCTTCCAACCCTATATATAACACATGCAAACATCACGAACAATCACATATTCACGTCAACAATTAAAAAAAAATCAAAACAAACTCGATCAATTGATGATGAAGATAGAGGAGCAAGAAAAGCAGCAGCTGTCGTCCGGCGGATACCCCGCATGGGTGGAGGCAGCAGCCGACAATGTCAATCCAGACGTGGTGGTTGCCAAGGACGGCAGCGGCCAGTTCACCACCATCGGCCAGGGGGTGGCTGCCTACCCTACCACCCCCCTCCCCCTCGGAGGAAGAAGGTTCGTGATTTACGTGAAGGCGGGAGTCTACGACGAGCACATCGTGATTGACTCCCAGAAGCCCAACATACTCATCTACGGAGACGGCATCGGCAAAACCATCGTCACTGGAGACAAGAACCACGGGATACAAGGAATCGAGACGAGCCTCACTGCCACCTTCGCCAACGAGGCGGCCGGCTTCGTGGCCCACGACATGACCTTCCGGAACACGGCGGGCCCCGAGGGCATGCAAGCAGTGGCTTTCAGGTGCAGTCAGGGCCGGCCCTGGGCCTAGGCCCAGGGTGCGACGGCCCAGGGCCCAACTTTTCTAAGGGCTCAAATTTTTTTTTATATATATATATATATATATATATATATATATATATATATATATATATATATATATATATATATATATATTAATATATACTGAATTAAATAGTTCCGTAAAATATCGTTTTCAATCTGTCAGTATAAAAATAAGGGAAAATTTAGATAAGGGGTAAATATTTAAATTTGTTAATTAAATAATTTAGTTTTTCTTAATTATAAAAATGAGTATTGTGTCTATTTTATCCTTTGAGTTCATTAGGTAGTTATTTTTTAACAAGGGTAAAATAATAATTAATCGTACACTTAATTATAATTAAATGGTAATTACTACCCTAATAAATAAATAACTTAAATAATCATTACCCTTAAATATAAAATACATTTTACGTGGTTTTGATGATAAATTAAAAAACCAAAATGCCCATTTTCCTAAATATACCTAAAAATAAAGCCTTTGTATTAAATAGTTCTGTTTTATAAAAATATATAAATTAAAAAAAAGTTCCTTTCGCTTTATAAAAATATATAAAATAAAACGGACTCTTGAGTTCCGCTTTGTAATTCGCAATTTGCTGTTAATATTTATTATTATAACGTTAACATAACGTTAATCCTAAAAATTCTCAGCTTTTTTTACTCTATTTATTCCATCTTTTTCTATTTAGTAATATACACAAAATATTAAAAAAACATCTTAATTCTTAAAATATTATTATATTATTATATTATTCTTAAGAAGATAATTTCTGGCGTTTTCAATCTTTCACGGATCAATTCACAAATAACAGGTGTCATTGTTCTATTTCTGATATATATATATATATATATATATTACAAGTCGGCCATCTACCGGTGCAGCTTCGAGGGCTACCAAGACACCTTGTGCTACGAAGCCAACCTCCAGTTCTATCGAGATTGCGACATATACGGTACGATCGATTTCATATTCGGGCAGGGTCGAGCCTTGGTCCAACACTGCAATATAATCGTGAGGCAACCTTTGCCGGGACAATACAACACGCTGACAGCAGACGGGAGAGAGAACATCGGAAGTACTCTCGGGGGGTTGGTTCTCCAGAAGTGCACTATCGTCGGGGACAAGTTATTGGGCTCGGAGGTAAAGACGTACCTAGGACGACCGTGGAAAAAAGCAGCTCTGACTATGGTGATGGAGAGCAACTTAGGGTTCCTTATCGCTCCAGAAGGTTGGCATGTCTGGGAAAACTCCACAAACAACCAGACATGCGACTTGTACGAATTCGACAACATCGGGCCCGGGGCTAACACTGATAAGAGAAACGTTGATCATGTGTTCCCTCATTTCAAAGCAATCACTGAGGCGACAGAGGCAACTCCATTCACTGCCGCAGTCTTTCTTTCTGGACAGGATTGGCTGCCGGAAACAGGCGCACCTTTCGATTTAGGCCTGACACCGCCTGATCACTAGCTCATAACACACTTTTAGTAGTACCAGCTAGTAGTATTTTTAAGTTTTTATTTTGCATTCATTGTTTTTAGATTTTAATATTACTTATTTATTCAATAGGCTTTTATTTAAATATGATATATTAATAATAGGTTTCTATTTCAATTTAAAATATGAATATTTTATTTATCAATTTTATTTAAAATACTGTAGATATTATATGTAACAAACGAATTGAAGAATTAAATTGGATATATACTCCCCTTATTTAGGCATTTGGCACAGCCCACCCCACAAAATAATTAAATATTATAAATTCACAGCGCGAACATTAAGCTACAATTACTTCCGATAAATTTCTCGGCGAACGGCGACGCGAAAAACCCCAATCGCGATGTTGAAGACTTAACTGTGTGTGAGAGAGAGAGATATGCGGCGGAGATACGATGCAAGGCCTCCACCAACAGCAACAGCAACTCGTGGCTCTCCTCACGGCGGCGCTACCCAGAGACGACTCCTCCAAAACCGCGGCTGCTTCACCTTCCGCCGCCTCTCCGTCTGAGGAAGACGAATCGTCGCGACTCGCCGCCATTACCTCTCTCCACCGCGCCATACTTTATCCGCGCAACTCGCTCCTCGTCACGCAATCCGCGTCCTACCTCGCCCAGGGCTTCTCTCAGCTCCTAACCGATAAGTAAAAATTCTCGTCTCTTACCGAATTCGCTCCCTTGTTACACGTGTATGAATTTCTCAGTTCTCACAGTCACTATTTTAGCATCTATTGCGCCGATTAGTTCTAGGAGAAGCGACGGCAGTTTGAATTTGCGCTTGTTTAATTTTGTCATATGGTAGAGGCACAAGAACTGTAGGTAGAAGATAGAAATTTAGAAAGAAGAAATGAAATTCGGAAATAAACCAGAAGAAATACTTTGATCTTTGTAGTGCAGTAATTGTTAATTGATGTGAAATGAGTTTCTTCAAACTGTAATATTTTGCATAAATATATGTAGTTTTTTTTTGTCTTTCTGATAATTTTGTTGCTTTGAACTTGTCCTGTAGATCGTATTCTGTGCGTCGTGCAGCAGCTGCAGCATATGGGGCTCTGTGTTCATTCTTATTATCTGCCAACGGAAGGCAGAACCGCATTATACCTGGTAGTCTGATCGATCGGTTTATAGGGTGGTCGTTACCGTCTCTTAGCAATAATGTCAATGGAAATGCAGAACTAGCTTTAGAAAGCCTCCACGAGTTTCTTAATGTCGGAGAGCTTGGAGCTGTTGAGAGATATGCTTTGCCGATTCTTAAAGCTTGCCAAGAACTTCTCGAGGATGATAGGACCTCCATGAGCTTACTCCCTAGGCTTCTTGGTGTGTTAAAAATGATTTCGTTGAAGTTTTTTAGATGTTTCCAGCCCCATTTCATGGACATTGTTGACCTACTTCTAGGGTGGGCAATGGTTCCGGATATTGTGGAATCCGATAACCTTGTTATCATGGATAGTTTCTTACAGTTCCAGAAACATTGGGTAAATAATATGCAATTTTCACTGGGGTTGCTGTCAAAGTTTTTAGGTGACATGGATGTGTTACTCCAGGATGGAAGTCCTGGTACTCCACAACAATTTAAAAGATCGCTTGCTCTGTTGTCTTGCTTTTGTACAGTTTTAAAATCCTTGGCTTCTGGTTTACTGGAAATAAATTTACTTCAACAACTAGGTGAACCCCTTTCACAAATTGTGCCTGCTCTGCTGGGATGCTTGTCTATAGTTGGTAGAAAATTTGGATGGTCAAAATGGATTGAGGATTCTTGGAGGTGCTTGACACTGTTGGCAGAAATTTTAAGTGAAAGATTTTCTAGTTTTTACCATATCGCAGCAGATATATTGTTTCAAAGCATAGAAGTGGCAGATGCAAACCAAGTTTATACCAGACAGGTCTCTTCATTCCAGGTTCATGGGGTTCTTAAAACTAATTTGCAGTTACTGTCACTCCAAAAGTTTGGGCTTATGCCATCATCTGTGCATAAGATACTACAATTTTACGGGCCCATTTCTCAATTGCGTTTGCATCCAAACCAACTAGTGACCGGAAGTGCTGCAGTGACATACATATTTTTACTTCAACATGGGAAAAATGATGTTGTCAAAGAAACAATGGATTCTTTGTTTGAAGAGCTGCTGTTGTTGAAAATCAAGCTTAGAAAAGCTTCAGGTCAGGGGGGTGAGCTTGAAAAAATAGCAGCTTCTAAAAGCTATTCTGTATCTGAGTTGGTGGTGTTAATAAAGTTTAATTTGGAAGTATTATTAAGCTGTGTTTCTTTAAGAAAAACCGATAGTTTGATTGATCCAGCGGAAGTTGACGCGTTGCATGTTAGCAGGGCAGAAAAATTGTTAGTGTTTTTAACGGACAAGTTTGATCCTTTTCATATGCCAATCCAAAGTGTAGAATTGCAAGTTACTCTTCTAAGAGCATTGGAAAGGCTAGCAACAATTGAGTTTAAGCGCAAATGCTCCATAAGAAAGCTGAGTAGTGGGATAGGTTATCCTGAAACACCATCTGGGACTCATGTGGAGGAAAATGCAAGGGCTATGTATCCATCTATGGTTTTCGTTATCTGAGGAAGTACTCGGGGTTCCTTGTAAACGCCCTCAAAATTTCTTCTCCTTTGGCAACTAAAGTAGAGGCTCTAAAATGGATGCATAGATTTTGTGAAAATATTATTGATTTATACAGAAATTTAAAGGCTCCATTTTACCCTTGTCAAGCTGTTGCATGCTGGAAAGTTACCCAGGACTTGCTTTTTTCTATTCTCGTTGCTGCTTCAGACAGGGAGCCAGAAGTGAGAGCACTTGTGGGCCTTGTGGCAACAGTTCTTGAGATGCTTTTGAAAGCAAAAATTGTCGAGCCCGAACACTTTCCTATTATTGCTGAAGTGATACTTGAAAAACTTGGTGATCCAGAAAAGGATGCTAAACATGCATACCTTAAGTTACTTTCTCAAGTGTTACCTATGGCGATATATATCTGTGGTCTTCGTGATAGTCGAGCAGTTATCACATGCCAGCCTCAAATTCCTACAGTGACCGATAGATCCTTTTTGCACTGGAAGCAAGTATTTGCACTTAAGAAACTGCCTCAGCAGCTCCACTCCCAGCAGCTTGTTTCAGTTATGAGTTATATGTCACAGAGATGGAAAGTGCCCTTATCTTCATGGATCCAGCGGCTCATTCATACCTGCCGGAGCAAAAAGCATCATCTGTCGACTCAGCCAGAGGAAGCAGAAACTTTTGATGCTAATGTATTATGGTGGGACATCAAAGTCGAGGAAGACATTCTTGAAAGAATTTGCTCAGTTAACTACCTTGCTGGTGCATGGTGGGCTATACACGAAGCAGCTAGATTTTGCATTACTACACGTCTTCGGACTAACCTTGGGGGCCCAACTCAAACTTTTGCTGCTTTGGAGCGCATGCTGCTCGACATTTCTCATGTGCTACAGCTTGACACAGAACAGAATGATGGAGCCTTGAATATCATAGGTTCTTATGCTCATTTGTTGCCAATGAGATTGTTACTAGAATTCGTTGAGGCCTTGAAGAAAAATGTATATAATGCATATGAAGGGTCAATCATCTTACCTCATGCTTCCCAAACAAGTTCCTTATTCTTTAAGGCAAATAAAAAAGTATGTGAGGAGTGGTTCTCTCGAATAAGTGAGCCAATGATGGATGCTGGACTGGCCCTCCAGTGCCATGATGCTACTATTCATTACTGCACTATACGTTTGCAAGATATCAGCAACATTGTGTTTTCAGCCCTGGCAGACACAACACGTATCCAGGTAAGTGAAAATCTTCAGAACATAAAAGGAAAATATGCAGGAGATGTTCTTCGAATCTTACAAAACTTGGCGCTGGCTTTGTGTAAGATCA
This sequence comes from Euphrasia confusa, assembly GCA_954870475.1. Lineage (NCBI taxonomy): Eukaryota > Viridiplantae > Streptophyta > Magnoliopsida > Lamiales > Orobanchaceae > Euphrasia > Euphrasia confusa. The sequence continues at coordinate 38,719,389 of OX940954.1, forward strand.
TGAACCAGATGCACTGGTTGGGTTGCAAAAATGGGCTACCACAGCATTCTCTTCCTTGTTTGACGACTCGAAACAAGGTCCAAAGGATAATAGAAACTGGGGACATTTCTTATTCATTACTGGGCTTGTGTTTCAGGCAGGAGGCCAGCATGAGAAGGCAGCTGCTCACTTTATTCATATGTTACAGACTGAAGAATCACTCACTTCTATGGGTTCGGATGGTGTGCAGTTTACCATTGCACGCATTATCGACAGTTATACAGCTATTTCGGATTGGAAGTCCCTAGAATCCTGGATGATAGAACTTCAAACTATTCGTTCCAAGTATTCTGGAAAAAGTTATTCTGGTGCTTTAACCACTGCTGGAAATGAGATCAATTCAATCCAAGCCTTGGCTCACTTTGATGAGGGTGATTTCCAGGCAGCATGGTCATACCTTGATTTGACCCCTAAAACTAGCAATGAACTCACTCTTGATCCTAAGCTGGCTTTGCAAAGGAGTGAACAAATGCTTTTGCAGGCAATGCTTCTCCACAATGAGGGAAAGGTGGAAAAAGTGCCCCATGAATTGCAAAAGGCCAAATTAATGTTGGAGGAGACACTCTCTATTTTGCCACTGGATGGACTGGTCGAGGCAGCACCACATGTCAATCAGTTGTACTGCATATCTGCTTTTGAAGAGGGTTGTAAAAGGTTAGGAGACAGCCAGGATAAGCCTTTCCAGTCATTATTAAGTATATACATCCGAACTATGCAGTTTCCTTGTAACAAAGTTCATCAAGATTGCAGTTTGTGGCTTAAAGTTCTGCGTGTTTGTCGTAATAATATCCCAACTTCTCCTATGACTCTTGAACTTTGTAAAAATTTAGTGATTTTAGCACGGAAGCAGAAGAACTTCATGTTGGCCACTCGTCTCAACAACTACCTAAAAGACCATGCCTCACTTTGCTCCAATGAAAGTTTTCATGATTATTTCATCTCCAGTGTGGAATACGAGGACATTTTACTCATGCAAGTTAAAGACGTGCCAGAGGATTCTTTAAAAAAACTTTGGTCATTTGTGCATCCTTTCATCATTTCTTCTCCAAATGCAGGATCCGACCCTCGTGAGAATGTTTTGAAGGCCAAGGCATGTTTAAAACTTTCTAAATGGTTGCAAGGAGGCTGTTTAGTTGGAAACTTGGAGGATATTGTTCTTGAGATGCAAGCCAACTTCAGACACAGTGAAATTTCTTCTCCAGGAAAAGAGGCACTCACCTCTCATGATGGTAGTCAGCTTCCCAGCTCGGGAGTCAATCTTATTATCGAAGAACTTGTCGGCACCTCTAGAAAATCATCCACAGTGCTTTGTCCAGAGATGGGAAAGTCTTGGATTTTGTATGCCTCTTGGTGTTACTCTCAAGCCAGAGCATCTGTATCCTCAAATGGAGAGGCAGCTCTTCGTTCTTGTTCATTTTCTCCCATTCTTGCTTCTGAAATCAAACCTGACAGATTTTTATTAACCGAAGAAGAGAAATTGCGTGTAAAAGAAATAATTCTAGAGCTAATTCCAGAAAAACCTGACAAAAAGGAGTTGCATGAAGAAAGTAATTTTTGTAGTTTGCCACTTGCTGAATGCACAGATAATGAGAATGAATTGAAGCCTTTATTGCAGAAATCAGTAGATCTTATTGAAGCTGGGGCTGGAGTTCCTGGGGCAGAGGAATGTAGTAGCAATCAGCCAATCACCTATCTGATGTACTAACCTCTCAGTTGCACAACTGTTTTGTATCTGCTAACATTAGCTTAGGTGAAGCCATAGTAGGATCTGTGGTGGCTGATTTGGTTGATGTTTGGTGGTCTTTGAGGAGGAGAAGGGTTTCCCTCTTTGGTCAAGCGGCTCAAGCTTTTATAAATTTTCTTTCATATTCGTCTGTGAAAAGATTTGATGGCCGAGTAAGAAAGAAGCAATTGTTACAATTTCCTGGTGTAGGCTATCTAAGCCGCTCTCTAGTTCTGATATCATAATTTGTTTCTCCAGACCAGGCATTGGAGCATTAGGCGATACTAGTGAAGCCAACTGTGGAGCAACTTCTCCAAAAGAAATCGAGGTCTTCCTCTGATATGATGCCAAAGAGGTGGCAATGGCCTCAAATGGTCGCCAAACATCCCCTAATGCTGCAATAGAAGCAGGAGGAGTCTTGAATTTTGTGACTGCTGATTTTATTTGTTCCTGATACCCCTCCAAAACCCACAACTCGTGAGGCGTTTCAGGTCTCCGAGACGTAGAAGTCAAACGACGCTCTAAGACCACAACAATGGGAGCCATCATAGCCGAGTACTTCGCAGCATTGATCTTGTGCTTATCACCATGAGTCAAAGTTGTATTCCCTGCAATCCTCGCAGCTTCCTCTTTCAACAAATTTATGCGCCTCATTACATCTAATAGCCAATATCAACGTGTTATAATGCATCAAGTCAGATCAGAACCAAACCAACAAAACAAAAACAAAATCAAATAACCTGCGTGAAGGTCATGGAGTGTACCAACCCACAATTCCTCCCAAAGAACTGTAACATTTTCAAGCTCTTTTATTATCAGTTGAGAATCCTGTACTAATCTTGGATAAAGCTTATTCTGCATATCAAAAGAATGAAAACTTCATGAACAGTAATAAAGATTCACAGTCAAATTTGATGAGTGTAATGTATAATTAATATGTTTTGGTAAAAATTAGAGTAGAGTGGAACTCATACATAACCTGTATCTGACCTAGGGATTAAAACTTGCATTTCATATAAGTTATTCATAACATTAAAAGGCCAAAGTATATGCCAAAATACTAGAGTAAAGCAAGATATAATCACATTCTTGACTTCTCAACAAGTTATCGTTGACTGACTCCACAGATTGTACATCAAAATAGACACTCAACACCAGTTAGATTATCAGAGACGGCTTACAAGTTACAAGCCAGAAAGTAAACACCAGGTTAAGAATTGATAACATGGAAGCATTAAAATCACTTTTGAATGAAATGGCAATTTTGCACATGGTGTGATAAACAAGCATTACCAGATTTGAAATCAAAAAGATTGGTGTGGTAAGATATCACTAAATAAAAGAATAGCTAGACATCAAAATAGAGACATGTGCTTACCAAGTGGGCAAGAATTTTCTGAAGCTCCTCAGAAGGTTCCTTCTCAAGAGAATTTGCATCAACAAGGGTTGGGTAAATTAAAGACCATGGAGAAAGTTTTGCCAGCTTGACAAGCAATTGCTCTAACTGCTTCCTGACCACCTTATCAGGATGAGAGCTTAAGCGAGCAAACAGTTGGGGTTCAATTTCCGAACATAAGATCAGCATTATAGTATTTTTAATCCAGCAAGATTTCAAAAAAACATTATCTAACCTGCCAGGGTAGCAAAGGGACATTTGAAAGAGCAGGTTCAAGGATATAGTTGACCAGAATGTGCAGAACATATAGCTTGGCCCTCAAGGTGTAACTTACAGTGGGATCTGATGGTCTAAAGTATACATATCTCTTGAAAGGATTATGCAGCTACTGCAATCTGTAAATGGTTTTCTGCAGTCATCATCTGCTACACGTAGGCAGTCACTAGGTGTACGTTATTACTCCGTAACTCCTATTAGTGGAAGAGCTGGTCTGATCCAGTGGGTGGACAATGTGATTAGCATTTATAGTGTTTTTAAAGCATGGCAACACAGGTATCAGTTACAACAGATTTCTGCATTGGGCGGTGATACAAATAATGCTGTGCCTCCTCCTGTCCCTCGGCCTAGTGATATGTTCTATGGAAAAATTATACCAGCACTTAAAGAGAAGGGCATAAGAAGAGTAATATCGAGAAGAGATTGGCCGCATGGTGTTAAGCCAAAGGTTCTTTTAGATCTCATGAGCGAGACTCCAAAGCAACTTCTTCATCAGGAACTCTGGTGTGCCAGTGAGGGGTTCAAGGCATTCAGCTCTAAACTGAAAAGGTGATTTGTGTTGATCTTAAAGACCAACTGAATCTATTTTTGTTTCATGCCCTCTGTATATATTTTTGGTAGCTGTAGATTGTATAAAAGCTAAAAGAACTTTTATAGCTAATTGAAAAATATTTTGCAATGTTAGCCAGTTGTTGGTATAAGAAATGTAATGAGAGGAAACTTTATCCATATTGGTAAAACTGCAATATTGGCAAATATCTAAGTAAAAATCAATAGTAAGGGAGTCAGTAATCAGCATATGTGTTACAGTAGTAATTTACTTCTACAACAGTTTGTAAAATAATTTGTCAGGTACTTTTGCTGAATATGTTAAATTATTCCATTGTAACCACAAGGTGTATAAATTCATTCTTAGAATGCAATCTTTGATTACTTACTGAGCATTTTTACGAGAATAGAGAAAGGGCATATTTTTCTCTTTGGAACATAGAACCTTTAAGATGAATGAATTACGGTTTTGAATTGAAACATGACATATCAAGTGATACGATTAATGTCTCCAGAAAACCATGTACTTTATTTGATAAATTGTTCAAAGTTCCATTTCTTTAATTTGGTTTTTATGCAGGTTTTCTGGCAGTGTAGCAGCCATGAGTATTGTTGGCCACATTTTGGGCCTAGGTGATAGACACTTGGATAATATCCTTATAGATTTTTGTACTGGGGATATTGTGCATATTGATTACAATGTGTGCTTTGACAAGGGTCAGAGATTGAAGATCCCTGAAATTGTTCCATTTCGCCTTACCCAAACAATTGAAGCAGCATTAGGGCTGACAGGCACTGAAGGCTCTTTTCGGGCAGACTGTGAGGCTGTTTTAGGTGTTTTGAGAAAGAATAAGGATATAATATTGATGTTATTAGAAGCTTTTGTTTGGGATCCACTCGTGGAATGAACACATGCAAATTTTCATGACGATGCAGCTGTTGTTGGTGAGGAAAGGAAGGGTATGGAGCTTGCTGTGAGTTTAAGCCTGTTTGCATCACGTGTCCAAGAAATTCGTGTTGCTTTACAGGTATTTTATAGAATAAGAAACTTTACTATCAAACTGGATCATATTCAATAGCATACTTAGTTTTGGATCTATGTTTCTACCAGAGGCATGTTGCACACTGTTACTAGTTATTTTTAATTGAAGCTTATAGAATTCACTGCATCTCAATGAGTACTGTAACTACTGTTATTCAGACTGAGCCACGTCATGCATGTTTGAATAAATATTTGCTTATTTTGATGAAGATATTTCAGTTTGGTATTTTTGAAGTGTCTACAATAGGAAATTTAAATCTTCAATTTATTTATGTTGTCTAAAGAATCTTTACTTCAATATTTTTGAAAAAACTTGTTCTGTCGGCGGGGAAGTTTCTTGATGTCTGCAACTCTGCATCAAATTGCTTTCCGTAAGTTTGACATCCATGCAGGTACTTTTATCATAATCTCAAAATGATTCACTGTTTTTAAAATTTTGTCCAGGAGCATCACGATCAATTACTGTCTACCTTACCAGCAGTTGAATCAGCCATTGAGGTTTGTTACAATAACTCTCATATCGGTCTTTCTCGAGTTCTTTAAAAATTGCAACTCATATGACCTTTTTAAATCATGTGCAGAGGTTTGCTGCCATTTTAAACCAGTACGAAATTGTCTCAAATAATTTCTATCGTGCCGACCAGGAGATATCTAACCTTGTTCATCATGAGTCATCTGCAAAATCAGTTGTTGCTGAAGCTACTTGTAATTCAGAAAAAAGCCTTGTTTTATTCGAAATACAGGTTCGAGAAGTCACTCAAGAACATGCCATAGTAATGGAAAAAAGTAGAGAAGCAGCATCGTGGATTGAACAGCATGGGAGGATTCTTGATGCTTTAAGAAGTAGTTCAATTCCAGAAATTAAATCCCGCATTATGCTGACTGGTTCAGAAAAAGCTTTGTCTCTTTCATCAGCTGTTTTAGCTGCTGGAGTTCCATTGACTGTAGTTCCCGAGCCCACCCAAATTCAATGCCATGATATTGATAGGGAAGTTTCTCATTTAGCAGCCGACCTTGATAATGGGCTTTCTTCAGCAGTTTCCGCGCTTCAAATGTATTCATTAGCTTTGCAGCGGGTCCTACCATTGAATTACCTTGCAACCAGCCCAGTGCATGGTTGGGCACAACTCTTGCTTTCTTTGAATACTCTCTCTTCTGACGTTATATCAATCGCCCAAAGGCAGGGTGCTGAACTTGTGAATAATGGAAACACTGATAGATTTGGATCTGCTAAGGGCAATTATGATGATCTTTGCCTCAAGGCGGCAAGGTATGCTGCAGATATAGAGAGGTTGGAAGAAGAATGTGCAGACCTTGTGAATTCCATTGGCCCAGAGACTGAATCAAAAGCCAAAGAACGTCTTTTGTCTGCTTTCATGAACTACCTGCAGCAAAGTGGTTTCAAAGGTAAAACTGAAGGAACAATGAATCCGACATCTTGTTGGCAGATTGAAGAGAAGAAAGAAGGCTTTCTAAATACATTAGATACAGCAGTGATCAATTTGCTTACTGTTGTTAAGCAGAGAATACAAAGAAGCCTTGATTCTTTTGTAGGGGAAAGAACCACAAACAGCCGCCCTCTGTATGATCTTGGATCTTTTTACTGTGAATTTGAAGAACAAATAGAAAACTGTGTACTTGTAATAGAGTTTGTTGATGAGTTAAAACGCCTTGTGGGCCTAGATATCCGCGAGTCTGAGGTTGATGGTAATAGTTCAAATGCCTCCTGGGAAAACTGGGCTTCTATTTTCAAGACCAGTTTTCTATTTTGTAAAAGCCTTGTTGGGAATGTGGCGGAAACAGTTGTTCCCAGTGTGATAAAGTCTATCATTTCATTTAATTCTGATGTCATGGATGTTTTCGGATCAATCTCCCAAATACGAGGATCTGTCGACATGGCTGTCAATCAGCTTATCCGGCTTGAGCTAGAGAGAGTTTCTTTGACCGAACTAGAGTCAAACTACTTTGTGGAGGTAGGGCTCATTACTGAACAACAGTTGGCTCTCGAGGAGGCTGCTGTCATGGGAAGAGATCATTTATCATGGGAAGAGGCTGAAGAGCTGGCATCTCAAGAAGAGGCTTGCAGAGTGCAGCTTGACAGACTCCATCAGACATGGAACCAGAAAGACTTACAATCTTCGTCACTTCAGAAGAAAGAAGCAAGCATTAATAGTGCTTTAGTTGCTGCTGAAATTCAGTTACAATCTCTAGTTACTGGTGAGCCAGAAAATGAACTACCTGTCTTGAGAATGAAAGCTCTTCTGGCAGAATTATTTGAGCCATTCTCCGAGTTGGAATCGGTTGATCAAGCATTGATGTCATCAGTTGGTCATGTTTCATATAACACTAGTAGAATTTCTTATCTTGTAGACTCGATCAATTCAGGATGCTCAATATCTGAATATATTTGGGGGTTTCCTGGTTTATTGCACTCTCATGCTTTCTTTGTTTGGAAGGTCATTATGGTGGGCCTTTTGCTCGAATCCTGCACACATGCTGTTGCTACATCTTTCGATCAAAATTTAGGATTTGATCAGCTTGTTGATATCGTTAAGAAAAAGCTTAGAAACCAATTTCAGGAGCACATCAGCAAATACTTGAAAGATAGAGTTGCTCTGTTTTTTCTTACTAGGTTAGAAATAGAAATTGATATTTTGAGGCCAAGGACTGAATCTGGTAATACAACAGATCATGATCAAACAGATCTTGCGGCTGTCAGAAGAGTACAACTCATGCTTGAAGAGTACATAAATGTGCATGAAACTTTCAGAGCAGCGAGGTCAGCGATCTCTATGATGAAGAGGCAGGTTAATGAACTTAAAGATGCACTTCTCAAGACCAGCTTGGAAATCGCTCAGATGGAATGGATGTTTAATATTCCCTTGAGACCCATGGAAAGTATAAGGCTGATATCTCTTAAATTTTTTGCAAATGGTGACGATTTTCTACCAGTTATATTGAATACGAGTAGGCCAAATTTGCTTGAAAGCATGCGGTCTTCAGTTGCAAAAATAGCTAGGTCACTGGAATGCCTGCAATCTTGTGAAGGAACTTCTGTTACGGCAGAAGGGCAGCTTGAGAGGGCAATGAGTTGGGCTTGTGGGGGTCCGAATTCTAGTTCTGCTGGAATTGTTCAAGCTAGAAATCTGGGAATACCTCCTGAATTTCATGATCATCTGATTAAGAGGCGGAATTTATTGCTGCAAGCACGAGATAATGCATCAGACATAATGAGTGTTTGCATATCCATATTGGAATTTGAGGCTTCAAGAGATGGCCTGTTTAGGACTTCAACTGGGGCAGATGGTGGAATGTGGCAACAATCTTACCTAAGTGGAATAACAAAATTGGATATTGCCTATCATTCTTATATACGTCAGTTTGAAGTCTTCCTTGTTCTGTATTATACTGCAACTCAATACAGGTGTACTCTCTACTCAGTCAAGATCACATTGTTTGTTGTTTTTGCTTCAGGGGCTGAGAAAGAGTGGAAGCTTGCACAAAGCAATATGGAAGCAGCTTCAACTGGTTTACTTTCTGCAACTAATGATCTTTCAATTGCTTCAGTAAGAGTGAAGACCTCATCAGGTTACATATCTTTCCATTAATGGCTATAGGTGCAACCAACTTTTCTGATAGTCAATACTTGAAATCTATGAATATTAATCTTACCCGTTTTCTGTGTCAGCCACTCTACTTGTATATTGTTTAGAATTGTGGTGTTTCTTTGTTTTCCTTTTAGCACCCACTAGTATTATTTTCTTTGGCATATCAAAAGGCACTAATTTTTGGTTGATTATTCTCAACTTCTGGTGTTCCAATCTTCATTAGTGTTGTGAAAAATCCTCACACTTATGTAAATTTGATGGAAAAGGTGAATTTTTAATTATTTTTTTCTTAAATCAAAAACTAGTATTAGCCTAGTGATGTTGGTTTTCAAACAATTGACATTGCTTCTAGTAGGATGATATCAAATGCTTAGGTAGGATTAAATCTTATTAAGTGCAACCTGGAGCACTGATTCAAGATTCATATCCTTTGTCACCATGAACTTACATTGCTGAAGCGTATTTTCAGAATTTTTAGGTCTGAAGGCACTGTATGAGTTATTAGTGGCTTTAATAATATCTATTATGCAGGTGACTTGCAGAGCACTCTTCATGCAATGAGGGAATCTGCCTACCAAGCCAGTCTTGCATTGTCCTCATATGGGCGCACCATTGGAGGCCATAATGCTCTGACTTCTGAATGTGGCTCTATGCTTGAAGAGGCATGCAAAGTTTTCATAAGATTCCCATGTGCTAGTTTTACTCTCCTTATTTTCACTTGACAGATGGAGACTAAAGGATTACACAAGTGCGAGCGCGCACTTAGAGATTTGTTCACTAACTTTCCAGTTTGTGTGCAGGTCTTGGTTATAACAGAAGGAGTGCATGATATTCACGGTTTGGGGAAGATCTTTCAAAGGTTTGATTTTGTGATTATTAAAGTTTTTGTCTATTTAGTTGTACATTTTATTTGTGTGATCCCTTATATCTGATCATGTTTTCCATAATGTGAATAGGCTAATGCTGTCCTTATCCCGCTCGAGTCTCTTATGTCAAAGGACAGTGCTGCTATGGCTAGAGAAAATGAGACAAAATCTGAGATGGCCCTCATTCACGGCAACTACATATTCCAGTCTTACCATAATCGAATCAATGAGCTGGCTTTACGAGTGTTCAAGCCTTTGATTCCTTCTCTTATGTTTTCCGTCAAGGGTCTTTACTCACTACTGACCAAGCTTGCTAGAGCTGCAGGTCTTCATGCAGGCAAAGTAAATGAACTTCGTTATAAAAATGTGCAAATGACTTTATTTGTTATTTAGTATATATCGATACTAGTTTTTCTATCTTTTTTTTTCCTTTTCAGGCTCTTGAAGGAGTAGGAGAAAGCCTGCATGTACGGTCACAGGACATGAATCCCTTGAGGGCTGATCTTGCTGGTTCTGGTGCTGAGTATGTTACACAGGAGAGTGAGATATCCGTCAAATCTGATGAAAATGATGGGATTTCTGTTTGTTTGAAAGAACCAGCTTTACTGGATAGTGGATGGTTGTCTCCACCATCAAGCATCAGTGGTAGCAGTGGGGAATCTGGTGTGAGGCAAGTATTGCAGATAGCTTTAGTGGCCTTGATATTACTGGACCATCTTCGGATGGCTCTAATAGCCAAGAGAAAGGAGATATTATGTTGAGCGTAACTGATCAAGTACTCCTGGAATCACACCTTGAGGAAACAAAATCGGATATTAAGCAGGTTTTTTATGATATATATACTATGAAGTAGTACGTGGTGTTATTTTTTATTTTATTTTATTTTATGTATGTTGATTTTCTCTTTATCAGGAAATCTCTGCTGTACATTCTGTATGCAAAGAGGAAGCATCAATATTGAACCAAGATAACTCTGAGGAAGAATTGCGGAAGACTTCCTTCACCAATGTAGAGACTGTCAGCCAAAAGCACAGGTAAAGTAAATTTCTTTCAACTGTGAAGTAGTATGCTTGATATTCTGCACGTTGGAATAAAAAAAATGGAAGAGGAAAAAATAACAAAAAAAGATTTGCACCTGGTGTTGCGAGTAAATGCAACTTCAGTCCAGTAAAAGTAGCATTGAGATTCTTTAAAATTGAAGTTTTTACCTGCAGGCAAAAACGCATATGCAGTGTCACTCTTGAGGCGAGTGGATATGAAACTCGATGGTCGAGATATCACTGATAGCAGTTATCTATATAATAACAAAATGTATCAGTGAATCACATGTTTGACATTTCGAATATCTCAGGGAAATTTCCATTGCGGAACAAGTAGATTTTCTTCTAAAGCAAGCAACAAATATCGACAATCTTTGTAATATGTACGAAGGCTGGACACCTTGGATTTGATCTTGTGAGGAATTAACTATATATCTGCCCTGTCAAGTACTACTAGCACCCCCAGCAGATGCCTTCTTAATGGAACAAATTGTTCAGAAAATCGCATATCCCAGGTAGACTTGTTCATATTTGGGGACAACACAAGCCAGGATATAAGACCTAAAGGCTCTCCATCACACAAAGTCAGGTCATTTTCAGCGCCAAATGTTTTTATCAGATTCTGAATACAAAATTCATCAGTTGAATGTGTAAGCCATGACTGGAGACTGAAGTGATTCTCGGGCAGTTGCTTCACAGTTGGCCGATTGGGTGCTTGCAGCCGTTGATTTCATCATTTTCATGATTTCATACAAATCTTGGAAATTACTAAAAAAATTATTACAAATCTGACAGCTGTGGGATTTGAACCCACGCCCTTTCGGACCAGAGCCTAAATCTGGCGCCTTAGACCACTCGGCCAAACTATCTTTGTTTAACTAAATTATAGTACTAAGTAATTTGTATCTTAATATGATCACAAAATTCTCAATTCTTTCATCAAGTATTACTCCATATTTGTGGCAATAAATTCTAATCTAAGCACAAACTAAATTAAGGTAGATCAACGACCAGTGGCCGGAGCCACATTATAGGCTGTGGGGGCTTAAGCCCCACTGGAATTTTTTTTTCTCTTAATTTTTTTATAAAAAAATGATAAAATACAATTTTAATTAGGTTTAGCCCCCTTAATATTTATATATATACATATATAATTCTATAAATAATGATTCATCTCCCTATTAAAAATTTTTGGCTCCGCCCCTGTCAACGACCACAAAGTAGTAGTAACAAAAAAAAAGTCATAATATTGTTAGGAAAAAATGATTTATTTTAGTTGTTCGAAAATGTTAGAAATCTTTCATCGGAACATGGTCTTTATGAAGTATAGGATCGGTTCATGTTTCAAGCAAACCATAATACAAAGAAATTAAATACAATATAAAAGAGAGTTAGATAATTCAAATTCTTGCCCCTGTAATTTTTTTCTTTTAAAAGTTTGCAACCCGGCCGAGTTAACCTTCAGCTCACCGAGTTCCTTTCAACCCGGCCGGTCCAAAAAAACACAAGCGAACCTATTTTCAAAATTTTGAGCTTCAGTTAAAAATCTCCGAAAATAAGACCTTCTCCTTCCTCCTATCCCTAGAAAAAAACAGGGTAGCAATTTGGATGAGTGATGGCGGTCCGAGGCCTCCTCATGCCTTTTCACGTTCACACCAAAACGACAGCGTTGACGCCGCCGGTGGCGATTCCTACCTTCATTTCGTGGCTAGGTAAAACCCCTCGCCTCAGGCGCGCTCGTTTCTTCTGTAGCCACCACCACTCCGAAATCGACATGCCCAGCTACAGAGAGAAGTTCTCTCAGAGGATGGCAATGGCTGGCATCAAACCCCATCACCGCCTCGGTCAGAAATTTATGAATTTTCGCTTCTTTTTCTGTTGACATTTTCCTGTACAATGGGTTGGGAATTTTGAGGGGAAAAAACATATTATTCATCTTTATGGGTACTATGGTAAAAGGGTGATGAAATGGACGAATTGTAGTTGAGAATTTGAGCAGAGATTTCGGTGTAATGTAATCTCATCAAGAGACGAGCTTTGCAATGCGAACATCAAGATTTCATAAACCGATCGTTTTTATTTCCTGTATCGTATTATCTTTAGATGGTCTCTCATTAGGCGTTTTAACTGTTCTATTCAGCAATAGCTGTTTCCGGTGGTCCTGATAGTATTGCGCTGTGTGTATTAACCGCTGCTTGGAAATCTGCTAACTGCAATGCTGCTGGAAAAGGAAGCGACAAGTCTATTGATGGCCTCTTAGCAATTGTTGTGGATCATGGGCTGCGAACAGAAAGTGCAGAGGAAGCAAACCTTGTTAAGAAGCGAGTTTTAGATATGGGTAATTCTAAATGTTTTGTTTGCATTTCATTTTGAAAATGAAGCATTCATTGATTTTCACGGGATGATGAAAAGATAATGTAGGCTGTCTTTAGGAATCAAATGCACAATTTCTTGTTGTGAATGGTTGGATGGTAAACCCAAGCTTGGCCACTTGCAAGAAGCAGCTCGCAACAAGAGGTTTTTTTTCCTTATTATGAGTTTTATTTGTTTTCCTTCCCCGAATTCACCTCTATTCTCTCCAAGAAGGGAGAATCGGGAGAAGACCAATTAATTCCTCAAAGCTACGAGGCAAGTTTACCTACATCTAACTTCTGAATATCCAGGTATGAGACCTTGCAGAATATATGCATCCAGCAGAAGATTAGCATATTGTTGGTTGCACATCATGCCGATGACCAGGTTTTTAACATCTACTATATATTATCCATTTTCAGTTTATTTTGTTCCTCGTCTATATATATATATATATATATATATATATATATATATATATAAATATTAATGTCATAAAAGACTGATAACCCTATAAAGGGGCAACTAAATATTGTAGAATTCTCAACCTGTCAAAATCCAATTTTGAGCCAATAATTCTCTTTTTGAAAATGGATGTAGTTTGAATATCATGGAAATAATTCGCATTGGCCATGTTCTTTAAGCATCATAAGAACTCAAAATATGATTGCTAATGCACATGCACGATACAGGCAGAGCTATTCATTCTCAGATTATCTAGAAATAGTGGACTCCTTGGGCTAGCTGGAATGGCATTTATATCACAGATGTTTGCAGAATTTCCTGATTTTAGCGGAGAAGGATCAAAAGCTCATGGCATGTTATTAGTGAGACCTCTTCTGGATTTCTCAAAAGAAGATTTGTATGATGTAAGTATTAGCTAGTAGTAGTACTTGAACTCCTTTCAACTATATTCTAAATTAGTCATTTTTAAATTTTAATTGTTCCTTATTTCCTTTAGGATGTAGTCATTAGTCGAAATAATATTTGTTAGTGTTGCAGATATGTCGCGGTAGTAATCAACAATGGGTGGAGGATCCAACAAACAGGAGTTCCTTGTATACTCGCAATAGGATAAGAATGTCATTAAATAACTTGTCATCACGTAAGTCATTGTACTCATGCTGGTCTTTTATAAGTGTGATAAATGAATGGCAAATTATTGTACCATAAAATTTCACTGAAGAATGAAGATGAATGATTAATTGCTGCTGAATTGTTTATTTGAAGACATATAAATAATACATCTGAATCCCTCGGGCTGTTATATTTACCATTTAGTGCTAAGTTTGGATTTCATTTCATTCTACATAATCAAAAGAGTTCAATCATTTTCATTGGTGTCAGTTTTGAAAGAAGTGTTTCAGTTTGCATTGCCTATGTCGCATGCGTGTTTAACTTTTAAGTGCTGTCACTCTTTTCAGTTTTTGAATTTGAATGATTTTCTTATAATGCTAAAAAATTTACAGCTATATTCAAGGCTGAGTTGCAATCAACTATATCAGCATGTCGAAGAACGCGAGCGCATGTTGAAAAATATTGTCACCAGTTGCTGAATAATGTTGTGACCGTCATGCCTGTATGATTCCTTATATTTTTTCCCATAAAAAATACATTTAGCTTTTTCATTGCTATATAGCGCTGATTCGGTAAAAGTATTTTAATTTGAACTTTATGCATGTTTAGCTGAAGGAGAATGTACTGAGAACAAAATAGAAAAGGGTTTATTGTTCTAATCTGTTGTTTTGTTTATCCTCATGCCTGATTGCACCACTTCTCTTCCAACCTAAAATATCAATGCAGCATGGATATGCAGTGATTGATCTAGGAAATCTACATTCGAGGGAAGTCAAGAATATTTACCTTGCAAAGTTTGTTTCTTTGTTGTTGCAGGTATCCCAATCAGCATGCATTCTTTTATTACTAATACCTCATTTAAAGAATTTATGCTCCACTTCTTTATTCTAATTTTCCACTTATGCTTTTTCATTTTACACCAGTTCATCTCACAACGACATAAGCCAGTTCGAGGGAATGCATTGAAATTGCTACTTGCCTACCTTCGTACTTTCCCATGCAAGGTTGGTTAATGTATTTTTCTCATACAGTCATACTTCATGTATGGGTTTCACGGTTTATCTAATGCTTGTTGTATTAAAATTTAAGCCTCATGTTTCCTCTCTATTTTCAAGTTGAATGCTGGAGTTTTGTATCTACCCGAAATAGTTACTAACTAATTGGCGTTGTTCATATATATCAGACTTCTCTCAGTGTAGCCGGCTGTTACCTTTGTCCAGCTCCAGGATCCAAAGGAACTAAGGTCCTGGTATGCTGCTTGGTTGATTTGTCTTTTCCTGTAATGATGAAGTTGTGTGAAGGGCAGAATTACTCTGGTACAAGTGAGTTAGAACGGATTGTTACTGACAGTGCAACATATTTGGATGCATGTAACCCAGATTCTTCCAGTGTTCCATTTTTGGATGTAACATCATCCGAGTCCGTTCTCAATGAAGCCAAAAGGCTTGATATTCTTTGTGACTCTAGCTATAGGATTATTTTATCCTTGCAAAAGGAAGAAAGCGACAATTTTATGTCAAAATCTGAAGCTACCACCGACTTTGTGTCAAAAGATCATATAAGATCTTCAGGTGCAACTCCGATCAAATCAATTTATCCTGGCCAAGTTGTGTATTTCATGAATAGATTTGTATTGGATTGGAAGATATGCAGTACAGTTTCATATAATGCATCGTCGAAAAAAGAGTACGCCTCCATCAAAGAGCTGGGAGCAGAAGGTCAATGCTTTTGTAGTTCTTGCACTCTTGGGGATGAGGTGGTGGCCGAGGTACGACACATGATTGATGCTGATTGGATATACCTTTCTGGTTTATCCAAGAAGACAATCCTGGAAGATTCTCAAGTAACTGGGGAAACTACGGATTATACTATATTATCAGCAAGTAGGGCTCTTGTGTTGTTAAAGTCTATCCCAGTTGCTGCAAGAAGAGCTTTGCCTGTCTTAGTTAATTCCAAAGGAGTTCTACTGAGCATTCCGGTAAATCACTCACACTTTCTGCATTTTACTGTATGTAAATTAAGTTTGCGTTTACTGTTACCTTTATCATTATGTGAGTCTGTGACTGCACTGAACCATTTTCTTAGGCAGTTGGTCTGTCAAGGAAGTAAAACACTTCCCACTTTGATTATCTCTCTCTTTAAATCTGTTTCCGTTTCTAGAACTATAATCAACATTTTTCAAGTTATGAACGTGCATTGTAAAGTTACATAACAAACAATTGTTCCCAATGGGCATGTATACGTCATTATACTATTATCTTGTTTCTTATTACATCATGTAACAAAGCTTTCTACTCTCTTTCAGAGTATCAACTTCTCGCATTGCCCCCACTTGATGGTATCTTCTGTTTTCTGCCCTCGGATACCCCTAGATGGAGGATATAGCTCGTTTTTGTAGTTCATAAGTTGGTAGCGTAACAGTTGCTTGAATCGTCCGGCCCTTTCAAGAACATCTCAAAATTGGGTCAGTGTAACTCTAAAGGTAAGGTGGTTGTAGTAGTGTAAATGAAAATCGAAATACAACTTTTTGTATGAGCAAATATTTCTACTAAGAACTAATTACTATCATTGTTTTTTTTGTTTTTTTGTCTTTTTCTTCCAAAGGATTGTATGTGTTTTAATACAATATGTTTATATCAGAATTCAAATTTCAATTCAAATAAAATTGAAAATATACATCAGCACTCATAATTTATGTCACAGATATATTTTTAATGTATAAAATCTAAAATTAAATTATTTATAATTTTAGTTTTCTAACATCCAACAATTGAATTGTAGTTGTGGATGAAAGTAATATTTATATTGAATAATTTATTTTTGTCTGAATTAAAATGAAAAATAAAACAGACATTTTTGCATTTGGCAAGATATGACGTGGCAAGCTATGCTCCCACAACCACAAAAAATAAGCAGTGGAGTGCCATCCTCAACTTCAAGTGTGAGTGCAAAAACACTCTGATTTTCTTGATACTAAAATACGAAGAAGAAGATGTGGATAAGATTAAGATTGCAGAAAACCCCTCTTACATAAACATACGACCAACACACGAAATCGCATTGCTTTCTGGGTTTCTTTATTTCAAATTACAAAGTCGCCATTTTTTTTAGTACGATCAGGATCCCTTTACTTTTTTATTTTCTGGGTTCAGTTTATATTCTATTCTTCATTGATGCAATGATGACGAAGATCTTGGACATGGATGATATGTAGAAGCTGCTGCCTTAGTATGGGAGACCATGACTCCGTGAGCAGCAGCTCTAAATCACAGGAATCAAAACCGACGAAGAAGGTAATATATACCTTTCTCGTATTTACTAAACTTCATTATGCGCTCGTCGATTCGCCTTGTGAGAGTAGTGATTCATGCTTCTTATATCGGACAATGTTATGCGATTTCAGAGTTTATTTTGTTCGTTTGTTTTCAGGAGCAAGACTGCCCTATATGCTCCAGCAACAACAGCAGCTGTCAAACAGTCCGGTCGAGAACTAAATTGATGAACACTCTAATAGCAAAGGGAAATCCCCGAGAGGCGCATTTCATTTTCAAGGCTCTAACGGAAGAAGGCCACAAGCCGACTCTCGTAACATACACCACTGTCTTATCCGCTCTAACACTTCAAAAGCGTTTCAACTCCATTAATTCTCTGCTTTCAAAAGTGGAACGAAGTGGGATTCAACCCGACTCCATCTTCTTCAACGCGATGATCAACGCCTTCACCGAATCCGGGAACATGAAAGAAGCAATGAAGACACTCCATAGAATGAGAGAGAAAGGGTGCAAGCCAACAACCAGCACATTCAACACCTTACTCAAAGGGTTCGGAATAATAGGCAAGCCTGAAGAGTCTTCCAAGCTCTTGGATATAATGCTGCAAGAAAAAGTCGAGCCCAACGACAGGACGCACAACGTTATCGTCCGAGCATGGTGCAACAAGGGTGATATCGAAGAAGCGTGGGCTTCGGTTAATAGAATGATTTCCGCTGGAGTCAAACCTGATGCAGTGACTTATAACACCATCGCCAAGGCCTATGCTCTGAACCAAGAAACTTACAGAGCTGAAGCGATGATTCTTAAGATGCAGGACGAAAAGGTGGAGCCGAACGAGCGCACTTGTGGGATCATCGTTGACGGTTACTGCAAGGAAGGAAACATGAACGATGCGTTGAGGTTTCTGTACAGAATGAAGGATCTCGGGGTGCGACCGAATCTTGTTGTTTTCAACTCTCTTATTAGAGGGTTTCTCGACGTTTCTGACTCTGATGGGGTCGATGAGGTAAAAATGGAAGGATTTGAAGTAAAAAGATTCTTCTGTTCTGTTTGATTTGCATTTGCATTTTGAAATGTTTAAAATTGATGAGTGTTAGAAACTGCTTTATCTGAAAGCTCGAACTGTTAGAGAAGTTGGGCAATTTGACATTTATATTAGTGAGTTGAATATATTTTCCAATACTCCTCGATCCTCACTTATGGGTCGATTTCAACATTTTGACATAGCCTGAGGCTCTGATACAGTGATACCATGTTAGAAATCGTTTCATCTAAAAGCTCGAAGTGTTAGAGAAGTTGGACAACTTGACATTTATATATTCTCCAATAATGAGTTTTTGGTTGTGCAGACTCTGGGTTTGATGGAGGAATTCGGGGTGAAACCCGACGTGGTTACGTTCAGCACGATTATGGATGCTTGGAGTTCGGTCGGGCTCATGGAAAAGTGCCAAGAGGTATTCGACGACATGGGTAAGGCCGGAATCGAGCCCGACATTCACGCGTTCGGAGTAGTCGCGAAAGGCTACGTGCGGGCCCGACAACCCGAGAAAGCCGAGGGGCTCGTCACCCTCATGGTGAAATCGGGAGTTTATCCCAACGTGGTGATATTCACTACGATCATAAGCGGGTGGTGCAGTGTCGGGAGAATGGATTGTGCTCTTCGAGCGTACGAGAAGATGTGTGAAATGGAAGTGTCCCCAAATTTGAAGACCTTCGACACTCTCATTTGGGGATATGGAGAAGCGAAACAGCCTTGGAAAGCTCAGGAGTTGCTCGATGCAATGGAGGAGAAAGGGGTTAGTCCTCCGAAGAAAACTATACAGCTTGTGGATGATGCATGGAGAGGTATTGGGTTTTTGAGTGACAATGAAATCCCCACAAGTCGATTGGTGGTAAAACATGGTAATGGGACGAATAATGTTGTATCCGGAAAGAGTCGGATGGAGATGAAAACGAAGATGAAGTCTTGTTTTAGATGCATCAAAACGACAACCACAATGCAATTTCTTGCCATGGAACCAAAGTGTAAGTACACGAGTTTGTGTAAATTGATTCTTTGAAAAATTCCAAATATGCTTCTTCAACTTGTTTATATACAGTACATTGCAGAGTTGAGAACTTTTTTCATCTGGCCACACATTTTCTTTCCTAATTTATGTGATGAAAATATTTATTTAAAATACAATACTAAAACAACTCTATACATCCCAGGTGATCTAAGACGACTAATTAACCATCTCTGATCGAACTGATCCTATCAGTTTCGCCACACTACCACTTCGACTTTGGCCTCAACTGCAGAAAGATTTACCACAGTAAAAAAAAACATTGTAAAAGTAACATATTGTTATTAGAAAAAACTTAAAGCTAATTAAAGTAATTACCTGGTTGGTGTGTCCACATTTCTTCTTCCTGCAATTGACGGCGCGCGGGTGCAAGCGCCCGTAACATCTGCACAACATACAAACGATTAATTTAATTTAATGGTTTAGATTTCATTTCACGGTGAAACTGATCAATTACTAATATATATATATATATGAAACTCAATAACTGTACTTTCTGCAAATCATCTTGTTCTGATTGGATTTCTTAGCCAAAGCAATGCTAGAATACCAAGATTCACTCCATCGTCCACCTCCGCTGAACCTCACATCCAAATGCAGAGTACACTCTGAAAACACACACACACACACACACATATATATATAATTTTGTTGTGTTGTACTTCGATCGATCGTGTACTAGAAAAAAATGGAATTTTGAAAAAAGAGCAAACTAACAAAGTTATTATAGTAATTAATTTGCTTTTTTATAATTATTAAATTAGTACAATAATACTTTAATTAATAAAAAAAAGTAAAAAAAAAAAGAGTTTTTTTTTTGGTAAAAAGGGAATCGTGGATAATTTATGAAATTATTATAGTAATATATAATTTATGGGTTTTAATTAACTGCTTTACATTATTAAGGGTAATTATATATTAATAATTATATATTAGAACATCATTTGAAAATTCAAGTGATATACATTTTATTTAAAAGCTTTTAAAAATATATAAAATCTACGTAATTGTAATTGTGATAATTATTCCCTAATTTATAATTAAAAAAACAAGTTATTTAATTATACATAAACACTAATAATTTCCTCTAATGTTATCCTTAATTTAAAAATGTATTTTATGGGACGTGTATTATAAATTAATAAACTAAAATATTTTTTTCTCCTTTATTTAGAAAAAAAAATATTATGCAAATACCTTTGTGAACGTCATTTTCGGCAAGAGTACCGCTATCGCTCAGCTTCTTCCCGGCGAGAATCAGATACTGGTTCTTCGGTTCAATTCCTGATTAATTGGAGTTTCAACTTATATATAATTAATTAATCAACGAAATTATAATGTTAATTAATTATATACCTTCGTGGCCGTAAATGGCAGACTTGATGATCGAGACGGGGTCATCGGATTCAACCTCGAGGGAGAAAGTCTTGCCGGAGAGAGTACTATTCACGAAGATCAGCATGTTATTATTGTATAGGTTTTCAAAGCATTAATTAATTAATTACAAATATATAGGGGGTTAGTTAATAATAGTTATCCTTGGTCGACAAGTTTTTTTTTTCACTTCCACACCAAGGACTGTGATTTATAACAATTAATTACTTTTAATTATGATATTGTAATTCAATGTATGTTTTAATTATTTCTAAAATGCACACAATATATATATATATACACACACTAAGTATATAGTTACTTTTAATTTTACTTGCACACCAAGGGCTGTGATTTTGATTGTTGCCTCCTAATTTTTAGTTAGGAATGGGGTAAGGTATTGCAATTAATTTAAATTTCATCAATTGAGATTTGCCTTTCATTTATGTACTATATATGATGAAAAAATTAGATCGATACGCAATCTCTATAAATAAAGAAAACAAATATCTACAACTATGGAAGAACATATCACTATATATTAAGAAAATAGATCAAAACAGATTATGTAGGATATTTTCTAGTGCTTGTATATATGTTGATCAGTTATATTCAGCACGATTATGCATTTAACCGACGCTCTGTCGTGGCCGTGGGAGATGCAATTAATTGCCCTGGAACGAAATTATGGGTAAACGAGTTTGTGTGTCAATTAATCGTTTGAAAAATCAAAATATGTGTATTGAGAATTCGATTCTTCGTATTTTGGACTAGCTAGGTACATTATAGTACGAAATTATATATGAAGCTTAAAATACAGTAATAAATAGTAGATTAGTACTCTGCAACAACTCTATACATCCCAGGTGGCAGGTGATCTTACAAATTAACCATCTCTGGTCGAACTGATCGTATCAATTTCATCAATATAAGAAAGGAACATTTGATGGAATGCCCTATCGGGCTCCTCTATTTCATTGACTGCCCTCATTTTTAATTAATTAAAAAGAGAAATGAAAATACAATAAACTTATTATTAAAAGTAGGGAAAAGTCATGAATGCCCCTATTTTACCTATATAGTTTAATACAATTTATTAAGGAAAATCGATTTTTTTCTCCCTCACGACTTGATCTCATTTTTCTCTCTTCTTCATCCACGCGCAGCAACAAAATTTCTGTTAAAATTCGAAATCAAGCAAGAGCCTCGCGAAGACGAAGGTAAAACATCAACCCTAGCCCACAACGCACCCACAATACCGGCGCCCGATGTGAACCAAACCCTAGCCCACAAAGACAGCGGTTCAATGTGCAACTCCGGCAACCAAATCCCCTAAATCAAGAAGAAAAGGCGACGTGCACCTA
Source organism: Euphrasia confusa (assembly GCA_954870475.1). Classification (NCBI taxonomy): domain Eukaryota; kingdom Viridiplantae; phylum Streptophyta; class Magnoliopsida; order Lamiales; family Orobanchaceae; genus Euphrasia; species Euphrasia confusa. Next base: position 38,741,433 of record OX940954.1, read on the forward strand.
AACCCCTAATCCATCGATTCGAAATAAAAGGTTTGGAAGTTGAATTTAATTTTGGGTTAGCCCACAATGCTGTGGTGAATTTGAGGTACGGTTAATTTGATTTATCAGTTTTCCCCTCTTCCTTATCCGCTCGAAGGCAATGCTGTGAATTTTAAATGGTCACAAGATTTTGGTAAATTCATAGAATTTTCTATCTTTCATTTCTTGGTTCCGAACCCACAACACACAGTAAGGTAAAGTTTGTTTGTTTTTTTGTATTAGTCATAAAATATGAGTACTTATTCTTAGAGCTAAATAAATAATTTTGTGTTAGTAGATATTGAAATCCATGTCTATTTCACTTTGTTCTTTGCTGACTGATTTATTTCATTCAACTGATACAAAAAGATGAAAAACAATGACGGCGGCGGCGCTGGAGAATTAAATAAAATAAAAATTGATCGTAATTGTTTGGTTGTTTGTTTTTCGTTCCTGATAAACTTTTGTATGCATGTTTTCGAGTTGGTGTACTTAGTGTGATTTTTTTGCTTATTTCAATTTTTTCATTTTTTCTTGATTTTAATTTGAGGGAATTTTAATTTCAATTTTTAAATGTTATAGGAGTTATCCCGTGAGAAAGATTGTGTCGAAATGTTAAAGTAAATCGAGTTCTTGGTCGAGAATGCCTGTGTGAAACGCCGTGTCGTGAATGCTATCATTTCGGGTTACTCCGAGAATGACTTCGGGGAGGAAGCTTTGTGGTTGTTCAATGCGATAAAGAGGGAAGGATTTTCCGTAGGTGACATGTTTACGTTTATGAGTTTGATTGCTGCCTAGCAGGATCTCGTGGTAGGGAGCGAGGTCCACGACTTGGTTGTGAAAACCGGATACGAGCACGATCAGCTGATTAAAACCTTGATGGAACTGTATATAAATCTTGGTGTTGTAAACAATGCTTCTTGTATATTCTGCTGAGACTCTGATGCTGAGAGGTTTTTCAAATAGCGGCAATTGGGGGAGAATAATCAACATTTCAATAAGATGGTGAGGGAAATCGGTATTAAACTCGGTCATATTTCTTTGGTGGCTATTTTTTTCGGATGCAGCGCTTCTGGTGTTTTGCAGCAGGGTAGGCGGGTCCAGGCCCTCGTGATAAAAAAACTGTTTACAAGATTACGTCTTTGTCGGATCATCTGTTATAGACATGTATGCTAATTGTGCGAGTATGTATCTGGTTATGCACTAGATTTTTTTTCACCAATAAAAAATGAGGAATTTGTGAACCGATCGACAAAATTAGGAATTAGGGTTATGTGATTTTTTTAATCAATTGAGTTTGGTTGAATTTGGATAGATGCAGAATTAATAATGGGAGGCGGTGAATTAAAAATTGGAAAATTTGAGTTTGGAGGGACTCAAAATTTTAAAGTGTAATTTCAAAAACAATTCAAGACACATACCTAAGTATATATCTAATATACCTTATATAAATTCAAATGAATTTCAAAAAATTGAAATTTTGAAGACACATATCAAAACACACTTGTAAGATACCTTATACTGATTTAAATGAATTTTAAAAAAATTGAAAATTTTAATGCACATACCTAAGTATGCCTGTAGGATACCTTGTGTCAATTCTTAACCGTTTCATGTGAAGACAACCTTACAAACAATTAAATGTATGAAACCTATAATTTAAACATATCACATGTGTAAGAGATACAAATTTCATACACCTAAGACTAAATATCATATACTTATTTATAAAATTTAATTTTATGTAATTTACTTTATATTATTAATTAAAATATAATTTTATGTAAATTACTTTATATTAGTAATTAAAATATAATTTCATGTTAATTAACTTTATATTATTCCGTTCCGTTGTATTTAAAATATAATTTCATGAAAATTAATTTTATATTAGTATTAAAATGTAATTTCACGTAAGTTAACCTTATATTGGTGTTTAAAATATAACTTAATGTACATTAATTTTATATTAGTATTTTAAATATAATTTCATGTAAACTCAATTTGTATTAGTAATTAAAATGTAATTTCATGTAAATCAATCTTATATTAGTATTTATAATATAATTTAATGTAAATTACTTTATATGAGTATTTAAAATATAATTTCATAAAAATTTACTTTATATTAGTAATTAAAATGTAATTTTATTTGAATTAACGTTATATTAGTATTTAAAATATAATTTCATATAAATTAATTTTATATTAGTATTTAAAATATGAGTATTTATAATATAATTTAATGTAAATTACTTTATATGAGTATTTAAAATATAATTTCATAAAAATTTACTTTATATTAGTAATTAAAATGTAATTTTATTTGAATTAACGTTATATTAGTATTTAAAATATAATTTCATATAAATTAATTTTATATTAGTATTTAAAATATAATTTAATGTAAATTAATTTTATATTAGTATTTAAAATATAATTTCATGTAAATTAACTTTGTATTAGTATTTAAAATGTAATTTAATGTAAATTAATTTTATATTAATATTTAGAATATAATTTCACGTAAATTCACTTTATATTAGTAATTAAAATGTAATTTCATTTAAATTAACATTATATTAGTATTTAAAATGAAATTTTATATAAATTAATTTAATATTAATAATTAAAATATTAATTTTATATTACTAATTGAAACGTAATTTCATGTAAATTAACTTTATATTAATTATTAAAATATACTTTTATGTAGATAAATTTTATATTAGTAATTAAAACGCAATTTCATATAAATTAATTAATTTTATATTAATAATTAAAATACAATTTCAGGTAAATTAATTAATTTTATATTGATAATTAAAATTCAATTTCACGTAAATTGATTTCTTTGCGTTACAAAATTTCTCAAAGTGTTTTATCTGTAGTAATTACAATCACCAAATCTAAGCAAATACAACCAGTGACACGCCCATTGCCGACGAACCGTTGCCCTGGATCCATCTGCCTGCACTTTGCCCATTCCCCACACTTGAAAGGGGGTCAAACGATCGGGTTAGATCGACCTACGTATGGTGGCATCGAACAATTCCCCCTCTTGTCATAACTAAACCGCGTGCAAACAACAACATGGATCACATTGAGAGAGGTGTCGCCCGCGTTCGTTTGACGAAACACGTGGCCTCACGAGCGATGTGTGTTTCAGTCTCATCCTCCGACAACCAATACTCACAACACAGACGAATCCAACGGAATTGAATTGAATCTGGGTCGATTATCATTTGCGACTGCGGGCTTTGGATTGGAGAAGATGAGCTTTCAGTATTGACATACGGCGGACGGAGAACGGCAGATTGGAGACGATGAAGAATCGAGGAATCCACTGGAAAAGGGCGGCGGTATTTTGGAAGAATCCATTTTGAGAAATTAGGTTTCATGAAAAAGAATCACGGTATTAAATTGTGATCCATTTTGGAGTTGGGTAGGATGAAAATGGGTTTGGGTTTAGATTTGGGTAGGATTTGAAGAAGGGTAATAAAGTATTTGTACATTTATTTTAATTAGTAAATAAAAAAAGGGGTATATGATAAGAAAAAAATATGAGTGGGGTAATTCATTAATAGACACCTTTGACTAGGGTAGTTCATCAAACCAGCCATATAAATAATTGTTTATAATTAATTACTTTGATTTTTTTTTCTAATTATAACAAAGGGTAACATTGCAAAATAAAAAATTCTTATTATAACAAATGAGTGGATTGTTACATGTAACTAATAAGAGCAACTCAATTGTTTTGCTAAAATGACAAGGTCATCTTTTATTTTGTCAAAAAATGGCAAGTGTCAATTGTCATTTGCTAAATTGTCATTTGCTAAATGTTACCACAATGATTTAAATATAGTAAAAGTCATTTTATTAAATTAAATAATAGTGTATTGCTTTTTGTTATGTGATCATATCAACTTTATAATTAAGAAAAGTTTGTTGGATTTTGGGTGATTGAAATGAGGTTGAAAAAAGGGTCGACTCGCAGTTCACGTGCTGAAAACAGAAAAGTCAGTCACTGTAACGAATTTAAGTTCTGTTGTCCAGAGAACAGCAGATTGAGTACTGCTGTCATAGAACAGAAGATTCAGTTATGCAGCGGAAATAGTAAAAGGTACAGCAACTGGAAAACGTAGAGAATATAATCTTCGTAAGTTGTATTAATCAATACAACCTACCAAGCTGCTTCAAAAACAACAAAATTTCACTATAATTGTGAATACAAAATAATCCGAGAAAAATAAATAAAGATTAAACAATCACGAGATTGAATAGTTAATACTCGGATAAATAAGTAAAAAATAAAACGTGTGCTGAAAATATTTTTCTCTCTAAAAATATGGCGATCCAGCTTCTTAATCTTCAATCCACGTGAGTCTTCTATTTATAAGACACAAGTCTTCTCCTCTAAGTAATAAGTCTTCTATGGTAAAAAAGACTTCTTCCATAATTAGAAGATTTTGTACCTTATCTTGTAGATCTTGAATATCTTTTCCTCTTTATCTTGGATTCTCCTCCCAATAATTAAATATCCCCAAAATAAATATTCCACCAAAGAAAGTCAAAATTAGTCAAAGTCAAAATTAATTAAATTAATTAATTTCGACTCCAACAAACTCCCCCTTTTTGTCCTTCTGAAGGTGTCGTCAACTCTTCGATGTCAAACCTCTTCTAGAAGTAATGTCGAGACGACTCCCCCTACATATATGAACTCTCTTGGCAAATGTAATCAACTCTGCTCCCCCTACGAAAATAAACTTCATTGTGAATTCGTAAAACTTCCCCTGCAAAGTTGGCATCGTACTAAGTACTGGTACTCGGAACTGGGAACTCTTGCAGCAGGTCTTGAACTGGGAACAGGGAACTGGGAACTGAGTACTGGAACTTGAACTCTGTATGAACTGCAGTCTCTGTACTCAACGGGAAATATACACAAAGTGTACTAAAAAGAAACAGTGCTCTCATCAGGTGAGTTAGAACAGGAACTGGTGGCAGACCAGTCGCACAACACATGAAAAACAGGAACTGGAAAACCAGTCACAAAACTCATGAAAAAATTTACTCCCCCTTGATGTGAGACTGGTCGAACACACTTCACGAAACATGGGTTAGGAGATAATGAAGAGAAATCGAATAATCAAATATCAAATATACCAAACAGAAATAAAATTGAAGACAACTAACGTGGCAATCAAGAAGATCAAGAGTTTTAAACGCTTAGAGAGAACTCAGTTATCAGAGCACACACAACACACCACATTCCATGTCGAGTCAACAATGGTCTAAAAACCAAATGATACTAGTTCAGCAACTAAACAATAGTTATGCCGAGTTCAGCATATTGAATGGTGAATAGTCCAATAAGCGAGAAAATCAACTCCGATGCTCATCAATACATAATTTAATTCTACACTCGGTTTTCAGAGACTTTTTTTTTTGATTTTTTTTTTTTTTTTTTTGTCTCTGGTACCGAACGGTGTAGAAATATGATATGCAAGCAAATTATACATCAAGATTGAAATAATAACACTTTCATCTCTTTGCGAAATTTTTAAGACCTCGAATTCTCAACTGAACTGAACATAAAAATTGATTAGTCACTAGACCAGAATACATACCAGTCAGTACTCATGTTGACTCAACCTCCCCGATCACTTCATGCGGTGCAAAGATAAAGAGATTTCCTTAGTGTCGAAAACCTCTCAAAACTTAAAGGCTTTGTTAGAATATCAACAAGTTGTTTTTCTGTATTGACATATTCTAATTTGATTACCTTTTTCTCAACACTATCTCTGCTGAAGTGACGTCGGTTGTTGACTTCTGAAGTACTATAGTGGTTTGTTCGGTTGACATCTTTCAAATGTTCTGTCTTGGGACTTGATTTGATCTTCAGGAATTCAGTGTCCGTTCTAGTCTTCTGTCTGCACAGTGTTCTGTCAGTGTCAGTACCACCATCGTGTCTTGTTAGATTTTCAGTGGTACACATCAGCGTTGTCCTCCTGGTTGAGTCTACAGTGTGTGGTACTCGTACTTGTTTTCCTTTCAGACAATCTCCACACACAAAATCTGCAGTTACGTGACCATCAGCAGCATCAGGTTCTTCAGACATTGATCTTGGATCATCATCAGTTGAGTCATCATATGAAGCGTCGTGTACTGCATTAGGTAAGTCATCAGCTGGTTCTGCAACAGGTTCTGGAACATGTTCTTCAATAGGTACTGGTACAGGTACTGGAACATGTTCTGCAACAGGTACTGGAACAGTTTCTCCAACTGTTGTATCAACTACCTGCAAAATAGTAGACATGGTGTTTCCAGCATAATAGCAATTATTCAGTGACCTAGCACCTTTCATAATGCACTTAGCATTTTCATCAAACACTTCACAAGACTCTTTGTTGAACTTCACATTTAAACCATTTTGACAAAGTTGACCAACACTTATAAGATTTGATTTTAGTCCTTTGACATGAAAAACATTGGTCAAGTTAGGTAAACCATGAATATTCAAAACTCCTTTACCAACAATCTTACCCTTACCACCACTAACGTAAGTTACATAACCTCCGTTGTAAGGAGTGTAGTCCACTAAACAGGTTTTGTTACCAGTCATGTGACTAGAACAACCACTGTCAAAGTATCATGCACCTGCAAACTTTGATTTAGAAATTGTTAGTGCACTATTACATAAAACAGACTTTGGTACCCAAACAGCCTTTGGTGACTGAACAAGGTTTGAGGCTTTGTTGGCATGTCCTATACTCATCTCAGTTTTAGTACCTGAACCAGAATTGTTCAAAATTCCTTTTTTACTGTCTCTCATCCTTATCCTGCAAAAAGGCTTAATATGTCCTGGTACAAAACAGTAATGACAAATATACTTCTTTTTCTTTATGGTTTGTTTAGTACCAACTTGTTGTTTTTCAGTAACAACTTGAAGTTCAGTAACAAGTTCCGAAGTACTAGAACTAGTTATGTCAGTCAAAGTACTAGTACCAGCTTTTACAAAAGAATTTTCATTTGCTGAGACAACAGTAACAACTTGATGTTCACTAACAAGTTCAGAAGTACTGGGACTAGATATGTCAAACGAAGTACTAGTACCAGCTTTTACAAAAGATTTTCCATTTGCAGAGACAACTTTTGAGAAAACAGCATTTGAATTTTTCCGGTTTTGTACTTCATCATCATTATTTTGAAAACCTAAACCACATTTATCAACATGTCCCATAACTAACAATTCATCAAGAGTGATTTTACCTTTGTTCATCTTCTTGAATGTTGCGTTTGCTTCCTCCAACTTGTTTTTAGTCTTGTTCAGTTCTTGATCCTTCTTTGTCAACTCAAAGTCCCTTTTTGTCAACATGCTTTCAAGTCTTGATAGAGTTTCTTTTTGTGATGTGTTCTCAGACCGAAGCAATAAAAAATTCTTACATTGCTTTTTATACCTTTCTCGAAGACTATCATGCAATTCTTTGAGTTCAAAAAGAATATGGACCGTCTCCTCTTGAGAAATTTCTTTTTCATGATCTGTATCATCACAAGCAGAAGTTAAGCAAAACGATGTTGAGTAATCCTTATCATACCTGACACAAGTTTCTGAGATTTTTGAGTCATCAGACCATTCAACATCGGACAGTGTTCTCTCATCAACATGAGCAATCAGTGCACTTTCTCCAGTCGTAGGACTTAACAGTTCTTCATCAGATGATGCTTCACCATCACTAAATGTTATGAAACTCACGGGTTTCACATGCTTGCGCAATGTGTTGGGACACTCGTTGGCAATGTGACCAGAACCTTTACATGCTCTGCACTTGATGGTTGGGTGACTGTTCTGACCTGAGATGCTGAGTGAACGTCTAGGTCCTTTAGGACTCGTCTGCTGAGGGTATGAACTTCGTTGTAGGCTTCCTTCTCGCATTTGTCTCTTTTGATTTCGCCGGTCCTGTAACTACTTTTTAAACAAATAAGTCATCTGTCTAGTCAACAAATCAAGTTTGTCATCAGTTTTTGAGTTCATTAGCTCCAGCAACTCTGCATCATCATCATCTTCATCTTCCTCTTCAGTATCCTGACTTGATGACTTGGAACCTCCTGAACGTGTTGAGACACTTGTGGACTCAACATTCTGTCTTAGTACTCTAACGTTTAAGGGAAGTCCTGAAACTGTTGAGTCTCTATCTCGTTCTAGTACTGTCATTTCATATGACTTAATCTTGCTCACCAACTCAGAAAACTCGATGTCACCTGCAACTTTAGTACTTTCGATAGTTTTTACCTGGTCAAGGAACTTTGATGACAATGTCCGAAGAGCTTTGGACACAAGAGTTTTGTTCAAAATTGGTTCTCCGAGTTCAGCACATTCATTGGCAATATCGTACATCGCCTTGAAGTAACTTATTGCAGTTTCGTCTTCTCCCATTCTGATGTTCTCGAACTTAGTTGTGAGAACTCTCAGACGAGACTCTCTCACGGATTTGTTTCCTTCACAGTGGTTCTGCAACGTGTCCCAAGCCTCCTTTGCTGATTTGAAGTTCTTGATCAGTCTGAACATGTGTGTGTCAACTGAACTGAAGAGTTCAGTCAACGCACTTTCATTAGCGGAAGCAGCTTCTCGTTCATCCCTCGTCCATAGTTTTGAAGGCTTGCGAACATGGTCTCCTCGGTTATCATGCATTGGATGTTCCCATCCGTCTTCAACTGCATCCCAAGCACGTGAGTTAATAGACTTAATTTTTAAACGAGTACGTACCTTCCATTGAGAGTAGTTGGATCCGTCAAGCACAATAGTACGAATATGGTAACTTGAATTCATGTTGAGTCAACTCCACGGATCTCACTTCGTATGTCAAGTGACCTGCTCTGATACCAATTGAAAAAGGGGTCGACTCGCAGTTCACGTGCTGAAAACAGAAAAGTCAGTCACTGTAACGAATTTAAGTTCTGTTGTCCAGAGAACGCAAATTGAGTACTGCTGTCACAGAACAGCAAATTCAGTTATGCAGCGGAAATAGTAAAAAGTACAGCAACTGGAAAACGTAGAGAATATAATCTTCGTAAGTTGTATTAATCAATACAACCTACCAAACTGCTTCAAAAGCAATAAAATTTCACTATAATTGTGAATACAAAATAATCCGAGAAAAATAAATAAAGATTAAACAATCACGAGATTGAATAGTTAATACTCGGATAAATAAGTAAAAAATAAAACGTGTGCTGAAAATATTTTTCTCTCTAAAAATATGGCGATCCAGCTTCTTAATCTTCAATCCACGTGAGTCTTCTATTTATAAGACACAAGTCTTCTCCTCCAAGTAATAAGTCTTCTATGGTAAAAAAGACTTCTTTCATAATTAGAAGATCTTGTACCTTATCTTGTAGATCTTGAATATATTTTCCTCTTTATCTTGCATTCTCTTCCCAATAATTAAATATCCCCAAAATAAATATTCCACCAAAGAAAATCAAAATTAGTCAAAGTCAAAATTAATTAAATTAATTAATTTCGACTCTAACAGAGGTGATTGTGATGACAAGACACAAATGAAAATGGTCATTTTTTCATGTATATTTGCTTCAATATACATGGAAATTTGAAAAGGACATTTCAACCATTAAGGTTGATTTTTTTAGCTTTTTGCCAAAAAATGACAATGATGCTTGCCATTTCACAATAATTGGGGTTGCTCTAAAGGTATTATAATAATTAATTTACTCATTTTTATAATTATAAAATTATTACAATAATTCTAAAGATATTATAATAATTAATTTGCTCTTTTTTATAATTATAAAATTAGTACAATAATACATTAATTAATAAAAAAAATTGAGTTTTTTTTGGAAAAAATGGAATAGTGGATAATTTATGAAATTATAATATATAATTTATGGTTTTTAGTTAAGTGTAATAATTTTAACTGTTTTGCATTATTTAAGAAAATTATATATTAGAGCATCATTTGAAAATTCAAATGTCTTATATATTTTTTATTTAAAAACTGATAAAAACTAATTTTCAAAATATATAAAGAGTACGTAATTGTAGGCTATGAATTATAAATTAATAAATTAAAATACTTTTTTTAATATAAAAATAATTATTATGCAAATACCTTTTTATTTGAAAAGTTATTTTGTGGGCTATGAATTATAAATTAATAAATTAAAATACTTTTTTTAATATAAAAATAATTATTATGCAAATAAAATGAAAAGTTATTTTGTGGGCTATGAATTATAAATTAATAAATTAAAATACTTTTTTTAATATAAAAATAATTATTATGCAAATACCTTTGTGAACGTCATTTTCGGCAAGAGTCCCGCTATCGCTCAGCTTGTTCTCGGCGAGAATCAGATACTGGTTCTTCGGTTCAATTCCTGATTAATTGGAGTTTCAACTTATATATAATTAATCAATTAACGAAATAATGTTAATAATATAAATATTAATTTTATACCTTCGTGGCCGTAAATGGCAGCCTTGATGATATGGACGGGGTCGTCGGATTCAACCTCAGGGAGAAGGTCTTGCCGGGGAGAGTACTATTCACGAAGATCAACATTGTTATATAGTTTAGGTTTTGAAACCATTAATTAATTAATTACAATTGTTTGTATATATATATAGGGGGTTAATTAGTTATTAGTTACCCTTGGTCAACAAGATTTTTTTTACTTGCACACCAAGGACTGTGATTTATAACAATTAATTACTTTTAATTATGATATTGTAATTCAAAATATGTTTTTATTATTTCTAAAATGCACACAATATATATAGTTACTTTTAATTTTACTTGCACACCAAGGGCTGTGATTATGATTAATGTTGCCTCCTAATTTTAGTTAGGAATGGCCCGTAAAGTATTGCAATCAATTTAAGGCTTGCCTTTCATTTATGTAGTATTTACAACAATATGAATATGAATAATTAGAACGATATGAACAATAGTTAATATATAGTGTGTGATCTCTATAAATATAGAAAACAAATATCTAAACATATCAATATATATATATATATATATATATATATATATATATATATATATTGAGAAAAATAGATCACATTATGTAGGATATCTTCTAGTGCTTGTATGTTATCAGTTACGTTCAGCACGGTTATGCAATTTAATCGACGCCTTACTTGCCCTGGAACGAAATTATGGGTACACGAGTTTATTTAAATTAATCGTTTGAAAAATCGAAATATGTGTATTGAGAATGCCTTCTCTTCGATTCTGCGTATTTCGGACTAGCTAGGTACATTTATACTACCAAATTATTTATGAAGCGTAAAATACAGTAATAAATAAATTAGTACCCTGCAACAAGTCTATACATCCCAGGTGATCTAACAAATTAACCATCTCTGAATCGAACTGATCGTATCAATTTCATCAATAAATGTAGCGTTTCCTTTTTTGCCTCAACTGCAAATCGAAAGATTTGCCACAGTAAAAAACAGCGACGTAAAAGTAACATATTGTTATTAGAAAAAACTTAAAGCTGATTAAAGTAATTACCTTGTTGGTGTGTCCGCATTTCTTCTTCCTGCAATTGACGGCGCGCGGGTGCAAGCGCCCGTAACATCTGCACAACATACAAACGATTAATTTAATTTAATTTAATGGTTTAGATTTCATTTCAAGGTGAAACTGATCAATTACGAATATATATATATATATATATATATATATATATATATATATATATGAAACTCAATAATTGTACTTTCGACAAATCATCTTGTTATGATTGGATTTCTTAGCCAAAGGAATGTTAGAAAACCAAGATTCACTCCATCGTCCTCCTCCGCTGAACCTCACATCCAAATGCAGAGTACACTCTGAAAATTAACACATGGAGTACTACTTGTATATAATTTCACATTGTATATATAGATAGAAATATCGTGTATTACAATTAATTCAATATATATATATATATATATATATATGTAAATTAATTAATACCTTTGTGAATGTCATTTTCGGCAAGAGTACCGCTATCGCTCAGCTTCTTCCCGGCGAGAATCAGATACTGGTTCTTCGGTTCAATTCCTGATTAATTGGAATTTCAACGTATAAATAAATAATTAATCAACGAAATTATAATGTTAATTAATTATATACCTTCGTGGCCGTAAATGGCAGCCTTGATGATCGAGACGGGGTCATCGGATTCAACCTCGAGCGAAAAGGTCTTGCCGGTCAGAGTACTATTCACGAAGATCAGCATGTTAATTATATACTCTAATTAGGTTTTGAAAGCATTTGATTAATTAAGTGCTGTTTGTATATATATAATATAGGGGGTTAATTAATTAATACTCTTGGTCGACAAGTTTTTTTTTTTACTTGCACATCAAGGACTGATTTTGGTTTAGTTACATATATAATCGCTGTAAATATAACAATTAATTACTTTTATATTTGTTTTGTCTATTTTCATCATTTTAAATTTTATATTTTTTTTTTAATATAATTTTTGAAGTTTTATTATTTTTAATAATAATTTAATTAATTAAAAAAATATAATGTTTTCTATAATTTTTATTATTCTTAATAATCTTGTAACATCCCGTTATTTTGAATTAATTAAATACAGCGGAAAAAAAAAAAAAAATTTTATTTCAAACGCGATCGCTACGAAATTTAATTTTGAAAAAGTGTTTTAGGAAAACTTAAACAAAACCAACTTAAGAAAAATAATAGATAGCAATATTTATTCATGAAAAAGAGATATCCAAATGCAAACTTGAATAGCGAAAACAAAGTTGAATGAAATTGAAATCATGTTTGAGAAGAATTTATTGAAATAAAATAAGAAATCTCATCGTCACTCTTCTCGCTCGGCATCCTCGTTAGTACCTGAAAAAGGGGGTCGTTGTAGGTGTGAGCTTAACGCTCAGTAGGACATTACTCGTTTAACACATGAATTGAATATATGCACACGCTATATGAACACCACATAGAATGAATAATAATACTTGACTGCGATAAACTTGTTATCGTGAACTGCGAGTTGGGCCAACTATTGCGTCTCCCCGTCGACCCTTTTCCCCGGTCTCCGGTTACAACGATGGAATGAGCTGCGTTAATCCCCTCGACCCTTTTTCCCGGTCTTAGGTCATAACGATTATTAGTATACTTATTTAAACCACATAATGCACACATAGAATACATATATATAACAAGTCATGAAGTCAACGAAGCAACCCAACAACTTTGTACCTACTTCGATTTGCCGTGACGTGAAATACTAAATCGCGAGCCTCGTAGATCCTAAGTTTCGCGCTCCTCTTCCTCTACAAGTGCGTATTCTTAAAATTAGTAAAATATCTAACTCAATATAGAAATAAAACATTGTAGCTCGGGAAAAGTTTTAAGTTAGGTGTTAGGGATTAATCCTATAACTTTTGGCGGTGGAAACTTATAAATTATATAAAAACACCAAATGGCTAAAAGAATAATTTACTAAACCTAAGTGGACTGGCCCATAGTAATAACCAACCTCAGGGACCTTTCTGCAATTAACTTCAAAAGGAAAAGGGGGTCGTGTGTGGCTTAATTAAGAATTTCAGGTTTCAATTTCTTTCTTCTTTAGCTAATTAAAGAGATGGGAACAAAGACGACAGCACTATTTCGGGAGTACTTCTATGTTTCTGGGTTGAAATACCTCGACGACGTGTTGTCGTAGAGGGTCGATTCTCTACTGGTGGTGGGGGTGATTTCTAGATACAAAGGAACGGGCTGGATTAGGGGTGTCGGTTTGGGTTCGGGACGAGCGACTATCTTGGCCGTGAATCCAATTCGTCCGATGAAGGACGGGTCTATAGTCGTCGACTGTCCCTAGTCGATCGTCCACCCGCCCAGGAGAGGTACGACAACGACTCGTTTACGACTGAAGAGGGTACTAATTAAGTGCGACTCTACGTCTCGAAGTCCAACTGGGATTAGATTGAATCTGGTGACTCGGGTTTCAACAATAGCTCGACTCGACTTTACTGGACTTCTTGTGAAGTTTTCTGGTTTCGGGTGGTGGCTATGGAGGTTCTGTGTGTAGATGATGTGCAGGATGTATATATATATATATATATATATATATATATATATATATATATATATATATATATATATATATATATATATATATATATATATATATATGTGTGTGTGGACGTGCACTACGGTATAATTATATGTGTGAATAGGCTGAAATTACTATCTACTGACAATATAATGGATAATTAAGATGTGAGATAGCTACGTGACGGAAAGAAAAACAGAGAAGAAGGAAGACACATACCAGTTTGCTGCTTGCGAAAATATGTGGATTGAGGAGTACAGGCAAAGGTATATTTATAGGGTAGTATTAGGAGGTGGTATGGAATTAGGTTTTGGGAGAGAAGACGATTTTGAAAAGAACACTCCGATATTTATGGGGTGATAACAAATTTAAGAATTTTTATTTTCTATAGAATTCTGCGGTGGGTCAAAGTCATACAGAAAGAAGCGTTTTACTTGTTAGGAGACTATGATTAATTGGACCTGTTTTACTTGTTAAGAGAATTAATTGGACCTAAAGAGTTTAACTGGACTGTTAAATGAAGTTGAACTTGAATAAGCTTGGTTTAGGAGGGTGTATTCAATTAGGATTTCATTGGATTTTTTTGGATTTTAAAAAGTTTATTGACTTTCGTGGATTTAAAAAATCCACAGAGTCTATATAGAGTTTGACTGACTTTTATATTGATTTTCATAGAGTTTGAATGACTTTTTTTATTGATTTATATTAATTTTTATATTTTATATTTTTAATTTTGAAATTCAAAATTCGATTTTTACTTAAAAATAAAATGTTTAATTTTAATTTTTTTGTTCGTTTTTAGAAAACTTAAAATTTTAATTTTCGACCAAATTTCAATCTTGAAATAATAAATTCAAATGTAAACTATATATATATATATATATATATATATATATATATATATATATATATATATATATATATATATATATTTTAAATTACAAAAAGTATTTATTTTTTTAAAATAAAATGTTAAATAATTTTTTTTTATTTTTACAATTATTATACAAGTATAATTTTTCACCAAATAAAAATTTATTAATATATTCAATAATTTTAATATTATTTTTATATATATCAACATATACTAACATATTAATTTTTAATATTATTATAATTTATTAGTATATATTCAATATATAATAATATATTATTTTTTGAAAAATTTATTTTATTTTGTTTTTATTTTTTTTTATGTTTTTAATTGTATTATGTTTATTTATATATTTTTTTATGTTTTATTATTTTTTAATAATAAACTAATAATTAAAATAGAAATTCATAGAAATCTCACGTAATTAGGAGAGATTTTAAAGACTTGAATTCCTTTATATTTTGAAAATGAAATTCATAAAAATCCATAGACTTTTAAAATTCATTGACTTTTGAATACCGGTAGATTTTTAAAGACTTTTTAAAATCCGTATTGAATACCTCAAGATTTTAATGGACTTTGACTTTAATTTTGACTTTAATGTCTAAAAAATAATTTTTAATAAAAAAACTCAAAATTTGAGTAATGATAAAAAAAAAAAAAAACTGAAAGCCAGTGATTGCAATCGTCCTCTTCCCCAAACCTTCAACTTCGAAATCAAAATTCAGAGAAACAGAGGTGTGTGATATTATGATGACTTTTCAGCTGCGGCCACTCCCTCCATTCCCTTCCCTATGTAACAACCCTAACCCCATCAAACCCCAATCCTTCATCCACTTCAAATTCAACCACACACATTCCAATAATTCTCTCCTCAAACCCTCCAATTCCCTGTTTTCCAACCCTAAAATCCCAACCACCCTTCGTTGCAGAATTCCCAGCTCCAAGGACGCCGCTAAAACGGCGGCGTTGAACACTAAAGATGGCGGAGGAGGAGGAGGCGACGGCGGCGGTGACGATGACGAGGAGGAGAAAAGAGAAGGCAACGGCGGGTTCTTGCCTGAATGGCTCAATTTCACTTCCGACGATGCCAAAACGGTTTTCGCGGCCTTGGCAGTGTCGCTTGCCTTCAGGTCGTTCGTGGCTGAGCCCAGATTTATTCCGTCACTCTCCATGTATCCAACATTTGATGTCGGAGATAGGCTTGTAGCTGAAAAGGTAATTTCTTGGAGAATTTCGTAAAATTTTCGTGTTATATCCCCCCAAGTCATCTTTATAGATTAGTGGCAATTGAGTAATTAATACTGAAATAAACCACTCTAAAGGCTCTGCATTCTCTACAGGAAGTGATGGAGGACAGTTATCAATTAGTTTGCCATTTTTTTGTTTGATGGCTGCTTATTTTCATTGTTAGGTCTCGTATTATTTTCGGAAGCCCTGTCCAAATGATATTGTTATTTTCAAAAGCCCACCTGTGCTTCAAGATGTGGGCTACACAGATGGCGATGTTTTTATTAAGCGGATAGTTGCGAAAGAAGGTGATCTAGTTGAGGTGAGATCATGAAAACTCGTCAATTTTTTTCTTTTGATTGTTTGAATCATTCAGCATATGAACTATATGATGAAATAGTGGGCTCGCCTTTGCTGTTTTTTTTTCTCCGTGGAACTTTGAATGTTGTATTTTGAACTGGGCTCTTTTTTCTTTGAGTGGTTTTGGTACTAAACATGCGAGTTAGATAAACTGGATTTTGGATAATGGTGTGGTTGCGCCTAACATTAGCCCTTTAGCTTAGTCGAATTCTTTCTGTTGTGGGATATCATTTGCTAATTGTTTCTTGAAATTTGTTTTCTACTTGGGCTTCTGTGAAAAGCATACCTACGATATGATATCCATATTACTGATTACACTTTCCATCTTTAATTCTTGTTTTGATGTTCTAACTGTGCTGGAAACTCGACGTATCAATAATTCTTGGGGACAGCCAGGATGTTTATTTATTTTTTGTCGTTAATAGCGTATTGTTCAATTTCGGACTCTATGTTTCTGCGCAGCTGATAGAATTCTTACCGAATACTCTTTCTCAGACATGAGACTATAAGATTTCGAATCTTCTAATGAATTGGGATTTGTTTTCAGAGCATGAATAGAGAAAGAGATCAACATGTCCATCATGACTGATTAACTTAGACATTTCAGTTTCTGTTTCAGTTTTAAGTTCTCCATTACTTTCTTGGTATATACATTCCAGTTGTTACAAATCGATACTGGAAATATAATTTTTTTTTCTCAATTTGGTTTTATTGTTCTTGATAATACAGGTTCATGATGGGAAATTGCTTGTGAATGGGGTTGTCAGAAGTGAAGATTATATTCTTGAAGCACCTAAATATGAAATGACCCAAATTGTAAGTTTAGTTTTCACATAATTAAGTTGTCATATTGAAGTCAAAACCATAGCAAGTTATTTCCGTATAACTTGAATGTTGAACTAAAGACCTGACAGTGTTCAACTGGTCATTGCAAAGTAGAGTTGCTTATAGTTCCTCCTCACACATTCCATTTTCATGGGTATTTGGTTGCAGCGCGTACCAGAAAACTCTGTTTTCGTTATGGGCGATAATAGAAACAATAGCTATGACTCACATGTTTGGTAATATTTTCTTGCATTCAGACTGTTTATTTGTAGACATTTCTTGATTATAGGCTGATTGTTATATATTTCCGTATCTGTGTTTCCTTAGGGGCCCCCTTCCTTCAAAGAATATAATAGGAAGATCTGTTTTCCGATATTGGCCTCCGACCAGAGTTGGTGGCACAGTTTTACCCGATGGTTGCGCTATTGACAACAAGGAGAGTACTGTAGCTTCTCAATGATGTCCGCCAAGAAATCGGAAACTGAAGGTTCTTTTATAAATAAACTCGTATGCATTATTTACGATTTTATTGTAGGCAAATTAATGAATACAACTTGAATCCAGAAAAATAAATTACAGTAATATTAACCTATTACCAATCTCAAATGAACAGGTTGAAGGAACTCATCCACGGGGGCTCGATTCATTCTGCCTTAACTAGGACAAACTTCTCATTTTTGTATGCATACGACCACACAAGTTAAAGTAAAATTTGTTTATTCTTGTCTTAGCTGCATATTATATTTTTTCAACATTTTGAATTTCAATCTGTATAATAAAAAATCAATGAAGCATGATTTTTTTTAGTTAAACATTTACTATAATAAGAAAAAATAAATAAAAATGTTCCATTTGTGCTTGATTGGGGAAAGATGGATTTAAACATATGCTTTAATTGTGTTATATAAGAATAAATGATAATATATAATAAAAATATTTATTAATAATATTTTTATTTGTTATTAATATTTTATTCAATGTGTACGCTCAAATTTAGTTCCAACAATATGCCTGTATAGAGTTTCTCCTGTATATTCAGGATCATTACAAGTATAATTGTCCTAACAGCTCAACAAATCTTACATTAAAATTGGAATTGGATTCTCTTTCATATCAATATCTTCGGATGGCACAAACTTTGGAATCAAGAAAATGTGACGAGTCGTCCCTCCCTCAGACTGTCACGACCAATGTTGTATTTGTTTGAGCAATAAAGTAGATCCTCTAGTTCAACTACAATTGACACCAATTTAAAGCATAATCTTCACTTTGAAATCTGAAATTATGTGTAAAAAGCTGGTCTGCATTGAGAAACAAAATAAAAGGGTTGAAATGCCCTTTTTCGTGTTACATTATGCTGCTCTAGTTAGGACTTAGGAGTATATTGCTTTGTGAAACAACAATATTAAAACCACTTGCAAAGGTATCGAGATTTATCTAGGTTAAAACCACAACAGAAGTAAAACATAAACTTAGCATCCATCTCAAATTAAAATAAAGACAAAAACAATGACAATGTACAATATGGTTTTGTATAAAATCGTTACAAATGAATGCAAATGTAGTTCCCCAACGTCCAAATGAGCTACAAAGAATCACCGGATAGCGAGGGGAACATATCTGTAGCTTCACATATAACCATGTCACAATAGGAATAAGTGAGAAAGGCCATCAAAACATAAGTAAAGTAAAAAATAAAACAAAACCTGGTAAAATAAAATAATATCATATATTAATATACAACAACTCAGTCCCTTAGATGTTCATTAATAACTGCGATCATATCCGCAATCATTACAGGTCTGTAGAACTCATCATCGTTGTCATACAATCATGAAATTGAAGGTTTAACAATTGTTATATATCTGACCAAGTGCTCTCCCATCATAAAGAAGGATTATTGCAAGATTGTGAGAAAAACGCGACTTCCTCTAGGGAACGAGTCAAATGGAAACAACGTACAATGCAGACAGCAAATCACTTATGCACAAAGAAGCAGATGATTGAGAAATGTACTAAAGCTTACTAGACCAGCTTCAAGAAAGTAATCAGCAAGTCTGAAGAGCAAAAGCAATTTGATTTTCGAGCAGATAAACACCTCCCATCCCAACTTCAAACGGAGAAAGGGGTTGCCTGAATTTCCACTCAAATTAAAATCATACAAAACTAATTAAATTACAGTAACGAGGCTTAGATGGTTGCTACTTGTGCTCAAGGAAGAGATGTCAGGAATAAAAAAAAGCACCAGTCATCATAGACTCGATATGGGCTATACAGATACAGTAATGAAATCACAACAAAAAATGGATTATTGAATAAAAAAGTAAGGGCTAATCAAGATTTACATAATTGAGGATCAAGAATGTTTACCGGCTATCAACACCCCTAATCATACCAATGCAAATCAGTTATCAAATATATTCGTCACACCAAGAAACAAAGGCCATTTACACAAAGTGAAGCAAAATAAAGAAAATGACAACTGAGTCCCTTAGATGTTAAAATTGCGATCATATCCGCAATCAATACAGGTCTGTAGAGCTCATCATAGTTGTCTTATTCAAATATTTATAACACAATGTAAGAAATATAGCTAACCTAGTGTTCTCCCATCATACAAGAATAAATGATGGCAGGATTGTAAGAAAAGCACGATCAATTTTGCTTCTAGGGAACGAGTCGAATGGAAACTATAAAAAATCCAGCCAACCAGATAGCGAAGCGCTTATTGACAAACAATCGTAATAATTAGAAAACAACTGTACTGATACTTACTAGACCAACTTCAAGAAAAGAATCAACAAGACTGAAGAGCACACGAAATTTTATCTACGAACCGATAAAACATCACATCCCAACTTCATACAGAGAACGGGTTGCCTAAATTTTCCACTGAAATAAGAAAACAATACATACAGAAACGAGACTCAGATGGTTGCTACTTGTGTTCAAGGAAGAGAACAAAGCTCTTCTCGTATAAGAGGTGTAGAAATTAAAAGCACCAGTCATCATAGACACAAAGAGAAAACCCTCATTGAGAAGATTAGATTATCAACATTATATATAAGTTCAGACATATGCTTTTCTTTGATAATAAAGACGTAATCATCAGCATTCAAATAGATAATAAAAAACAATTACCATACTGTTTAAGGGACTCAGTTTATGGGTGGTGATATATCAGAATAGTCGGCAAGG
Source organism: Euphrasia confusa (assembly GCA_954870475.1). Taxonomy (NCBI): domain Eukaryota; kingdom Viridiplantae; phylum Streptophyta; class Magnoliopsida; order Lamiales; family Orobanchaceae; genus Euphrasia; species Euphrasia confusa. The sequence continues at coordinate 38,762,053 of OX940954.1, forward strand.
TATTATTCAAAGACACCATTACGACGAACGAGACCAATCAGAGATCGTCATTGTCCAAAGACTTTAAATCGAAAAAAAAACTAATAAAATGGGAAGCATCAGTGATCAGACAGGAGCGAAAGACTATAAATGTTGTCCAATTTCAAATCATACATAAAAAAGATTTTTTAATAAATGAAAAAAAAAAAGCCTCAGAAGGAAGGCAGTAGTTTTTTCTGTTGTAATCACTGAACTATCATGAATTACACATCAAACACTCATCATCGGCAACAAACAAATAATTCTGCGAGAAAATCGAATTAAAAACAAATTAATAACCATCAAGCGCTCATCGAAAGGATTAGATCTTTCGGACATATATGCTTGTCAAATGCTATCATTTTCATATCGTCGTCCAATTTTAGTTATTAAAAGAAACTAAAATAGCGAAACAACAATAAGAGAATGAAAAAAAAATGGAAATTAAATTAAAATATAAAAACAAAAACAACCTTGAAAATGGGTGATGAAGGTTTATCAGGGTTGCGGAGGCATAAGAATAGGCATCACGAAGAGAGACAAAATCCAGAATATTCTAATAATAGTTCTGATTATGCAGTGGTATTTATAGGTGAAGGAATGGGGCTAACTGACTCGCGGGTTATGTTGCTCGTATTTCAGTCAACCAGGCTAAGTCCCGGATCGGATCCGAATTTTCAGATCCCTAAAAAAACCTTATAAATTATAGAGTACTATAGTAAATATTTTCCAAAACTATTTTATTAAAACTTATACACGTTTTTTAAGAGTGTGTATTTAATTCATATTTTATTGAATTTTTATTAATTTAAAAAAAATTATGAACTTAGAAAATCCACAAGTTTATACAAGGTTGAATGAATTTTTTATTAATTTATAATTTTATATAGATTTTAATAGATTTGATAGAATCGTCAAATATATTTTTTTATTGATTTACAAGAATTTTTATTATTTTAAAAATAAAATAATATTATATTGCAATTTTTTTTAAATAATTAAAAAAATAAAAATATTTTAAATTTTAAAATATTAAAAAAATTAAAATATTAAAATTTTATGGCTTCAAATCTTATAAAATCTGAACTACATTAATGTTTGTGAACAAAGTTGTAATTGTGGTCATGGACTCATGTGGAGAATTTGACTGTGAGGGTTAGTTTAGTTTAATTTAGTTTAGTTTAATCTGAACTACATTAATATTTAGTGTTATATGTTTAGTTTGGTTAGTTGGAGAGCTAGTTTGTTAGCTCGGTGATGCGGTGAGGGTTTATTCCCTTATGCGCTTTACTGTATCATACATTTTTTTTTTTTTTTTTTTATTTTCTATGTGATTGACCTTTACCAAAAAAAAAAGAGAATTTGACTGTCTTTATTATTGATTTATATAAATTTTCTCAAAGAATTGTAAAATATATACTTCAGTCAATTTTCATAAATTTCCACTATTGTTCCAAAGGTACATGATATATAAAAAAAATTAATTTTTTATAAAAACAAAAAATAAATTATTATTCTAATTTTTATAATTTTTATTTGAAAATATGATAAAATCAATTTTCTCAAATAAAATTTTGATTATTTTAATAGAGTAAGTGTAACTCTTGTTATTGGTATTTTAGTTTTTCTTATTGTAAAGAAGTCTATGAAATCTCTCATAATTATGAGTGATTTTAAAAAGTCAAATTTAGTTATATTTTGTAAAGAAAATTTATCAAAATCCATAACATTTTAAAATCCATTCAAATCCACGTACTTTGAAATATCTATAGATTTTTTAAGACTTTTTATAGTCTGTTTGACTGAGCTATAAGGTCCTAAAATTTATTTGGTAAATATTTAAAAAAAGATCTTAAAAAAATAAAAAAATAAGTTGTTTAATAAGAAAAGATTATTTTTATTTTGTAAAACTTTATATAAAAATAGTTTTTTTTCCCGGTTCCAAGATATGACTGTATAAAATTTCTACTGTACTTTTAATATTACATAGTCCACTAATATTTTTAATCGATTTATGCCTTCTTTTGGATTTAATTTCTCCATGATAATGTAGTTCATATTTTATAAGATTTGAAGCCATAAAAAATTTAATATTTTAAATTTTTTAATATTTTTAAATTTAAAGTATTTTAATTTTTTTTAATTATTTATAAAATTGCAATATAATATTATTTTATTTTTAAATTTGAGTTAATAAATCAATAAATAATAGTATTGCTTAGTTAAATAATTATAATTATATATATATATAAAAATTAAAAAATAACTAATTAAATTTTTGTTAGAAATTTTATTTTTAAAGTGAAAAACTCAATAAATTTATAATTGAATTTTTTTTAAATCTATAAAAAAACTCATAGATAATATTATTATTATTTATAATTATATTTATGTATTATGTATTATGTTGTTGAAAAAAAAAATAAAGTATTATTATTTATAATTATATTTATGTATTATGTATTATGTTGTTTAAAAAACAAATAAAATTTTTTTTTCGTTTTTTTGTTATAAATCAATCCAAATCTCTTATTCTAACTAAAGATAAAATTTTGAAAATTGAAAGTTATTTATAGAATTTTTTATAACAAAATCCATTAAAATCAATTGACTATTTAAATTTATAATTGAATACTATAAAATTTTAAAATTCTAATTGAATATCTTCATTTTAAAGTGTATTCGAATTAAAACTTTAAATGTTTATTAACAAAATTTAAATTTTATTTTTTAGCTTTTATTTTTTAGCATTAACCTTGCAAATCGAATACTATAGATTTTTAAAATTCTAATTGAATATCTTCATTAAGTTGTATTCGAATTAAAACTTAAAGGTTCATAACAAAATTTAAAATTTATATTTTTTAAATGTTAATAAAAAAATTTAAAATTTATATTTTTTTAAATTAATCGTACTAGACTAATCTAATAATATCTATGTTTATATTTTTATAATTTAAATTATTTTCTTATTTAAAATTTATTTATAAATCTTTTTATATTTTTTTATATTATATTCTACTCAAAATACCGACAACTAAGTTGTATTCGAATTAAAACTTAAAGGTTCATAACAAAATTTAAAATTTATATTTTTTAAATGTTCATAAAAAAATTTAAAATTTATATTTTTTTAAATTAATCGTACAAGACTAATATCTATATTTATATTTTTGTAATTTAAATTATTTTCTTAATTAAAATTTATTTATAAATCTTTTTATATTTTTTTATATTATATTCTACTCAAAATACCAATAGCTTTTATATAAATTTATGTGTAGTAACTCCACAATTTTATCAAAATCTTTCTAGAATTAATATGATTAATATGTAGGTTATAGTAGAACTTTAGAAGTTCCATATAAATTTATTAAATAAGTAATAAATATATCGTAATATATCCATAATATATCATGAACAAATATTTATTTTAAAAAACTATTAGAAATTTGTGAATTAAAAAAAATAGTAAATAAAAAAGATTATGAATTTCTATCAAATTTATTTTTACAATGCAAGCAAATTGAACCGGACAAGTCCAATTAATTCTCTTTGGACTCGACGACACGGCCTCACTTCTAAACGCCAATATTCCTCGAGGCCATGTTTCCACATTTAGACTTTATTACAAGACACTACACCTTCAAAACTATACCCTCCCTCCCATTTATCCGTGCCCTAGTTTCACCATCACCAATATATGAGACTTAATATATCATATTAAAGACACTATAAAATATTTTAAATTTAAAAAAATTAAAAAGTATTTAAACTAAATTAAAATTTATTAAAAAATATTTTAGATTGTTTAAAAGGTATTTCAATCATTTAAAAAAACATTTTATAACACTTTGAATTTTTTTAATGTATTTCAAATTACTTAAAATAAATTTTAAAGTATACGTGCCCTAGTTTCACCATCACCAATATATGAGATTTAATATATCATATTAAAGACACTATAAAATATTTTAAATTTAAAAAAATTAAAAAGTATTTAAACTAAATTAAAATTTATTTTAAAATATTTTAGATTGTTTAAAAGGTATTTCAATCATTTAAAAAAACATTTTAACACTTTGAATTTTTTTAATGTATTTCATATTACTTCAAATAAATTTAAAAATACTTTAAAATGTTTAAAAGATATTTCAAAGCACCTAAAAATTATTGTAAGACACTCTAAAAATTTTAAAATGTATTTTAAATTACATAGAAAATATTTAAATATACATTAAAATATTTTGAAAGTATTTTAAAAATTAATAATTATTATTTTAAGGCATTTTTAAAACGTTTAAAAGTTATTTTCAAATCAATTAAATATTATTTTTATACATTTTATATTTTTTCAAGGATATTCTAAATATATTAAAATTATTTTAAGAAACTTTCAAATGCATTTTAAATCATTTTAAAATTTATTTTGTAATACTGTACATTGAATAGTTAAAAGTCATTTTAAAATGATTTAAAAATTGTGATATTAAGACATTTTAAAAAATAATTAAAATCGCTTAAAAAATTAAGACATTTAAAGAGTTTAAAAATACTATATTAACTCAAATTTAAAATTAAAATAATATTATATTGCAATTTTTTTAAAATAATTAAAAAAAATTGTTTTCCAACATAAATAAAATCAAGATTTACCAAATTTTGCAAATTTTTAAATTTTCAAACTTAATTATAACACATAACAAAATTTAATGCTTAGTTAAATAATTATATATATATATATATATATATATATAATTATAAGCTAATTAAATTTTTGTTAGAAATTTTAATTTTAAAGTGGATTTTTTTTAATTCTATAAAAAAACTCACAAATATTATTATTATTATTATTATTATTATTATTATTATTATTATTATTATTATTATTATTATTATTATTATTATTATTATTAATGTATTATGTCTTGTTTTTTTTCTTGGTATATGTCAATTGCAATGTTTTAGATGGAAAAGCTTAGGTCCTCAATTAAAGTACTCAAACAAGTGAGCTAACAATCCTTAACCTGTATTACATAACAAAGATTATGTATTACCATGAGATTCCATCAGGTGTTCATCGGTTGGATTATGGAGTGTCTTACTACTCCGGCCTACTCGGTGAACATCAATGGGTCGGCTGAGGGTTATTTTAGAGATGCTCGGGGATTGAGGCAGGGGGACCCGATGTCACCCTTTCTTTTTGTCCTACTAATGGAGGTCTTACATGGAATCTTGGAGTGGCAGATTCAGGATGAGCCGGATTTCCAGTATCATTGGAGATGTGAGAGGACCCAAACCTATATGCTGAGTTTTCTGATGACCTACTACTTGCATGTCACGCCGACCCTGTGTCTATCGCTACACTCAGACGGGGAGTGCAACTTTTCTCGACTTACTCGGGTCTATATGAGTATGTAGATAAGAGTAATATTTATCTCTCCCTCCAGACGCAGGATGATGTCGATACTTCAGCCGGTCTTTGATTTTCCGGTCGGGACCCTTCCGGTACGTTACCTGGGAGTTCCTCTGATCTCCTCCCAGTTGAGGCTGAGGGATTGTGCCCCCTGCTACAGAGGATTGATTCTAGACTGGCCTCTTGGACTTCTCGTACTCTATCTTATGAAGGGCGATTACAGTTAGAGCTGTGACTTGGGCCGGGTCGGGCCGGCCCGGCCCAGCCCATCGGGCCACCTCATTATTTTGAGCCCAACCCAGCCCAGCCCGAAAAATTCGGGCCTGAGATTTATGAGCCCAGCCCAGCCCATGCTGGGCTACCGGGCTACCGGGCCATTTTGGCTCGGTATTTTAAAAATAATAAAATAAAAAATTAATTATTAAAAATTAATATTTTTTATATTTTAATTTAAATTCATTATTAAACTTATTAAAACTATAAATTAGTTGTATAATAAAATTTATATTAATAAATATAAACAAATTTGTAAAATAATAATAAAAATAAATATAATAAAAGTTACAATAAGTAATTAAAACAATATTATATTAATAAAAAATATTTAAAATTAAAAATATTTAAAATTAAAAAAAAAATTAAAAAAAATCGGGTCGGCCCAGCCCATCGGGCCAAACTCGGGTATAGCCCATTTGGCCCGCCAGCCCATCGGGCCGGGGCAAATAGGCCCGAATTTTTTTGGGCTGCTAATTCTCTGGCCCAGCCTGACCCATTGGTCGGGCTAGCTGGGTCGGCCCATCGGGCCGTGCTGAAATTCTCAGCTCTAATTACAGTTGATCCGATCAGTTCTTGGTACGCTACATATCTACTGGGCCAGTGTTTTCATACTCCCCCAGAGGATTATCGAGGAGATTGAGAAGAGGGTGAGGAGATTTCTATGGTTTGATTTAAGCAACAAGGGGGTATGCCAAGGTCCGATGGGTTGATATTTGTCGCCCTGCTAGTGAGGGTGGACTGGGTATCCGTGATCTCACTGCTCAGAATCGAGCCCTTATGACCAGACACATCTGGGCTATTCTGAGCCAGGACCCGGAATCCGTTTGGGTCAGTTGGATTAAGGAGAATCGACTGAGGAGACATTCCTTTTGGAGTGCTAAGATGCCGAGGGCATGCTCCTGGAGTTGGCGTCAGCTTCTTAAACTACGATCATCCGTGTTACCAGCTATACAGATGCGAGTCGGGGATGGATCACAGTTTTACCTTTGGAGAGACCCGTGGCATCCTCTAGGTCGATTGGAGGAGGTGTGTCAGTTGGGATCGTGGCTTAGGAGGCTTCCTAGGGTTGCGTCGTTGAGTATGATCATAGTTGATGGGGTGTGGAGGTGGCGTGCAGACTTTGCGGCGGAGTTCGTTGATCTTATGGTTGGATTACCGAGTATAGATGTGAGGACAGATACAGTGCGGTGGACATTACATCGATCAGGGACCTACACCTCTAAGTCGGCATATACTCTTTTCCGCCCGGAGGGGCTCAGGGTGCCGTGGGCTGCCCTTTTGACTGGACCAAGACGTATCCCACGACATTGTTTTATTCTTTGGATGGCTATCCGTGGTCGGCTGCCGACTAGGGATAAGCGTTGGATTGGTCGGGGGATGACTCGTGTACTTTGTGGTGGGGAGAGTACGGAGACACACTCTCACCTTTTCTTTGAGTGCCCCTTCTCACAAGATTGCTTGCGGAGACTAAAGGTGGAGGTGAGATTTCTATAGCCACGTGATAGTTGGCATAGTGCAGTTTTACGTGCTTCTAGTCGATGGCGTGGGAAACACTTGATATCTTGCGCGTATCGTGGACTTCTCGCTGCTCTGATTTATAATATTTGGCTCGAGAGGAACACGAAGATTCATGAGGCTGGTTCGGTGTCGCCTGTAGTGGTGGTCTCTCAGGCGATTTCTATCATACAGGAGAGGATCCGCTCGTTACGACTTCCAGATTCTCTTCAGGCACGTGCGCTGAAGAGGGTATGACATATAGCCTGGTGATTATGCTTGTATTCTTTAGTGCTAAATGTTTAGTTGGTTGGTTGGAGAGCTAGTCTGTTAGCTCGGTGATGCGGTGGAGTTTTCATTCCCTATGGGCTTTACTATCATACACTTTTTATTTTTTATGTGATTGACATTTACCAAAAAAATAACAAAGATTATTTTTTTTCAGTTTTTTTTTTTTAAATCCGTTAAAATCTCTTATTCTAACTTAAGATGATTTTGAAAATTGAAACTTATTTATAGTATTTTTTAAAAATTAATCCATTAAAATCAATTGACTATTAAATTTATAATGTCTGTTGAAGAAACAAAGATTATATTTTTCAGTTTTTTCGTAGAATCCGTTAAAATCTCTCATTTCTAACTAAAGATGATTTTAAAATTTGAAACTTATTTATAGTATTTTTTTAAAATTATTCCATTCAAATCGTTTAACTATTAAATTTATAAACTTACTTTTCAATACTTGTAGATTTTTAAAACTTTTAAAAAAATTCTAATTGAATATTTTCGTATTTTAATCCACTTTTAAGGGTAGAATTAAAACTTTATAATTTTATTAAAATCCTACATGCTCTTGATTGCACTTTCTTAGAATTTGGGCGCATTTTCTTTAATCGATTTATGCCTTCTTCTGAACTTAATTTTAATTTATTTCATTTCAATTCAATTAAATTTAAGTATACGAATTTCTATTAATTTAAGTCTATAGGATTTTAATGGACTTTTAAAGTCTAGGTGTATTCAATCCGGATTTTTAAAAGTCAATTAAAATCCGGAGGTATTCAATTAGGATTTTAAGAAGTCTTAACAAATTTGGAGATATTCAAAAGTCTATAGATTTTAATAGTCAATGGATTTTAATGGATTCTTGTTAAAAAATATAAAGAAGTTTCACTTTTTAAAATCTTTGTTTATAAGGAGAGATTTTGTTGGATTTTAAAAACACTACGGAAATTTTTTACTTCTTTCTTTCAACAAACATAATAATAATAATAATAATAATAATAATAATAATAATAATAATAATAATAATAATAATAATAATAATAATAAATATATTAATAATAATAATAAAATTAAAATAATAATAACAATAAAATTAAAAAAATGTGATTTTTTTTTTGAAGAATTAACATAAAAATTTCAATTATAAATTAAAATTAAAGTTTCTAACAAAAATAATTAAATAGTTCTGGGTGTTTTGGCGTTAAAAATCAATGAAAGTTATGTAAATAATAAAATATATTTATATTAGACAATTTTATCAAATCTATAAAAATCCATACAAATCTATACAAAAATCATTCAAACTCTATATTAACTCCGTAGATTTTCTAAGTCCATGGATTTTTTAAAATCCATAAAAATCCAATACAATCCGGATTGAATACACCCTCCTAAAACGGTTTAGTTAATTTTATAATATTATTAATATTTTTATAAAAATAATTAACAATTTGTAAAAATTATCATTCATTTAAAAAATAAAGTTCAAATCCATTCAGATTCGGTCCAAATTATTTCTTCATCCCAAAATCAATCCACAAAGGTATTATTCATTCTCAAATTTAGCAAGGTTAAGCTTTTAGAAACATATCCATCTTCTTCAGGTCCCCGTTCGTCTTTTTAAAAGACAGGTTGGCGACGCTCGAATAGCGGTGGTGCAGGCGGCCAATTTCCGACTTTCGCCGGAGGTAAAGAAGGCAACAGTTTCCTTACTTATTTATCAATGAGTTCTTTTTCTTTCTATTTAAAACTTAAAAGTTTGAATAGGGGCATAATACAAGAGAGAAAAACAGATTATGGACAACTAACTAACTCCATAAGCATAGTTAATTATTTATAGAATTTGAATGAACAAAAGCGTTTATGGGTATAAACCATTATTCCTTAATTTCTCTGTTAATAGAATAATAGCTATTGAATTTATAAGTAGTAGCTCTTTTAGTTCTCATTATAATGCTAATGAAATTTAAAGGCTCTACACTAAATTTTCGATACATTAATAAAACTTATATCTACAGTACATACTACTTTTGTTCATCTTTATAATGTAGTGCATTTACATATGTAAGTTTTACTTCTTTTCTGTTGATTCAGTTGAAATAACGAAGATAAGAATCACTAATTTCACTTAAAGTAACAGAGGGTTACCTTTTATCGAGAGATATTGAATGAAGGTTTCATATTTTTCTGATAATCCGAAGATCCCCTTTTGATGCTAGTGTAAATATTTTTCTGATATATGAACTTGTTTGATGTTTTTAGATATTATAGTGAGCAAAAAGAATTCAGGATTTCAATCACATGTTTTTCAGGCTGTTTATAGTTTTCATTATTTGATTCACTTGCTATTGGTACTTAGCTGTAAATAGTATCAGGAATGGGAGTTATCAAAGATGGTTCTATTTCGGGTGTTTTGCCGACTAATAGAGAAGTGTTTGCTGTTCATTACCCCGGTTACCCTTCTTCAACTGAACGCGCTGTAGAAACACTGGGCGGCAATCAAGGCATTCTCAAGGTATTTAGGTGCTTTTTATTTATTTTTTATGATCTCAGCAATTTGTTCAGAGTATATTTTTGTTTGTCCTAAAGGTGCTTTCTATTATCTGGATGAAAGTTGTTTTAATCTATTCATAAATAATGTCTTTTCAAGGTTCGTACTGGGAATTCAAACAAGTTGGAGCTACATTTCCGTCCTGAAGATCCATATTCTCACCCAACCTTTGGGGAACTCAGACCCAGTAATAATTATCTGTTGAAAATATCCAGAAAGCAAGTGAAATACATGCAGAATACGGAAATCCCTAATAGAGTTTCTGAACATACATCAGCAGATTCACTTCACCTTGATCAGAATATATTAACTTCCCAGTCAATAAAAACTAACGTACATATCATCCAACCTGAACTTGAATCCATTTCATCTGCTTCAGAAGATAAACAGATAAATGATGACCTGACTGCAGATATTATTGCGAGAGTGTCTGAGGCATATCACTTCAATGGTGATTTGTTTTTCCATCGAGTAAGTCTTGTTTCACAGATAATATTCTATGTGCACCAAATGACAACTATTTATTTATTTTATGAAGGAATGGTAGATTATCAGCATGTGCTGGCTGTCCATGCTGATATAACTCGGAGAAAGAAAAGGAATTGGGATGAGGTAGAACCGCAATTAGGTGAGACAACTTCTAAGTTTTGAGAAAAAATAGTTTTTTTTTGTTGTCTTAATTCTTCTTTCTACACTTTGTAGAGAAAGTTGGTCTATTGGATGTCAGTCAAGAAGATTTGATGATTTTAGTGCCACCATTATTTTCAATGAAGGATCATCCAGAAAAAGTAGTGTAAGATGCTTCTGTTTTTGTTTTACTTGTTGTCATCAAACGCATTGCTTTTTTATCATCATCGTTGTGGATGCTTTTGATGTGAAAACTTGGTAGTCCAACTGAAGATCCCTATTGAAGAGCGTAGACAAAAAATCTCTTTGGTGACCTCCTGTCAAATATACTTTACATTCAAGTTTGCCTATATTGTTCATGAGTCAGAAGGTGTATTTATATGAATTAAGTCTTAAGTCCTAATGATATTAGATGTTGGTATGAAATTTATTGAATGAAGTTTACTATTTGAATTTGAAGATTACAGGCCATTTTGGTTGTTAATTTATTCTTTTATCATCCTGATATAAGATGGTTTTTGGTATGATTATTTAATTTAGCAATGTCAACTTTGCAATGATGCTTTTGTACCACTTATCTTTATTTGTTAATTGTGATACAGTGGAATAACTGATTGAATTTGCCTATCAGTTCTGTTGCAATTGGTATTATCCTATCTATAGTAAACTTCAGCAATCCAATTGATTAATCATAATTTAGATATATCCTCAAAAGCCATTATTATGCTGCATCAAGTATGTTCTTTTATATTATCGATTGCATTTTGTATCCTTTTTATTTTGTCTAGTACTATCATTTCAACTATTGATTGTTTCTAGATTTGTTTTTTCGATTCTAGGTTGAAATTGAAGCCTTGTATGCATAAATATTTATCAGTACTGGTGACTGTATATTTTCAGTTTAAAATCATATGGAGATCCGAGTTTGAAAAAGAAGCAAGAGGTAGTTGTAAAGCCTCGCTTGGAGGTGAGTTTCTCTTTTTTCTGCTAGTTTATTGTTTGTTTGTTTGTTCGTTTCCTATAGTTTGTAAAACTAATTTGTAATTAATTGGCTTAGATTTTTTGAAGTTTTTTTTTTCACATGATGCAGATGGAGATAGAGCAGTGTCTTGCCATTGACTTCAACATTAAAGATATCCTAATTCTTAAATATTTATGTTTTACATATTGGTCATGCACATTATCAATATCATCTATACTTTTAAAGTTTTGCTGCTTACGAAAGTGATTGAAGTATTTGCTTAATGTAATTGAAGAGATCGTACTAAAATTTTGCAATGGTCTTTACTCTTTGGATAGATGATTAAGTTGCCTGCTGTTTAATGTGATGTTGAAGTTTACAATCGTTACAGAATTTGTATTCTTTTGCTTCTGCACCGTTGTGTTTTGTATGAACTTGACACATGCATACAGGTTCCTAAGAAAGTGAATTGGGAGAATTCCATACCCAAGAACACAGATAGATGGCGATGGCAGACGGCGGTTTGTGAATTGTTTGACGAGCATCCAATATGGGTCAAACATTCATTAGCTGAGCAATTACTTGCCCGAGGTATAAATGTTTTAAGCAATGAGCTCAGAAGGTGGGTCCTCAGTTGCTGTCTTGTAAATTTATCCAATCTTATTATGGGCTTACACTCGGGGTGTTTTTGGTTTGGTTGGTTTAACATTTTTGTTAACTTCCCTAGCTCACGTGTATTAAACTCAATCTCCAATTCTAGGCTTCTTTTTATATCAGCATATTACTTTTCAAATGGGCCATACTTGAGGTTCTGGATCAGAAAAGGATATGATCCCCGCAAGGATCCTGAATCTCGCATGTAAGTTTACTTGCCACATAACTGTTTAATTTTGTAAGGGAAGTAAACCTGGACATTAGTTATACTTTTTAAATAAAAAGTTGAATGCAACAATATAAGTTCCGTTGCATTTGATAACATATTCATGTAATCAGGAAAAAAATATATTTTGGTCTTTTAGATGACAGAGAATTAAGTCAACACTCGGAGTTAAATAAGTGAAATTTTTTATTTATCGACGAGTAGTCTGTCATATTTAATTAAGCTTGCACTATTGAACTTATGAATGAAAGTTCCTTCAACTGTTCTTGATTCCAAGAATGTAACTTACAACTTTCCTAATTGTGTTTTTGTGTGTTTTGATGGTTTACTTATTTGCATGTTTGCAATTGGTAACAAACTTCATGGTTGAAGAACTCCAGAGGGTGGTCGTATTTTTCTGCCTTGTCACCTTTCTGAATGATCTGAAGCTACTGACTTTTGCTTCAGTACCTGTTACAATGGTTTTTATAGTCATAAGAAATAGTATGACAGTTATTGATTAACTATTGTTAAGAAAGCAATGTCAAATACATATATTCATTCCAAATTAAACATTCTCATGCCTTCAAATACATAGATGACATTCATTATAGAACGCAAGTGTATGTCTTACCTAAATCCCTAAATTTGTATGAAATTCCACTTTATTCCATCATTTCTCTATATACAAAAGCTGAGTCTTTAATATACCAAGAGAGAAATTACCTCTTGTTATTATCAATGCAAGTCTGGCTCGATACGCTCCCCATATAAGACTAAAATATGTCCCTGTCACTTTTTATTTATTTATTTTTGTGTGTAACTCTAACTTCCAGTTGTTTACATGATAGATATCAGAGGACTGATTTTCGAGTGCCACCTCCATTACGAAGTTATTGTGACACCAATGTTATGTCCGGGTATGGATTCTATTAATTTATTGGGAACTTAACGATTTTATAGTTTCATTTACAGCGACTCAATCGTGTTGCAGTATAAGATGTGATATTAATGATACGATTTCTTTTTAAAGGCTTCATCTTTATCCAAGAAAAAAGGTAATAATAATCACTTGCTGAGTGTGCTAGAAGACTGCTAGCAGATTGGTTGTCTACAGTTTGACAGTTTTTCATTGAGCAAAGAAACACATTTAGTTTTTATTTGCTATATAAGAAAATGGTCTACAACTCAATCACACTCACCCAACGCACACATTACCAAAATTACTTGAAAGAAGTTTGATACCACTTGAGCTATGTTCTCAAGGTAAGAAGTCCATTTGCGTGTTACTAAACATGGACATGGGGTTGACTGCCACTAGTCCTTCTTGTATAATTAAAGCATGGATTTGTAGCCTTAGAGCCGACATGGTTTGGGTACATGGTATCGTGATGCTCATTCAAGTAATTTGGTAATAATATTGGGTTTAATCAACAAACTGAATTGTTACTTTTATAAATGACAAAGAAGAAACTTGGGAAAAAAATTGTAGCTTGTCTCGTTCTATTTGTAATATTCAGTGAACTATGGCTAGGCATTTAATATTCCAAAGGTGATATCAATTTCCCTACAAAATTCTAAATCAAGCAATCATGCTTTTAGGAATGTATGATTATTTAGGTGGCAACTGAAACCCAATAATTCATAGATGACATCATCTTTGTCCTTTCGTTCCTTATCTGATCTAACTTATTTATGTTTTCTTGTACAGATTAAAGTGCAGGTGGGAAGAAATATGTGCATTCCAAGTTTTCCCTCGTAAATGCCAACTCTCTTTGCAACTCTTTGAACTTGAGGATGACTTTATTCAACAAGAAATCAAGAAACCCGCAAGTCAAGGAAACTGCAGCGTATGCTATATATATTTATGCTGTTGTCTGTAGAAAGTTCTTGCTTTTTTATATATAAAAAGGTTTAGGATTATTTTAATTGCGTTATATAATTATCTTTTGATATATTTATTCTATATTTTATTATCATTATCAATTTTTCAATATATATTTATCACTTAAATATCTTCTACTGTGCCTAATAAGAAGATAAATGAGTGTTGTAATTTTTGGCATGTCAGCTTCAAACAGGATGGTTTTCAGCACATTTGATTGATACCTTGAGATTGCGAGTTGCCCAGAGGTTTTTGTCCATATACCCCGAGGCTGGTGCAGAATCTTTGCTGAAGAATGTTACCAAACGCTTTGAGAAGTCAAAGAGGCAGCATTTGAATAAGACCGATTTAAAAGTTGATGGAGAGGGAAAGCAAACTGATAAAGGTACTCACCACCAATTATTTTGCAGTATACTCGTCTTGATAATTCCCAGTTTTTATTAAATACAAAATAAAATTTCAGAGCAGTTTCTTGATTGGTCTCAGCCATTTCATATGATGCCAAAAATTCATTATAATAGTTATGCGATGATTACAAAAAAAAGTCATTTTTGAGGTTTGACCTATCTACAAAAAAAAAACAGCTTGCTTACACTGTATTAGGAAAAAAAAATATCGAAGTTTGATTGAGTGTTAAATTTAAGGTGCTAGTGTAAGACAAAATAGAACCTCATGTTTTTGTATTTTCTTATGTTTTTGTTATTTTTATTTAAAAAATTGTACAATTATTTTATTAATTAACAAGGTAAATCTTCATGTTGCAGAAGTTTTAGAAACTGAAGATAAAGAAACTATCGATGAAGTTGAAAATGAGGAAGATGAAGAAGATGAAATGGAGGAGGATAATCTTGAAGATGACGTGGATGCAGATGAGGAACTTGATCAGGTGATTATTTATTTATTTTTTAATTGTTTTCATTTTGAAGAAGATAGCTGATACTTCTGAACTCCATCAACTCCACCCTCACATGTTTATTCTGTTTCTCTTTTCTTTTCCAGGTTGATCAGTACAGGAATTTTCCCCTACCCGATTCGTGTATCCTTGCATCATTTTATATTCTGAAAATTTATGAACTTACACATTGCAGCAACTGAAAAGTAGTTATAATATCTCCTATACATGATTCAGTCACAGACCATGAGAACATCTCAAAGGACTATCTGCAAGATCTTTTTGGTACTTTTCCCTTTGGTGCTGTTGATGACGGTGAAATGCAGGATGCCGATCCGGGTGATGGTGCGTATCAGATATATGAGCAATGCAGCGACGACAACTGTTCTGATGATGAGGATTACTGAAACACCTAATCATTTATGAATACTTTTCCAGTTTGTTTTGAAGTAGGTTTAGGATGCATTGTATTCTTTACTTTAGACTGGTATTTGGAAGAATTGGTCTGAATTTGTACTAGTAAAATGTGTTCACAAATAATACATTGGGTTACTCTTATAGTCGAAAGTAAGGTAGTAAAACACAACAATGGATGTTCACTCTTCTAGCGGAAAGTAGGGTAGTTTCGTATAGCCAAGAAGGGGTAACTAACACACAATAAAGCTTATATCTTAAGTATAGATTAGGGTAGTTTCGTCCAGCCAACAAGGGTACTAACAAACGCCCGCAACCACAGTACGCAAGCCTCGTATTATAGGCTTAATCGAGAAAATGTTTGCAAGGAAAATAGAATTAGCCCGCGTGATAGGATTAATCGAAAAAGTGTTGGTAAGGAAATAGGCTTACCTTGTGTGATAAGCTTAACCGAAAAAGTGTTGGTAAGCAAATAACTTTATGATTTATGCAAAGATTTCTTTTAACAAAATTTTTGATAAAAGAGATTTTTTAAAAATTCGTAAAAATTAAATAACTTACTTTTTCGTAATTAGAATAGTAAATTTATTACGGTTTTATTAGTTACAATATCTTATAGACTTATACCATGTTAGATATTTTTTTTGAAAAAACCTTTTTCTTGTAAGTTTCTTTCCCATTAAAAGAAAGAGCTAATACCATGAAATTATTATTTTCAATTTTTATTTTTTTTCTATTTGTTCAAGTTTTCTATTTTATAAGTTGCATTCAATTACCAGAATATTAATTATACTTGGCATATTAACCGGAAAAAAAAAATCCAACATTCAAGCATTGCACAAAATCATTTTTGTGATTCCGAGGGATACAAGCCAAAAGCATTTCACCACCAAACTTCACCTATTTACCTGTTTACGATTCTCAAATGTCACTGCTTAAAATACAAACAATAACCTAAAAATGAATACTCCCTCCGGTCATTAATAGACTTTTCTGGACACTTAAGAAAATTGTTATTTTTTAATTGAAAAGTACAGAATAAAATATATTTTAAAAGTGAAAAGTAAAGTAGTTGTGAGTAAAATTTAAAAAGTAGATAGGGTAAAGTAGAATAAAATTGTATATTAAAATGAAAAAGTTAGAATAATTATTTCCTTTTTTTTGGGTTCAACTATTGTTGGACACCTTAAAAAAGAAAGTATGACAACTTTTTTTGGACAGTATTTTAAACAACAAGATAAAATACAAACAATAACCTAAAAATGAATATTTTAAGCAACAATATTTTCTCGTGAATGTTATAGACTTGTCAATTTCTATGCAATGATAAATAATGTTAAAATGATGCATAATTTTTTTCATGAAGTAAACTTTTTTGAAACTTGAAACTGAATAGTTAACTGAATTTGAAACTGAATAGTTAACTGAATAGTTCCTGAAGTGTTCTTGAAACTGCAAAAATGATAGTTACATAATTGTGAACTTGAACAAATACCACATTTCAATATTATTAATTATAATATTGGAAATCTTACATAACTCTTACAATAAAAATTGATTTTTTACAACATTTAACTAAAAATTGATTTTTTACAACATTTAACTGATTGTTAATATTTAGTAGACAAAATATTTGATTGATTTTCACAATCGAAATTGTCAATAAAAATTTTATTTCTTTAAATAAATTTTTGTTTACAAATTCCAGAAGAACCATACACACTGCAACAAAAAAGAACTATATAAAAGACAACCTTGAGCTTCAATTAAAACCATACACATTGCAGCAAGAAAGAACTATATACATGACAACCTTGAGCTTCAATTAAAAAGCTTGATAAAGTGTTCATTAAAATGTTCCATCTCGGTCAACCTATTTAAGAACAAAATAAAGCCAAAGTACAGAACAAATTTTGTGATCATTTCATAAACTAAAGCAACGATAAAAAAGAATTAAAAATGTAGTTCACCAGAGTCCACATGAGCTAAATAACACCACTGGATAGCATGGGGAACTTCTTTTTAACTTCACTTTCAAAGTTCTCATCACACTAAATGTGATGAAAGCTATTCAAAAAAAGTGAAGATAAACAACTTAAAAATCAATTTCATATAATTGACAAACTCAGTCCCTTAGATGTTAAAAATTGAAATCATGTTGTGAATCAATACAGGTCTGTAGAACTCATCATCGTTGTCATTTAAAAAAATTATTTATATAAAAATATATAGCTAGCCTAGTGTTCTCCCGTCATATAAAAATAAACAACGGCAGGATTGTAAGAAGAGCACGATGAATATTGCTTCTAGGGAACGAGTTGAATGGAAACTAAGTTAAATCCAGTCAACCAGATAGCGAAGCACAACTATCAAAAACAAAAATTAAAAACAATAAATAAATGTACTATTGCTTACTAGACCAACTTCATGAAATAATCAGCAAATCTGAAGAGCAAAAGAGGTTTTTTTACGAGCAGATAAACACCTCCAAACCCAAATTAGTAAGAAAGGGGTTGCCTGAATTTCCACTCAATAAAACAAAAATGAAAAAAAAAATTTAATATTAAAAAAAGCTCAGAGTGTTGCTACATGTGCTCATAGAAGAGAATCCCTTCTCATACAAGAGGTGTCAGAAATAAAAGCGTTGGTCATCACAGCCCTAATCAAACAATTTTAAAAAATAACAGCCTCATTGAGAAGATTAGATAGTCGACATTGTATGTTCAGACATATGCTTGTCTTAATTATAATTTATAATCATCGGCATAAAAAAACAATGAAAATCGAAAAGGGACTCAGTTTATGGGTGGTGATATATCAGAATGGTCGGCAAGGTATCGAGAGACACCGTTACGACGAACGAGACCAATCAGAGATCGTCATTGTCCAGAAACTTTGATTTTAAAATCGAATCGAAAATAAAAATGGGAAGGCATCAGATAGGAGCGAAAGACTATAAATGTTGTTTAATCATAAATAAAATTCATTTGAACTATGCTTGTGATCATCACTTGACCTAACCCCCAAATTTTAATCGAAAATAAATAAGAAAATAAGATTTTTAATCGATAAGAAAAGCCTCAGAAGGAAGGCAGTAGCAAATTTTAATCGAAAATAAATAAGAAAATAAGATTTTTAATCGATAAGAAAAGCCTCAGAAGGAAGGCAGTAGTTTTTTAGTCGTAATCACGGAATAATCATGAATTACACATCAAACACTCATCATCGGCAACGAATTCAAATTCAGAAGAAAATAATAAAATTGAAAATAAAAATAATAAAGGAAGTGAGTGAGGCTCAGTTTAGGGATGGAGATATCGTCAAGGCGCGTAAACGCCGTTCAGACGAACGAGACCTATCACAAACTCATCAAAGCCAAATAAAATAAATCTGTGTGTGTTTTCGTGTGCGGCGCTATTTTGTATGGCAGTAGAAATGAGATGAATATATTTTGTCGAAATTTTGTGGAATTTATAGGGTGGAATTAGGTTTAGGGTTTGTGTTTTAGCTATGAATGGCGGCGAACTTTTTATCGCGGGCTTCCTGGTGTAATTTTTACCGGTAAATACGTACACGGTAAAAGAAAACAAAACAGACCGATTTGTTCACCCAGATGAATAGCTCTGATCTAGTTTTCACTTTTCAACAAAAAATAATAAAGAATTAAACAGTTGGAAATTATAACATTTTCACAACAAATTTCATAAAATAAAAAAGTCCAACTCATAGAATTTAATTTTTTAATTTTTTTGTCAAAAGTTGGTTAAACATTTGAATTGAGATCGTAAAATTAGGTTTGAACTCGACACACGTGTGAGTGAGTATTTAAATTTCGACAATTGACTTTGACAAAAAAACACTTTTTAATTTTAAAATATAATTTTAATTTATTTTATTTATATACTTTCTAAATTTACTTTCAATTACTCTATTTTTTAAATTAAAAATATATTTTTCTTAATTTTTAGACAAAAATTTATTTTTAACTTTTGTGATAGTGAAATAAAAGTTTTGTTTCTCATTGTACAATGAAAGTGAAACAAATTTGCTTAAATAGTGTCATGTAATTGTTCTCACTTTGTTTTATTGTATTTATTCATGGAATTAAAGAAAACTTTTTTATTTATTGTATTTTTCTCACTTTTGTATTGGACATCCTTTGTTTTATTGTATTTATTCATGGATTTAAACAAAACTTATTACAATACAAATTTGAATAATTGAAAACTATAATCAATATAATTTGAAAACTTCACTCTAATGTCTTTAAAAACGAGTAAACCCACAACTTCCGCATTTACAAGAAATCTACACCGAGTTCGAAAAGAAGGTTTAGAACACATAACTAAGCAGTAAACTACACACAAGCTTCAAGAACAACAGAGATTTCAAACAGGGAAAAAAAAACTCAACCACTATATTCGCCATGTTTTCAGTTTCACATTACCAACTTCCATACCTCGTACACTGCACTAACTGTTGACCATGGTTGTAATCTAACACTTCAAAATCAAATACCGGTGGGTAAAATATGGTACACAGGTTTAATAAAGAAAAGATGAATGATTTGAATATATCTCAGCTTCTGATTCTATCCACTTGAGAAATTCTTGGGTCCAAGGTAGATAGGATTTGGGGCATTGACATGCCACCAGACACCACAATTTCTGCGAACATTCAAGAAGTAAAATGTTGGAACATCACATTTTACTGTATTGACAAACATATATGCACACCATCTGATAAATATCAAGGTTCGAATTATTGCAGATGATGTTCAGGCAATTAAGTCCCCATGGGTGCCCACTAAGCACTATCGCACCTATTACATATGTAACTATGTTTAACCGGTAACAGTCTACAAGTCTAAACATATGCTGCAAACAAACTCTAAAACAAAAGGGGCATAGTTTCTTTAAGAGACATAAAATAGAAGTGGTTGTAAAATGACGTAAGAAAGGGGAACAAGAATATTCCGTCCGACACTGGGGACAATATAAAAGTAGTGACCACTGATCAATGGGTGTGGGGAACTAACAAGTACCAGTGTATTCTCCAGATGGTCAACTACAATTTTTTTTAATCATTAATGTAGTTTAACTCAAAGCACCAGATACCCATATGTGGATAGAGGTTTAGAAAAATTTCACCCAAAATCCAGGTATCAATTCAAGTAGATACCCAATTTAATTCCGTTCTCTTTCTTGGGTATTAACTGTTTTTTATCTGCCTACAAAAGCCCACTAATATTCTTTAGGCTTAATTTATCACACCAAAAAGTGGCAAATTCAACTTACCAATCCCTTCACGCACTGACAAGTTTGGTCTAATGACATCTTTAGCATTCACCAGGAATATATCACCAATGTAGAGATGGTTTGTTGGGACATACACACAGCATAGATCTTCCTCTCCTGAATAACTCTGGAATTGAAAGAAGAAAATTTTCTAAATAAGAAAAATATATAAATAGGCTGGTACTTCTGTATAAGGTCACCAGACATAATATAAGACGCTCATTATAATATCATTTCAGCGAACACATGCAAGAGATGTAAAAGACTCCACTATCAATAGAGATACTAGTGAGATAGCTGTTTCTTGCCAGAGCACACCAAATACAGCTTACTCTTGGAAATGAAAACCAACCAATAATAAATGATGAAATTTGATAGTGTAAGTATAATATATGAAATCTCACTGATCAACCAAACTCCTCATTCTTAGCCATCATTTATTTCATGATCAACGCCTTGAGGGGGAGCAACAAGTACACATCAAACCAGACTGGATTTTAATTGATAGTCCATGACTCCATGTTCATGTCTGCCTATGTTTAATGTAAACTTCCCAGAAAGCATTTGGAGTGGCATTCTATTTGATTTTTTCTTTATTAATTTACAACCAATATTTGCATAATGCAACACTTCACCTCAGTTTCATAGGCTACTAGGCTAGAATGATATGATGCATAAAATACAACAAGTTTAGGAATATAATCGACATGAAAAAGAATTAGAGGTGAAAAATGATAACTATAACATGTAGGCATGCAAGACCTGGAGAGCCACAGATGAAGTGATGAACCCAAATGCATATTCACCAATACGTGGATGTCTTATTATTGCCACTTCTTTGAAGGCTTGTGTGTTCTGATCTGCAATTTAATGGGAAAGGAAATGATTATTGATCCATGATAAACTCTCTTCATTGGAAACTATAAACGGAAAAAATCCAAGCCTACCTGGTGATATAGCAGCACTGATTTGCTTAGAGGCATTGTAAATATGACGAACAAATGGCATACGCTTGATGAACCACTCTCCGAGGCTAAGAACAGAAGCCCCCAACCATGAAGACATAAATACTCCAACCAAGAAAATAAAAGTAATGGAGGTAACAAATCCTAAACCTGAATTTAGAATTTAGGCAATGTTAGCAACAACATAGATATATGAGAGAAATGACAATGTACCGTTATTTAGTTCATTAATGGACTAAAAAAATCTTTAAAAAAATTTCAAACACAGTTGTCATGTAAAGGTAACAGGAACTCACTAAACTCCACAGTAGAATTATTTGGAAGAGTATTTGAAATATCTGCAAGTTATTCTATTTCGACATGGCTAATTATATTGTATAGTTCCTAATCAGTAACTCAAGCTGTAAGCCAGACGTATAATTAATCAATTGTGTGTTCCCATTTCAAGTTTTTTGGTGATCAAATAAAAATATCAGCATGCTTAGTTGCTTACCAAATATATCAATTCCAAGTTGAGCATAGATGGGAGAGAAGAAGCCGTCCACGAAATGAATGAACCACCATGTTATATAGAAAGTAACAGCTATTGGAAGGAGTATGACACTGCAAAATGGCAATGCCAGGCGCCAGCAACATAAATATTGAGAAGATCAACACTCCCCAAAAAGGAGAAAAATAAATAAGGGAGGAAGCAAATGATCGGGTATAAAGGATATAAAAAGTAACTTAACAATCCTCAATGTAAAATCCACACGTTTCTTAGAATTTAATGTAACACGCCCAAAAAATAGGATTTGTTTCTCATCAGTGTGCAGCATAACTGACAGAAAAACACAACTATTTGAATATGAAACACCTTCACAACCGAGTTAGAACTTAGAACCACATCTTTTACAAATTGCCAATCACACATAAATATGGTATTATAGATATTCTTATATTACTGAAGGAGCTGCACGTATATTCGACCAATCAATAAGTGTACATAACTACATAACATATCAATACGTATATAACATAATAATTACATGAATACACACTCTCACATGTATATGCATATGTGCTACATATTTTGAATTCATGGCAACTGGTTAACAAACTTATTTGTAAAACACACGTTTGAAATCCATTTGACTCATCATTCTTTGTTTCTGAAAGTTAAAGAAAATGGAAAAGGCAGCACTCTTAAATGAGGTTTAAGAACTATTAAAAGCGATTCCAATTATTTTTCAAATAAACTCGATGGTAAGCAGTCTAAAGGGATCAGGATTCAGAAAAACAGTATATGTCAAAGAAAAACCTTATATAATAATCATGTTCGATTAGTAGAAAACTCCTAAATGCATGCATTACATCTGATGTTTTAGAATCTCAAAGAACATATACAGTAGTATAAAATATTGTGCTCACCATCCAGTCATGAACTTCTTTGAAGCCCAGCTCCTCACTACTTTGTAGAAGGTCTGCAGGATTAAGATGAACAAAGTCACAAAAATAGTTTATCATCTGAAATAGAACAGTTGAACTTTACAGCGAATACCATCGTCAGTTATGAAAGAATCTGTTCACAGATTAATCAGAAGATAGATACACACAACAATAATTCACAAAATAAGGTCTTCAGGCATCCTTGTCGTTTATAACCCACTCAAGGGGACAACAAGATTACAGGAAAACGATAGACGGTTTGCTAATTTAAGTGAGACGCCTCTCCACTCTACTTACAGGGCATGTCGAAAGAAATGAACTGAAAAGAGAACAACCTAGAACTGCTACATAATTCTCTTTTTTCATCCAGAATAAAGTCATCATCTGTGATTACTCTTATATTAGAAGGAGAACCACCATTTACCATTGAGAATGTATAGCTGTGACAATCTCGTTGACTGATAATTCCATAGAAACTAGCAAGTACGGAGTAATATTTATGAAAGAGAACATAATCAAATTCCTAGCAGTACATTCCCTTCAATAGAGTCAATTGCAGCACAATTAATCACAAGTTCCCTCGATCGCAATGCAGCCTTGACAGTACAATAATTCAATAGAGCTTGAAGAAAATTACAGTACAGCGCAGTCTTAAATGCTAGCTACAAATGTGCCAGAATTTTCACGATGCAATTAAAACCAGTAATCAAATCAAAACGACGGTAAGCGATGCATAAATAAGCACGACTACAGTGTTAATACCTCTCGTCCGGAATGGTGGTGAGAGGAGGAAGCTGAGGCGGAGGGTTTAGGAGAGGCGGAGGAGGTGCCGTCATCATCCCGGCGGTGGTCAACGGAATCGGCCACTTGTATAAGAAGCTCGAGATCCCTTTCTCTGCTGCCGTCGCTGCCGCCCAATACCCCCATAGATTTATCGTCTAACATCGCACGAAGTACACACACTGAAGCCTACCAGTCCTCGCAGATTCAGTGCGGAATACTTCGAAATCGAAGTCTATGAGTTGGGCAAAATCAATTGAAGAAAAAAACTGGAAGATAGTTCGGAGGAAGACGCAATGCTATTTCTGCCCGTTCACGTTTCAGTCAGTCAATTGACGGGAAATTCAACGCGCAGTAGAAAATAAAAATGGGGAGCGGGATTTGGAATGGTTGGGTGAATTTGTTTACAGTGTGATGAGCTGGGTCAAACTACTCTCACTTAATGTTTTAAAAAACGGTCGAGGCTTACGCCTCGAGGCGCGCCTCGACAGCCTCGTACCGCTTCAGGGGTTTCGTGTGATGAGGCGTACGAGTCAAAGACGTTTTAGTTTTTATACGCTTTTATACGTGAGGCGTACGAGTCGAGGCAGTACGAGTCGAGGCGTCTGAGGCGGCCACCTCATCAAATTTTTTTACTTTTTATATAAATGATAGAGTAATTTATTAATTTATTATTTTGTATTGTTCTTTAATCATATATTGTTCCATCTTTGTTTAACCATACAATTTTTATCTCTCCATTCTTGTCGGCAACTCAAAAAATCATAATCTTTCACAAAAAAAATTCAATTTAGTACATACTTTTATGTTCTCTTTTCTTTTATTTTGCTTGTACACCTATTTTTATATTTTTATTTTGAAATGTTTTAAATCCTCATTTTTTAACTTAAATGCAACAAGCCAATAATTATGAAAAAACAAATGCATAAAAAATGATTATATATTCTAAGGTTCATTCTTATATGTTTATGAAATTATGATATTTGATTTTTTTCCTCATATAATGAATGCACTTTAAAACACTATTATATAGAAAAATTATTGAAAATGGTGAATGGATCAACCGAGAATAGACTAATTTCAATTTTTAATGAGTTTTTGAACAAATAAATTTTATTTTAAGAATTATTTGATTTATTTATAATTTATTAAAATATTATTAATTTTTTATAAAAAAAATTAATTTTTTGAGGCGTACGCCTTGTTCCGCCTCGAGGCGTACGCCTCACGACTCAAGAGAAAAACGCCTCAAATACGAGTCGCGTAATTTAAAACATTGCATAAAATACAACAAATATAAAAAAAATAAAAAAAAAATAAAAAATTATTTCATCAAAACTATTTAATCACTGATTAAGGAATTGATAATTAAAAAAAATGTTTTTTTTTACCAGAAAATTAGTTAAAAAATGGTTGATCCTTTGAGGATCTTACTAAGTGTACGTCTTATTGTTTTTTAATTTACATTTTTCATTTTCATAGTAGTACTACTTTTAAAATATTTAAAGTGAAAGAATTTAAAGAAGGGGAGTGAGACATTCTCTTGTGACAATTTGTTACTTCTCTCAAATTAGGCTTAAACTTGGGTAATGGCCTTACCTGAGCTTGGCATAGCTCATTAGAAAGCAGACCATGAACATTTTGTGAACATATAAACAAAACTTTTCGACACGGACAAACGCAGAGAGTCGATGTACAACGACATCTTTTTTGTTCTCACTAAGTTATATACCTGCATCAATTTCGACTAGGACACTAAGAAATCTGTATTAATTAATCACCCAAACATATATTCTATAACCACATCAGCTATTATCTCCCTCAGAACAAGCTCCTCTAAATCATGCACCACCCTGTTAACATCTTCCGTTGCATTTCCGGTTTTCCAGCCCAAATCCCAACCGCCCGTCACCTCTTCATTCAACCATACATCTCTTTCGAGCATCGAGTAGATACGATCTGCACCATCGCATGATTTATTATAGTTTGTCAGAACCTCAATCACATCTGCTATTTCTCCCATTAGCTGTCGAAGAGATAAACGCCGTTTGGGACTTTCTAAGAGGTTTCGTGACAAAGGATTTAATGCCCTGCATGGGAAGCGCAGCGTGCCTTTACGATCCAATATTTCCATCGCGCAATCTAGCAACAAAGAATCGTCGGGCATTTCATTGTCGTGTAATGAAGGTGTTCGTAAGATTTTAGCGTCGCAGGTTCCAACATCAAACTGCTCCTCTACAAGACAGAGAAATGAGGGGCTGTTCAGCAGAACACGTCTCATGTTGTATATGCTTTCCCAGCTTTTCTTATCATCTATGGGACTACCGGTAATGCAGGTGACATCTTCCACACATTTCATATCATTAGCAGAGTCATCTTCCACACACTTCATATCATTAGCAGAGTTATCTGTGATGGAAAAATAAGTTATCTGTGATAGAGATATATATACTTATATATGTATGCTGTTGCAAGAATAGATGAACACAATGTGGAAACCCAAAATCAGAAAAAACCATGGAAGAAGAAAAGAAATATCACTATATTTTTTGTATGGGAGAACCCCATATTTATAAGTATAGAAAACATATCAAATAGGAAAGGGTTGGAATTAAGAATAAAATTTTCTCCTAAAATAAGTCTAAATTTCAATAAAGAATAAAATTATACCCCAATATAATTCTAAACCCCCTAAATAATGAAACAAATAAGACAGACCAACTCACTCTTATTTCGTTTCCATTTCGATTGAGTCATTTAAATATATACATGCATATAAATATAAATGAAACAAAAACATGGCATTTGACTAAAAATGATATGATCCGTATAGCAGAACAAATATAAGTTTTTTCTGCATGAGATGTTTTCGAGTATAAGATGGGTTAGAGGATTAATTCCACTTTACCTGATGTTGAAATATAACAAGAATTCATCGTTAAATACTGATTATGAGTAATACTTCTTTCAATGTTGATTGACAAACTACCATCATTCTGTATGTTTTCAACCTGCAATTTCAGGGGAAATAGTTTACATCAAAATTTAGCTTAAATAGAACATGTATAAATAATTGAAAAAGAATAAAACGTAGACTTACTGAATCTGCTGCGGGCTTTCGGTGGGGTTTAGATTTCCACAAATTCTTCTTTGGGATACCAGAAAGAGATAGCGTTGGTTTCTTTTTCTTTTCCGGGTTTGCTTTCTGACAGTTTGCGACGTTAGAATCTTTCGTGTTTCTTCTAATAAGCTTCAATAATGTAGTAGTTTTGCCTTGAACTTGAGTCTTGCCATCTTTAATTCCTGCATTTTTCCTCGTATTAGAACCGAGTTTAGCAACCGTTTCATTCTCGTGCACTCTCGGAACCAGAGTCTTGGGATGGTTCGTCTTCTTTGTAGGCAGTTTATCGACCTTCTCCTTATTAATTCTTTCAACTCTGAACTTCTCGTTCGGCTCTGTAACCATCACTCGTCCTTTGGGAACAACTCCTCTACTAGGCATTTGTGATCTACTCTTAATAGTATTTCCTTCATTTCTCGAGTGAAAATGAGGCCTCATGACAACGATGGGTGGACGGCCCTCGACAGCTAACACTTTTCTCAAGAAAGAAAGATCATATAGGCATTTCCCCTCTCTTCCGGAAACAAGCCCTTTAAACTGCCCTGTTTCTTCGACTACCTTATGAACCACGGATCGAGGCCTCGACAACAAATCAATATCAAGTAAACGACTTCTATGATTACTCGGAAGCTTTTCCGGAAGCACAAACTCGTCGAGACCCATGAGCTTGGCAATTAGGTTTCCAGGTTTGGGCTTCCCCACTCTCAGTACTTCGGTCGGAGAACAGTCGTCGTAAGAGGTGGCGCGAATCGATGAGGTGGAGGAGGAGGGGAGCAAATCCACCGCGCACAAGTCGATGAAATCCTTTCTGCCGCCGCAATTGAGGTTTTGCCTGGCGAAGTTTTCCCTTATGACTTCCCGGAGCTCGTCGTAGCAGTCTCTGGAAGCTTCCGGTACTCTCCCCCGATTCGCGACGGAGTTGGATACCTCCATCGCTGCCGCGCCATGAATTTTGGATTTTCTGGTCCGGCGAGGGTTGCAGTCGGCGACGCCCTTGGGATCGGCGCAGGTGACGAAGGATCTGTAAGCGGCGGATCTTCGAGGAGGCATGATGAAATCGAAGGAGTTATTATTGACTGTGAATCATATGGGAAACATTCATTCTCGATCAGAAAAAGGAAACACGATCAGAAACTACTGAATATGTTTCCCGGCATTTGTGGATCCACGCGAAGCAGATGAAGGTGGCGATATGATGACGCAATTAATTATTGTATGATTAGAGTGGTAATTAAATAAAATAAATCATGATTTTCAGGGTCAATGATCGCCCGCCGTATACATACACGTGATGCTTTGTCATCGCCAAATCTAAATTAAAAAAGGGGAAGCGGAAGCGGAAGCGGAAGGGGATGAATGTGTATGTACGTATGAATGATTGGTAAAAAAATATAAAAGTACTATTATTTCTATAAAAAATTCAGTTTCGGTAAAATAAAATTATTATTATACTATAAACTACTAAAAATTAATGTACTCCGAATTTGGTAAAATTTATTGATTAAAATTTATAACAATAAAATACTATATAAAAAACAGCAATGAATTCAGCAGTTAATGCGGGCGGTGGGTGTTTTGGTGGGAGACTTCAACTTCTTCCTATGATGTTTCTCCTCCTTATTTCATTTATGTTTATACTATAAATTTCAGAATGTTTTTGTATTATCAAATTAGTCTTCTGGATTTATTTTGATAACGTCGTCATAAATATGAAAAACATAGTAAATGATAGTAATTGATAAGTTAAAAAAAATAAAGAATGTGTATCGTGTAATGTTTATGGTTGCATTATTTAGTCAAACAACTACTGAGGAGAGGTACAAGCTTTGAATGCAATCACAGGACTGTTATCACGTCGGTGCGGGCCACCGTGGATGAAGAATCAAGTATGCCCACTTTCAAATTCCAACTCCTTTCATTCAAAATTCAAAAATGTGTACGCCAATGCATGCATATGTTAATTAGCACCTGTTGATGAGTGAATGAGAATCGAAGTAATTTGATAGGACAAACAAATTTTATTTTCTAAATTAAGTGAAATGTGACAAGAATCAAAGTCCAAAAACAAAACAAAAAAAAAAAGGGACAAAGCTACACGTGTAGCGGTGTAGGGGTTATCGACCACTACGTACATACCGATTTTCAGAGTGTTCATAGAGACATCGCGACCATTATGAGAATGCGACTACTATGCACATGGCGGACAAAAGTTGTTTGGCATTGCATTGCGGGATGAAACAATTTTGCAAGATCATCTATTTATTTTTAATGTGATTGTGACAGATCTTGAGACTATAAAGATAGACTATAATTACGAGGATCTTGCCATTATTTTTGCTTTGTTCATTGCAAAATTCTCATATATGATACGACTGTGTGTATACTTGTGATACTCTAAATCTGATGAGCTCATATATGATATGATTGTGTATAGTCGATGTCTCAACTTCGCGGTCGAAAGTAAATGAACAATTTTGTGAGTAGTAAGGAGAAACTTATAGAATGCCTTAACGTCCAAGATGCAATGAGAAAAAAGTTTTGAAGAAAAGGTCTGCTACTATTACAAAAGAAGAGTCACTATAAAAAGTATTGCAAGAGACCTTCAAAAATCAGAATATGGAAATTGAACGAGGCCAATTCTATAGACTTGAGCTATCTAGATATCTTGTTTGCTTATGATTTGGGAATGTGTGAGGAGTGAATTTTGGATTATGGTTGTTCGAATCATGTGTGTTATAGTCGGAACTCGGAATTGGTTTGACATGTTATCATATTCAGTAATTAAAATATTAAAGTAGTTGTGTTCCATCACTTTAGCCTTATAGGTTTGTCTATACCAATTGCAAACACATTAAATTAATATGTAATCATGTCCATTAATTAATTAAATAAAATGAAAAGATTAGATCTATTGTATTAATAAGTATGTAAGTATATATATATACAGGAAGGCTCTCCTACCCACTGCGGGTACTTCTCAATGTACCCCCAGCTGATGTGGCAAGCCCACGTGTAATTCTTGACCGATTAGTTTACCGACTTAATATTAGTAATACTTTTAATTATTAATTAAAATTCAATTTCCCTCTTTTCTCAATAGTTATATACTCTTTTCTCAACGATTGGGAATGCATTATATATATGTGATTGGTTGACCTTGCATTTCTTCCCGCGTTATTTGGCAAAGCGTTGAAAAAGTGAAGCCACAAAACCAAACAAACAAACAAAAAAGGTTACCCCACCCCACGTCCCATAGAACATCCTCAAGAAAAAAAAAAAGATTAATAATAACAACAACAATAATAATAATCTTGATTTTCAACTTTGCTGCGATAGAAATTTAAACCCCGTTTTTGTGTGTGTCCTTGTATATGTGTTTCCTATGACGGCCGGGGTTTTTCGTGGTTGCGGTTCTCCCTTTCGTGTGGTTCTACCTATACGCGTCGAGGTCCATATTCCACTTGGTCAAAATGTTTGACACGCAGGCCGTTGACCATGATCACAACGCAAACGCTATCGATAACGGCCAACGAGTAGAGGCGGACACGTCGGAGAATGCGGGCCCCGCTCCCGTTAATTCTTCTCCTTCCGTCCCCAAGAAGGAAAAGCAGCCACCTACAGGTTCGTGTCAATTGGAGAATATATTCGACTCACTAATATAAATGTCAAGTTGTCCAACTTTTTTAACAGTTGGATCTTTTAGAGAAGTTGAACAACATTACATTTATATTAGTAGGTTGAATATATTCTCCAACACCAACAGTGTGTGCATTCATTCATCTTCATCGTCGTCTGTCGTGCATTAAAATTTTATCGTTTGATTATTGGTTTAGATATGGAGTTGATGAGGGAGAAGTTTTCGAAGCTGCTTTTGGGAGAGGACATGTCGGGTGGCGGCAAGGGCGTCTCCTCTGCTCTTGCCCTGTCCAATGCCATAACAAATCTCGCAGCTTCGGTTTTCGGAGAACAACGCAAGTTAGAGCCGATGGATCCGGAAAGGAAGGCGAGGTGGATAAAGGAAACTGGCTGGCTTTTATCCGTCACCGACTACATTGTCGAGTTTGTTGCTTCTCAACAGAAATCCAAGGACGGAGCAACGATGGATGTAACACTTTCTTTCTTCCTTTTTACTTTTTTATATTAGAAAAAATGAAACTGTAACCGACGGTTCGGAACTGTTGGGCATGTCTAGTTAGAAGCTGCATTATCTAACAGTTTTACAGAAATTGGACAACTTGATATTTATATTAGTGGGTTGAATATATCATCCGATAGTCTGTACTGGCTTAATTAACTAAACTAACGATCGATGACTGCGTGTATTCGTAGATAATGGTGACACAACAACGCCGAGACCTCCACCTAAACGTCCCCGCCCTCCGCAAGCTCGACGTGATGCTCCTCGTAAGAACACACCAATATCACGGATTATCGTACAATGAATGTCTACGGTTTTAACTTATAACTTTCGTCGTCGACTATAGGGTATCCTCGACAACTTCGTGGAGGACCAAGAGTTCAAGTACGTCTCGAAAGACGCGCAAGAATCCGAGAAAGGTGTCCAACGAGACGGCAAGTGGTGGCTCCCGACCGTTCGGGTTCCTCCTAACGGACTATCCGAGGATTCTCGCCTTTTCCTGCAAAAGCAAAGAGAAGCAGTCAACCAAGTCTTGAAAGCTTCGATGGCGATCAACGCTCAGATACTCTCGGACATGGAGATTCCCGACAACTACATCGAATCCCTCCCCAAGAACGGTCGAGCCAGCCTCGGCGAACTCATCTACAAGAGCATCACAGTCGAGTTCTTCGACCCGCTCCAGTTCCTTTCAACAGTCGACTTATCGTCTGAGCACAAAGTCCTCGACCTGAAGAACAGGATCGAGGCCTCGATCGTGATATGGAAACGTAAGATGCACCAAAAGGACAGTAAGTCCGGGTGGGGGTCGGCTGTGAGCTTGGAGAAACGAGAGCTTTTCGAGGAGAGAGCCGAGACGATTCTGCTTTTGCTCAAACAGCAGTTCCCGGGAATCCCTCAGTCTTCGCTCGAGATAAGCAAAATCGAACACAACAAAGTACGTTAACTAACTGATTGTTTTTAATAATAGAAATATACATTATATATATATTCTTTATTTTTTTCTTAGGATGTGGGCTTATCGATTCTGGAGAGCTATTCCAGAGTCCTGGAAAGCCTTGCGAATACGGTGATGTCTCGTATTCAAGATATCCAATATGCCGATTCGATCTCTCAGGAGGATCCTGAGGTGCTTACGGTGGTGACGACGAAGAAGAAGATTCCGGAATCTCCGACGGTGACAAGTAGCCCTGTGGAGGAGGCTGCAGGGACGCCGAGCTCGATGACTCTGTTCGATTTCATGGGGTGGAATTTGGAGCCGCCCGAGGGGGATTTGAAGAAGACGATGTCGAAGTCTCCGGTGAAGGAGGACGAAGAAAAGGCTTCTAATGTGAACCTCAGCATTAAGAAGTTTTTGTATATCGATAAGGTTGAGATGGGCGGAGTGAGAAGCCCGACTGCTCGACATTGACAGCGCGCGAGCTACTTTAAATAATTGTATGTATAGTTTTACTCAGAACGAAACATTATATTTCTGGAGTTATAGTTTGTTAGTTTAAGTCGTGTTTACTTAGTGGAATCGAAAATAATCTACGAATTTAGAAGTGCAAAAGGTTACATCTTTCGTTTTATCATCGGCTAAGTACTCACGATTTGTTTACCGCGCTTAATGATATATGCCCCGACGACGTCCCTTTTCTTCTGCTTGATCGATTTTTTCCATTTGATCGCGCTGCGTTTCACGTTTCGAGGCTTCTCCAGCTGGAAAATATAAGAACAAGATATCGTGATTTTAGGTCGTCGATAACAAATAATTAATATAAATTAATTTGATCCGATCCCTACCTGGAAGTGGAACTTTGAGGAGTCGGGATGATCCTTGGCCTTTGCTCGATTTGCTTCTTCACTTTTAGCAGCCGAATCTCCCGAAGCTGATGTTACAAGACAAAAAAACATCAGAAAAGAAAAAAAGAAACAATCCTTTTGTAAGGGAATTGAATAAAATAAACAACACAAAAATGAATAAACGAAAGTATTACACGTAGACACATAGCGAGAGTGGTATCTGGGAAGCCGAGGATTCCACTTCAACTGTCGGAGGCCGAGGTTGTGAGTGTGGAGATGGCACGTCCCAATCCTCTGTTGATCAGTTAAGTTCAGTTCAGATCAAACATTAACATTAATCAATAAACAAGTCTTGTTTCAATTCGAACAATCGTCACGTACGTACCTGTGCGAGGTTGTCTATCCTACGGTGCGCTTCTTCGGAATTGGTGTGGGTAATAGAGTGTTCAAGGTTAGCGGATATGCTCCCGAGATGATCGACAACCGTGACAACTGCTCGGGTTATGTACTCTTTGGTGGTTTCGAGTACTCTGCACCACAAATTAATTAATTATATAATTCGATAAATTCGAACAACATATACAGTATAGTAATAATGTAACTGACTTGTTCTTGTCCTGGGAATTGAAGAATGCGGTTTTGCAATACTCAGCAGCAAACTGCAGCTGGGGGCTTAGGCCCCTCAGCTCCTACAAACACAATTACACAAAACTCGATCTTGATTTCATACAACATACTACTTATGTAAGAAACAAAGAACAATAAATGTATATATACTGACTTTGAGAGATTGGTCAAACTGTGTTGCTGCATTGTGATGGGCTGTAGATTCGGAGGCCTCCGCCATTCTCATACTCACAGAGCTATAATTAAGCTGGTAATGATTGAAGTGGAGTGGAGTCTCGTGAGTGATGATATATGTGTGTGTGTATTATTGGTTTTTGGTTTGAATGAAAACATACAATTAACATTTAAGTCGGTTGGAAAAGACAAGACAAAATATATCTAAACATATACACACACCCGTGATTCTGTCTTCTTTTCCTCTTTACTCTCACATGCAAATGATCAGCCCGATTTTATTTTATTTTTTTTTAAATGGCCAAACTCTTTACTATTAAAAATTAAAAAAATATTATTTTATTCAATTTTATTGATTTTCTTAGTATTTACTAGAGCTGCACAACGGGTTTTCCGGGCCACGAGCTGGAAAAACTATACATGTGGCCCGCCCCGTCAATATGCGGGCCGGCGCGGGCCGGGCCTCGGGTTATGAGAAGACAGACCGGGACCGGCCCGGATAAGCTGTGGGTAGTGCGGGCTGGCGGGCCGGGCGGGCTGAGATTAATTTTTATTTATTTATTTTATTTTTTATTATAATTTTAAAACAAATAAATATTAAGAATATTTATATTGTGTTATTTTTTGTACAATGGGCTGTTATTATTTGGGCTGGACTATTTTTTATTTTTGGCTAAATTTATTTAGCCCTTCCATTTTATTAAACACACAGGGAATTGGGGTAACCCTCCCAAATGTGTATATCAGAAATATAACCCTCCCCCCATTTTTCATTTATTTTTAAATTAAATTATAATAAAAATAAATCAAAAATAAAAATAAACTTTTAAAAATTACTAATTACTTGCAATTGTTTAACAATTGCAATTCAGCCCCTGAGAAATTTTAAACCCTAACCCATCCCCGCTACCCCTCTCTTTCTCTCTTTTCTCCTTCACCAGAAACACACTACGACTACGACGGCGAAAAAAACGAACTCCGGCCGACAAAGAAACGTGTTGTATATTTAGGGTGTAACTGAAAGAAGAGAGGCTTGAATATTTATTGAATCGCGTAGCACGCTTTCCTTAAAGAGTATTTCGACCCTATAAGCCTGGGTATCACGAAATCCCTCGCAGGATAAGACAATAACGACACTCGCGTCTTAGCACTACTAAAAAAACAGTCATACAAATTGGGTATTACCTGATATAATTGACTTGTGCGACCGATGTGTATGGAGCCGATGTCTATACTCTCCATATTTCAGACATCGGTTGTTAACCGATATCTATATTAACATTTAAATCAGTGTCCATATTTCAAACATCGGTTATTAACCGATATCTTTATTAACATTTAAATCGATATAATTAGGAAAAACGATATAATTGTGAACTTAGGAAATCGAGTATTAACCGATTTCGTTGCGAGCACATAAACCCGATATCTAAAATATAGAGATTTCATATTATTAACAAAAAGTGATGTCTTTAACAATTTAATACATCCTTTTAATCTTTTACAAGAGATGTTCTTAATACTAAAATCACACCAAATATATAAATATATTAATAAAAACATCAATACCATAATATTAATTTACATCAATAACATCCTTAAACATTATCAATAATAACCAATATCCAAGACTTTCGATCAAACATTGATAGAAATCCACAACATGATAAAAAATAAACATAATAAATAACCGATAAACATTGGTGTCTTCTATTCGATCCAAGTTGCCTTCACCACCTTCGCCATGAATGCATACTTATCTGCAGACAAAAAAAAAAGAGGGAAAGAGTGAGTTGCTTGTTCACTAAATATATTTGATTAGTAAGGAAGTATACATGAATAAAGTAATGAGCACAATAGACAATGCATTACGAAACCTCAAACATCAAACCAAAAACAAAAATTGAATATTCAAACCATATTAATGATATGCTAATACTTCTCTCTCTTACAAAATCTCTGTACAAAAAAACCTGCAGAATCAATACGCAAGAAATAAAACCCTTATCACAAGTTCACAATAAACACAAAAAAAAAACATCAAACAATGATGGTGCCATTGGTGCGTACTACTAACAAAACTCAATGATGCTACAAGTACAAACCATATTAAAGATATGCTCATACTCCTCTCTGTTAAAAAAAACCCTTTACAAAAAACCTTTAGAATCAATAAGCAAAGAAATAAAACCCTTATCACAAACTTCACAATAAAAACCCAAAAAGAATTCCAAAAAATATAGACAAATATTTTTGTATTTAATATCCATAAATTAGAAATAACACCTGAGTTTCAAGAGATTTGGAGGACTGTGGGTCGGATCAAACGAAAACGCACCAACTCGCAGTCTTAAAACTTGATTAAAATGTTCCTTGCATCCTGAAATCAAGATTAATAGCAAGAAAAAAATTAAATTAAAAATAAATGAGTTAATCGAAGGAGAAAACAAACTGAATCCAATATTGTTCAATAAGATTTGGGGGATTTTTTTCTTAAAGTATTTCTTACCAGTGGCAAAGGTTGGCAATCAATGTTCGGAATTGGCAATCAGGGTTGGTTTTCGTTGCGATCGACGGGATCAGATACAATAGAACGGTCTTCCACTCAGTAGTCATTTTCAGAGAAGGCAACCTCTTGCATTCTCTACACAGTAACAAAACGGACACAATAAGCTGCATTTCATCACACATGCCCAAAATAAATCATAATCACTCTAACACCATGGCTAAAATGCTTGATTCGTTGAAAAGCCTACAAACTTCCAAAAAAACAAAAACTAAATCTGTGGACGATAATTATCTTAAAAACCTCTGCGAGAAAAGGCACGGTGGCGTAGTCATATTTGTACCAACCGTTGCTATGTTATTCCCTGTCGAAAATCGATTAAGCCCTTAATTTCGCCGGAGATTCAAAATTACGATTATATCGATACATTCAGAAATATGCACAGATCGAAGATTCGACCTAAGAGGAAAAAGTTGAACCTGAGAGCTTGTGAGGATGGTGAGGACTGAAGCGACGACGTACCACTGCATCTCCTCTTCTTCTTCTTCTTCCAATTCGCACTGCACGCACTGTAGAATTTTCTCACTAGCACATCAGAACGGGGGAGAGTGAGTGAGTTTTGATTTACATGGAATTGTGACTCTGTGCGACACCGATTTCTCCTCCTCCTCCGAGAAGATTTTGGATTCGTGCTTCGCGGAGATCTGCGGAGGCGCGGCGGTGAACCTGTTCGGCTTCTCCGAGAATTTCGGGAGGGGCAAGAGGATCCTGTCGCCGGAGAAAATGTTCAGCGCGCTCGAAATGTACGAGGCGGTCTCCGAATTGTGGCCGGAGATCGAAACGGTTTCTCTCACGAGTCCCTGTCGCAAGTGAGGAGCGAGGCGGAGGCGGCGTTGGCGGTGGAGGAGGAAGAAAGTGAGGGCTGCTGTCATTTTTTCGTGGCTGAATTAGGGTTTTTTAAGAGTGGAAAATGTGGAAGAAGATGAGTTGGTGTTTGAGCGTAATGAAATCTTAACTTATAATTTTTTTAATTTCTTTTATTAGAGTAGTTAAATCGATTCTACGCTTACAATTAAAGTATGAATTTTTAAAAAATATCAATTAAATTGCTTACACAATCGAAGTGATTTAAATGTTTTTTTAAAACCACCTTATTTAAATCGATTTCATTTAAAAGCGATATTATTATTCACATTTAAATCAATTGTTTTTAAACTGATTAAAATATATACACTTACATCGGGCGCATTTGAGGATGGTTTAAATGAAGTGATGTCTATGACTCTGTTTTTAGTAGTGTAGGCTTAGAACACGAGCAACTTATGGAACTTTATGTATTATTTTTTGCTTCTAAGCTCTCAATTTCGTAGGAGATATTGTGTGTGTTCAGAAAATGAATTTCACTCCCTTATATAGGTTTTAGACACCCCTTCCTTTGAACATAAGCACCCTTTAGTTGAATAGGTACCTTTTAGTGAACACACCCTTTCACTAAGCACCTATTCATGTTGTTTTGCATGGCTATTCATGCAATTTCGAATTTGCATACAATATATGATATTAAATCATTACTTAGCCATGCAAACCATGCAACCACGAGATTAAACTCGACATGCATCAACATGCTTATTCAAAGTATTAATCCGTATCAATTTTATATGAACGTGTACTCCACACTTCTCCAAATTCATATTCTATTGACTAGGATTAATCCAAAGCCTTGAATGATTCCAATCACATTAAACGGACAATGATTTCACTTAAATCATCAACATTCCTCCCCCATTTAAGTGTAATCCTTTATTCATACAAATTCAACAAATAAAACCAAACTAGTGCATAAAATGAAAATGTCTTGAAGATTGAATTTTCATCTTAGTGAATTATACTTTACAAATAT
The DNA here is from genome assembly GCA_954870475.1 of Euphrasia confusa. Classification (NCBI taxonomy): domain Eukaryota; kingdom Viridiplantae; phylum Streptophyta; class Magnoliopsida; order Lamiales; family Orobanchaceae; genus Euphrasia; species Euphrasia confusa. The sequence goes on from OX940954.1 coordinate 38,800,449, forward strand.
TCGAGAATCACGGTGTCTTAAAGATTGAATCGTTCAACCCATCTGAATACATGAAGTCAAAACACACACAAGTTTATTACAATTCCATAAGGAAAACCGACACAAAATTTAGGCCTTGTGTCCCTATCCATTCATGAGCGTATATAGAGCTTAGCCACGACTCTTGAAGTTGCCACACTTCCCACTCGTATAGGTGAATCTTTTCTTCGTGCACCTGCACAATGCACTTTGTCAAAAGACTCATTAAGAATTAAATCCAACCTTAACATGCAGGTTCAAACACATACCTTTGGGATAATTTCCATGTGTTTCAATTTCAAATATAGGCTTCCCAATTGAATTCTGGTTCTAATGTAATTAGAAATGAATTTGGTATCCCATATTTGAAGATTCAGAGAGGCTTAAGACCCATCCCAGTTACCGACTTTGCTACCAAGTCCCTCGCTAATCCCTTGGTCAAATGATCAGCGAGATTATGTTGAGATCTCACAAAATCTATTGAGATTTACTCCATGAGTGATCAGCTCACGGATCGCGCTATGTCTAACGCCCAAGTGCCTTGACTTGCCATTGTATACTTGACTGTATGCCTTAGCCAAAGTGGTTGCACTGTCACAATGAATAGAAAATGCCGAAATAGGCTTCGGCCACAAAGGAATTTCATACACCAAATTCCTTAGCCATTCAGCTTCTTTACCAGCTGCCGCGAGTGCTATAAATTCCGATTCCATAGTGGAACTCGTAATACAAGTTTGCTTCTTTGAAGCCCAACTTATAGCTCCGCCTCCGAGTAGGAACACCCAACCAGTAGTAGAGGTATGGTCCTCTATATTGGTTATCCAACTCGCATCAGAATACCCTTCTAGTACCGAAGGATATCCGACGTACGTCAAACCAAGGTCTTTGGTTCCCTTTAAATATTCCAATACACGCCTAACAGCCTGTCAATGATGCGTGCTAGGATTACTTGTGTATCTACTTAGTTTGCCCACTGCAAATGCAATGTCCGGTCTTGTGCTAGTCATAGCATACATAAGACATCCGATTACCTTGGATTATTCCAACTGGGACACCGCAACACCCGTATTAGGCATAAGTTTCACACTTGGATCATAAGGGGTGCTAACCGGAGAATAGTCATCGCAATGAAATTTCTTCAACACTTTCTCAATGTAATGAGATTGTGTTAAAGTAATAGCATTGTTCTCACGTTTGATTTTTATTTCCAAAATCACATCCGCCTCCCCCATATCCTTCATGTTAAAGCTTGATGATAGAAATGCCTTAGTAAGATCCACTTGTCTTTGGTCAGTACCAAAGATAAGCATATCATCAACATATTGACAAATGATGACTCCTTTCCCAAAGTCATCGAATTTGTTATACACACACTTGTCCGATTGATTTAATTTAAATCCATTCGACAAGATTACTTCATCAAATTTTTGATGCCACTGCTTAGGTGCTTGTTTCAATCCATACAAGGATTTAACGAGTTTACAAACTTTATGCTCATTACCAGGCATAACGAACCCTTCGGGTTGTTTCATGTAAATCTCTTCCTCTAACTCACCGTTAAGGAATGCCGTTTTTACATCCATTTGATGGATCACTAGATTATTTATTGCAGCCAAAGCTATCAATAATCTAATCGTAGTTATTCTCGCAACAGGGGCATAAGTATCGAAATAATCAATGCCTTCCTTTTGCCTAAAGCCTTGAATAACCAATCGGGCTTTATACTTGTCGATTGAACCATCGACTTTCATCTTCTTTTTGAAGATCCACTTGAATCCTAATGGTTTACAACCGTTAGGTAAATCAGCAAGCACCCAAGTGTTGTTTCCCATAATGGAATCCATCTCATCATTGATGGCTTCTTTCCAAAATGCAACATCTTGCGATTTCATGACTTCCTCGTATGTTTTAGGCTCATCATCAACATGATAGCAATACGAGTATTGGAAGCCAACTTCGTCCCTTGATCCTTCAACTAGAAAAGTCTGGAAATCGGGACCGAACGATTTCTTAGTCCTTACCCTCGTGCCTCGACGAGGTTCAAGCGACTCAGGTTCGGGCAAGGTTAATTCCTTGCTTTCAACCACCTTAGGCACCATATCCTTAGGCCTAACCATTGATGAAAAACGAGTTTCATCAAATATGGCATCCCTCGATTCTATGATTGAATGAATCGCAACTGAATCATTTGGTTCAATCACATAGAATCGATATGCCTTGGAATGCATAGCATATCCAACAAAGATGCAATCAATGCCTCTTTCTCCCAAAGTTTTCCTTTTGGGATCCGGTAGTCTTACGACTGCCCGACAGCCCCAAACCTTAAGATAATTCAGGTTAGGCTTCTTTTTGTACCAAAGTTCATAGGGAGTAACCTTGTTCCTTTTGTTAGGAACCCTATTTAACAAATAGCAAGCCGTTAACACGGCTTCTCCCCAGAATTCACTATTCAAACCCGAATAGGACAACATGGAATTCACCATTTCCTTTAGTACACGATTCTTCCTTTCGGATATACCGTTTTGTTGAGGAGTATAGGGCGCAGTTATTTCATGAATAATATCACATTATTCAAACAAAACAGGATCATAATATTCGCCTCCCCTATCAGTTCTCAACTTTTTAATCATGCATTCTTGTTGTAGTTCAACTTCAGTTTTAAATACCTTAAACTTTTCTAGCGCTTCATCTTTAGTACTTAGCAGAAATACATAGCAAAATCTAGAATAATCATCTATGAAAGTTACTAAGTATTTCTTATTTCCCAACGAAGGTGTAGCATGGAAATCACATAAGTCGCTATGCACAAGTTCAAGCATGCTAGATTCTCGTTGAACATCTTTAAAAGGCTGCCGTTTAATTTTAGTTAGCATGCATGTGTTACACTTATCTTCTTCTAAGTTAATAGCAGGAATTAGATCAAGTTTAGACATTTCAATCATACGCTTATAATGAACATGTCCTAGTCTAGCATGCCATAGTAATGAATCATTAACATTAGAAGAAATCATAAGCACCGAATCAGAATTTTTATTCATAATATTAAGCATGAACATCCCATTACATTGATATCCAAAGCCGAAAAACACACCGTTATTAGTCAATACATATTTATTAGATTCATACACTTGTTTATATCCGTACTTGGATAAAACACTACCGGATACAAGGTTTTTCCTTATTCCGGGTACATGTAATACATCTAATAATACTAAGGACTTTCCGGAACTAAATTCTAACAACACTTCTCCGCGACCAAGAATAGGGGCAGTTGACTCGTTTCCCATGTAAAGCACTGATCCATCTTCAACCGGTTCATACTTCTGAAACCAATGATGATCTTTGCAAACATGCTTGGTTGCACCCGATTCAATCCACCATGCCACCGAATCATCCTGCATATAAAATGCTTCAGAAACTATAGACACATAATTTATATCAACAACTAAATTATGAGTCTTAGTCTCACCTTGATTGGTGTTCGGACCCTGGTCATTAGACCTTTGTCCCGAGCGATTGTTCATAGTTCCCTTCTTATTCTTGTTTGCACGACAATCACTTTTAAAGTGACCCGCTTTTCCGCATATCCAGCAAGCGCCTTTAGGCTTCTTACTCCCAGCATTGTTACTGTTGTTGTTGTTGTTGTTATAGGGACGCTTTGTCCCTCGGTTCTTATACGAACACTCCCCTACTTCCATCATATTGATAGTTGCAGACCTTATAGGTTCCTTGTCCTTGGGTTTTTCACCCTCTTGCGCCCTTAGAGATTCCTCTATGCGTAAGTGACTACCGAGTTGTACTAAAGACAACTCTTCCACTACTAAAAAAAGTGGATTAGATATCACTTCAAAGAAATCGGTCGCTCATTCAACTGATTTCTGTGACACTAATGATATCAGTCGCATAAATAATGATACATTTGATATCAACGAAATCACTGTTTGAATAAACTGATTACTATGACTTCGTTTTTTAAATATTGTTTTACTTAATAATCGGTGGTAATACAAAACCGATGTGTTTGTATTTTGTAATTTTTTATTAAAATATTGTTTTACTTAGTAATCGGTGCTAATAATAAAACCGATTTCTTTGTTTTGTAATTTTTTATGAAAATTTAGCAAGTACTACTACATAACAAGAAAACAAACTCATTTCACGTCTCCCCTTCGATTCCCCCCTTCACAAACTTAGAAAAAGAACTTTGAAATATTTCACCATCCCCGATTATCCCCTCCCCGATTCTGCTCCAACCCTAATCAACTACAATACTTCGTCTCCCTCCCAGTACTCCCTCGAAATTGAATCCATAGCAACTCGATAATTGAAGCCCTAGCAACTCGTCATCCACTGGCGCCCTCGCCTCCTCACCTGCATCGTCGACCGTCGCCTCCGCCCCACGCTCTTCTTTGTCCAGGGGACCATCGACATCGACCGTGTCGCCAAGTGCGCCCCCCCCACCCCCCCACCCCCTCTCCTACTCCTTGGAAGACAAATTCATCCCCCGGATCGAGTACCTGCAGAAATTAGGGTTTCCGCAGAGGGACGCCATCACCATGTTAGGAGGTTCCCTTGTTCTGCTACAGCATCATGGACAATTTTGAGCCGAAATTCGATTATTTCGTTGTGGATATGGGTAGGGGTTTGCAGGAATTGGCCTGCCTTGCATTACCGACCATGTTGAAGATGTCGCACGCTCGATTTCGGGAGGTTGGAGGTTTGTTGCAGTTCGTCGGGGCCGGTGAGAAATTCTCCCTTATGGTGCACAAAAATAAAAACTGATTATGGTGATGGGGATAATGTAACATAGCTAAAGAAAAAAATAACAATGGATTTACATGATAAAATTTAACCTCATTTGTTTATATTTAAATTATGTAAATTTGATTCTAATTGCGTAGTAGTACAAAGTGGTAACCAATGTGGCATTTCACCCACTTGTATGTTGTATTTTACTAAGTGATGGGCAGGAAGTTGTTAAAGTTCAACATGAGGGCATAAAGGAAATTATATTTGAGGTTGTGTTTGGTCGTAATTCTCTTAGATTTTCAGATCTTGTGATGCACATTGTCAGTTACTGTTCTTGATTTTTCAGGTACATGATTTGAAAAATACTAAATCAATAGTTGATTGGATTGCTTGGGCAGAACCATAATATAACTTCAATCCCATGATAGACGAATGGTGCAAAGAAGCCCCCAAGGAACTTGACTTCAACCATGAGGCTGGTATGCTTTGGATAATCCATCAAATTAGTGTGTAGTTGTTTTCAGCATCTTTAAAATCTTCATTTTGTTTTAATTGGAAAATTTCATCATATTGCTTGCTGGAGAAGTTTGTTGTTTATTAAATTGTTGGGATGTCTTTATTCAGATTGCAGGAGGATCTGGAATTACTGCAATGCTTCAGATAATAGATGCCATCCTTAAGAACCCTGATGATCATACCCAAGTAGGCATGTGCTAATGTATTGCCTGATGACATACTTCTTAAAAAGAAGCTTGACGTGCTATCTGCCAGCAACCCAAATTTTAAGGTGGATAGAAAAAACAGCACAACCTTTACAATTAGGATGTATTTCATTTCTTCTTATTCTATATCTTTTGTCAAATCTATTAATATCTTTCTGTACTTTGTAGATATTTTATACTGTTGATAAGCCAACAAAGGATTGGGTGGGAGGTATAAGTTACATATCCAAGGAAATGGCAGTGAAAGGCTTGCCTAGCCCCAGCAATGATACACTTATTCTGGTTAGTTGAATCCCCCATGAATACCTATACCATTTTTGTGTTCTCTGATAAATTATCAAGATTTTTCCCTTAAATGCATGTAAGATGAACTCCACTTAAACTTCAACAACATATATGCATGTACATATACCCTATGTGCAAGTTTGGAGGTGGTTGTTGACATAAATTTGACTCTCTTTTTAAGACGCACTAATGTTGCAACTGCCACTTGTGCTCTCGGACCCAACCAAAATGATAAAATCCAAATGATAATATTTGTTGCCATCTGACTGCAGTGATAATAATTAAATACTATATATATTAGCATTTGTGTGTACATTTATTATCTGATAAGATAGATTTTATGCCATATGCCATGTAGAATAAAAGTGGAACATAGGACGTTTCTTCATCTCTATCACGATTTTCATCGTCTATGGATATTCCTCCTGATCATGTTTCAGGTTTGCGAGTTACATCAAACATTGTAATTTATTTATGTGATTGATTCTAGTTAAAGTGGACATAACCGAATCTTATTCTACAGAATGTGTTTTGAGATATTTATCTTTACTCTTTTTCATCATTGATTTTTTTTTCATTGTAGTTGAATTGTTGCTGGGAATTGTAGTTGACTTACTAGTGACATGAACCTCGAAATTTGACATATTGTTTTGCTTCTTGACACTCACAACTTTATGTACATTTTGTTTTTGTTCTTTTCTCTGAAACAGGAGACTATCTCTTAACCAGTTACATTATGATTCATCAGGAGCTAGTCTATACAAGGATGAGAGTTCCAGAAGAAGAAAAACAAGATATTATTATGGTTATGCATTGCAAAAAATTTTGAATGTACTCTAGCTACAATTATGAATGTTTTGATTTTGGATAATGATTGTATTCTAACTATGAATGATTTAGATATTTTAAGTATTGTTATGGAATTACTGGTTTTATAAATTTGTGCAATTTTAATATAAAAATATTGATTATATCGGAAACAATTATAAGAATAAAATTCTTTTAAAGAAATCAGTTTTTAAAATAAAAATGATTATGTAGTACTATATAGTTATCAGTTCTAAGCTAAATAACTGATATTAAAGAGGGTGTTAGATATCAGTTAGTTTCATGGGTTAGTACTGGAAATCAACCGATTTCTATGAATACAAAAGAAATCGGTTGGAAATATAAAAACTGATTTCTAAAATGTACAAAGAAATCGGTGAATCACCGATGTCTATAGTTGCAGACTATAGATATCGGCTCCATCAACATCAGTGCAGATTTTCATAGAAATCAGTGAATAACCGATTTCTAATGTAATATTTTTAGTAGTGTTCCTTTTTATGCTTCAGGGTGTGTTTGAAGTCTTTCCACGACGGCGGCAATTTGTCTATAATACTAGACACCGAGATGGACTCATCCATCTTCATATTATGTTGGGAAAATTGAACCAATATCCGCAGCAATTCATTATATTGCTCCATTACCGGCCTTCCGTCGCACATTTTGTAATTCATAAAATTACCAACCAGGAACTTCTTACTAGAAGCGTCCTCGTCAATGTACTTGGATTCAAGACTATCCCATAGTTCTTTAGCAGATTCAACGTTTTGATAAATGTCGAAAAGGGAGTCAGACATACCGTTTAATATATGCCCACGACATATATAGTCGTCGTTTTCCCATTTGCACCTTTTCCGAGTTTCCTCCGTTGTTTCGTTATCCTTTGCTTCCGGTTGTGGAGTGCTTAGCACGTACACCACCTTCAATGTTGTTAGCATGAAATGCATCTTCTTTTGCCACCTTCTAAAGTCTACGCCTTCAAATTTCTCCAACTTGTCGAACTTGTTGGTCATTTCTCGAACCGCATCCATCTTTCAGTATATGGAAATACTCTTTAAGATTGTTGTATATTTAGGGTGTAACTGAAAGAAGAGAGGCTTGGATATTTATTGAATCGCGTAGCACGCTTTCCTTAAAGAGTATTTCGACCCTATAAGCCTGGGTATCACGAAATCCCTCGCAAGATAAGACAATAACGACACTCGCGTCTTAGGCTTAGAACACGAGCAACTTATGGAACTTTATGTATTATTTGTTGCTTCAAAGCTCTCAATTTCGTAGGAGATGTTGTGTGTGTTCAGAAAATGAATTCCACTCCCTTATATAGGTTTTAGACACCCCTTCCTTTGAACATAAGCTCCCTTTAGTTGAATAGGTACCTTTTAGTGAACACACCCTTTCACTAAGCACCTATTCATGTTGTTTTGCATGGCTATTCATGCAATTTCGAATTTGCATACAATATATGATATTAAATCATTACTTAGCCATGCAAACCATGCAACCACGAGATTAAACTCGACATGCATCAACATGCTTATTCAAAGTATTAATCCGTATCAATTTTATATGAACGTGTACTCCACACTTCTCCAAATTCATATTCTATTGACTAGGATTAATCCAAAGCCTTGAATGATTCCAATTGTTGGGATATGTCCTTCGATCCTACGTGTGCAATCGATAAAGTCATAAGGTCGTCTAAGGATGTTAAATGATTATTCGATAATATTAATTGTTGGGAACAATATAATATTGATCAATAAATCATACCTACAGGGTTACACACGAGTCGAAATTACGTTGCTTGTTATATTGATTTAGAATCAATACGTATAGATTTTCACATGCATGGGATGCATGGGATGCATGGCATGCATGGGATGCATGGCTTGCATGGCTTGCATTGATGCATGTCACATGGTGTGACATGGCATGTCACACAAGCAAGGGGACCACATCTAATGCCATTTGGCATGATGATGTGGAAATGACCCTTCACCTCCCCATTATCCACCATTACTTGTGCATTATGATGCACATTATGGTGGGGGTTACATGGGAGGTTAATGGTGATCAATATAGTGATGAAAACATGTGTTTCCATATCACTTTTGATCAGCCACGAAAATGATACACAAAATAGAGAGAGAAGAGAGTTCTTGGAGAACCATTTTCAAACAAGCAAGCAAGTTCATTTTCCGGGTTCGTGTGCAACACGTAGAGGCCGGGCCATTTGTGCGGCTTCAACATCCGGGCGATCTAGACAAGAAGAGTGACGAGGTCATTCACAAGGAGAGCATCTAGTGACTGATCCATGAAGGTGGTTCAATCGACTCAACACCACCTTCATCAACATCAACGAGGCACGCTACACCGGTTGTAAGTGTTCTCGTTAATCCCTATATATATATATTGGATGTATATATATAAACGTGTCTATACATATAATGTGTGCCTAGATCTTCATGTTGTTCGTGTTCTATTGTTTTACACGCTTCCGCACACACGGTATATCGATTGGATCGGTATACCGGTACCTTCAATTGGTATCAGAGACTAGGGCTAGTGCACATGTTTTGTGTTGGACACAATTTTAAACAACATAATTGCTCTTATGTGCTTCTTTGTTGTGGTGTTGATTGCTTGTCATAGATGTAAGGCCAACCACAGATAGTGGTTGGGTGAATGCAATCGTGTTTTTTACGTACCGAATGGCTTTAGTTTTGAGGCCTGCGTGCCTTGGAATCAGTTGTAATTTGGAGGACTGCGTGCTTTGGAATCATTTGTAATAGATAGGTTTCTTTTACATATGTATTGTACAACTTGTAAGCAGTGGATTTGATCCACGGATCGACCTTGGATCTAGAAGCACCGACGAAAACGAAGAGAAACGAAGCAAGAAGAAGTGTTTTTTCAGCTTCTGGAGCAGGTAGCGGTCGCTACCCTAGGGGTAGCGGTCGCTACCCCGAGCGCTAGGCGCAACGCTCCTCGATCGCTGCCCAGACCAAAATACCTCTTGGAATGAGGTAGCGGTCGCTACCCTAGGGGTAGCGGTCGCTACCCCCTCAAAAACCAGCTTGGCGACGTTTCGGTGTACGGGGCGCTACTCATGGAGTTTTGCTTATTTTTCGTTCGTTCTTTTTTCTGTGTGTTGTGAGGTTTAGGGGCCATTCGAGTATGTATTGCTTGTTGTGCTAGTTCTAGGTTTATATATGTTATAAATGTTCAACCAACATACATACAACCTTAAACATGCATGTTCCCAGAATAATGAGTATAATGTCTTGTCCAAAGCATCACACTCATAAAGCCCTCGATCATAAGTTGGTAGGTCCGCCTCAGCGGGGTACTACTTGTTATCTTGGGATAAGTGGGAGTAAAGGTTAGACCTTTACACGTGAGTTTGGTTTTCTCATCGATAGATCCACTGCAGGCGTGGCTATCGAGACATGAGATGAGAATGGGATTCTCATCGACCGAGAGTGATATTAGATATCATTGACATGGGTGTGTCTACCTATATTGAAATACTTAAGTGCGGACTCAGTCGGCTTAAAGATTTGCAAGATGAGGATCTCGGAATCGTTTTGTTCTAAGGGACAATGATATTGGATATCAATTGAACAAAATGAAATAAATAAGTACAATTGTTAGACAACCTTATTTGTTTACCGCTTTGTGGATGTTTACATACTTTAGTTATCTTTATTTTATAGTTTATCATGTCAAATATCAACTCAATTCAAGTTTGGTTCAATTCTTGATTATGAAAAATTGAACAAATTTTCTTGATTAACAACGTAATTTGAGGATGGTCCTCAAATACGAAGACAAGGAAAATGTGTTAGATAACCACATCCTAAGATATCATTGAACAACTCAATATCATGTTCGGAGAATATGCAATGATTGAGCGGTTCGGTGTGACCAGGGTCATCGCTTCAGCTAGGCTGGAAAAATGGAAATATATGGGATCACATGTGCAACAAATGATTGGATTATTTGTTTCAAGTGACCGCCTAGATTTTTCCTATGATGATTATTTGGCAACCGATTTCATACTTCAATCTCATGATGGTTATAATGCCTTTAGGCTAAATTTTCCATATGAATGGTTTGAAGAAATCGCTTCGTGAGCTCCACGGGATGCTCAAGGCTGCTGAGCCGGCGATAGAGAAAGACCTTAGATGGAAATTCTTATGATATAGGATAGGGTATTCAAAAGAGCATGGGCAAGAAGGCTACTAGAGTTCCTAGGGAATCTCAATGCGTCTACTGCAAAAGTGTTGGACACTACTTGCAAACATATAAAAGTTCATATTTTATTCAATTTCAAAACAAATGCCTAATTTGTCTTTCATTTGATGGATTATAAGGTTATGATTATTTACACCTCGGGGAGTGATTTAATCCAAAACACTTAAGTTCATCAATGACACAAATTAGAGACTTTCGAGCCATTGGATGGCGTGAATCGATTGTCTGGTTGGCTCCCTCATATTTTATGAGAGATAGGGCTTCAATTGCATGATAATATCGCTGGTTAGAAAACTTCGATTTTTCACTTACGATTTATCACGTTTTGACATTGAGATAATTTTGAATGAGAAATTCGAATAAGAGTCAATTATTGAGAATAATTGAACTTGCCCAAAGTTCAAAGAAGATATGAAGAACGGGGTTGCTTCATCTTCAGGTATTAATGTTTTTCACAAATTCTACTTCTTGGGTATTGGATGCCAAACGTAGTTCTCACATTTATATATGGAGGAACTACATAGAAGTATAAGTTTGGTGAGTAGAGATGTTGATCTACGGGCGAGAAATGGAGCGAAGGTCGCTGCATTAGCCGTATGATCATATGATGTTGTTTTGCCTTAGGACCTTGTTTCAGTATTATAACTATGTTTTCGTACCTTCAATAAACAATGAATATTGGTTCAGTATTAGATACTGATGGATTAGTTTTTCACTATTAAATAGTTTGTTAACTATTTTAATTGTGAATTATTCTTTGTTTTGGTACGATTATTATATTGTTTATGTATACTTTAAACTTGACAAATCATATATAACATTAACACTAAAGGCCGAATCGAATAAGTCTCAATGAGACATAACTATAACATTGTTGATTAGGTCAAATCAACATCTAAATATGTAACGAAGCTTCTTTTAGAATGCATTCTAAAATCATTTGACTTGGAGTCATTTGATACATGTGGATGATGTGTGATGGACAAGATAACAATGTCATCTTTCTTGGAGAAAGAAGAACGTGTGAGTGATTTATTAGGGATGATCCATACTGATGTATGTGGAACCTATTAGTTCACAAGAACATGAAGGTTATGTTTCGGAAAAGAGAAAACAAACTATATTAGATATAGTTCGACCATTCGATGAGAGGTCTAAATGAACTAATGGTCTCGTTTGGGAACACACAATTCTAGACTTCAACTTATACACTGAATAGGACGCTGTCAAAAGCTGTTGATAAGACACCATACTAGGTATGGAAAGGGAGGGTCCCTAAATTGTCTTAAATCAAGATTTGAGGTTCTATTGCTTCTATGAAGAGATTTATCTCTACATGGCTTGAACTCAAATGGGATAAAAGTTTCCTTATGGTATGTCCATATGAAACTCGAGGGTACAACTTCTACGATCTATCTGAGAACAATATTTTGTTGCTCGAGATGGTGATTTTCTTGAAAAGAGATATCTTTCCTAGAAATTCAGTGGGAGATCGGTTGTCTTGAACGAGGTTCAAGTGAAACAACCAATGATGAATACTCAAGACTAGGTTGAGAGTATACTTATGGTTTTGGAAGCCATACCAGCCCTCGTAGGTCCGAAAGGAATAAATCTATCTCTATTATTCAAATACTTAGATATTGTGACCAATGAGAGATATGAATTCATGCTTTTGGAAAGCGGTGAACCTTCGACCTAATTCCAAGCTATGACGAGTCCAGCTACTGAAAATTGGCATGGTGCCATGAAATCTGAGATGATATCAATATCTGATAATCAAGTTTGGAACTTGATCACGGGGTTAGACCCAATGAATGCTAATAGATCTTTAAGATCTAAACAGACAGATGGAAAACCTAGGGTTTTCAAAGCAAGTTTGATGGTAAAAGTTTTATTCACGAGGTGGATTATGGAAAAACTTTCACCAGTTGCTTTGATTAAATCATTCAGATTATCTTAGCCATTTCCACTCATCTTGATAATGAGTTATGGTAATATTGGATGTTAAAACTAACTTCTTGAATTGGATTCTAGAAGAGAATGTGTTTTGACACAGCCAAAGAGTTTTATCGATCCTAATAAGGTTGAGAAATTATGCAATCTTATAATTCCATTTATGGAATAAAGCAAAGCATATCGGAGTAGCAATCTTCAGTTCAATGAATCCATACTGGGATTTGGATTTCAGAGTAACTCAGAAGAGTCTTGTTTTACAAGAAGATCAGTGGGAGTTACGTTGTATTAATTGTGTTGTATGTCGGTGACATACTCCTTATTGGAAACAATGTTTCTATGCTTAATTCTATTAAAGAATGGCTTGAAAATTGTTTTTCAATAAAGGATCTTGGAGAAGCACAGTACATATTGGGCATCAAGATCTGTCGGAACAGATCGAAAAGGATGTTTGGACTTAGTAAAGCGACCTATATTGATAAGGTGCTTGATAAGTTCAGAATGAAAGACGCCAAAAAGGGTCTCATTCCAATGAGTCATGGCACATCTCTTAGCAAGATGCAAGGCCCTACGGGACTTGATGAGCAAAATATGATGGAAAACATTCCTTATGCTTCGGCAATAGGGTCTATAATGTATGTCATGATATGTACACTACCGGGCGTATCGTATGCTTTGAGCATGACGACTCGGTTTCAAGGAAATCCAAGTGAGGCGCATTGGACTGCGGCCAAGAATATTCTTAAGTACCTTAGATGGACAAAAGAATATTTTGTTGTCTTTGGAAGACAAAAGATTTGATGTTAACAAGCTATTTGAATGCAAACTTCATAACAGACTAAGATAATTTCCGATTTTAATCTGGTTATATCTTTTGTCTGGATAGAAGTGAAATTTGCTGGAATAGTTCCATGCAATGCAATATAGCTTATTAAACTACAGAAGCTGAGCACAGTATTGCATTGGATGCAGTAATGTTGGCAGTTAAGATTTGAAAGTTCTTGAATGAACTAGGTGGCGTAACTAGCTCAGCCCATCCGATAGTTCTCTATTTGTAGTAGAGCTATCGCGCAAACCAATGAGCCTAGGGAGCACCACAAATCTAAAACTAGTGCTCAGGAAGTTCCACATTAATCTAGGAGATGATTTTGTGGAGACATCGAGATAATAAAGTTGCAACTCTTGGAATTGTTGCAAACCCATTTTATAAAACCTCTCCAGCAGTTTAAGCTTGAGGCTTTCACGAATGCAATAGAGATCAGACATCTTAGAGATGGGTTGTGATTTCTATTACTGTATTAGATACTTTTGGAGAATTGGTAAACATTCACTCATATGTATAATACATAATTCTTCATATAAATATGGTTTAATTTATATGAATTGTCCAAATGATTAAGTGATATCAATTGGGTTATGGGGTCGACTTACCGCATAATGAAGTCCCAATGGTTGAACTGATACACTTGAATCATATAGTTGTTCCTGGTTCGTATAATCGAGTACGGACAAACCGATAATACAATGAACTAGTTTGTAATGTGTACTATAGCGCCGCTTCATGGGCTAGTGATGTGGGACATCAAGTAAAATTACATAGATATTAGCTGGGAGCTAATGATCGAACAGACTCGACTGGAATAGTATTTAAGATTTCGAGTCATAATACTATTTCATTGACTGTCGAGCAATTTCCTCTGACCTGAGTAGTCCAGAGTGATTCCATTGTGAAATGGTGTACACTTTGATACAAGTAAACGCCTTTCGTAAAAGGAGGTTATAAAACTTGTTATTGTGTATATCAGGAAGCAAGTGGGAGAGCTTGGATTGACAAGATGGGATTGTCCTCCATTTTATAATGGAAAACATGTCTTACCGGCCACTTGGAGAGTCGAGACTGTGGAAAATACGTGGCCACGTCCAGATTCGTATCATAGTGATAAATCTGGTTTTACAGTCTGTCTCAAAGTCCAAGAAAGGTTTGAACCGATTGAGGATGACTCGAGTCTTGCCTCAAGTTCAAACTTAGACATAAAGTGACAACAGGAAATTGGCAGCACACTGACTCTGAAGGCCAAGTGGGAGATTGTTGGGATATGTCCTTCGATCCTACGTGTGCAATCGATAAAGTCATAAGGTCGTCTAAGGATGTTAAATGATTATTCGATAATATTAATTGTTGGGAACAATATAATATTGATCAATAAATCATACCTACAGGGTCACACACGAGTCGAAATTACGTTGCTTGTTATATTGATTTAGAATCAATACGTATAGATTTTCACATGCATGGGATGCATGGCATGCATGGGATGCATGGCATGCATGGGATGCATGACTTTCATTGATGCATGTCACATGGTGTGACATGGCATGCCACACAAGCAAGGGGACCACATCTAATGCCATTTGGCATGATGATGTGGAAATGACCCTTCACCTCCCCATTATCCACCATTACTTGTGCATTATGATGCACATTATGGTGGGGGTTACATGGGAGGTTAATGGTGATCAATATAGTGATGAAAACATGTGTTTCCATATCACTTTTGATCAGCCACGAAAATGATACACAAAATAGAGAGAGAAGAGAATTCTTGGAGAACCATTTTCAAACAAGCAAGCAAGTTCATTTTCCGGGTTCGTGTGCAACACGTAGAGGCCGGGCCATTTGTGCGGCTTCAACATCCGGGCGATCTAGACAAGAAGAGTGACGAGGTCATTCACAAGGAGAGCATCTAGTGACTGATCCATGAAGGTGGTTCAATCGACTCAACACCACCTTCATCAACATCAACGAGGCACGCTACACCGGTTGTAAGTGTTCTCGTTAATCCCTATATATATATATATTGGATGTATATATATAAACGTGTCTATACATATAATGTGTGCCTAGATCTTCATGTTGTTCGTGTTCTATTGTTTTACACGCTTCCGCACACACGAACAAGGTAATCGAGCGATTGGATCGGCATCGAAAACCTTCACCAATCACATTAAACAGACAATGATTTCACTTAAATCATCAACAAAACGAACTCTGGCCGACGAAGAAACGACCTCCGGCAAATCGCGCCCCGCCCCTCTCACTTTTCAGGTAACTCCTTCTCATCCCGCCCCTCTCTCTCTCTTAGTCCAATTTCGACCGTGAACGGAAAAAAAATAATAATAATTGCAGAATTCCGACGTTCTCCTCCTCCTCCTCAACTGACATGTCTCACGCCGCCTCATCCTCTACTGGAAGGGCCTCGAAAAGGCCTCGTGGGCAAACCCCTTCCCCGACCCACTCCGGTAGCGGCCGCGTTGAACCGAGGTCGAAGGCGATACACGACCTTCCTCCGGCCGGTGGGTCGACGGAATCCCAAGCTCACAATGTTTATCAGGTACGTACACCCTCTCATTTCATTGCCAGAGTTCGTTTCAATTCGCGTAGGGTTCTGGGTCGTGCATTCTGTGAATTTGGAAATCGAGTATGCAGGTAGTGGACGCCGAGCGCAGCCTTCAGCTTGCGCATGGCGCCCAATGTTGTGTTTTGTTGTCGATTGCTCTGTGTGGGCGCCGGGCGCAGCCTTCAGCTTGCGCCCGGCGCCCAAAACAGTCCAGAATGTATTTTTTTTTTGTTCTTGTTTTGTGTTTTTCAGGAAGAGTATCGCGTTGTTTCGACATCGGAAATCTGGGATGTTCTGCGACCACGCACATTCAGTGATAATGTGTTGAATGGGAAGATAACCTCTCGGCAAGGTTTCAAGACCCTCCCCGGGATAGCCGAGCAACTGTTGTCGGTCTTCCCGGATTGTGTGAAGGAGTACCCTCAGCTGGGTAGTTTCCACTGTTCTAAAAAACGGCCTAGGCAGCCGCCTAGGCGCTAGGCGGCAGCCCACCTAGCAATTTTTCTCTAGGTGGCCACATCTGGACGGGTCTTGAGGAAAACGGATTTTAGGCAGTCCCTGAGCGATGTAGGCGGCTTCTGGCTGGTCTGGACGGGGGCTAGAAGGGTCTGGACGGGCTAGGCGGATTAGTGCTGCCCCTCTTGCTGATCCAACTTTTTTTTTTCTTTTTTTTTTATCCGGCCTTTCTAATTGTTTTTTCTTTTCCTTCTTATTTTCCTTTTCTATTTATCTTCAATTTTTTTTGGAAGATCTTTGACTTTCCTTATACTAAGTTTTCCTTTTATTTTATCCTCTTTCTTATAATATATATAGAGAGAATCCTTTTCCTTATATATATAAATATACTATAAACTATTTGGCTATATTAAGAAATAATATCTTTGTGATATAAATAATAATTGTAACTTATAATATATAGATAGTCTTACCGAACTAATTTAATACTACTACTAATAATATAATATTCTCTTATAAATATAGATGTAGTAGAAAAATGGATAAAAGGTAATAAATTTAATAATATTAATTATATAGATAAGCTGTGTGCATAATATATTAAAAAAAAAGAAAAAAACCTAATTTCGCCTAGATTCGTTTAAATCCGTCTAGGCCCCCGCCTAGCCGTCTAGGCGCTAGGCCCTAGGTCACCGTCCTGCTAGCGCCTAGCGTTTTTTTAGAACATTGGTAGTTTCTTATATTTGGACGGGAAAGAGAACGTGCCTAACACTACAAAAAAAACAGTGAACCCCTACGGGGGTTCCCTACGGGAGGCTAGCCGTAGGGAGTTCCCTACGGCATCCCCTACGGGGAACACTATGTAGATGACCCCTACGGCTACCCCTACGCCTCTAGCCGTAGGGGTGAACCCCCGTAGGGGTGCCCCGTAGGGACAGGCGCGCGAATTCGCGCGCCGAGTTTCCCTCTAAGAAGTCCTACGGGGTCCCCTACGGGGACCCGTAGGCTAATTAGCCCTACGGCAAAAATCCCCGTAGGGGTGTGGCGCGGAGTCCCCCTACGGCTGATCCCGTAGGGGTATATTAATTCCCCCTACGACATTGTGCCGTAGGGGATCCCTACGGCGTTCCAGCCGTAGGGGAGTATTAAAACGGTGGCGTTTTAATGATTACTTATGCCCTACGGGAAAGGCCCGTAGGGGAGCCCGTAGGGGACGCCTATATCAGTCCACAGAACAGAAACATATTTCATTTCGCGTTTTTTGAAGAGGGTGAAGCGGGCCGCGGTGATTTGAAGCTCCCACCGGCGATTTGAAGCTCCCACCGGCGAAGACGTGCGGAATCCACCTGAAACACATCCAATTACACAAAGCTAAAGGTTAGATATCGATTTTCCCCTTTGTAATTGTTTATTTTTCTAAAATTCGAAAAAATTAGGGTTCGTTAGAAAACCTTGATTTTTGGTTTGAATTTGCTTTGTCATAGTCTTATCGAGCAGTGCTAAGTATTGAGGTTTGTATTATGTTGATTTTGAATTTGAATTGAGGTTTTTGAAATTAGGGTTTTCAAATTTAGGTTTTTCGAAAATTTGGGGTTTTTTAAATTGGGGGTTTATGTTTATTGCTTATATTGTAATGATGTATGAGGTTTATATGTATTTTGAAATTACATAAAGATTTTAATTTTTTAAAATTATTGGGCAGCTGTCGTTTTTTGACGTTTTAGGATAGAAAATGATTTTTTTGCAAAAATTTCAGTAGGATGACCCCCACTAATTTTTCGATACGCAACTTTTTCTTTGATGATAGTGATGCTCTAGGATCGTTTGATGAGGATGATGATAATATAGAGTCATCCTCAGGTAATTAATTAGATTGTAATGACGTGTAATATTGTTGTTAAGTAGGTATTTCACTGAATATTAATGTTGTTATTATATCAACAGATGGCGGGTCGAGGTAAACGCAGAGGTGGAGTTGGTCGAGTTGGTGGAGGTGGTCGAGGTGCCCTAGGTGGTGGACTGGGAGACCATGATGGCGATGACGCCCTGATGCATTCTCCTTCTCCTGGGAGTACTGTTCCTGCGACTCCTTCTTCTGGGAGTGTCCCATTGACTCCCACTACTGATATTGCTCCTACTTCTACTCCTCAGAGTGCAGATGCCTCCTCTTCAGCTGCTCCTGCTCGTACCGAGATTTTTCCAAATTCAAACACGTAAGTATAATTTTATTTGAATATTAGTAACTATTGATTTTGTATTTTGTTAATTGTGTCTCTTGAATGTAGTTTCGTTGCTCGCAATAATGTGAACATTGCATCCGAGGTCCGAGAGATTATCGAGGCTCGTATCCACCCTGATGGATACACTCTTGCTAAGGTCCCGAAGAGTCATCAGGAGATTTATTGGACCGAGTTTCAGGTACGTGTGTTGATACTTTATTATTTTACACATTTATATGTTATTTTACTAACTTATTTATTTTGTCTGTTTTGAAGCGTCGCTTCTGTTGGGATAGGAGCAGGTACAGTGATGACGAGATCTATAAACAGTTAAGAGTAGTGTTGATGAGGAGGTACAGTAGCCGCATTAGCGAGTGGCGTCAGAAGTGGAGGGAATCGAGGGTGAAGCCAAAATGTGTGCCCGATGAAGTTTGGAAGAACTGGTTGGTGATCTTCGAGACAGCCGAGTATAAAGAGAAGTCTGAGCGTTGTACGAAGAACCGGATGAGTGAGCCCGATGGGCCGGGCACCGGCATTTCAAAGGCCGCTGGAGGATCTCGATCGGGCGTCAGATATGCCATGGACATTGTAAGATTTTTAAATTATATATGTTTTCATATTTTTAATTATATATGTACTTAATTATATATGTTTTCGTATTTTGAAGGCCGAGGAGTTCGGTCGACCTGCGACGGCATTGGACGTTGCAAAACGTCTGCACGTGAAGAAGGACGGGACCCCGACATCTCAGCGAGCACAGAAGATCATTGTAAGTTTAAAACTTTAACCATTTAACTTTATCTAACTTATTAACTTAAATTATTCTTGACTAATTACATATTTTTAATTTTTGTTTTAGAATACGGTAGAGGAGGCTGTTGAGGAGCGTCGAGCCTCCACGCAGGTTGAGCCCGATGTGGACGAGGTCTACCTGAGCCTCGTCCCGAAGAAGAAGAATAGGATCTTCGGAACGGGCACCTTAGGTAAGCTCTTCGGCAGCTCGTCTTCTTCATATTCAGTGTCCTCTTCGGCCGGCCCGTCTTCTTCAGAGACCGAGGAGCGCATCCGTCAGAGCCTGAGAGAGGAGTTCGAGAAGAAGCAGGCAGAGCTCGAAACTCGTCACGCTGAGGAACGCGAAGCTGATCGCATTCGAGCAGAGCAGGAACGCGAAGCTGATCGCATTCGGCTGCAGGAGCAGGAGCAGAAGACGGCTGCCTTGGAGAAGAGCTTTCAGGCGACGTTCTTAGCGATGGAGGCTCGTCTACGGGCTGAGATGCTTGGTCGGCCACAACCACCTCCTTGATTTCTGTCATTTGTGATTTTGTGTACTATATAACTGTTTTTTTAGATATTTTCGGATATTTGCGTTGTTTTTGTATGATTTTAGATAGTTGAACATATTTTAAGATGTTTGAATATTCTGTTTTGAGTTTTGAGTTTGAAAATGCTTTTGAGTTCAGTTTTGAGTGCAGGTTGGGTAATAAAAAACGGGATTAATCCTGCCCAAAAAAACATAAGTTCCCTATGGCTGCTGCCGTAGGGATGATCCCCGCAAGTCCCCTACGGCTGAAGCCCGTAGGGGAGGGACTCCAGTTGTCCCCTACGGCGAAAGCCCGTAGGGGACCCTCTATGTTATGCCCCTACGGGAATGCCCGTAGGGGAGGGCGTCCAGGTACTCCCTATGGCGATCCCCGTAGGGGAGACCCCTACGGGCCGCCCTACGAGTCTGCCGTAGGTGCCCCCTACGGGGAAAATGGGATGGGGGAACGAATTCCCCAAGGGCCTCCCCTACGGCATCCCCGTAGGGAGCCCCTGCTGGAGTAGTATACTTAATGTCTAGATTTGAGTATTCTGAACTCCTTGTACACTTTCATTTACCTATTAATAACGAACATTCATTTGCTTTTAATTATTGTTAATTAAATATATGCAAATTATAGTCCTGGATTTTATACGTTGTAGTTAGTATGGTGTTGCATGGGCACACAGAAGATCATACTATCGGTTACTCGTATTTAATCAAACAGATGCTCACGACCTAGATGGACACGGACCAATCCATCGGTATAGTCGTTGTGTGAGAGAGAAAATAATTTATCTTAATTATTTTATCACACTTGTACACTTGGTGTATTGAGCGGATCGATTGAGACTCATCAATTAGGTTTGCTCGGCGATAATTGATTTGAGTTTCAGTGTATTTTATTCTTAATCCCCGATACAATTGCGGGTGTGTATATTTAATATAAGTGACTTTGACTTTCCAAAGGAATTGACCGGTTTAATTATTGGGTCAATTACCGGTTAAGTTGGGTCACTATATTTTATATATGGCATGCCGTGAATTCTTGACGGGACAGTGTATCCCGGAAGGGTTGATAATATCCCCGAGATGAGCTCATAAGGATTTATTATGTAAACCTCGCGAGTGGATTTAATTCCGCATAATAAATAAGGTTGAGTGGTACTAGTCTCGGATAAAAGAGATGAATAAATTTATTAAGCAATAAATAAATTTTATTCATGGATATTTATATCTTAAATACACGGAATAAATAATACTACCGGAGAAATATTATTTGGATATAATATGGTTTAATATTGGGAGTGCAATTAATTTATATAGTGGAAAATAAATTAATTAATATTGATAAGGATTAATGGACTTGAGCATTGGGCTCAATTTAATCTTCAATATTGGAAGCCCAATATTCCACCTCCTTTAGATCCCCTACATAGCCTATAAAAGCACTACATGACCTTCATAATTCATAAGACAAGATTATCATACTTGATATTCTAGAGAGTTGAAGGAGATCCATAGAGCTTGGAGGATCGTCGCCCACCCGACGTTCAAGCTAGTGCAAGGAATACGTGGGAAGATTCAAAGGTCATCTTGATTTCGTTTCTCCGAACAACGAATCGAAAGGTAAAAATCTAAACGCCCTTGATTTATTCGGTTTTGATTTATCGAGAATACCATAGAACAAGATCCGAAGATCGAACCCGGAGTAGAGGACGATCGCGTGGTGGTGGCGAAGCCACCGGACCACGGGCGATCGCCCCTAGGGTTTCGGCGGGGCAAGGGGACCGAACCCTCGGCTGGGCCGAGGGTGTGCGATCGACCGCAAGGGGTCGATCGCTGGGCACGGGCTGGTGCCGTGCCCAACCTCGCCGTGAGGGCGAGGGCCTCCAGGCGGCGGCGAGTCGCCGGACTCGCCGCGGGGGCTGCTGGAGCAGCCCCACCCCAACCGATCGCCGGCGTGCGATCGGTGATCGCGTGAGCCCCGCGTGCGGGGGCTCGGGCTGGGCGTGCGCGCGGCTTCGGCCGCGTCGTGCGTTCGGTTCGTGCTCCGGCTCGTACGTGGTGTTCGTGTGATCTCCGGCGATGGGTTTTTGATCGGGCTATGGTTTCCGCAAATTTTAATAGCCCGGGATATCGAATTCCAACAGCCCCCCTACGGCGAACAAAAGCCCGTAGGGAAGCTGTTCCCTACGACATCTTTCCCTACGTCTGTTTCCCGTAGGGATCCCCGTAGGGGAATGTGATCCCTACGGCATTCCCTACGGGAATGTCCGTAGGGATCGGCAGTTTTTTTTGTAGTGTAATGCGGCCATCTATCAGATGATGGCTCGAGTGTGCAGTTTTCCGGAGCCGAAAGATCGCTATAGGTATGAAGCCATGATTTATGCATATATTTTAATTACTCAATATTTCTCATTCTCTGGACTGACAACGTAACTTTAATGGATTTGAATGCATTGAGAGATCGTTCACGACATAAACTCGAAGTGCTTTCTCGAGAAACTCACACTGTGCCGAAGCTTGTGTGATATTGAAAATTATCAAAAAAAGAATTAAGAAATTCATTTGTATTAGTATTTTTGATGTGACTGAGAAAAACTAGAACCTCACAATCTTCAATTCAACTGCTCAACCAACTGAGCTCACATCCATTGATTGTAAAAAATATATAAATGCTCTATTGAATGTATAAGTAATAAAGCAATTAGGCATTTAATATTGAGTTAGATTGTCATCTTATTCATGAGAAGCTCGAGTCCTTACATGGGCTGTATTGAGCTTTACATTCCAAGTTGAACTTGAGAAATTATTGGGCTTTATGTTCCAAGTTGAACTTGAGAAATCCACACGTTCCAATTGCGGGGCCATTTATTGATTTTGTATTTTAGGGCCCATTTATTTAGTTTAATTGTTTCATGGGTTTTGAATATTATTAGGTATGTTATTATATGTCCAGCCCAGTAGTAAGCACATTTAGATGACTGAATTCTTGTTTTAGCTAATTAATTTATTTTGTAATTCAACATTATTTTGAAATTATGCGCCGAGGCTTTGAAAAAGGCAGGTCGATAATACCAATTTTATATATTGGATGGAGTCATGGAGAGACAATTGAGGAAAAATCACCAAGAGGCAACAGCAAAGACTAACAAGCAGCTCTAAGAGCAACCCCAATGGTTTTGCCAAAATGGCTCTTGCCATTTGCTATTTTGGCCAAAAAATAGCCCTTGTTATTTGGCATTTTTAAAATATACCCCAATGGTATAAAAATAGCTAGAGCCATTTTTTATTAAAAAAATAATATTTTTACCTTTTTGACATTTTTTTAATATAATTTTTTTCATAAATTATATATACAATATTAGAATTTAAAATAATTTATTAAATTGATCACCTACCAAGTATCAACTACTAACTTACACCTTGAACAACTCAACCAACTCTACAACAATCAAATTAAATTGTCTATCATATTCATATCTTTAAATTATATATACAATAGTAAAATCTAAAATAATTTATTAAATAAATATAGTTTTTTTTACATAAATTTTGTGTGATTTTTTCTTTTTGTGTGAAATTATTGAATTTATTGAAAAGTAATCATTTTTTATTAATAATAATAATTAAATAAACAAAAAATGTACTATTTTATTAATTAATTTATGTGTAGTGTGAGGTGGCAAGAATAGCCCTAGCCATTTTCCCACCCAAATAATAGGATAAATGGCTAGAAATTTGGCCATGGCTATTTTTTGGCCCTTGCCATTTTCACCATTGGGGTAGGTTTTTTTTTGTTTTTGCCAAATTTTGGAAATGGCAAGGGCCATTTCATGACCATTGGGGTTGCCCTAAGGTCACGTAGATATAAAATAAATAAATAAATAAAAAGCAAAATATAAAAAGTTAGATTTCTATCACGTGCACCGTGGTCGGTTATCACTCCAAATCCGCCCACAGGTCGCTCCCCATCTCTCCCTATTTAATTAACTGTGCCCAATGGGGTTGTGACATTTGTCACAACCCCCTAGTTCTTAATTTTTTTTTTTTAATTAAATTATTATATTTTTTAAAAATTATATTTAAAAAAATAAAAAAAAAATACCAAAATTTATAATTTTTATACTCTACAAATAGACACCAATATTGATATAGTTTTAGAAAGAAAAAAAATTAGCTATAACTTAATGTATTATTTCAATCATATATATGTGTCACTTTGATTTATTCTCAATTTCGTATTTCAATTATTTTGAAATTATAGTAATTTCGTATTTCAATTATCTTGAAATTAAATTGATAAATTAAAAAAAAATTATGTTGAGGTGAAAATTTAAAATTAAAAAATAAAACTAATTAATATGAGCTATCATCATGCTCATATCATGTGTAAAACAAGCTATGTCACTTGTGTTATCTTATGAGCATAGTTGTTGTTAGTCAATTCAGTCTATTTCCAACACATGTGAAAATAGATATGAATCCAAATTTTTGCAAATGAAAGCATTGAAACTAGCTAGCAAATAAGAATATTGAGCCAGCACCAAACACAAGAGATAATAGGAGTAGAAAATGACCGTTAGCCGTTAGGCACAGGAATCCGAGCAACCAGCCGAGTACTATCAAATCACGATAATACACACAATCGCAGCTGTCGATTTCATCCGGCAACGCCATTCCTCGCCTACGTCCTAGCAACGATGGTTCGGCAGGTTAAATGCGGTACATGTGTCATCGTCTCTTCACAACGGAGGCAGCTCGTGGGTGGTGTATGTGTTTCTCCTGTAGGAGGAAGGAGAAAAAGAGAGAAAAAAATCTATGTAAAATATTGGGTTTGCAACACTTAATTTACTGATCCCATACCTCAAACCTTCTGATTATCCACTTAATTAATTAACTAACCAACTACTCCATGTCATCTATAAATATATAAATCCAGAACCTTTATCAATCAAGCAGCAAACCAATAAAAAGCTTCAATTTTGCCACCTAGATGAAATTAAAATATATTTACCAATCAGAATGCTCAATTTCACATATTGAGAAACTTCTCTACTTCAATTTCAAATTCTATTGTCCAATAAAAACTCTCAATTTTACCACGTCAATTTATATTTTCTCATTAAATAAATAAATAATGTAATTGAAACATTAATGTCGGTCAAATATTCCATAATTAAATCTAACTTTGGAAATAATTAATTTAGGTGTCTTTTCTTCTTCTCCCTTTCCCCTCTTTTTTTCTCCTTTTCGTACACTCAGTTTCCTGTCTCTGCAAATCCTAAATCAAGCAGAACGAAGGGTGTTGCCCAGAACCCTCTCCACTACCCGATCCTTCTTAGCGGAAGTTACGGTCCAATCGACCTGAAACCCGTCCAAACCAGTGGGTAATGTAGTTGATAAAATAGCCCACTTACCTTGGTCTGTATTTTGAAATTTCGAATCCGAGTATCGAAATCTATCGACTTTTTTGGCAGTGTGTTTGAATGGAACAGTGCTTGGCTATCACTTGGATCGCGGGTTCGGGAGCGGAGCAAACAGTTGGCTCATCCAGTTAGAGGTTCGTTATTTTATTATTCTCGATCTGGAATTGAAGGTTTTATCTTTCGTGAAATTGTTGCGATTGATTTTGCATGTGTTTTGAGATTGATGATTGATTGAACAGGTCTAGGAATTTCGCAGTCAAATCCCTAGGGGCGAAAACATGGTAACTTTTCTTCACGTCTTTTTTTTTTGGACTAATTAAAATATCTCATCTTCATTTGATGTTAATGGCTAATTTTGTCCGTTTCACTTTTTTTTTAAGATCACTCCATGTAATGGTAATGTCCAGGATGGGAATGTCTCCGATGAAAACTTAGACGTCGATTGGAATACGGACGATGAACTAGAGGTGGCATCTTTTTCTCAGCCCATTCAAGCCGCCGTACGAGAAAATGGGACTGTAAAGATAGAAGCCGCAGAGGTAAATCTATATATGCTTTAGCATTTTCTTGCAGTCAGTTTCACTATTTGTTTGATAGTTGCGTTAGAATTTTTCTTTTTCCACTCGATTGTCTTATATAACAAGTTGAAGACGTTATATTTTTTTAGCTCTGCATCGCCTTTATTTGGATTTATTATTGATTCAAGATGTGTTTCTTATATAAATTTGCTTAAATAAATACAAATTTTGTGTATTTTCTCGACTGTGTTCAACTTAACTGTATAAAAATCAATTGGTTATTATGTGAATAGTTTTGAATGGCAATTTGAGTGATGAATTTGGTGAGTTGGATATCATATGATACTAAATTACTATAAGTTACTATCTTTTCCTACTAATTATATTTTTTCTTGGTGTTTTTGTCGAAAAACGGAAAAGCCCAATTTAAAACATGTAATAACAGATAAGATTGTTATATATCTAAAGTTGCTTATTAGCTATCGTATATACGATCTGTTTGCGAATTTTGAGAGATTAATTGAAGTTGTATAATTCTTAAGTGTTTCTGATTGAATTTTCAAAAAAACATATAGTAATATTTTTGGCAGGGCCTCAGTTTCATCTGAACTGTATTTATTTTTAGTATTTTCCCCAGACTCTCACTCGCCGGTTCAGCAAGTAAAATAAAAGAAAAGCCTCGGGTAGTAGTTTTGGATTTGAGAGGACATGGCAAGTCAAACACAGATAATGATCTGGACCTATCTATTGAGGTTTGTGGTTGCGAAGTATTCAAGGACGAAGGGATATATTCTTTTGACACGTTCTAATTCCAATATATTGTGTGTTTAAATTATTTAATGAAATATGCAGACTCTCTGCAACGATGTAGTGGCTGTCGTGAAGACCATGTACGGAGATTCTCCTCCTGCAATTCTAATTGTTGGCCACAGGTTTTCCCCTCTGATATACTTTCATATTATGCTCTATACATCTGTTTTTTAGATTGTTATCATTAATGTTTTATTGTACAATTTTAATAATTATTCGGTAATTTAATTGCTAAATTAATTTTATTTTCATTTTTACATCTATGTAATGCAGTATGGGAGGTTCGGTTGCTGTTAATGTTGCGCTGAGAAGGTCCTTCCTACCTTAGCTGGGTTGGTTGTTGTGGATGTTGTTGAGGTATGTTTTGTAAATATGAACTATTTTGATATTCAAATTACAATAAAAGTTTGTAAGACCCTAAATTATTAATGTTAATGTTTAAAAATAAACTTATATTAAGTTCAAAATAACCGGTCTATCGATTTATTCAATATTCTTTTTCTGGTGGATATTAAATTGATTCGGCGGTTTTATCGATGCGTCTGCAGCTCTTCTCCAACTTTTTTTCTCTTTTCATGAAATCTCACCAATGTTGTTTCTCTTTTTTCAGGTATGTAATTTTCGCATCAGGTTTGATTATTTGTAGGTACGATGCGGGAAAAGTTATGATGGCGCCGATAGATCTTCTCCGTTCGTAACCGATGCAGTTGGACCAGTTAATCATCTCGTACGAATCCGCGTATTGTGCCGTTTCTTACCCAGGGATCTCGGCCTATTCCAATTCGTACACGCAAGTCCCGACCTTCTTTCAGCGATCTTACATCTAGAAATAATTACACCTAAATATATCATCCCGCGACGAGCAATGTGCTTCAATTTGATGATGATGATAATTTATATTTTACCTGATTGTAATTTGATGATGATGATAATGATCGTCTTCGGTGATTTTCCAGCTCAATGCTAAAAAAGCCCGTTTCAGAGGACCTACGCCGCCCAGGTTTGTAGACTTTAATTCTTATTGTGAAGAAGGTTTTTGATGGTATAGAATAGTAAGGAATGTTGTAGGGCTAAATGTGTATACCCAACTGTTTCTGTTGCGATCTATCTAGATCACTGGCCCGCAAACTATGGTTAGTCATTTCTACATATTTCACATGTATTTCCATTGCCTATATTTTGTGATACATTTTTACGATGAATTAGATAAAAGTTACAGTGTAACAGTAATTACACGTTTTTCATTTTTTTTACTATTGAAAGTGTAAGTATAAAGCTCTGACTTACATTTATAGATTATCGATGTTCTATATATGTTCATCATTTATGCAAGAAACCTATTTTTTGGAGAACTTTAAGGTATAATACTGTTGTTTTTCAAAGTATACTGTTCTTTCAATTAATAAATGTATCTTCTTTTTAATGGTTGAATTCAATGCTGTATAAATGTCTCCCATAAACACTGAGTTTATCAATTGAGATTTAAACTGTTATTTATTCTATTTTATACGAAAAAATAATAAACAGAGTGGTGATTTTCAAGCGTTTGGAGAAAAGATTTATCGCTTCGATGTTGACTGCTAAAGATTTGATGTAAGTTTTTTTTTTACAATTTTTCCCCATTCACGATCTGTATTTTTTTAAGATTGATGTAAGTTATTATTATACGAAATGGTTTATTCAAGTATGATCTCCCTTTTTTATTTATTTATTGATTTTGTGTATTTAGACCAAGTAAGCTATTGTAATATAGAATATATACTTTTTTGTTCCAGTAGTTCATGCATAGATTACGTATCTTGGATTATCTTGCAGATTGTAAAGACATGGGTGAAGATATAACCCGTGCCAAAGGTTATAATGATTCAATAGTCAAAGAGATCATTACAAAAAAATTCACATTTGGTTCTTATCGGCTTGGTGTATGATCTTTTTTCTTACCATCTTTTCCCATATTAGAAGCACTTATTTATAATCTTGTCTTTTCTCAGGTAGTCAGGTGTATAAGATTTGACTTATAGTTGTTTTCTTCTGATCATAGGTTCACGGGCCTGTTGCTGATATTGACACATTGTGGTTTGGTCCGAATCATGCCAGCCGCTATGTAGGCTACTTTGCTTGAAATCTTGAAATTATTGAATTTAGCACTATTGACTTCTTTAGTGACCTTTACGAGATGCTGTCTGAGATGCTTGAAGTACAAGAACTGCATTCTGTACCAGATGCTCATATTCCCGTAATGAAGTTCAAGTTCAATGGTGTTTCTATTGATCTACTTTATGCAAATGTGTCCCTCTGGGTTATTCCCGAGGTGCGGACCTTTTTCTTAATTTTGTTTCATTTCTTCAATTTTAAATACACTGAGTCACTGACTATCGATTGGACTTCTTTTGTAGTATCCCATCTTTTTTATATTTTTTCTTATGTATCTTTCTACCGACATTGCTCGTGAGGTTTAGTGAATTCACAATACTTAAGTTTATAATTTCTGTAGTGAAAATTGTGGTTCTTTAGAATTCAGGTTTTTTGTGTTAGCTTATTTTTTATTTTTGCAATAAAATTGTAAAATTTTATTTATATTATTTTTTATTTACGTGTGCTCCTTTCAAATGATATGTTTGCACAAGAAAAAAACCTATAAATAATATGCAATTGAAGTGTATAGTCGATTTCAAATGATTTCAATGCTATCAAGGTTGTGCTTTTTATATTTTAATAAATATTGAGTCGTATTAATATTAAAATGTACGTTAAGTTTCGAACTATAGTTTTATTATCATATAACAACTTAAAATTTTATGTGTTAAAAATATATAGTATTAAAATTTAAAATAAATTGAAATTAAATATAATAAAAGATTTTTCTTTTATTTATATTTTATTTCAACAATTTTATTTTATTAAATATACAACTACTAAATATTATACAATTAGGAGTTTATGTACTTTCAATTATTTTTAATAATTATTAACACAAATAACTCAATAATTTTATTTTATTAAATATACAACTACTAAATTAAAAAAAAGGTAAATGACTAAACTAATCTTAATGAATTTGAACTGAACTAAATTAATTTGAATATTAATAATTCTTAACTGAACTGAAAATAATAAGTCCAAACGAACAGATTCTTTAGACATGTTTTTTTGGACTGAAAGGGGGTTGAAATGAACTGAAGAGATGACTGAATTGATTTTTTTTATAAAAATAACAATAAGTTTTAAAAATTATTAAAAATTATTTTCAATGTTATATGTATAAGAATACTAATGAAATTATTGTAAATTATTATTCATTAAAAACTTCCAATCTATCTTTTTAATTTAATTTTTTTATTTTTAAAAATAAAAATAAATTAATAAAGATAGTCGAATACATAAAGAAAAAATAGTAATGATTCAAATTATACTACAATTATAGTAGCATTCAAGAATTATTTTATAAATTAAATTGGATCCTCAATTTTAGTACATTAATAAAATCAATATTATTTCTAATCAAATATTTCTTAATTATAGTAAACATTATAATTTTTTTTAAATATATTGTCTCTAATCAAATATTTCTTAATATCAGTATTCTCTAATCAAATTTTTCTTACTTATAAAAGTGAAAAAATCAATATTATCTCAAAACAAATATTTTTAAATATATTGGTAATCAATTAGTTTTTTATACCAAGTGTTTTGAATCGATTGATCGACTAAATATTTAGATTCGAAATTCGAATTCGTTGACTTTTTAATATTTATTTTCGAAAATGAAAATTAAACTTTTGGTTTTTCAAAAGTCCTGATATAAGAAGTTATTCATCTTCACCTACTTTATTAATTTTTTGTCCGGTTTATTTATTTTCAATATTAAAGCTAATTTATTTATAATATCATAATACTAAATTTTATACTACTAGATCTTATATTGATTTACATTTCGATTATTTAAAAAAAATATTAGCGTTCGATATCAACAAAATTGCCATTTACGTCTTCTTATTCAAAATTGTCACTTACGCTTTCTGATTCAAAAGTGTCACCTACACCTTCCGATTCAAAATTTTCCTTTCGATTCCAACGTCGGTTATTCTGAATTATGATATCTTATGCTAAGACAATTAACAAAAGTCAAGGACAATCTTTGTCAAAAGTTGGGATTCTGTTAGAAAACCGGTGTTCACACACGAACAGTTATATGTTGCAGTTTCAAGAGTTACTAATAGAGCGGGATTGAAATTCTTAATTTGTGATTCGAATGGTAACCTCACGAATAAGACTACAAATTAAATATCGTTTACAAGGATGTGTTCCAAAATGTAAATTGACCTTTAACATTTTATGGTTTTTTTTATCTATTATCAACTAAGATTTTTTGCCGATCATAGTCATCATTTTATACAACATCACTAGATCAATTCCTCCAAAATTTCTTTTATATTTAAACATAGATTAAAATAGTAGCCGGAGAAACTGAAGAAAGATATTCCCGGGCATTGCACGGGTAAGAAAGATTCTAGTAAGAACAAATTCCAAAACAAACATCTCAACATAACATTTTTTAATCCAATCAACAATTCAAAAGATACTTACTGAATGACGAATTTGGTGACGCCGAGAGAGTAGAGTGTTGGAGAGGCAGACCAAGAAAGATGTAACGACTTCGAGAAGGAGACGATGATTCTGCGATAAACAAACAAATTTGTTGGGCTTAATTATTTACTACTGTACGGAGTACTATTTTGTTTAACGGGATTTTATTTCTTTATATATTTTAATTCTTAATTATATGTAAGTTAACAAATTGATCAACTTACACTAATTATTTTTAATTATCATTATTCTTATTTAGAATTGTAAGAATATTCCAACTTAAGATAAGAGAGTCTATCTCATTTTCAACTTTCAAAATTGTCGTGAAAAAGGCCGGCCCTCGGCATAGCCCCAGGGTGCGACGGCCCCGCATTTTTCAGGGGCCCAATATTTAAAAAAAAAACTATATATATATATTTGAAAAATAATACTAATATATATAATTAAAAATATTTATCTTAATTATTTTAAATTTTAACAAAAACAATAATAAATTATTTTTAATATATCTATTTTTCAACAAAAATATTCTAACAAATTTTAAATTTATTAATAACAAAAAAAATATCATAAATCTTTTTTATTTTAATTATTTTTTCCTTTTAAAATAATTAGTTATTTAAAAAAAATAAAGCACATTATTAAAAATAATAGATAATTAATTATTGAATTTTTAATTTTATTTTTTCAAATTTTTTCTATCGTTTTAAATTTTTGATAATTTTTTTTTTTTAATTTGCAAGAAAAGAATAGAAATTTGTGGTTTTTTAAAAGTTAATGTACTACACCAATAATTTTAGTATTTCTTAATACTATAATAAAATTACATTATACTCAAGATTAACAAATACATGTAAATTAAAAGTGATTTATTAAATTATACTAGTAGTAAATTGCACTTTTTAAAAGTTTAATGTAGTACAACTATAATTTTTAGTATTTCTTAATACTATAATAAAATTACATTATACTCAAGATTAACAATAATGTAGTACGACTATAATTTTAGTATTTCTTAATACTATAATAAAATTACATTATACTCAGGATTAACAAATACATGTAGATTAACAAATACACGTAAATTATTAAATTATAGTAAAATGCACGTAAATTGAACGTGGTTTATAGTAAATTATTAAATTATAGTAAAATGCACGTAAATTGAACGTGGTTTATAGTAAATTATTAAATTATAGTAAAATGCATGTAAATTGAACGGTTTATAGAACAATCCGGGCTTTTGACTATTATTATTAGCGTGAAAATTGAAAAATTCATACAGAAAATCAGGAAGAAACCTGCAGGATGCCTTTTACGGTATCCGAACCGCCTGGGCATGCATCCGCTTCCCTGTCTTGTAGCAGGAGAAAGGAGAAGTAATTTTATAGTGAATTTCAGCAACTGAAGATGTGATGTGTTAGTTGGTGTTAGTACGTAGCACATGCATGCCTTTTATGTAAACCAAAATATATTGATTTGTAGTTAGAAGTAATTCTAATTTTGAGAAAATCTTAACTCTTAAGTTATACTCGTACTAATTATGTACATACAGAACTTACAATTAAAATATAAGAGTTACTATTTTTGTTAGTAATACATCCACTTCTTTTGTTAGTTGTACCCTAAAAAAAACTTACTCTGAAAAGACAATTGCTTTTCTTAGACTGTTGCAACAGATTAATTCTACACTTTCCTCAATATTACTACTACAATTTACACAACAATATTCCTAGCGTGTTTTTAATTTCTTCCTTGTTTTAGATGACCTCCCTACGCAATTATAATTTCTCAGACAGTGATCTTACTAGGAGCCAATTTTCTTCTTCTTTATAGAGGTGATGATACCGTATTAATTAGTTAAGGAGTTTGGAGAGTAGCATTTTTTTGTACTCTGTTTCAAAATAGTTGTCATACTTCATTTGTAAATAACTAAGAAGATATGACAACTATCAATGAACATAAGGAGTATATTTTAACAAAATAATTATTAAAAAATTATTATGTTAAAGTTGAAAATCAATTTTGTACACATAAAATTTAAAAATTAAGAAAAAAACAAAAAAAATATTTTGTAAAGAGTAAAATGTATAGTTTTAAAAAATAAATATTAATGTAGTATATTATAGTAAATTGAACGTGATTTATAGTAAATTAATAAATTATAGTAAAATGCACGTAAATTAAACGGTTTATAGTAAATTGCACGTTATTCATTTTATATAGAAAAAAACGTAATTATTTATTACTACTTTAATACAAAATTTTGCCTAGGACCCTTGTAAATTCAGGAACGGCCCTGGTTGTGAATACAATTAAAATACCACATTTTCATTGATCCGCATGATGAAGAAATTGATATTTTATATATTGTATGATGATAAACATCAAGAACTTAAAATTCTTGTCATAATTATTTAATGAGTCGGGTTTACCCGACACATTATTTTACGTATTTCATCTTTCTTCCTCACACAATTCTCAATATAACTATCTGTGCGCGGCCATGGTTGATCGTGTTGCGATACTGATAATATTCATCCCTTTGGCGGGAGGCTGCTGTTTGAAATTGGTGGGCTCGACTTCTGCTGGTACACGACGGGCAGATGAAGGCATTTGAAAAAGCCAAGTCGATAATACCACCCTGCAAAAGAAGACATTTTATATATTGGAGAGACTAATCAGTAGCATCCTGGATATGTGTTTGATCCAAACGTCTCACGAGGTCTGTCTCATCACCAGATAATCCTTTCTCCGTATCCGACTTCAACTTCTCAGTGACTCCTTTCACCTGAAGCAAAGAGAAAAGGGGAACATATCATGATGTAAAAGATACAAAACATGGGCATAGACTAAAGGAAGAATAAACTTGCCCCTCCGGATTGTTGTACAAGTGAAATATCATGCTCCCTGTTCATTGATACAAGTTCCTCGGAGCTAATACCAAAATGTAACTTCAACAAGCGCCAAATAGATACAACAGTGAAGTCACTAACAGTTAAAAGAAATTTACCACCCAGTACATACGAAACCACAGCAACACAAAATAATTCACTTCGCTCATTCTGGAATTCTGAAAGTCGCAGGAGAGATGACACACATACAATTGCCGGAAAATCACAAACAAGTAAACAAAAAAATTCTAAAGGACACGGTAAAAAAACTGAGAAACCGAGGATATTACCTCAGTCGAAATTTCCACAGTCGAAACGGTTGATGCTAGAGGTTTTTGAAATTCCTAGATTGTGTGCGTTGCGGTGCGGTCCGTTGAACCACAAATTCCGAAAGCACTTGCCCAGATCATTTGGGAACGAAATTAGGTCTTGAAACGGTGTCGTATGCGGCTCGATTTGGGTACGAAATTAGGTCATGGAAACGACGTCGTAGGCGCAGTGAATTGGGGAAAAACAATACATCTTAATAAATTTCTCTAACATGTTCTAGGCGAAGAGGCTTCTAACACCATGGGACGAACGAAAAAAAAGTGTTTAAATTTGAATGAAACGATTAAACGGGTCAGTATTTTCGTGCAAATAACTAAAATACGTTCTTGCTATTGTGCAAACAAGAAACCAGCTTCTTAGAGATCCAAATGCCTCCACCTTTCAATTCTTCTATCTTTTTTTGATTAATTAATTAAATTGAATCAGACCGAATTAGAATTCTTTGATGAAGAAGGCCTCTGTGGAATTCAACTTCTCCTCCTCTCTCCATTATCGGGTCAAATGTTGAGGAAGAAAGGTAAAAGGATATTTTAGTTATTTTACTTTAGAAAATTATTAATTTTGTAAAAGAAATCAAGAGGAGGGTGTGAAAATAAAAAAGGGAGGTGTAAATATCCTTACGGGGCTAAAAGGGACATACACAAAGCCCAAATGGAGAGATCTGCGCCTTTAATTTTGGGTCCGTAAAAGGCCCAACAAAGGCAGAAAAATATCAAAGCCCACACGGGCAAAAACAAGCAAAACAAAAATTAAATAAAAAAGACGCCGTTGCCGGGGATCGAACCCGGGTCACCCGCGTGACAGGCGGGAATACTTACCACTATACTACAACGACTTTGATGTTTACAAGACCACGTTTTACAAAATTAATCATTACCACACAATGCGAGTTTTATTTTTCCTTTGTTTTTGCTTTATATATTCTAGTTACGTCTTTTCTTTCCAGTATAAACGACGAATAATCTGTTCATGCTCTCTTCCCTTTTTAATTTTAATTTTTTTTATATAATATTGAACGTAATCGTCATCGTAGCGATGATGATCGAGTGGTGATCGTGGCAATGATCGACATTAGACTACAATTGAGTCCAATTGACCGTATACACCTCATTCAAACCATGTTTTGGCGTCAAGACTCCGATTCATCTTCTACCCTCATTCGAGCCATGATACGATTTAACAGAAGGTGAGGTCAAATTCACCTTCTACCCACACGATATAATTAACGCGTTAGAGATCGACTCGAATCACCAATATCCCAAAACCTTTTCTATTAAGCTATGGCTGTGACTTGTGACTTGTAACATCTCGAAATATATATCCTACTCAACAAGACGCCTATTTCCGTGGCTAAAAACTAAAACTCTCCCTCGTCAGAAGGTTCCATAAACTCGATTAACTGTTAGCTCCTTAAATCTGCTGTGCCCGGTGAAACCCTCCTCACGCTCGTCCTAAGCTTATGCAACACGTAATAATCCCTTTCGCTATTTCCAGCTTCTACGCTTACTCTAAGAAGCGCCTCCAGCTCGAGCATGTGTCGTTCGACCTCGATCAAACGCCCTCTCCACATCTCCGATCCGTTGCCACAGGAAATCGACAGAGCGGGCCCGTAGGATCTCAGTCGAAATTCAAACCGTACTCCTTCATAGAACACCATCAATGAGCAACTATCATGTTATGTACTGGATCAACATGTCTATCATATTATGTACTCGATGTAGAATAAACCAAAAACAATGATTCATTAATCTTTGGGCATAACTATTTGCCCTCTTAAAGCCTTGAGGGCACAAATGAATGACAAATTAATTTTCAAAGAATTTCAAATGGGATAATACCTACAAAATAAAATATGTATGGTGTAATGAATAAAACATAAGGGAGTACCATATTTTACATACATTTTAAATATTTTATTATGGAAAATTAATAAAATGATAATAATATAATTATATTATTATTATAATTATTATAATCATAAGTTAAATTTTGAATTTTAAATAATGAAATAATGGTCATTACGTGACATTAGTGTGGTGATTCAATGCTAGACGTTACGATTGCGATCAAACGGTCTAAATTCAACGAACCTTCGACTCCAACATTTCTATATAAGAGCATTCGATTAATATGCAAAAACACACGACTCGAATAGAGAAGCACTCGAATACGACGAGAAAGAATGAACATGAAAATGTTTGAGATTATACAAACATATTCCGAGCAATCGCTCTCGTCTTTTATTTGTTATCTTTCTTTTTTTGACTCTTCGGCAATATTTCTTAGGCAACATCTCAGTTCGCCGTAAGCAAATGTTTTGCTTTGAAATTGTTGTATCCTGGGAAACAATCGTACCCGTAAAAGAAGAATTTGTTTTAAGGAAATCGTGTTGAACACGAGCCTCGATTTATTCGATTTTTCTGTTCTTCCATCTTCCTTTAATGGATACACATACCACAATTCACAAAAGATACTATACTTAATTACATATTTCAACTCGAATGTGCAGCTACACGAAGGTGTGAAGAAATCTGGAATTATGAGCTTTTGTGATCCTTGTCCGGAGAGACTAAGCAGTTGTATGTTGAGTATTCTTGCGGTGACCTCAAATATGAGGTAAACAAGTCCAATATTCATTATCTCAAGAGATATATGCTTCACTACTTGGTGGTTAATATTTTCATATTTCCATAGGTAAAAGTTGATGATTACGATGAGTTGCTGATACCACAAGAGAGGCACAAAGTCTAAATGCCGGTGTGGATGCTGGGTAGAACTCTTTATGGTTAATTGTGAATCCTTATGAAACATGTTTTGTGTTATTATGAAATAATAGTTTAAAAAAAAAACATTTTTATTACTAATTGTTTTTTTTTTCTTTGGTAAAGGTCAATCACATAAAAAAGAAAAGAGTATAATACAGTGCAACGCATAGGAAATGAAAACCCCACCGCATCACCGAGCTAACAAATTAGCTCTCCAACAAGCCAACTAAAACATATAGCAAAAGAAAGAAAAACACAATCACCAGGCTATATGCCAAACCCTCTTCAGTGCCCGTGCCTGAAGCGAGTCAGGAAGTCGTAAAGATAGTATCCTCTCCCGTATGATAGAAATCGCCTGAGAAGCCACCACTCCAGAAGACATCGAACGCGCCTCATGTATCCTTGTGTTCCTCTCGAGCCAAATAAAATAGATCAAAGCAGCGAGAAGTCCCCGATAGGAGCAAGATATCTAGTGCTTCCCACGCCACCGACTAGCAGCACGTAAGACAGCACTATGCCAATCACCACGTGGCCAAAAAAATTTCACCTCCACCAGTAGCCTACGCAAGCAATCCTGTGAGAAGGCGCAATCAAAGAAAAGGTGAGAGTGTGTCTCTGTGCTCGCTCCTCCACATAGCACACACGATGTATCCCCCCGACCAATCCAAGGCTTATCCCGAGTCGGCAGCCGACCTCGGATAGCCATCCAAAGAATGAAACAGTGTCGTGGGATACGTCCTGGACCGGTCAAAAGGGCAGCCCACGGCACCCTGGGACCCTCCGGGCGGAAAAGAGTATATGCCGAGTCAGATGTGTAGGTCCCTGATTGATGTAATGTCCACCGCACTGTATCTGTCCTCACATCTATACTCGGCAAGCCATCCATAAGATCAACGAACTGCGCCGCAAAGTCTGCTGGCCACCTCCACACCCCATCAACTATGACCATGCTCAACGATGCAGCCCTAGGAAGCCTCGTAATCCACGTTCCTAACTGACACACCTCCTCCAATCGACCAAGGGGATGCCATGGGTCCCTCCAAAGGTAAAATTGCGAACCATCCCCAACCTGCATCTGTATAGCTGGTAACACAGCAGGGCGTAGCTTTAGAAGCTGTCGCCAACTCCAGGAGCATGCCCTCGGTATTTTGGCACTCCAAAAGGAATGCCTCCTCAGTCGATTCTTCCGAATCCAGCTGACCCAAGCGGAATCCGGATCATGACTCAGAATAGCCCAGATGTGTCTGGTCATAAGGGCCCGATTCTGGGAAGTGAGATCACGGATACCCAGTCCACCCTCACTGGCAGGGCGGCAAATATCATCCCACCGAACCTTAGCATACCCCTTGTTGCCCAACCCAAACCAAAGAAATCTCCTCAACCTCTTCTCAATCTCCTCAATAATCCCCTGGGGGAGGATGAACACACTGGCCCAATATATATGTGGTGTACCAAGAACTGATCGGATCAGCTGTAATCGCCCTGCATAGGATAGGGTACGAGATGTCCAAGAACCCAGTCTAGCATCAATCCTCTGTAGTAAGGGGGCACAATCCCTCATACTCAACCGAGAAGAGATCAAAGGAACCCCCAGATAACGTACCGGAAGGGTCCCAACCGGGAAGTCAAATACTGGCTGGAGTATCGACACATCATCCTGCGCCTGAAGGGAGAGAAAGATATTACTCTTATCTACATTCTCATGTAGACCCGAGTAAGTCGAGAAAAGTTGCACTCCCCGTCTGAGTGTAGCGATAGACACAGGGTCGGCGTGACAGGCCAGAAGGAGGTTATCAGCAAAACTCAGCATATATGTCTGAGTCCTCTCACATCTCCAATGATATTGGAACTCCGGCTCTGCCTGAATATGCCACTCCAAGATCCCGTGTAGGACCTCTATCACAAGGACAAAGAGAAAGGGTGACATCGGGTCCCCCTGCCTCAATCCCCGAGCACCTCTGAAATAATCCTCCGCCGAACCATTAATATTCACCGAGTAGGCCGGAGTAGTGAGACACTCCATAATCCAACCGATAAATACATGATGGAATCCCATGGTCTCCAAAGTCGCACGCACAAAGCTCCACTCGACTGTATCATAGGCCTTCATAAGATCAACTTTCAGCACACATCTAGCTGGAAGTCGCCTCTGTCTATACCCCTGCAGTAACTCCTGAGCAAGGAGAATATTATCCCCAATGCGTCTGCCAGGGACGAAAGCCGTCTGAGACCTGTCAACCAATAAAGCCATACTGGCACTCATACGATTCGATATTTTAAAATGAATATTTTTTTTTTTATAAATTGAGCAATGTTTTAATTTTTTATGGAGCAGTTATTTTAAGATTTAAGATAAATTTTAGAATAACACAAAACTTGAAAAGTAAAGTACGTAGTTGTAAATAAAGTTTAAAAAATATGTGATAAATTTGAATAAAATTGTATTTTAAAATTTAAAAATTAGAATAATTATTTCATTTGTTTGGAGTGTGTGAACTATTATTGAACACCTCGAAAAGAAAAATATATCAACTATCTTTCAACCGAATTAATACGTCAACTCAAATTGAAGCAAGTAGTCGAAGATCTAAAAGTTTATCAAATTGGTGTTAGAGATGGTGCTGATGATTTCTCCACAATTCAATTGGACGAGGATAATGTATTTTTTTATGAAGGGGTGATGTTTATATAAAAAATGTTTGATTTTTATTTATTTGTGGTGTTCTTTATTTTGTTGTTCTTACCTATTGCCTTTTACAATGACTATGATGATGTAAATACATTTTTTTAATATGCAATTTTTGATTTTTTTTTTTTTACAATTTTTTGATTTTTTTTTAATTATTTTTATTGGTGACTAATTATATGAAGGACAATTTAGTAAATAAAGGAGTAAGTGTAAAAATATTGACAATAAAACGAAAAAGACATAGACTATTTACATCTCCGTCATTGCTGTACACACCCCTCTCCATTTTTATTTTACAAAATAATAATACACAATTACTTTATTACCTTTTTTTATAGATTTCGTTAATCATCGAGAAATCCTTCCTCCTTCAATCTCTTCTAAGATCTGAAAGTTTAGTTCTCAACTCTATTTTTAAAATTTTGATTCTGAGTGTTCTTTAGTTCATTAAATTTGAAAAGTTTAAAACTTTTATTATCTCTTTCTTTAGTTCATTAAATTTGAAAAGTTTAAAACTTTTATTATCTCTTTCAATATTGGCTCAAAATTTTAAGTTATTAGTATCTCGCCGGAACCAATAGTTGTCGTGTTCTCGACCATCAGAGCAACCCACCACTACTGCTATACCTTCCCCTCCTCCGTGGAGTTTGCGCCGCCTCCGACGAGCAGCCCGAGGCACCTCTCCGCCTTCGACGAACAATCACTGTACTCTTGTCTTCGCTGAAGAGTAACACCAGTCGTCGCCCTTCCTCCCCGGAGTTTGCTCCGCCTCCGACGAGCAGCCCAGGTACCTATCTTCCTTCAACGAACAATCGCCGTACTCGTCCTACGAATACTATACCAACCCTCAACGTTTTAGGAGCCGATCTCCTCCATCACTCGGTCGTCACCGCCATCAATATTTTTTGAATTAAAAAAGAAATCTCTGTATTTTTATATTTTCCTCCGTTCAATTTGTGTCCTCTTCGGATTACATCTTGTATTTCATATTTTGTTATGTAGAAGGGTAGTTTTGATATTTCATTGGGGGTAAACTAATCAAATCGATAAATATAGAGGGGTGAGTTTAAAATGAGGGTGTGAGGAGTAATTCGAGGTGTAAATAAATTTATCCAACAGAAAAAGAGAGGGGCTCAAAGGGTCATACACAAAGCCCAAATCCAAATGGACAGATCTGGGCTTTTTTGTGTGGCTGCTAATTTTGGGTCTGTAAGTAGCCCAACAAACCCAGAAAAATATCCAAAGTCCGTACAAAAAAAAATCAAAAAACCGTCAATGACAAGCGGAAATACTTACCACTATATACTAAAAAGACTTTAATGCCTTGAAAACCACGTTTTATGTCCTTAATAATTACGAACAAAGGTACCGTTTAATTATTATTTTCCTATGTTTTTGGTTTATATTCTAGTTATGTTTTTGCTATCCATTATAAATGACGGATAATCTGTTTATGCTCTCTTCCATTTTTTTATTTAAATTTGTATTCTTTATACTAATATTAAACATAATCGTCATTCGATGATTATCGAGGCAATGATCGACGTTAGACTCCAATTCACCGTATACACCTTGTTCAAACCATGTTTTGACGTCAAGACTCCGATTCACCTTCTACTTCATTCGAGCCATGACATCTCAAAACCTTTTCTATTAAGCAATGGTTGTGTGTGACACAACAAGAGGCCTATTTCCGTGGCTAAAAACTGAAAAGCTCCCTCGTCAGAAGGTTCCATAGACTCGATCATGGATCTGTACAAGGAGTTTCCTATCCGAAACTGTTAGCTTGCTCAAAGCCTTTAACTCGACCTGCTCCTTAAATTTGGAAATCAACGAGGCAGGCCCCACGTTTCTCTGCAGCCTCGAGTTCTTCAAGTATTGATGTGTGATTCTTAAACACAGAAGGTAGTACAACACTTTTCACATATCTTACTTCTTTAAGTTTTTCTTGGTGGTGGTGACTGTGCTTATCCTCAGTACCAGCAGATGCCGTTTCGACACCTATTCTTGTTCCCCTCTTCTTCTGATTTGAAACTTTCGACCCTGTGAAGACGACATATATCAGTGTGAAACCTATTACGATCTTTTAGACCAAGTTTATTACAAAAGGACTCGAGCATCTTGGAATAGACGCGGTGGCAAGATGAAAACTTTCCATACACTGTTTTCATTTATCCACCTAATGACTCCAGTTTAATCCTTTTTTAAAAACTAACAAAAGGAAAATAAGAGGAAAGCTTTTAGTAATATGATCAAAACTTCAAATATCACTTGGTATCTGGTTTGTGAATCGACACACGTCCCTGAAATCCTTACGAGCTTAATATCATTTAAACTGGAATGATGTTTGTCAAGCACTTGGTTAAGAACTACAATAGATGTTGACTAAGTTCGAATTTCAAAAGTGACCTGCAAAACTTTAACGTAACTTCACTGCCAATGCTAAATAAGAAACGGAAGGGAATTGAAAAAAAAAAAAAAATATCCAACAATGCAGATTAAATAGGAGATCTTTGTTCTTGCACCAATCTGTTACCTTTTTGTGTGTTCGAAGAATCTTGGTCTGTCGAGCTCGAGTTTGCACGACGAACGCATAACCATATTCTTTCATCCTCATTTTCAAACTCCGATACGATGGGAATGTGCCAGTGGCCTTTCTCTGATTCCTATGAAGGTAATAATACATCAACAGAAATTATAAGTGTTTTTAAATATCTTATACCAAAATAGCAGAAGTGACCCTATCCTCAGATACATACACATTCTCATGTCTATTCACGTCTAAATTCTTGATAACAGGAAAAGTATTAACCGAAAACTAACCTGTATAACAACCGAACATGGAGGCGGCATGTGAAATGTTGGGCCATTATCAGTGAAGCTAAAACGAACCTTCCAGTAAGAATAAGAAACCCCCATTAAAACAAGGTAAATTATAAAAAGAGATAGTGAGGTACCCTAAACAAATCAATCCGTTACAAACGAAAAAAACACCTGATGCCTTTCTTTCCATCGAGGGAAAAAGTCATTGCCCAATATTTGGAACAGGTGATCTCTCATCTCGTCGTTGGTCACTAACAAGCATCTGCACTTTATAGCTGCATACAACCAGTACCTGAAGGAAACATTATTTCTATGGAAACCTAAGTCCAGAGAAAACCCAGAGAGCGTAACAAATGAAAAAATTACTACTGTATGCGCATTCTCTCACCAATCATCGTTCGACCCAGTAGGTGTCGCGTAGATCGCATCAGCATTTTTCCACTTCTCAATCAATATCTTATTAAAAGGTTCGTCCATCTTCTCCCCAGTAATACGCCTATTATGCAATACAATGAGTGGCCATGTTTTAGAAGGAAGCTTCTGCCGAATTCCGTTCACAACAGCATTAACCTGTTCAAACATAATATTCGTTTATCAGAGGCTAAAAAATCAAGAGAAAGAAAAAACGTAACGAAATAACTTGCCTTGGATGGTTTGAATCCCCTCTGACTGTAAAGTCCAACATTCGCAGCGTCCACCACCGCTTCAAAAGGTCCATAATAGTCGAGCCACTTCTGCAAGGGGAAAAAAATGCACCTCCTTCGTTAGTTAGACTCGTAAACGACCCAAGGGACGAAAGAGAGAAAGCGTATGGTACTTGAAAATTCTGAAAGCTCGATTTTTTCTCTCGCTGCGCAGCGATAGAAGCCACCGACTCTGCGAATCTTTCGGTTTCTTCCGGGTCAAGGTCAATGGTAACTAACTTCTCACGACAGCATTTACAGAAGCCGTCTGATCCAACAGGCGAACGACAGACAGACCATTTTCCATTACCCAACCAACCTTTCCCATGCCACCCACCTCCTCCGTTTTCCATTGCTCGTGTTATCAGTTCTCGATCCCATTTCCTTTTTCCGACCCTCGAAGCTACCTTGCTCCTAAACCACTGCTCGATCAAATCAGCCGTGCTCGGTGATACCCTCCTCACGCTCGTCCTAAGCTTATGCAACACGTAATAAACTCTTTCACTATTTCCTGATTCTACGCTAACTCTAAGAAGCGCCTCCAGTTCGGGCTCCTCCGGGTAGACCCCATGCTCGAGCATGTGTCGTTCGACCTCAAACGCACTCTCGACATCTCCGTTACTACAGAAGATAGACAAAGCGGGCCCGTAAGATCTCAGTCGAGGATTCAAACCGTGCTCCTTCATTTGCTTCACCATATCGAAAGCCATAACCCCATCCCCGAAAGCCATAGCCATTCGGGCAACAGACGTGAGAGTAGCTTCGTTCATCGGAACCTTTTCCGAGCGCATTCGTTCAT
Organism: Euphrasia confusa; assembly: GCA_954870475.1. Classification (NCBI taxonomy): domain Eukaryota; kingdom Viridiplantae; phylum Streptophyta; class Magnoliopsida; order Lamiales; family Orobanchaceae; genus Euphrasia; species Euphrasia confusa. Next base: position 38,844,967 of record OX940954.1, read on the forward strand.
ACACCTCGAACCCTTTCTGGATCGCGACTCTCTTCACCTCTTGGCTCACTTGAATCCCGTCGTCGTTCTTTAAATAATACCCTTTCTTCCTCATGGATTGAACCAACCCATCTAAAGTACTGACGTCATCGAACTCGGTTTCCTCTGTGTTAAACTCACTGAGTGACTCAGCCGAGTCGTTGTGGAATGGGTCGCTGTGGCTCAAGCTCCGGCTGCCGGTCCCGCTTTTTGCGGGCTGAACCGTACCCGTGGCGGCGGAAGAACAGAGGTAGAGGAGAACCGCGTAATGGTACTGCCCGACGGGGACGCCTTCTTTCCGGGCCAAGTCGTAGAGCTTGATTGCGCCGAGCACTTCGCCCCTTTTCGAGCACATATCGAGCCCGACCCGCAAAGTGTTTTCCGGCGACTCCTCTTTGACTTTCCGGCGAGCCCCATGGGTCTTATTACCGTTTACCCCTTTCTTCGTCTTCTTCTTGGCGTGTACGTCTTTCAGTATAACCCTTCGCGAACCGGGCTCGATTTCGAGGGTTTTAGGGCGGGCCCTTTTGGTTATGTCGAAGAGCCCGGAAAGAGAGTCGGCGCCGGAAGCGGTGTCGGCGACTCTGTGTCGGGTTGAGCTCGATTTTCGAAAATCGAGTTGGGGTTTAAATTTGGGGTTTTCGAAGGGGGAATCGGGAGGGGCGGTGAACTTGAAGGCGTTGAGGGCGGAGGAGTAGTTGCAGTGGGAGAAGGAGGAGAGGTGGAGGATATGGGGTTGGTGAAGGAGGGGTTTGAAGATAGAGGAGGCCATTCATTCCTGGCCGTTACAAAACCTCTCTATCTCTCTCACTATCAATTTATTTTACTATCATTATCGTTTTCATTATCCGTATCATATTTCTCACTGTTGTGGAGGGAAAAAAACTTATTCTAACATAAAAATTAATTTAATTTCAAAATAAATTAAAATAAAATAAATAAAAAATAATTTCAATATTTTTTTAAAATATATAATTTAGTTACTTTATAATATATTTAATAATTTATAATTTTTTTTAAATCAATTTAGTTAGTTACTGTTATAATATTAAAAAATATTTAATAATTTATAATATTTTTTAAATCAATCTAGTTCAGTTTATTCACTTAAGTGTTTAATAATTTATAATATTTTTTAAATCAATCTAGTTCAGTTTATTCACTTAAGTGTTTCCGTCTTTCAGCCTAGACACCCCTCCGTCAAATTGACTATCACAACGCAGATGGAATACTATAATTTTATAGGGATGCCCGTAGATAGTAGTACTAATTTGGAATATCCTCATTTTTATCGTCTCTGGGTTCTGGGTTTTGAAAAAACAAAATTTGTGAGGTAAATTCTAAATATTAAAAGAATAATTATGAAAATTTAGAACATGACATTCACAACTCACCCATTTGCTATTCATTTTCAAATATATTTTGCACGATCATGACAAATAATTCAGGTTTCATTACCCAATTGAACTATGAATAACTACACTCCCAAATATTCTGAGAGCATAAATCCAAAAAAAAAATGCTAAAAGTTTGTCCATGATATAGGGGATAGATACATCATAGGTAAAAAAGAAACAAACATGTTGGTCATATACCTTTGAAGTACTCTGAGTACACTACATTAAAATTAGCAGTAACTGCTATTTCACCCTTTGAGGGGAGAAGCATTCAAAACATCATCATCATCATCATATAAATAGGGGAGAATAGAAAGAGTTAAAAAACAAAAGGATAAAAGAGTGATAAATCTGTCATTCAGGGTGGATGTTATTTCAAGGTACCAACACCAACGCCATTACTTCCCAAGACTAGACCAAACTGTCTCTTACCACAAATTTATCAAACGATGAGTCTTGCCCCGAAATGCACTATAAAGGCATAGAGATACCTGTGAACATCGGTGACATACGGTATATCAGTATATGAAACAATTTCAAAATTTACAGTATGTGTGCAAGTGACAAGAGCACATAAAACATGATCGCAATAAGAAACAGAATATAACTTCAATGTTGAGGGAAAAGAGAAAATAAATGTTAATACACGGATCTTCTAGTTCTGAGTCCTTTATTTCAACAGTGTTTTCAATCACATTTTGGCAACCTGCTGAAGCCATCATCACATGTTTGAGACACCAAAAGGATTAAACATATGAGCTCTCAGCCTCTCACCATCCTAAGGGCAAAGTGAGACTTTGTAGAAGAGGATCAATAGATGTACAGATTACGGTGAACAATTATTTTTCATTATTAATATTAATGCCAAAAATTTCAACGAGAATTTCATAGACAGAGGCTGATCTGCTCATAAATGCATTCCGAGTTAATTGTAGTTGCAAAACATGTGTGGATAGACAGTTTAAAGGCAAACAGCAAACTTCTTTGATGGGGGCAGGATGGGCTGAGGGATTTTTCATGGCTCAGAGTGAGATATTTGTAAAGAAAAATATTTGTCGTGCTTTGACTACATTATGGCATGTCCATCGGTCAAAAAATTGGGTTCAAACCCATTTAACTGAACCTCTGTTCTCAATTCACTTTCTCTACCCCTGCCGCATTAAAATATTACGATGTCACACAACTCAGGCTTAGGTAACACACGTGCCGATCGTGGTCCAATTGGATAGCGACATGTGGCGTGTTATTGTGGAAAAAAAACAATTCATACTTTTAAACTGGGTTCGGGCTAGGGGCTGGTGGGTGAGGGAAGTGCAGGAGTCCATTTTTTTGTCAAAAGTTGTAAATGCTCTTAGTAACATTAAAATCAGTTACTCCCTCCTTCCCAAAATACCTTTTGCAATATTTCCTTTTCGGTCCGTCCCACAACACTACACATTTCTAAAAGAAAACAAATCTCACAATCTCAACACTCACTTTATACAATTACTTATACCCAATGCTATTTCTTTTACTTTTACTTTTTTCAACTACCTACCTTCACAACATTTAATTAATAAAATTAATTTGTCAATTGTACCCTTGACTTCATCCCACATATTCAAAATATTATTAAATCACGTGACAAAATTTCCCACCAAGTGATGGGGGAGGGAGAGCATTAGTATATGACAACATTCATGCACAAGCCACAAATTACTATCACCAACGAAAAATGAGGTCAAGCAAAAACAAAAGTGGTTGATATTATGGGTGAATTTCAGAGATAGACTCGTGTGTAGCCTACAGCCTACTAGACTTCACTTTATTCTGCATGAAACCTAACATTTACTTGGACATTTTTAAGGAAGTGTGTTTATAAGTTTTGAAACTCATGCTCATGTATAAACACATATTCAACCTTGTTTAAAAGGTTGACTTTGTAGCCTCATGTATGGCATATGTGTGATTACTTTAGGAGCTTAAAGCATAACAGTCTTTGTTTTGCTCAGCATCAAATTATGTTTTAGCCGCACTTACTGCCTTACATAGCGGCCAGTGGCCCACAAATGTGACAATTAGTATGCATTATATATTACATAATGAAATACATCAGTATGCATTATCAAATTACTTAATATTGACGTACAAGTGAAGAGGAGACTATGATATCTTAAATCTGTTTTAAGGAAAAGTTACCACAGATGAGACAACTTGCATGTACACATTTCTCTGCACAAGTTATTCTAATATAAAATACAGACATCTGCCATAAATTCAGTGAAATACTAGGCTCAACAGAAAAGTAAGAATCAACAATCAAGAAAGTCTTTACTGCCAAAAAAACAAGACTCATGTGTTACAGTTTGTTCTGAGCCTCAGCCCAAATGCTAGTATTCCCAAACTCATTAGTTCCAAACAGAATGTAAAGATTTACAGTGTTTTGAGTAAAATTCGTTATACATTAATATAAGAAATCTTATTTCACTACTCCAATTTTACCAAAAAAAAAAATGAAATATTTTGAACTCGACTTAAAAGTAAATGTAAAGCACCTTTGTTATCTTTTGTTGCCCATCAAAACTATAACGAGTTACAATCATAAAAATTTCAAAGCTTATATATGTCTTTCATGACTCTTTTAATTGGGTTTCCTTTCATAGTCCATTCAGTTGAGGAAATACTTTTGGGGATGAAGAATCTGAGATATACAATGAGAAAAAAGCTCACCACATGTATTTAGATGAACGATGCCATTTATTATAGTTGAAACTCGACTCACTATACGATCTTTTTCGAGTAAGTGACCGATATGTGGTTCTAATGCAACTGAGTATCTAGCTCGACTTTCTAGTTCATATATTAACATATGACTACCACAGAAAATATGCTCCCTCCCCCAATTGAATTATTCTTAACTAAGGGATTGCTAAATTAATACAGACAAATATATACGCCGAGATTTTCTCTACTACGTCGAGTCCCCCGACTATTATACACACAACAGTCACATATAGACACACATTTTCATATATTAAAGTAAAAGTAGATATCTGCGCACCTTGAGGAACTAAACCCCAACTCTGCGACTCAATAGACAAGCTCGATTGCAACCGTGCCGAAGCTATTGCGCTGTGCAGCGGCAGCATTGTCTCCAAGCTACCCAGTTCCACCGGTAACCTAAGGATCCAGTCATATTATATATATTATATATAATAAAATTATCAGAAAATAAGAAATAAAATGGTTTCGCGTAATTAAGTGAAAAGCTTCCATGGCCAACCGTGAGATGAGAGAGAAACGCTTGTTGATGGCGGGCTGAGCGGCGGATTTAAGCAGGGAGGGGTTATTGGTGACGAGAGAAGCATTTTTGGAGTTGAGCTTGAGAACCAAAGGCTGTAATCGAGAGGATAATCTGGAGGCGATTCTGGAAGACGCCATTGTTGGTCGGAGAAAGGCTGCGGAGAAACGAGAGAGGGGGGAGGGTTTTACAATCCGGCGCGCCGTAATTCGGAAAATTACTCCAAATACTCTCCTATCGGTTCCGGTTTAGGGTCCCCATTGGCCATTCCTATAGATTCGACCGGGTTAAGTTTATTATTATTATTATTATTGTTACTATTATTATTATTACTTTTTTTTCAATAAAATGATTTTTGTTTTTTTATCTTTAAGCATTTTCAGGCGTATTAAAATTCTATTTTTTTTATAATCTCACAAATTTAAATATATCAAATAATTATAATTATTATCATCATCAAAAAATTCAATTAATTGAGGTTGATCATCTTGGCTCATGAATAAGTGAATCTAATGAGTTTTTTTCATTAAATATATGGTCCTTTTTATATATTAGATTTTATAAAAATATTGTCGTCCGTCGATTCATTTTATAAAACAACTGCAATCCGCTTCAATTTATAAAAAAAATTGCAATCGACCATCTATAATAAAATAACCATTCATTTATAAAGTCAATGCAATCCGCTTCAATTTATAAAAAAAAATTGCAAAACAACTGCAATCCACTTCAATTTATAAAAAAAATTGCAATCGACAGTCTATAATAAAACAACCATTCATTTTATAAAACAACTGCAATCCGCTTCAATTTATAAAAAAAATTGCAACCGACCATCTATAATAAAACAACCAGTCATTTTATAAAACAACTACAATCCGCTTCATTTTATAAAAAAAATTGCAATCGGACCATCTATAATAAAACAGCCGGTGAATGAATTGATAAACATCAATTTTTTTTTCTATTTTATCATGTTTGACGACAAACAGATAGAGAGAAGGAAATCTTGGAACAAACTTGATCTTGCGGGAAACAAGCAAGGAGAAGAGCTAACAAATTATCCCATAAATTTCATATTTCTAATCAAAACAACAAATCAAAGGCAAGTGGTTTGAAAGTTTTTCGTCGTTTCAATATCGAATATTTGTTTATATTTATTGCGCAATTTTGCGAAACTAAAAACGTAGTATCTTTTAAATTAGAGACGAATTGAAGTAGAAACACATGACTTAATTGATATTTAAAATTAATTTTTATATTACGTGCACATTTTGTAAATTTAAAAAATGTAAAAATATTTACGTTTCGTAAAAAAGAATTTTAATTAATATTTTTGATTTTTTTTATTAAATAATTAAAAAAAAAAAGAAGGTAAAAGGCAAATGTCATATCAATTAATTAAGTGTGCATGTAGCATCACTCAATCTAGTTTGTAAGCTCGAATAATTCTCAATGATCAACTCACTCTAGTTTATAAGCAGGAATAACATCCCAATGATCAACTCATTGTATTTTCTATTGCTCTCATTACTTTATTTTCTTAATGAATAATGATGTTTTGTAAATATTTAAATCCAAGTGTCCAACATATTTAATCAACATAACACATTAACACTGCAACAATTCAAATTCAAATGGTCTCACTATTTGATTTCCCTAAAATGTACCTAAAAATTTCCCATCTGAACCAACAAATAAACGGTAAACAATGAAAATAAACGGGCATGCCTAATTTTTTATTTATAAACAAATACATTTAAAATTGAGCAGCAATAAATATTCAGCAACTACTGCGATTACAGTGAGCACATTTTTATGTACACATTTGTGTGGTGGACTTAACGTGCTACCGCCTACCCTACTTCATCCACAGACCACAATGGCCTTAACTTCGCTAAATAAAGTCCGATTCCGAGTGTTCTAAAAAGGGAGGATCTACAAATTTCTCCCATCCTTGGACTCCATCTCCGCAACATTGTTTAAAACCTTCTGAATCTTATTTGACAACAACTGATTGTGCTCTTCGACATGGCCCGCAATCATATGCAGTTGTCTCTTGTATGCAGCAGCTTGTCTTTCAAAAGTATCAGCTCTGCTTTTTGCGATTGCCAGTTGTAAGGAAAGTTCTCGGATTTTATCTTGTTCATTCTGCAAGTACAAGTTAAATAGCCCCCGTCACAAAATTACGTATATGAAACTAACAACAACACCTGGTGAAGCCACACAAAGAGACTTCTTGTAAAGCTACAAATGCTCATTAAAAAAATCTCTTTGGATGTTTTCTTCGATTATATATACATATATATATAGAGAGAGAGTAGGAATCTGCACTTAAAGTAACGTAAGAAAAATGAAGACAAAACTAATAGTGCCAGGAAAATACCCTTCATTTTTATGTATGGATTCAAAAGATACTCAGGTGCACATTTCACCCACCATAAATTCTGAACGTCAACTTAAATTAGAGACATATGGAAGGTACCGAAGGTCTAAGAATCATTCAACTGCACATTTTCATAACAAGATTCTCAGATCTGATCCCTTCCTGTAAGGAACAACCCACAGAGGGTGAAGCCACAATGAGCGCTGATGGTGTTCTGCAACCTTGTATCAGTGAACCAAAACAAATCACAATATAGAGGAAAGATCTGGGAGGATAACTATACTATTGTGGATCCAACCATCTCTTATTTTTCATTTAACCTTTCATATTGATCTTTCCAAGTACTTTTAACTTTCCGAGAGAAGGATAATTATTTTATGTATTGAATTAATTATTTTATAGATAAAGACTAATTAACCTAACAAACTCCTAGAGTATAATATCGATTCCAATTAACCTAATAATTTATACACCAAAATTCCTAAAGAATAGGAACTATTACTGGAGGATGAGAAGTGTGGTAACTAAAATATCTAAGATTAAGACTTAAGAGTATTTAACACCCCCTTCAAGTTGGGTAATATATGTTTTAAGAAACCCACTTGCTATTTAATTATTCGAGCATAGACTTGAACAATCTCTTAGTTAGAATATTTATTGTTTGTTCTGTTGTTGAGACTAATAGAATGCAGATGACTCCAGCCTCCAACTTCTCTTTGATGAAGTGTCTGTGAATCTCTATATCTACGTTATGTCACGCTGCACATGATTGTTCGCAGTGTTATTTAACAGCATAGTTTCATAGGACATAGATATAGCTCCTTCAACACTCTATGTAGCCAAATCAATTCACATATCCCATTTGCCATAGTCCTGAACTTGTCTTTAGTGCTATTTCGTGCCACCGCATTCTGCTTTTTACTCCACCATATAACTAGGTTCTCATTCAAATGAGCAACAGCCACTTGTAGACCACCTTTGAGGTATTTGAATATTCTGTAAACCGAATCTAAGTGCTCATTATGGGGTGAGTGCATAAACTGGTTTGCGAGACTTACTGCAAGTGCAAATGCGATAGCCGGTCAAATTTGAGGCAAATAGATCAACTTCCCAATAAGTCTTTGATGCATGTCTTACAATGATCCCTTTATTAGATTAGATCCAATAACTCTCATGCCTAAGATATTTTAGCAAGTCCCAAGATCTTACATTTTCAAACTCCATAGTCAAGCTTTTTTCCAATCTTTCCATCTCTTCTAAATCATTACCGGTTTAAATAATGTCATCCACATAGACTATTAAAATCATCATCTTACTAATACTATTCTCCATTTGTTTTAGAGAACATAGTGTGGTCTGCCCAGTGCCCATCCTCGAGTGTTTGGACTTTGGTGTTACTTACTTAACTTATCTATAAAACTTATCAGGCCATTGTTTAAGACCATACAAAGCTTTTCTCAATTTATAAACCTTGAGCCAGTCAAAATTCAAGGCAACAGACAGGACACTCACTGTGTTGAGTTTGCTACTGAAGATAACATCTTAGAATAATCGATCTCTTTCTCAACAACTGTAACTTTATATCCTTCCAAAGAAGCATCAGAGTTGAATTTAGCAGCAAATACCCACTTGCAGTCCACAGTTTTCTATCCTTGAGGCGAATCAGCTAACTCCCTAATCGGTTTTTCTCAAGATCATTCATTTCTTCCATAACAGTCTTCTTCCATTCAAGACTCAATACGGCAACTTGTACTATATTCGGAATCTCTACGACTCTACATGATTAATAGTGGTAAGAAAACAAGCAAAAGACAGATACTATTTTGTGAGAGCAAATTTGGAAATTGGATAGTGAGTTGTGCATGGTCTTTCATCTTTCCTTTGAAAAATTTGTGAGCAACTAAAGAGATAAATCCTGATCAGGAGAATCAGAAAACATGAACTAGATTTGATCACAGAATTTGAACTTTTTTTTTTCATGGTGTTTTTTGATTTTCACAAGTTGTGAGTATTCTAGAAAGTTAACAAGGAGTAGGATTTGCAGCACTATTTTGTTTAACAAAAATCTTCATTAGGTAGATTAAATTTGAATCCTGCTTTCTTGGATTTAGATTTTTCGGATATTTGGAAGGTTACAATTTGAATTCTACCCAGCGAATCCAGTATAAAGCGTGTAGCTAATAGGCATGTAACATGTTAATAAAAGGAGAGCATGGCTCCAGAATAAAGCGAATTCCATTGTTCCATTGCTTAGGGAAACTAACTATCACTAAGAAAGGCAAGTCATTTCGAACTATAGTGATGGCCATAAAAATAACGAATACTATGCTTACTTAATGCTGACACAATACTTGGAATTTACCAACTTAAGTTTCCTCAAGACAATATATTATAATGTATAAACTATAAAGTGCTTTCTATTAAATATTTACAGTTTCATTCCATTAGTTTTAGCAGATCTGATTCTAAGTATAAATAGATAATAATCATACTACAACACATCATGCATATTCAAGAACTTTAAAGTGGAATGCAATTCATACTTTATTTATACGAAAATAATAATGTGAGTACAGGAAGCAATACTTACCAGTGACTCTAGAGCATTACCATTTCCATAAGCATTTGCAGCCAGAATCGCTTGGCCAGATTTCAACACCGGCTTTACATATGGCGGGGCCATTTCATGATTATGCTCCTTTGCGAATTTTGAAACTTTCCATTGACCGCTATCGTCGCACGCGAAGGATATCATTGCTCTGCATCCTGTTCTCGTTTCTGCCTTTTTGTAACAAACCCCATTGGCATCTGCTTTGTCGTCTTTAACCCCTTCCTTTGAGCAGCAGTATGTCTTAGATCTCACCCTTTTGGTTCCCATGAAATAATATTGCTTTCCCCTTCTAACGTTAAAGCCCATGGCTTGTGCATAATCACGGTACATCATGTATGCCTCCTCCTCGCTGAACACAACTTGCTCCAACAGTTTCTTTTCCAACTCCAGAACGTGAGCTTCGTCTTGTCCCTCGTTTAAATCGACCACTTCACCCGAACGGAGACGAGCGAGTCCTTCTTCATCGCTATCTCCGCAAACAGCTTCATTGTTTTCCGTGTCAAATCCAGAGTTTTCCATCTCTACCAGGTTCAATTGAAAGCAATCACTCACTCGATTTCTTGGTGTCAAAATTGATAAAAACCAGAACCGACATTGTGCAGTAATTCCAAATCAAATAATATTGCGGCAAATCACAAATCAATCATTCATCGTTTATATGTAAAACAAACAACACTATTCTGATTTACAGGACCTGATATGTGTAAATATAAAAGATTAATCGAAAACAAAAAAAAAAGAAATATTTATAGGGCTTTCTTGGAAAAGAGATCAACCTGCAATTGGAAGAGGAAATTGATTTGTTACGGAAGCGGCTGACGACGTCGCGACAGCGGCGGCGGCCACGGCGGAATTCACTAGCAATTTGGAGTGCATGGATTGGCCTGTGTCTGGTGGCCTTTGTAGACCGGATCTACCTAATTAGCTCTCAGTCGGGAATTACCTTTTTTTTTTTTCACAATAAAAGATTGACATATTGAATGTATTTGTATTTGGTTCGACTATACGGAGTATACGATTTGTGAGACTCTCAACTCTCTCGGTTAGACCCGCATTCATTTAGGTACGAATGAAAATTATCCTTCTCCTTCTCCGGTGGTAATTTCAACTTTATTTAGGTACGAATGAAAATTATCCTTCTCCGGTGGTAATTTCAACTTTTGGGTAAGCCATCTCCATTATTGTTGTGATTCCTAGTTTATTTATTTTTGTAATTCGTAGCATTTTATTTTAAGTATCTTATTTTATTTTATTTTTATTATCAATTAAATATTTAATTATATTTCATATTGTGATATTTATTTTTTTATAAAATAATTTGTTTTAATTATTAATGATATGATTATTTAAAAACATTACGTTACAAAAAATATTAAATAAGAAACAAAAAAGATTAATGAGTCATTTTTATTAATTTAGAAAAAAAAGATCATTTTATAAATAATGAATAGTTTTTTTGTTTATGTTTATGGTAGACATAAATTTAAGTATTTTTTTGGTGTGTCCACCATAAAATCTATAATAGGTTTATGTTTTGGTATCGGTTGGAGCATCTATTCTACTCCAAATTAGGTTTTTGGTATCGGTTGGAGATGCTCTAAGGAGTAGGCTACCTATGCGCCAACTCATACTTTTTCTACTTCTACCTAACAAAACATCTACCTCATCCAACGGTTCTACCTACAAATTAAATTTTAAGTCTCACCACTAACTTATTTTTTTATTTTTTATTTAATATTTATAGAAATAATCACGATATACTGATTTTAAAATTTTAAGTATTTCAAAATTTTCATTTTTAATTAAATTTTATATAAAATAAAAAATAATTTCAAAATTTTTATTTTTAATTAAATTTTATATAAAATAAAAAATAATTTTTAACGCTAAAAATTTAACTATTTCAAAATTTTTATTTTTAATTAATTTTTATATAAATAATTTTTAACACTAAAAATTTAATTATTTAAAATTTTTTATTTTGTATTAATTTTTATATAAAATAAAATAATTCGATAAAATACAAAATAAGTTAAAATTTAATTTATTTCAAAATTCTTAATTTTAAATAATTTTTATATATTTAAAATTTTTATTTTTAATTAATTTTTATATAAATAATTTTTAACACTAAAAATTTAACTATTTGAATTTTTTTTATTAATTTTTATATAAAATAGAATAATTCGTTAAAATACAAAATAAATTAAAATTTAATTTATTTTAAAATTCTTAATTTTAAATATTTTTTATATAAAATAAATAATAATTCTTACGTTAAAAATTACAATAACAGTATTAATTTTGTTAATTAATAATACAAAATAATAATAATAAATTAATAATAGTAAATAATAATAATAAAATAATAATATAATTTATCTTTACCGGATAGAAGTTCCTCTACCCTATATGTTTTAGGAACATCTAACCTTAACACCTCATGGCTTCTATCGCATTTTTGGGTGAGAGCTAGATAGAAGTACACGTAGACTTCTACCTCTGGAAATGCTCTTATTAGAATAGTCATTCAGTTTTAAACATGTGAATTTGAAGCTTTTCAACAATGCTATATGCACATTGATAGGACATAGGAGTATTTTTTCTTAACAGCTTTTTAACTTTTTTTAATTTTAATTATTTAATTAAAAAATCTTTTTTCGAAAATATTAATTAAAATTTGTTTTTATGAAAACATAAATATTTTTTTATTTTTAAACATACAAAATGTGCATGTAATATAAACATCAATTTTAAATATAAATAAAGTTATGCGTTTTTACTTGTACACGCAATGAAGTTAGTTAACGTCTCGAACCCTCTGCAAATTCCGGGAAGGAATGATTGTGTGTCCCGGTCTAAACATCGATGCGCCAAAGATCCTGATCGATATCATATTGCCTAGCAACTAAACAAAATTCACACGATTTTTTTTTGTGTGTGTTTTCGTGTTTCTTTCATTTTTGTTTTTTTAAGAATGTCTATATTGTCCACCTTGACTACATACATACATTATCTTATGTGTTTTAGATTCACACGAATTTCTTTGTATTTTCGTGTTTTTTTCATTTTTGTTTTTTGAAAAATATCTATATTGACTACATACATACCTTATCTTATGTGTTTTAGAATCGCGAATGGCTAAGGTGATGTTTCTCTTATCCGCAATCCACTTACCATATATAACTTCACAATTTCTTTCCCTTTTATACTCTTCGTCGAACTTTAAAAATCGCTCGAGATATCATCAGATACATAAATCGCATCATAAAAAGAACTCATTTCAAATTACGACTACCCCTCGTCCAGCGGGCTGCGCGGTCCCGTCAACTTCCAGTGGCCATAACTTCCGATTCCGACAACGAAAACGTAAGTTCTATATATCGAAAACGATCCTCGTAAAGCATCTTTCCAACGATATATACCGAATATCAAAACTCAACAACACATATCAAAATATATTCAATATCAAAACGACAAAAAACCTTCAAACCACTTGCCTTTATTTTGTTGTTTTTGTTAAAAATATGAACTCTACGAGATGATTTGTTAGCTCTCCACCTTACTTGATTTCCATCAAAATCAAGCTTATTCCTCTCTCTCTCTCTCTCTCTCTCTCTCTCTCTCTCTCTCTCTCTCTCTCTCTCTCTCTCTCTCTCTCTCTCTCTCTCTCTCTCTCTCTCTCTCTCTCTCTCTCTCTCTCTCTCTCTCTCTCTTTTTTTTTTTTTTTTTTTCGTTTCTTCTTTTTGTATCCTCTTCTCTCCAAATTAAGCTTTTTGTTTGAAAAATGGTGAAATGAATAATTCGTTCTACAGACGAGTTTTTTAATATGAAGTGGGTGTTAGTTTTTTTATAAAATGAAGTGGACGATATATTTTTTTTATAAAATGCAATATATAAAAATATATTAATTTTATAATAAAAACATAATTTTCAAACACTAATTTAGAGTAAATATTTTTATATTTTTTAAATAATATAAATATCAATTTTAAATATTTATTTCTATTTTCTCATTATAATTGTTTATATTTATTGCAAAATTTTCAGAAACTAAAAACGTAGTATGTTTTAAAATTCGGGAGGAATTAAGTCATGCGTTTCCACTTAGTCATCGTAATTGTTTATATTTATTGCGCAAAAACAAAAAATGTAAAATGTTTTGAAATTTGGGACGAATTTAATTGCGTGACTAGAATTACTCTAAATTGATGCGTTTTCACTTATTCATCGTAATTTTTTATATTTATTGTGCAAAAACTAAAAACGTAGTATATTTTGAAATTTAGGACGATTTTAATTGAGTTTAGGAGTAAGTAGAATCGTCCTAAATTGATATTTAAAATCGAGGTTTATACGTGAGTTTAAAAAATGTAAGAATATTTACATTTTTGTAAAAATGAATTATAATTAATATTTTCGAAAAAACTTATTTTTAATTAAATAATTAAAATTAGAAAAAAAGTTTTAAAAGTGTAAAGAAAAAAAAGTCCTAGCATTTGTTCTTTTGGAAAGATTTCATTATAAAAATAGAATATTCAATAAAAAAACATAACTCTATATAATCATAAAAGAACAACTTTAATTAATCAATCAATACTCCATATTTTTTCTCTTTTGAGAATAAGATTAAAAAATATGTAATGTATTTTTTTAATTTGTATGATATTTTAAATATAATAAATACTTGCCCCGGAATATATAATCATATAAGCCTGACAAAAAAAATTAAAACAAAACTATTTAGGAACATATAAATTATTTGGTATTTGGTGTATTAATAAAATAATTTTGGTAAAAAATAATTGACTGTGATTTTTGTCAAATTTAAAAGGACAATTTCGTGTTAAAAGGATGATTCTTTAATTGACTTAAGTTAAAAAACTGTTTTAATATAATTCCTAATAAAATAATTTGGTCTATTTACTTAAAAAAATTGGACTAAAATAATTATTGTAGAATCTTAAAAAAGTATTGAGTTAGGATTTGTTCTTTTGGACTGAAACTCAACTGAACTTAAGTGATCTGAAATTGATTTTTTTTATAAAAATAATAATAATTTTTAAAAAATTATTAATTTTTTTTAAAATATTAATAATATTATGAAATTAACTAGATTGTATATTTAAAATTATAGATTGAATATTTTTTTAAATTTATTTTGAAACGAACTTAATCGAGAAGCTATCTGATCCGAACTGAAATGAACTCTCAACTGAACTGAACTGGACTAAAATTAAGTCCAAAAGAATCGGTCCTTAGGAGGTTGTATTGGTTTGAGATTTTATTGGATTTTAAGAAGTCAATTAAAATCTATAGGTATTCAATAATTTATGAATTTTTAAATTTTTTAAAAGTATATGGATTTTAAAAGATTATCTTTCGAAAATACAAAGCAATTTCACCCTACAAAATCTCTTATAATTAGGAGAGATTTGGATTAAATTATTTTTAAAAAATAATAAAAACTTAAAAAAATATATATAAAATAAAATAAAAAAGACAAAATAGGAAAAATAGAATTTCTTTTAATCAACTAAATTATTTATAAAAAATAATAAAAACTTCAAAAAATTATATAAAATTAAATTAAAAAACAAAATAAGAAAAATATGTTTTTAAGAAAAAAATATTTTGAAGAAGAAAAAAATCAATATTTTAAATAACAACTGTGCTTTAACTATTAATAAAATTTTAAAAAAATTAAAAATATTTTTTATGATAAAAATAATTAAATATATTTTAAAATAATTTAATGATATAAATAAAGATAAAAATGATACTATATTAATATTTTTTTGAATAATTTGAATTAATTTTTTTTATACAAAAATCTGTTCATATAAATGTTGTATCAATAAGTAATGCCCGAAAGTTTATCAAAATTTATGTAAATCAATGAAAATGAATGAAAATGAATATTTCAACATCTTGAAAAATCCGTATAAATCAATAACAAAAGTCAGTCAAACTTGCAAAAACTCCGTGGATTTTCAAAATCCACGAACTTTTTAAAATCTATAAAAATCCAACAAAATACAATTGAATACACCCACCTTAGATTATTGTTTTATTTATCTTTGAGAGTAAACTGATTTTAGATTTAATAATTGTGTAGCCACATTTCCTAAAACCATTGTTAAAAAAAAGGCCGAGATACGTTTCCAGGTGCGCCTCGTACCGCTTCGGCATTTCCATTTTATGAGCGCACGAATCAAGATTGTTTCAAAATTTATACGCCTTGAAACGTCAGGTGTACGAGTCGAGCGCATCCGCCTCGATTTGTCTGAGACGACCTTCATATTTCTTTTTTTTTTAAACAAGTGATATTTTAATTTTATAATTAAGTCAATATTATTAATTATATTTAACTCAATTAATAATCAATTAATTTATCCTAAAATTTTATCATTATATATTTATATATAGTTTATAACTTTTAATTTTTGATTGAATTTATCATTCTAAAAAACTAAACTTTCTCCAAGTACGTTCTTTTTTTTTCTATTATATTTTTTTGTTTTTTTCTCATTCTCTTACTCATATATACTATTTTTTCAACAACTTCTTTATTTTTAATTTTATTTTCTTTTTCATAACCATTTTTATCTATTGTCATTTTCCAAGTTTATATTGATTTTCAAAGAAAACATTTAATTTTTGAATCAATTACCATTGAATTGAATAATTCATTTATATATTTAGGGTATAGGGCTCTTTAATTTTACTTATTATAAAATACACCTAATGATTTTTAGTTTTAAATTAAAGGGTTTATATTTTTTATTTTGTTAAATATTAGGGGTTTGACATATTTTTTAGAGAGCTGTGGATTTTTGGGAAGAAATATAACAAACATGAGTATTTTGTACAACCCTAAAAATATATGAATATTGTGTACACTTTGTATAGGAAAAGTCCACTTTACCCTCAACTTTTAAAAAAACCAACAAAAACAATTAAAAAACACAAAAAAAGACAAAAAAGAATTAAAAATTTTGGTCCCCACTTTCTTTTCTCTCTCTCGTCGTCCCCCCACCCAAAACACAAAAAACCGCCGCCGAAAATCGAGCATCAAATTAGTATAATTCCGGCATCAATTCCGGCGAATCGCAATGGCAAACAACGAAGCACAGCAGGACGAGCCACAATGGCCGATTCAAGCCCCGGTAAGTGGTCGAACCCTAGCTTTTTGAATTTCGGAAATTTGAATTTTTTTCGATAATGTGTTGAATTGGATGTGTTAATTGCTAGCCATTGAGTGTATTTAAGTTCCTTATTGCGTTTTAGTTGATTTAGAATTGAAATTCTGTGTTAAATTGGTCTTTGAATCGCCTGAAATTTCTGGTTTTTGGTCGGTGTTTATGGCTACACGGTAGCGCTACACGGTAGCGTTTATAGAGCTGACCGTGTAGCGAGACCACCGTGTTACCGAGCAGCGACCGAGATTTTCTCGGTAACATGGTCAGATTTCTCGGTCACCGTGTTATCGGTTATCCGGTTACACGGTGACCGTGTTACCGGTAACACGGTACACGGTGACCGTGTTATGACCGTGTTACAGAATAATTTTTTTTTTTTTTTTGAATTTTAAGTCTTGTTATTTAATTGAATGTCATATTTATTTTTTTTAACTTCATTTTTGCAGGAGGGCTTCGATTGGAAGAGGCCAGAGTTCATAAAGTTGTCGAAGAACCTCAATTTGTACGATCGGTTCGAATTACTAAAGGAAATCAGAGACACGCTGACGTCCGTCGACCCTACCCTAGCAGCTTTACGGACATTTAAGGAAAGTTGTTTCGGGTATTTGCTCTGGCTTAAGAGGGACGGAAGGTCCAATATGGCGATGCACCACCTTCTAGCTCGGGAGATCGTGAGTCCGACGATACCTCCATTCGAGCATTGGTTTTTCGTCGGGGGCCAGACTATTCGCTTTCGAGCACAGGAGTATGCCCTGATTACCGGATTTCGATTTGGTGGTCACGCATTTGATCCTTCGGCCACCACGCACACGATTTCTGAGGACTCTGTTTACTGGAGACACTTCAGACAGACGACGAGCCTTAAAGATCTTCGTACGAGATTCACCTCTCTGAGTATGGGTCAGGACCCGGCCGACTACTTGAAGGTGGCCAACTTGTTGATCTACTATTTTTTCTTGTTGGGCCGAGACGATGCCAAGATCGACACTTGGGCTTGGGCTTTTGTGGAGGACGTTGCCGGATGGGATTCGTTTCCCTGGGGATCCTACTCCTGGCAGATCATGTCGCACTACATCTCCATAGCTGCGACGATGCCCGGTCAGGTTCACTCGAGGGGATACCACGTTTACGGCCCAATTTGGGCCTTTTAGCTATGGTCGTACGAGGCGATACCGAGCCTGGGCCGTGTCTGCGGAGTGCAGATGGAGAAAACTGTGAGGCCTCGGTTTTTGAACTGGAAATCGGTTGGATGCACCCTCAATTTCACTGATTTCTTCGAGGACGATGAGGTAAATTTTGTGAAATTAATGTTTTAAATTATTTATTTCCTTTAATTAATGCTTAATAAATTAATTTTCATTTTTTTTTCAGCTTGTGGTCCTCTCGACTCTAGAGCCGACACGCAAGGAGGCGAGGACTGAGTACTACACTTCGTTCCTCAACAGAGGAGCAAACGAAGTGAGGTACGTTGCTCCTGCTAGGATTGTACATGCTCCGAGAGGAGCACCGGCTGCAGTACCGGTGAAGAAGAAGAAGCCGAGCTTGATGGAACGCGTGGCCGGACGCGTGTCCAAGATGACGGGCGCTGACCCTCAGACTAGTCGACGCACGCGTGATGACAGGACACCCGATTCATCTGCCGAGCGGCATGCAGCTGAGCGTGCGTCTCACCGTGCCCGACGAGAGTCCTCTCCTGCAGCTGAGGCACCTTAGGCACCTGAGGCACCCGAGGGTTCAGATGACAGTACTGATCGGCGCATTGATCGACGGCTCCACAAGATCCTCAGCGATGAGTCTGAGACTGGATTTATGGGCCGATTGACTGCCCGGGTGAGGAGGGTACATAAAGAGGGCAACGATAGTCTTATGGAGCAGATTCGAGGCTTTTTCGGTCGCAGGCGATACTCCCGGCCTCGCCCCTGCCCTTCTGATGCATCTCAGGGCGGTTTTCCGGCTGCTCGGCATTCTATCAGCGCGCCTCCTCGCTTTCAGGACTCGGAGCCCGAGTTAGTGGACGTTGATGTCAGGGTTTCGTGTGGGGATTGGCCACATGATTATCACTTTCAGGATGGTTATCGCAGGTCGCCACTTGTCGAGCCGACCCATGCCGAGTCTTTCCATGCCGAGTCGACCCACGTCGAGCAGCAGCCTCAGGTCGAGCAGCAGGAGCCCCTGTACGAGCATGTGCCCCAGTACGAGCATGTGCCCCAGTACGAGCAACAGGTCGTTGGCGATAGCTATCGCACACCGACCCAGATATTCTCGACCGTTGGAGATAGCGGTCAGTTTTCGCCACCGAGGGGGCTGCGTGATTTCCAGGCTGTCTTCGCTCCCTTCCCACCGATTCACACCGACAGCATCTTCGGTCCGACTCCTGTTTATCGGCCAGAGTATGTTCGGCCAGAGGATGATCCTGGTTTTATTGTACCGAAGGGGGCTGATGAACCGCAGATTATCGTTGATGAAGAGACTTATTTTCCTCCTGAGTCACAGGTCCAGTTGTTCAAGCTGACATCTCCCGTGGAGGATGAACACGAAAATGAGATTGCATTGTCGGAAGAGGAGGAAGAACTTGGGGCTGATGAGGAGGAGGATGATGTCGCCGAGAGTAGTAGTCTCGGACCCCGTGTGAGGAGGCCCTCGGCAGCTCTTCGGAGCCCGTACGTCCAGCAGTTCCGACGCATTGGCAGCAAGAAGGTTAGGGGGCTCTATTCGATGTTCCGTCGTGACGGGCATGGAATGAGTGTCAAAATCCCTTACAACGGACTCACTCTGGACCAGGACTACTTCGACCGGATTGAGTCACTACATCATTGGTACACGAGCATGGTAAGTTAATTTGTATTTAAACTTTGAAATTTATAATGTTTATTAAATTGTGCTTAACTCTAATATGTATATTTTTCAGGAGATTGACATGTACATTTTGTACCTGCAAGACAAGATAAAACATAACAGGGCTTTAAAAGATGGAGTCTCTCCAAAGAAGACTATACTCTTGTGTACCGAGTTCTTCGTAAGTTCCAATCATCCTATCAAATACACGTTTTTTTTTTTCATTTTCCTAATACTAATCGTTTAAATTTATTTTTAATTAACAGAACGCTTTGAGGACCCAGTACGCTAGGGTTAAGATTCCGGCACAACACGTAAAGAGAAAGAACTTGGAGAGGAAATATGAGACCTGGGCACCGCCGGACTACATGCTGAAATACATCACGGGAGACGAGAGACACGAGAGTTGGGAACTCGCACGAGAGGTAATTTAAAGAACCGTACATTTTTATTCGATTTTAATTCAACTTAATATTTTAATTTAATTGTAAATAACGTTTTTTTTTGTTTTTTTTAAGGTGATAACGGTGTGTAATTCCGGGGAACATTGGATCGTGATACGGATTGACCTGGACCACTGGACTGTACAGTTGTACGACTCGTTGTGGCACCGTTCTCCGGATCTATCTGTCAAGTCTCTTGTACTGTCTCCGTTGTTGGAGTTGTTGCCTCGTCTCTTGGTGGCTGCAGGATTTTGGGACGGTATAAACCTTTTCCATCGAACCCACAAGAAGACTCCTATCCAAGTCGAAGCCCCGGTAGATCAGTTTGTCCAAGTCGACAACAACAACTGCGGCCCTTACGTGTGCATGTACCTGGATCGTCTCGTCAACAAGCACCTCAATCACCGGGATAGAGACATCGACGACGGGTACTTGGTGAAGTATCGCCGATATGTCGCTCGGAAAATCTTCAGTTTGAGTCATCGAGTCGATTGATTTGTATTTTGGATGATTTTAGACTTTTTCGTGTGCATGTGTTTGGACAGAGTGGTATGTGTATTGAGATTGATTTGCAGGTTTAGCTTTTATATTAACTAAATAAATCCCGTCAAATTTTTTTAAAATTATTTATAATATATTAACTTATTAATTTAATATAATTTGTAAAACAATTAAACTATTTTAGGTGTGTTTTGATTGATTTAGGTGAAATAAGTGTGTTTTGATTGATTTTGGTGTAATAGGTGTTTGTTTTGATTGATTTAGGTGGAAAGAAGGTGAAAAAACGATTTCTGCCTCTGCTACACGGTGGTACCGGTAACACGGTCATGTGTACCGGTAACACGGTCACCGTATCACTGACCGTGTAGCCAAGAACTGCCCGGTCAGTTTTCTGGGCAATTACTCGGTAACACGGTGTTACCCGGCTACACGGTGGCCTACACGGTGGTGACCGTGTAGCGTAGAACAAGTTTTTATTTTTCATTGATTTTAAGGCATTTTTCGATTGTTAACTTGTTCTTGTAGTGTAAAACATCATTTTAATAATCAAAATGATTCAAAAAACATGATCAATTATTGAATTTGACGAATTAAGTGATTACGCATGAACAATTTATTACCTATGTTGATAAGATTGTGACAATATTAGTAGAAAGTTCGAAAAACGGTCAACATTCAAAGCATCTCATCTTTGTAGTCCTATATTGGTTGTTTTGTGATGTTTATTGGATGTATCTAGTGTTTAAAATGATGTTTCATGCTTAACGTAACAACAAAAATGCTCTAGAAATGCTTCAAATTCATAAAAAACCAAATCTTTTCTAAGCTACACGGTGGGCTACACGGTAGGCTACACGGTGGAAGGTCCAACACGGTAGAAGGCATTTTCTATTTGTAGTCCTATATTTGTTGTTTTACGATGTTTATTGGATGTATCTAGTGTTTAAAATGATGTTTCATGCTTAACGTAACAACAAAAATGCTCTAGAAATGCTTCAAATTCATAAAAAACCAAATCTTTTCTAAGCTACACGGTGGGCTACACGGTAGGCTACACGGCGGAAGGTCCTACACGGTAGTTTTCAATTGCTCGGTTTATTTAAAATTACTCGGTAACACGGCTAATACCGGTAACACGGCTAACCGGGTTACCGTGTAACCGGTAAAAGCCGTGTAAAAAGAAAACAAAATGGGGCTCAAAGAATTCGAACCCCTGACCTAATGGATTTAATTCGATTTTTCAAATGGGGCTAACCAGTTGATCTAGAACTCTTCACTGAATATAATTAGAAGAAGTTTATATATATACCTGACAAATATTCTATACACTTAACCTAAACCTTTTTCAAAACACAATAAAATGTAAAAAAAAACAATAAACCGTACATTTTTTCTCGATCTCTCTTCGCCACCCCTACCGCCGGCCGTTTTTGAGAATCAAGAAAAATCCGGCCACTTCAATTCCGGTGAATCTCAATGGCAGACAACAACGAACAACAAGAAGAGCAACAACGGCCGATTCAAGCTCCGGTTAGTGTGACCGAACCCTAGTTTTTCATTTTCGAAAATTTGATTTTTTTTTTCAATAATGTGTTCAATTTGATGCGTTAATTGCTAAGATTTGAGTGTATTAGAGTTCCTTATTGTGTTTTAGTTGATTTAGAATCGAAATTCAGTGTTAAATTGCTCGTGAAAATTCTGAAAAATCTGGGTTTGGGTCGCTGTTCTTGGCAACACGGTGGCGCTACACGGTGGTGATTTTCTCGGTCACCGTGTTGCTTGCCTACCGTGTTACCGGGCAGTGACCAAAAAATGCTGGGCTTCTATCCGGTAACACGGTCCTAGTTATCCGGTAACACGGTGACCGTGTTACCGGACAGAAGCCTAAATTTTTTTTATTTTTTTTATTTTTTAATTTTGAGTTTTGTTATTCATTTTTGCAGGAGGGCTTCAAGTTGAGAAGAATAAACATGGATATGCTAAGCGGATTACCAGATGAGATCCTGCATCATGTCCTCTCTTTCCTACCGACCAACCTCTCCGTGCGCACCAGCGTTCTCGCGAGACGATGGAGGTTTTTGTGGGCCCTCGTCCCAAATTTAGAGTTTCGCAGCTCTACGCATTTGGACATCATAGACAGGGTTATATCGATGCACGAAGCAAAACCCCTGGATACTTTTAGCATCTCCAATGTGGAGGGCAGCTCGTATCGACTGGAGACATTGATTATCCACGCCCTCAAGCGCAGCGTCCGAAATATGTACCTTAATTTCGATGATATAGACTACAAGGAGTATATCGCGTGCGGTTTGCCAAGAATTCTCTTCATGTGCAAGACCCTCGTCGACTTGAAGCTAAATAATTGTGGAGTGATCCCCTCTAGTGGGGAGGTGTTTTTGCCTTGCCTCAAGAAGCTTGATCTCAGTAATGTCGATTATGAGGATAAGGATTCCCTCCCTCACTTGCTTTTTGGTTGTCCTGTGATTGAGGAGCTGATCATCGATGATTTCTACAGGGAGGAAGAAACGAACTTGGGTTGCTTTATTATATCTTCACCCACAATAAAAATGCTGAACATTGATTTCTCCTCGAGTCGCGAAGTATACTATGATGATGAGATGTTGATAATAAATCTTCCCGCCCTCGTATATCTTAAGGTGAATGGTTGTTATTTGGAGTATGCCAAAAGTTCGAGGAAGACCATGCTCTCCTTAATTGAAGCGGATATTAAGTTGAATGGATATTGGCATGACTGTCACATTGATTGCATCGAGCATGACTGTTCGAGAGCATTTCTTAGTTCTCTTTGCCATGTGAGGTACCTAAACATCTCAAGCTATTTTCAAGAGAAGGTACGTTTTGATTTTTGAATTGTTCTAATTTTTTTTCTTACTTAATTATATACCCTGCTTGTGGTTTTAAATATAATTTTTTTTGCAGCTGGTTGACATTGTAGGAACGAGTTCAATGCCAAAGTTTGTTAATTTAACCAAACTCGTACTTAATATGAACGCTCAGTGGCATTTTATTGCTATGTTCCTCGAAGTTGCTGATAATCTTGAAGATCTTGTTGTGAGTGGAGTTAGCTTTTGCAATTTATCTTTTTACATATTTTGCAACTCTATATGTTTTTTATTTGTATCCTTGTTTTTTTCATCAGCTTCGCTCAACCTTGATGCCCTATAGAGAGCCGGAACGAGTGCCTTTGTGCATCTTATTACATCTAAGAACTGTTAGAATTGATAAATTCGGTTTTCGTGATGATAGCGGTTTTGACATGGTGAGATATATTTTGAGGAATGCTTTTGTACTTGAGAGGATGGACATAGACGGATTCCCCCGTTATAGTTTATCTGAGCAGGAAAAGCTTGATGCGCACCAAAGAATCTCATTGTTTGAGCGAGGATCCAAGTCATGCCAGATTTCCTTCAACTAGTAGACCTTTGATTTGTATTTTGATTGATTTTGTACGTTTTTGGATTGATTTGGTATCTTTTCGGATTGATTTGGTTTCTATTTGACTTTATTTATGTGTGTTTTGATTGATTTTGGTGAAAAATGGTTTATTGGTGTGTGTTTTGATTGATTTAGGTGAAAAGCAGGTGAAAAAAGGGTTCTGCCGGACTGCTACACGGTGGTACCGGTAACACGGTCACGTGTACCGGTAACACGGTCACTGACCGTGTAGCACTATTTATTGAAAAAAATATCGGTAACACGGCTTATACCGGTAACACGGTTAACCGGGTATCAGCCGTGTTACCGGGTAAAAAAAAAAAAAAAAGGGGCTCTTAGGATTCGAGCCCCTGACCTATTGATTTCAACCCGATTATTTCAAATGGGGCACACCAGTTGGACTAGAACTCTTAACTGATGTTATTTGGCAAATTATTATATATTTACCTTACGAATATCTTTTAAAATCGACCCGCCCTTCCCCCGAGAACCTATTTCCAACCTGTTTTTTCACACATTTCACATTCAAGAGATAAACAAACTCCAAAAACACGTACAATAATCTAAAACAAGCACAAACACCTAAAACACACCAAATATCCAAAATCCAACGAGAGTAGACGAAAATAAAACAACCCAGGTCTCAAATAATTCTAAAACTCCGATAAATCAACCAAACCCAATTTAGATCTCTGCCTCCGTGCTCATTGGACATTTTGTTCTCGTGTGTCCCTCGTTTCTGCAGATGCTGCACTTCTTCTTCTGTCTTCTTCGGCTCGACTCTTCTGCAGGGACATTTAAATCAACAGCCCCCCCAGGTGGGATAAAGACCGTGCACTTCCGTCTGTTGTGACCCACGCCCTGACATCTCGAACACACCTGCACACGACGACACAATATTAGAGGTTTAAGCCACGACATACATACGATGTTCCTTCTGGATGAACAAACTTGATCACGTCGTGCAGAGCTCTCAACTGCGGAACGAGCACGACTCATCCTCGGACGTCCAGCCTGGCTAACCGCTACTGGAGGATAAACTACGTACGATGCTACATCCGGCGGGACCACCCAATCATCATAATGTGGCACCGGCACAATAGGCGTCGCATACATCTCGACATGGCTGCTCGTCTTGAACCAGGGGCTCACGAAATCGTACGCTGAAAATCTGGCTCGTCTACATAATATCAACAAACAAGTTAGTGGAATGAGCACTTTAAAATTAATTTTAAAGGCAAAATGATATCATACCTTAAAGCGGCACAAGCATGACGACACGGTATTAGGTCCAAGTCGAACTCCCGACAATCACACGTGCGATTCGCGATATCCACAAGATAAGATCTGTCATCCTCCTCAACTCTGTAAAGGGTATCCGCACTGACCTCCCGAATGGTAAAATAACGGCTCAACATATCTTGATTAGACAACTTGAGGACTGCCTCCTCGGTCAGCTCATGGTCATTCTGTCTCTCGTTAGCTTTCCTTCGTTTCTCGTCAAACCATCTCTCAATCATCGCACGAATGGCCTCGAGCATCGCACAGACAGGTAATCGCCGTGGCCATTTGATAGCAGCGTTGAAGACTTCGGCCGCATTCGATGTCATGAAACCGTATCGTCGTGCAGCACACTTTGACCTCGCCCAATGCTCAACCCCGATATCAGTAAGGCGCCTATAAGCACCCTCTCTACTAAGAGTCTCCACATTCGAAAAATGCCTTTCAAACTCATCCACCCGATAACTATAGGCAGCACAGTATACAGCTTCGACCACCTTATGGCCGTACCGTGCTAGATTCTTCGAGAGGTGGTGATAGCACAACGCATGGGTCGCGTGGGGATAAACACTCCGAATAGCATTTGCTATGCTCTTATGCTGGTCGGACACAATGAGGAGATCGTCGTCGTCTGTATCGTAGCATTGCCTGAGGTGCTGTAGAAACCACAACCACTCCTCGTCATTCTCTATCGGACCGATACCAATGGCAAGCGGGAAAATATTTTCATTCCCGTCTTTTGTGACTGCGACAAACATCACACCAGTGTTTTTCCCTTTCAAATGGGTGGCGTCGACTACTATCACAGGCCTCAGAGTGCGATGCTGAAATGCACTAATGCACTGCCCAAGTGCAACAAACATGTGGCAAAACACGCCCTCGCTGGTCGTCTGAATATCATACCGAGTCCCGGGATTATGTTCTCTCAGCATGTACAGATATGACGGGAGCCTCTGATACGATTCATGGTAGTTGCCGTATGCTATCTCAAGCGCCAAGTTCCTCGTCCGTAGGGCGAAGCTGTAGTCGATGTGAACTCCGTACAATCTCCTCAAATCCTCAACCATATCTTTCGGCTTCAGTTCCCGATTGCCGACTAACTGGCGTGCAAAGAAAGTAGCTGCAACCTTGCTAGACACCTGTCGATCAGTAGTCCGCCCCAAATTGTTATGACACTCGTGATTCAAGTTCAGCTTCGTAATCCTCCAAAAGGTGTCATCGGAACCCGTGGAACACAATTTGAACGGGCAATTTTCACTCCCCTGCTTGCACTCGTACGTCACCCGACCAGAGCTAGACCGAGTAGTTTTGCACTCCACCCTATTCTCCATGTGATACATCCCCACCGACACCTTCAAATCTGATTTCTTTCGGAACGTGGCCCCGACTACCATCTGACCATAAATCGGTTGGGGTTCGATGGAACGCAACGGAACAGCGGGATCAAAGCTCGGTAGTGGAATGATCCAATTGCGCAGCGGATGATTCTGTGCATTCTGAGCAGCTTCGGGTTGCTCGCTGGCTCCCGCAGTAGAACTCGAGGACAGATTACGGCGTGACATAATATTTGTAATGACGCGCGGCTGTCTAATCCATTCTGTCCATTCAGTGGTCAACGACTCCAATAGATCGGCCTGACAAGCTTCTTCGTCGTCCTCGGAAGTCTCGACTGCCTCGTGCTCCGACGGTACACCTTGATCACGATTTTCTCCTCCAATATTCACCTCCGGCGCAGCTTGTTGTGCCTCTGTTTCGACGACAAACACAAAGCACTCATGTATTTGCTCGTCTAACATACGGGATACATCTTCGTCTCGAAGCAAAGGAGCACGCACGCTTCTCGCGTCAATGCCTCGTGTGAAGAAAGACAACATGTACTCGATATTGGGCGGAGGGCGCAAAGCAGTACGAATCCGGCTCACAAGAGTGTCGAGCGTAATTTCATCCCTATTAAAGAAGAGGCACATATCTACTCCGTCGACGTAGCCCGCTCGATCCCAACGACCGCCGTAACGTACCGTGATTCGTCGATTCGACATCTACGATAAATAAACACGATTGAATTAAGTTAGGGAACCCAAAATATCCATCCAAACGTGCAAAATGATCCATAATTCGAAATTTAAAAAAAAAAAAAAACTGGTCACTGTACACGGTCACTACACGGTCACTTGACCGTGTAGTGTGTCACCGTGTTACCGAGACACCTCTCTGAACACGGTGACCGGGATTACCGTGTAGTGCCCTGCTGTGTTACCGGGCAGTGACCGGATAATCTTCATAGCTACACGGTGGAAGCTGCCCACCGTGTAGCTATGAACTCGAACAGAAAATCGAAAAAAAAAACACAGAAACGGCGATTTTCGACGTACCTTTCGGCCGGCGAACCAAGCTCTTCCCACGTATATTCGGACGGAGCTTTCTTGTAGAAGTGTGTTGTGTGAGGATTTTAGAGAAATTGGGTTTTTGTATTTTGAAAAAAATGTAGGTTTTGAGGGTTTGAGAGGGTTGATATGCATGAATTAATGCATGTATTTACATCTTCACCAACTCAAAAATCTGATTTTTGTTAGATGTGGGCCCCACTTATTTTTTATTTATGTTTTGTTATTTATTTTGAATTTTTATTGAATTTTTTGAGTGGAAATAAAAAGTAAGGGTGTTTAAGAGATTTCAAGTGTAGTTTGTATAGAATACTCATGTTTTTATTTGGTGTGTCAAAATTCTCATGTTTATTATTTTTGTGCATGAAAAGTTACATTCCCACTATTTTTTATTATATTCAAAGGCAATCTTTGAAATATACAAAGTCCACAATACCCTTTTATGCTAAAACAATTGATACACAGTAAATTATTGTTTCCACATTAATTTAATTATTATAATTTATGCAACGTTCGTTCAGATAGGAGCCGCATCCCCGTGATCTCCACGGAACACCCCGACTCTCTCTCCGACCACAGCCGCCTATGTCCACCGCATTCCAGCCCCGGTTAACCCGAGTTCCAGCCGAGAACAATCGACATCAGCCCCGTCGTCCCACAACCCGAGCCGCTCCGTGCATCTCCCGCTGCTCGTCGCCATCCATCTACCCGAGCTCCGCCCTCTCACTCCAACAGCAACCAGCTCGCCGTCTCACACCACAGACCCCTTGCTCAGCCTCGCCGTCCCGTGACCGTACACTGCAGTCTCGCGACACGTCCTGTGAACCCGGTAATTTCTCAACCCATTAACAACACGGGACGTGTACTTGCATATTAACAACACCATTTCCAATGTTATTATTATAGTTAAAAGAGAAAAATAACTATGTTAGTTAAATGAATTTCAATTAACTAAAATTGAATAATTAATTAATTGAATTTTTATATGGAAAAATATAACTTTGATAGTTATTAGGTAGAAATTGAAGTAGGGAATTATCGTTCGTAATATAACTATAATAGTTAAGCTGAACTAGTGTATAACTATAGTAGTTGAACATAGAACTACTGTATAACTATAATAGTTAATCAATATTCTCAAATAAAAGACTTATTCTATAATTAATAGTTGAGCATAAAACTACTGCAAAACTATCTATAATAGTTGAGATGAACTACTGTATAACTATTATAGTTGAACATAGTTTTATTGTCAATAAATAATTGATAGTTGAGCCGAACTACCGTAAAACTATAATAATTGAGCTGAACATATTATTGTTTTGAATGTGTTGGGAAACTTGCGCTTCTCGAAAGGTTTTTAGCTACTACTATCTTGTAGGGATGAATTTTAAGGTTCGGAAAAGACAATCGTGCTTGGGGAGCTAGAGCTTTATAAGTGTTACATATAATACTGGGTTTCAAGAGATTACCAGAACTTTTGACTTACTTCTAGCGCTCATATATTTGAGTAATAAATATTTACAATAGATAAATATTAGTAATGATATGTATACGTACTTACTTAGAGGATAAATATGAGTAAATAAATTTATAAAAGTCATTGAGAATATATACACTTCTTGATATATACTAGTAGTAAATTAGAATATCTACACTAGATACATATGAATAAATGAAGATATCATAACAATCCGTTTATGAGGTTTTATGATTCATAAAATTTAAATAAAGCATAGTAGTAATAAAGATAGAACACAAAATAAGAGCTTTGATATCAAATTATACATGAAGTGTTACAATTAATCCAGAATATTCAAATAAGTACCAAAATAAATCTCCAAGACATTTATTTGATATTTATGCTAGATAGTTATTCAAACATAATTACGATATGGGTCTCAAGTGCATTTGAGTTGCTTGCTTCGTTATTAACACTCCGGCTAGATTGAATTTGGACTGTTTTGGTCAAACTAACGAGTCACGCTTCGATTTGCAATATCAAAACTCGCAACTGAACGTGACGCAATATCATCGAACGTCCTCAAATGTGGTTGAATATGAAAAGACAAAAAGCCTCAAAGAAATAAGAATCATATGAAAAAAACAATATTATAAAATTAAATTTACTAGTATAGATTCACGGCTTGTAGTAGAATAAAGGAGTTTGCAATGTGTAAACAATATTCGATTGAGGCTTCTTTATTGTAAGAACTAAACCAAATTTCGATAGATTCATTTCAATTTTACGATAGATTCTAAGAATTATAAATAAGAAAATAGAAAATCCACATCTACATGCAATTTGTTTACTACATGCAAGAGATTTTCATGTTGATATAATATTGCACTGGCCTTCAATAATGAAGTATTTTTGAATTTCAGGAATTGAACTTGCGCCGGGATTCGGTTGAAATAAATTTTGTAGCTTTCTAAGGTGAGGAATTTTGAGATTCAAGATGACGGTGTTTTGGTTGTTTTTGTACTTGTCGGTAGTATTTGCTGGTAATTGAGGGTTTTGATAAACAACACAAAATGGTAAATTTGTTATAAGTAAGCTAGCAAAAGGATTAAGTTATAGCAGAAATCATAAGTAGAACATGGATGCTCAAGGCACCTCTTCATTCATATATTCATACTTAGAATTCATAATTAAAATACAAGGTTTTTGCATGTCCATTTTCCTCTCTCTTACCCTCTATTTATAATACTCTATGCATGGCTTAATTATGCCACCTAATGCCCACATATCGGCTTCTTATTGGACCTCTAGTCCACTAATATGATGCATTAAATACCCACTAATTTCCCTTAGTGCTTAATCTGCCTCTTTCCCCGTGAAGTCCCAGCTCATTGACTGGCGCCCCAGGAGTCTCCCCAGGCGATTCCCCTGTGAAAGGAGTCTGATTCTACCGTGCGCTCTCTACTGTCCAAGCTCCTTATCTTCTTCTTAGATATGCCTTTGAAGGTCTTTTATGATTGACTTAGCTGAATTTCTCTCTTGATGACGTGGCCCTTTGATTCGTGACACGTGTCGGTGACTGTTTTCTTGGGTATAACATAGGCCCCCAGGAAAATTAGAGCTTTCAAATCTGATTTCCCTGAAGTTTATGGTCGTCTTCCTCGGTTGACTCGTCTCGGAAATTGCATTCTGACTTTCTGTTGGTGGTTGAGACTTCATTTAATACTGAGTTTTACGCCTTTAAAGGCTCTTCGACTCTGGATTATGGCTTCATATCATGGCTTTTACTTGGAACAGAGAGGTGTACCCGAATCAAATAACCAGCTT
Source organism: Euphrasia confusa (assembly GCA_954870475.1). Lineage (NCBI taxonomy): Eukaryota > Viridiplantae > Streptophyta > Magnoliopsida > Lamiales > Orobanchaceae > Euphrasia > Euphrasia confusa. The sequence continues at coordinate 38,876,050 of OX940954.1, forward strand.
TTCTTCTCGGATTAGGAATCGGTCGATGAAAACTAAGTTGCCCCTTTCTTTGTCTTTTTCTCAGAAGTTTCCGGAGCTCGACGGGCAGGATGTTGCTTTGGTAGATGCTTTTGAACGGGTCTGGACAGTTAAGGTAGAGAAGGATGGTCGACGTCTCGCTCTGAGTGACGGTTGGGACAAATTCTGTGAACGCCGTTTTGTCTCGGTGGATGTGACCATCTTTCTGGAGTTGCGTGGGCAAAAGTCTTTCAATATCGGAGTATTTGGGAGGGATGGAGAGGAGATCATTGATCTGGGAACTGATTCTGAAGACAGCTCGGTTGATTCCGAACCTGAAGATTGTCCTGTAAAAGATAACTGGGGATGTATTTCCCCGTGAGATTTATCCAAAATATAGAAAATCAGTCTTTTCTTTGTAAAATAATATTTTCTGGGTTTAATTCCCCAGGTTTTGTTTCCCAGGTTTCTTTCCCGGTGAAATAAACAAGAGTTATTGTTTTTGAAGGACTCTTTATATTCGTAAATCATGATAAGTATCAGAAAACTTATCTTCTTAATAAATCAATAACTTTGATTAATAAATAAATAATGAAAGAATGTAGAAAAAAAAGATTTCTTCTTATCCTGGCCTTTGTCAGTAAATATTTGCCACGTGGCATTATCCTGGCCAAGTATTTTAGGTTTTACGGGGTAGTGGGAGGATACTTGAGTACGTTTTTCATTGGTAACCGCCCTCTCTTCCCTTCCTTGATCTCAACCGTTGATCAACCCATGAGACAGGGTTAACTTTCAGAATACATTAACCCATTTTGAATTTTAAAAACTTCACAACTCCTCTTCGATTCTCAGATCTAAAAATCGGTAAGAATTTCCTTCCCCCTGCAATTTTACTGTGTAAATTTGTTTAATTTGTAGTGTAAATTTCCTTCTACAACCCTCACCATCATGCCAAAATACACGAGAGTCGTTCGCCCCAAGGTGGTCGAAGAGCCTCACGTCCTGCTCGCTCGTCAGTACAAAGAATTTATGGACAAGGCGGAACCGGCCTTGCCAGAATTCCGACTGGACGAACTAGACGCGGCCCATCCCTATGTTCCCGCTGAGAGGACCATCACTTTGGTTCAACCAGATCCAAATCACCAGGAGTGGGGTGCGCACGGCCGAGATAGCACGGTGACGGCGGACGAACTCACCGACTGGAGGGATGACTGGCGGATTCCCTTCAACGTGCATTTGCATGCGCCAGAAGAGGGAGAATCCGCCTGCTGTCCACCTCCAGGCATGGTGGCCATCGGCGTCGACGCGATGGATCAAGGTCTGCGGTTTCCCCTGCATCCTTCAATTTCAGGCCTGTTGAACCGGTGGGGTGTGGCTCCTCATCAGATTCATCCGAACGGGTGGGCTCAGTTGTATGGGGTTTTGACGGTTCTAGGACAAGTGGGATTTTCTCGACCCCTTACGGGGGATGAATTCCATTTGTTCTTTAGCCCGGTCAATTTCCAGAAAGGGTTGTTGGGTGATTACACAGTTCGTTGCAGGAAAAATATGGTGAAAATAAGAGAGCCGGAAGTTAAAGATCCTACTTGTTGGGATCGATGGTTTTATGTCTCGGGGAGATGGAGAACTCAGACCCGAGAGGGAGAAATTGAAATTCCTTTAACTTATGGCGTTAAGGATGAAAGTAAGTAAATTATACTTTTAAGTTTTTACAGTTTTGACTGATCTAAAATTGTTTTTATGTTTGTAGGTGCCCGGATCTCCAAAACTGACTATAGCATCCCGTGGGATTTGGCTACAGCGAATCTTTTGGCCCAGTGCATTCCTACCACCGAGAGGGACTCAACGTATCTCAACGACGACAGTATTCGTGACGCAGCAGGCTTGTTCTGTCCTCCGTTTGTCGAAGACAAAACCTTGTTTTGGTAAAGTTCTGTATTTTCTGCAGTTTTTATTTTGTCTTATTTCCTGGGGACATATCCCTCGGGGAAATATCATTAATTTTGTCGGGTGTAATATCTTTACTTTCCCGGTGCAGAATTTTTCTCTACCGTGTTTGACGTGAAACCCCCAAATATGGCGGATAACAGACTATTCGAAAGACTTGGACTTGTGGATCCATCCCAGACGGGAAAAGCCCGTAAATCAAAAACCAGTTCAACCAGCATAGGAGGCCGAGGATCTGTAAAGACTCGGGGTGGGGCAGTAGGTGCCCCGGCTTCCCGGACCAGATCCCGAACTGTCTCCGCCCAGGGCGGCGAGACAGATTCCCTGGGGATTATGGAGGTGGTGGACTCTTACAAAGAATCCTCTACCCCTGCTGATGTGGTGATGACTGATGCTGTTCCCAGTCAGGGTTTGCCTCCCTCTGGGTCGTCCACACTTCTACAAGTCAAGCTCGAAGGAGACAAGAAAAGGAAGAAAGTTGACGGGGGTATAATTGATGTGACTGAATCACCTCCCTGTGCTGACATAAGCCAGTCTGTTTTTGGAGTTGAAAAAGTTCTCTCTGACAAGTAAGTTTTTATTCATTTTATGCTCTTTCTTCTTTTTACAACATATTCAATCTTATCTTTATATTTTATTTCTTGGCTAGGTTTTCCCAGGAAAAACTTCCCTCTGTGCTCCTTCCCTTCTTCTCTGGCAAAGGCCCCATTGATCCTGTCACTACCCTGGGCAATCCTGTAGGTGATTCAATTGATGCAGTTGGGAGGTGCTGGACCTCAGAGCTCAATGACCTGATGGACCATGAGGAACATGCCTTTTCCCTGGCCCTTAAACTGGCCAGTCAAAGTGCAGTTGCCATCTCTGGTGCTCATACTATGGCTGAGAAACTCAGAGCTGAGGTTACCAAGCTTCGCATCACCAGCACTGGTCAAGAAACACAAGTAAAGGAGCTCAATGCAGCCTACATAGCCGCAGCAGGGGACAGGGATAGGTGGAAGAAGGTTGCAGACACTGCACGGGCAGAGGTGGGGAAGTTGAAGTCTGAGATGCAAGAAGCCTTGAAAACCATCAAGGAAAAAGAAGAACAGATTGAGGATGCCCAGGACAGCTTTGTCAGGGAAAAGAAAGAGCTAAAGGATGAGGTGGTCAAAGTCGCCAAAGAACTGAAACAAGTCCAGGATGATTTTGCACAGTCCATGGAAAGAGTTGTGGAGCTTGAAACCCTACTGGACTCACCTGCTCACAATCCCAGGGTACTGACTGACCTCCTTTATGTAACTGCATATGCTGATCTCATCAGGTCTGCAGCAAAGGAGAAGAATGATGTGGCCAAAGAGTATGGACTCAAACTCCTCAGGGATCACATGGAGGGATGCACTCTGGATTCCAGAGTTCCTCAACCTTTCATGGATCTGGAAGTTGTCCATGGAATTGACATGAAATGGTGGCCATCATACAGTCTCCTCTCTATGCCTGGTGAACCTGCAAAGTTAGCTGATGATGCTCCTGTTGATGAAGATGAATTTGAAGATGAGGGTCTGGATCTGCTTGGTGTTGGGCCTGATGGCAAGCCAAAAGATCCTATGGTGACCCCCCTGGTGATGGTAATTCTACCTCCTGAGTTTAACAACTCAGGAGTCTGCTAAAATGATCTCTACTCTGAGTGTAAAAGGCTCAGAGGTTTTTAAGTTTTATTTCTGGTTTGGGCCTGAGGCCATAAGACAATATTTGCTATTTCTGTTTGGATTTTAAAGGCAGTTTTTTGCCTGGGACAAGTTTTAATATTTTGCTGGTGTGTAATAACTTAGTAAGTTATTTTTGGATATTATCCTTTGGGTCTTACACATAGCCCTTCCACCGTTTTGTTTAGGTTTCTTTTTACCACAATTATCTAACACTTGACAAGTCAGTTTAAGCTTGTTTGGTGAATCGTAATTCTTGTGAACAGATAACTCTTGGCTCACACCCACGTTTTATTTTAAAACTTTGTTGGGACTTCTTTGTGAGTTCTTTGTCCTGCAAAAGTGATGTTCGGATTTAGTTACCTCTTGGAATTCTCTGATTCTGAGAAACATTTTTCTCCTCCATCTCTCCTTTTACAAAGACTGTCCGATCCTGTGGTTTGTTCATCATGAATACCCTTTTGAGGTTTAGTTCATGATGAATACCTCTTAGGATTGTCCTCGGACCAATATCTTCCTCCCGCGCGATTCTTGAGTTTCTTTTACTCTGTTGAATCCGTACGCAGAAAGAAGTGTTCGGCCCCGTAATCTATAGATTTTTTGGGTCTTTACCGAACCTTAGTATTCCTTAGGAATACTCAATATTCTTTGTTTTGACCGGGAAATTTATTCCTTTTCCCGGGGTAATATTCTTCCTTGATAAAATATAACTTTTAAAACCCATGCAAGTATTTTTAGTAAATACTGAGAAAATTTATAAAGGTAGCAAAAAAGGTTTTACAAAAATAATATTTTTACAAAAAGCCAAAAATTAACCTTTCAATGATAAAATTTCTTTAGATGCAACGCGTTCCACCGATACTGATCCTTGGTCCCGTCGAGAAGCTCTAACTCGTACGCTCCGTTCTGGAGGCAGTGGCTTACTCTAAACGGTCCCTCCCAGTTCGGCCCTAGTGCTCCCTGGTGTGTTCCCAAGATTTTCTTCAGCACCAAGTCTCCTTCTTGGAATTCTCGCGCCTTTACTTTTGAATTAAATAATTTTGCAATTCTTTGTTTGTTCATGGCATTTAGAGAATCAGAAGTTAACCTTCTTTCTTCAAGAAGATCTAACTCTTTCCGGATGGTTATTTCATTCTCCGGGGAGATTTCCTGAGCGGTCCGATGTGATAACACCGTTATTTCCGCTGGAATTACTGCTTCTGTTCCAAAAGCCAAAGAGTAGGGGGTTTCTCCCGTGGCATTTCTAGCTGTGGTACGATATGACCACAGAACCTCTGGGAGTTCATCCGCCCACTTTCCTTTGCGACTTTCCAATTTTGATTTGATGGTATGTTTTAATATTTTATTCACTGCTTCAACCTGACCATTCGTCTGGGGGTGGTAAGGAGTAGAGAACAGCCTTCTGATTTTCCATTTTTCACAGAATTCTTCCACCTCAGCCCCATCGAATTGTTTTCCGTTGTCGGAAATGATCGACTCGGGCAAACCAAATCGACATATAATGTTTTTCCATATGAACTTGATAACCTGTGGTTGATCAATTTTGTTCAATGGTTCTGCTTCAACCCACTTAGTAAAATAGTCGACTGCTACAATCGCATATTTCACTCCGCCCACAAGAGGGTTCAGATGACAGTACTGATCGGCGCATTGATCGACGGCTCCACAAGATCCTCAGCGATGAGTCTGAGACTGGATTTATGGGCCGATTGACTGCCCGGGTGAGGAGGGTACATAAGGAGGGCAACGATAGTCTTATGGAGCAGATTCGGGGCTTTTTCGGTCGCAGGCGATACTCCCGGCCTCGCCCCTGCCCTTCTGATGCATCTCAGGGCGGTTTTCCGGCTGCTCGGCATTCTATCAGCGCGCCTCCTCGCTTTCAGGACTCGGAGCCCGAGTTAGTGGACGTTGATGTCAGGGTTTCGTGTGGGGATTGGCCACATGATTATCACTTTCAGGATGGTTATCGCAGGTCGCCACTTGTCGAGCCGACCCATGCCGAGTCTTTCCATGCCGAGTCGACCCACGTTGAGCAGCAGCCTCAGGTCGAGCAGCAGGAGCCCCTGTACGAGCATGTGCCCCAGTACGAGCATGTGCCCCAGTACGAGCAGCAGGTCGTTGGCGATAGCTATCGCACACCGACCCAGATATTCTCGACCGTTGGAGATAGCGGTCAGTTTTCGCCACCGAGGGGGCTGCGTGATTTCCAGGCTGTCTTCGCTCCCTTCCCACCGATTCACACCGACAGCATCTTCGGTCCGACTCCTGTTTATCGGCCAGAGTATGTTCGGCCAGAGGATGATCCTGGTTTTATTGTACCGAAGGGGGCTGATGAACCGCAGATTATCGTTGATGAAGAGACTTATTTTCCTCCTGAGTCGCAGGTCCAGTTGTTCAAGCTGACATCTCCCGTGGAGGATGAACACGAAAATGAGATTGCATTGTCGGAAGAGGAGGAAGAACTTGGGGCTGATGAGGAGGAGGATGATGTCGCCGAGAGTAGTAGTCTCGGACCCCGTGTGAGGAGGCCCTCGGCAGCTCTTCGGAGCCCGTACGTCCAGCAGTTCCGACGCACTGGCAGCAAGAAGGTTAGGGGGCTCTATTCGATGTTCCGTCGTGACGGGCATGGAATGAGTGTCAAAATCCCTTACAACGGACTCACTCTGGACCAGGACTACTTCGACCGGATTGAGTCACTACATCATTGGTACACGAGCATGGTAAGTTAATTTGTATTTAAACTTTGAAATTTATAATGTTTATTAAATTGTGCTTAACTCTAATATGTATATTTTTCAGGAGATTGACATGTACATTTTGTACCTGCAAGACAAGATAAAACATAACAGGGCTTTAAAAGATGGAGTCTCTCCAAAGAAGACTATACTCTTGTGTACCGAGTTCTTCGTAAGTTCCAATCATCCTATCAAATACACGTTTTTTTTTTTCATTTTCCTAATACTAATCGTTTAAATTTATTTTTAATTAACAGAACGCTTTGAGGACCCAGTACGCTAGGGTTAAGATTCCGGCACAACACGTAAAGAGAAAGAACTTGGAGAGGAAATATGAGACCTGGGCACCGCCGGACTACATGCTGAAATACATCACGGGAGACGAGAGACACGAGAGTTGGGAACTCGCACGAGAGGTAATTTAAAGAACCGTACATTTTTATTCGATTTTAATTCAACTTAATATTTTAATTTAATTGTAAATAACGTTTTTTTTTTGTTTTTTTTAAGGTGATAACGGTGTGTAATTCCGGGGAACATTGGATCGTGATACGGATTGACCTGGACCACTGGACTGTACAGTTGTACGACTCGTTGTGGCACCGTTCTCCGGATCTATCTGTCAAGTCTCTTGTACTGTCTCCGTTGTTGGAGTTGTTGCCTCGTCTCTTGGTGGCTGCAGGATTTTGGGACGGTATAAACCTTTTCCATCGAACCCACAAGAAGACTCCTATCCAAGTCGAAGCCCCGGTAGATCAGTTTGTCCAAGTCGACAACAACAACTGCGGCCCTTACGTGTGCATGTACCTGGATCGTCTCGTCAACAAGCACCTCAATCACCGGGATAGAGACATCGACGACGGGTACTTGGTGAAGTATCGCCGATATGTCACTCGGAAAATCTTCAGTTTGAGTCATCGAGTCGATTGATTTGTATTTTGGATGATTTTAGACTTTTTCGTGTGCATGTGTTTGGACAGAGTGGTATGTGTATTGAGATTGATTTGCAGGTTTAGCTTTTATATTAACTAAATAAATCCCGTCAAATTTTTTTAAAATTATTTATAATATATTAACTTATTAATTTAATATAATTTGTAAAACAATTAAACTATTTTAGGTGTGTTTTGATTGATTTAGGTGAAATAAGTGTGTTTTGATTGATTTTGGTGTAATAGGTGTTTGTTTTGATTGATTTAGGTGGAAAGAAGGTGAAAAAACAATTTCTGCCTCTGCTACACGGTGGTACCGGTAACACGGTCATGTGTACCGGTAACACGGTCACCGTATCACTGACCGTGTAGCCAAGAACTGCCCGGTCAGTTTTCTGGGCAATTACTCGGTAACACGGTGTTACCCGGCTACACGGTGGCCTACACGGTGGTGACCGTGTAGCGTAGAACAAGTTTTTATTTTTCATTGATTTTAAGGCATTTTTCGATTGTTAACTTGTTCTTGTAGTGTAAAACATCATTTTAATAATCAAAATGATTCAAAAAACATGATCAATTATTGAATTTGACGAATTAAGTGATTACGCATGAACAATTTATTACCTATGTTGATAAGATTGTGACAATATTAGTAGAAAGTTCGAAAAACGGTCAACATTCAAAGCATCTCATCTTTGTAGTCCTATATTGGTTGTTTTGTGATGTTTATTGGATGTATCTAGTGTTTAAAATGATGTTTCATGCTTAACGTAACAACAAAAATGCTCTAGAAATGCTTCAAATTCATAAAAAACCAAATCTTTTCTAAGCTACACGGTGGGCTACACGGTAGGCTACACGGTGGAAGGTCCAACACGGTAGAAGGCATTTTCTATTTGTAGTCCTATATTTGTTGTTTTACGATGTTTATTGGATGTATCTAGTGTTTAAAATGATGTTTCATGCTTAACGTAACAACAAAAATGCTCTAGAAATGCTTCAAATTCATAAAAAACCAAATCTTTTCTAAGCTACACGGTGGGCTACACGGTAGGCTACACGGCGGAAGGTCCTACACGGTAGTTTTCAATTGTTCGGTTTATTTAAAATTACTCGGTAACACGGCTAATACCGGTAACACGGCTAACCGGGTTACCGTGTAACCGGTAAAAGCCGTGTAAAAAGAAAACAAAATGGGGCTCAAAGAATTCGAACCCCTGACCTAATGGATTTAATTCGATTTTTCAAATGGGGCTAACCAGTTGATCTAGAACTCTTCACTGAATATAATTAGAAGAAGTTTATATATATACCTGACAAATATTCTATACACTTAACCTAAACCTTTTTCAAAACACAATAAAATGTAAAAAAAAACAATAAACCGTACATTTTTTCTCGATCTCTCTTCGCCACCCCTACCGCCGGCCGTTTTTGAGAATCAAGAAAAATCCGGCCACTTCAATTCCGGTGAATCTCAATGGCAGACAACAACGAACAACAAGAAGAGCAACAACGGCCGATTCAAGCTCCGGTTAGTGTGGCCGAACCCTAGTTTTTCATTTTCGAAAATTTGATTTTTTTTTTCAATAATGTGTTCAATTTGATGCGTTAATTGCTAAGATTTGAGTGTATTAGAGTTCCTTATTGTGTTTTAGTTGATTTAGAATCGAAATTCAGTGTTAAATTGCTCGTGAAAATTCTGAAAAATCTGGGTTTGGGTCGCTGTTCTTGGCAACACGGTGGCGCTACACGGTGGTGATTTTCTCGGTCACCGTGTTGCTTGCCTACCGTGTTACCGGGCAGTGACCAAAAAATGCTGGGCTTCTATCCGGTAACACGGTCCTAGTTATCCGGTAACACGGTCCCGGTTATCCGGTAACACGGTGACCGTGTTACCGGACAGAAGCCTAAATTTTTTTTATTTTTTTTTATTTTTTAATTTTGAGTTTTGTTATTCATTTTTGCAGGAGGGCTTCAAGTTGAGAAGAATAAACATGGATATGCTAAGCGGATTACCAGATGAGATCCTGCATCATGTCCTCTCTTTCCTACCGACCAACCTCTCCGTGCGCACCAGCGTTCTCGCGAGACGATGGAGGTTTTTGTGGGCCCTCGTCCCAAATTTAGAGTTTCGCAGCTCTACGCATTTGGACATCATAGACAGGGTTATATCGATGCACGAAGCAAAACCCCTGGATACTTTTAGCATCTCCAATGTGGAGGGCAGCTCGTATCGACTGGAGACATTGATTATCCACGCCCTCAAGCGCAGCGTCCGAAATATGTACCTTAATTTCGATGATATAGACTACAAGGAGTATATCGCGTGCGGTTTGCCAAGAATTCTCTTCATGTGCAAGACCCTCGTCGACTTGAAGCTAAATAATTGTGGAGTGATCCCCTCTAGTGGGGAGGTGTTTTTGCCTTGCCTCAAGAAGCTTGATCTCAGTAATGTCGATTATGAGGATAAGGATTCCCTCCCTCACTTGCTTTCTGGTTGTCCTGTGATTGAGGAGCTGATCATCGATGATTTCTACAGGGAGGAAGAAACGAACTTGGGTTGCTTTATTATATCTTCACCCACAATAAAAATGCTGAACATTGATTTCTCCTCGAGTCGCGAAGTATACTATGATGATGAGATGTTGATAATAAATCTTCCCGCCCTCGTATATCTTAAGGTGAATGGTTGTTATTTGGAGTATGCCAAAAGTTCGAGGAAGACCATGCTCTCCTTAATTGAAGCGGATATTAAGTTGAATGGATATTGGCATGACTGTCACATTGATTGCATCGAGCATGACTGTTCGAGAGCATTTCTTAGTTCTCTTTGCCATGTGAGGTACCTAAACATCTCAAGCTATTTTCAAGAGAAGGTACGTTTTGATTTTTGAATTGTTCTAATTTTTTTTCTTACTTAATTATATACCCTGCTTGTGGTTTTAAATATAATTTTTTTTGCAGCTGGTTGACATTGTAGGAACGAGTTCAATGCCAAAGTTTGTTAATTTAACCAAACTCGTACTTAATATGAACGCTCAGTGGCATTTTATTGCTAAGTTCCTCAAAGTTGCTGATAATCTTGAAGATCTTGTTGTGAGTGGAGTTAGCTTTTGCAATTTATCTTTTTACATATTTTGCAACTCTATATGTTTTTTATTTGTATCCTTGTTTTTTTCATCAGCTTCGCTCAACCTTGATGCGCTATAGAGAGCCGGAACGAGTGCCTTTGTGCATCTTATTACATCTAAGAACTGTTAGAATTGATAAATTCGGTTTTCGTGATGATAGCGGTTTTGACATGGTGAGATATATTTTGAGGAATGCTTTTGTACTTGAGAGGATGGACATAGACGGATTCCCCCGTTATAGTTTATCTGAGCAGGAAAAGCTTGATGCGCACCAAAGAATCTCATTGTTTGAGCGAGGATCCAAGTCATGCCAGATTTCCTTCAACTAGTAGACCTTTGATTTGTATTTTGATTGATTTTGTACGTTTTTGGATTGATTTGGTATCTTTTCGGATTGATTTGGTTTCTATTTGACTTTATTTATGTGTGTTTTGATTGATTTTGGTGAAAAATGGTTTATTGGTGTGTGTTTTGATTGATTTAGGTGAAAAGCAGGTGAAAAAAGGGTTCTGCCGGACTGCTACACGGTGGTACCGGTAACACGGTCACGTGTACCGGTAACACGGTCACTGACCGTGTAGCACTATTTATTGAAAAAAATATCGGTAACACGGCTTATACCGGTAACACGGTTAACCGGGTATCAGCCGTGTTACCGGGTAAAAAAAAAAAAAAAAGGGGGCTCTTAGGATTCGAGCCCCTGACCTATTGATTTCAACCTGATTATTCAAATGGGGCACACCAGTTGGACTAGAACTCTTAACTGATGTTATTTGGCAAATTATTATATATTTACCTTACGAATATCTTTTAAAATCGACCCGCCCTTCCCCCGAGAACCTATTTCCAACCTGTTTTTTCACACATTTCACATTCAAGAGATAAACAAACTCCAAAAACACGTACAATAATCTAAAACAAGCACAAACACCTAAAACACACCAAATATCCAAAATCCAACGAGAGTAGACGAAAATAAAACAACCCAGGTCTCAAATAATTCTAAAACTCCGATAAATCAACCAAACCCAATTTAGATCTCTGCCTCCGTGCTCATTGGACATTTTGTTCTCGTGTGTCCCTCGTTTCTGCAGATGCTGCACTTCTTCTTCTGTCTTCTTCGGCTCGACTCTTCTGCAGGGACATTTAAATCAACAGCCCCCCCAGGTGGGATAAAGACCGTGCACTTCCGTCTGTTGTGACCCACGCCCTGACATCTCGAACACACCTGCACACGACGACACAATATTAGAGGTTTAAGCCACGACATACATACGATGTTCCTTCTGGATGAACAAACCTAATCACGTCGTGCAGAGCTCTCAACTGCGGAACGAGCACGACTCATCCTCGGACGTCCAGCCTGGCTAACCGCTACTGGAGGATAAACTACGTACGATGCTACATCCGGCGGGACCACCCAATCATCATAATGTGGCACCGGCACAATAGGCGTCGCATACATCTCGACATGGCTGCTCGTCTTGAACCAGGGGCTCACGAAATCGTACGCTGAAAATCTGGCTCGTCTACATAATATCAAAAAACAAGTTAGTGGAATAAGCACTTTAAAATTAATTTTAAAGGCAAAATGATATCATACCTTAAAGCGGCACAAGCATGACGACACGGTATTAGGTCCAAGTCGAACTCCCGACAATCACACGTGCGATTCGCGATATCCACAAGATAAGATCTGTCATCCTCCTCAACTCTGTAAAGGGTATCCGCACTGACCTCCCGAATGGTAAAATAACGGCTCAACATATCTTGATTAGACAACTTGAGGACTGCCTCCTCGGTCAGCTCATGGTCATTCTGTCTCTCGTTAGCTTTCCTTCGTTTCTCGTCAAACCATCTCTCAATCATCGCACGAATGGCCTCGAGCATCGCACAGACAGGTAATCGCCGTGGCCATTTGATAGCAGCGTTGAAGACTTCGGCCGCATTCGATGTCATGAAACTGTATCGTCGTGCAGCACACTTTGACCTCGCCCAATGCTCAACCCCGATATCAGTAAGGCGCCTATAAGCACCCTCTCTACTAAGAGTCTCCACATTCGAAAAATGCCTTTCAAACTCATCCACCCGATAACTATAGGCAGCACAGTATACAACTTCGACCACCTTATGGCCGTACCGTGCTAGATTCTTCGAGAGGTGGTGATAGCACAACGCACGGGTCGCGTGGGGATAAACACTCCGAATAGCATTTGCTATGCTCTTATGCTGGTCGGACACAATGAGGAGATCGTCGTCGTCTGTATCGTAGCATTGCCTGAGGTGCTGTAGAAACCACAACCACTCCTCGTTATTCTCTATCGGACCGATACCAATGGCAAGCGGGAAAATATTTTCATTCCCGTCTTTTGTGACTGCGACAAACATCACACCAGTGTTTTTCCCTTTCAAATGGGTGGCGTCGACTACTATCACAGACCTCAGAGTGCGATGCTGAAATGCACTAATGCACTGCCCAAGTGCAACAAACATGTGGCAAAACACGCCCTCGCTGGTCGTCTGAATATCATACCGAGTCCCGGGATTATGTTCTCTCAGCATGTACAGATATGACGGGAGCCTCTGATACGATTCATGGTAGTTGCCGTATGCTATCTCAAGCGCCAAGTTCCTCGTCCGTAGGGCGAAGCTGTAGTCGATGTGAACTCCGTACAATCTCCTCAAATCCTCAACCATATCTTTCGGCTTCAGTTCCCGATTGCCGACTAACTGGCGTGCAAAGAAAGTAGCTGCAACCTTGCTAGACACCTGTTGATCAGTAGTCCGCCCCAAATTGTTATGACACTCGTGATTCAAGTTCAGCTTCGTAATCCTCCAAAAGGTGTCATCGGAACCCGTGGAACACAATTTGAACGGGCAATTTTCACTCCCCTGCTTGCACTCGTACGTCACCCGACCAGAGCTAGACCGAGTAGTTTTGCACTCCACCCTATTCTCCATGTGATACATCCCCACCGACACCTTCAAATCTGATTTCTTTCGGAACGTGGCCCCGACTACCATCTGACCATAAATCGGTTGGGGTTCGATGGAACGCAACGGAACAGCGGGATCAAAGCTCGGTAGTGGAATGATCCAATTGCGCAGCGGATGATTCTGTGCATTCTGAGCAGCTTCGGGTTGCTCGCTGGCTCCCGCAGTAGAACTCGAGGACAGATTACGGCGTGACATAATATTTGTAATGACGCGCGGCTGTCTAATCCATTCTGTCCATTCAGTGGTCAACGACTCCAATAGATCGGCCTGACAAGCTTCTTCGTCGTCCTCGGAAGTCTCGACTGCCTCGTGCTCCGACGGTACACCTTGATCACGATTTTCTCCTCCAATATTCACCTCCGGCGCAGCTTGTTGTGCCTCTGTTTCGACGACAAACACAAAGCACTCATGTATTTGCTCGTCTAACATACGGGATACATCTTCGTCTCGAAGCAAAGGAGCACGCACGCTTCTCGCGTCAATGCCTCGTGTGAAGAAAGACAACATGTACTCGATATTGGGCGGAGGGCGCAAAGCAGTACGAATCCGGCTCACAAGAGTGTCGAGCGTAATTTCATCCCTATTAAAGAAGAGGCACATATCTACTCCGTCGACGTAGCCCGCTCGATCCCAACGACCGCCGTAACGTACCGTGATTCGTCGATCCGACATCTACGATAAATAAACACGATTGAATTAAGTTAGGGAACCCAAAATATCCATCCAAACGTGCAAAACGATCCATAATTCGAAATTTAAAAAAAAAAAAAAACTGGTCACTGTACACGGTCACTACACGGTCACTTGACCGTGTAGTGTGTCACCGTGTTACCGAGACACCTCTCGGAACACGGTGACCGGGATTACCGTGTAGTGCCCTGCTGTGTTACCGGGCAGTGACCGGATAATCTTCATAGCTACACGGTGGAAGCTGCCCACCGTGTAGCCACCGTGTAGCTATGAACTCGAACAGAAAATCGAAAAAAAAAACACAGAAACGGCGATTTTCGACGTACCTTTCGGCCGGCGAACCCAGCTCTTCCCACGTATATTCGGACGGAGCTTTCTTGTAGAAGTGTGTTGTGTGAGGATTTTAGAGAAATAGGGTTTTTGTGTTTTGAAAAAAATGTAGGTTTTGAGGGTTTGAGAGGGTTGATATGCATGAATTAATGCATGTATTTACATCTTCATCAACTCAAAAATCTGATTTTTGTTAGATGTGGGCCCCACTTATTTTTTATTTATGTTTTGTTATTTATTTTGAATTTTTATTGAATTTTTTGAGTGGAAATAAAAAGTAAGGGTGTTTAAGAGATTTCAAGTGTAGTTTGTATAGAATACTCATGTTTTTATTTGGTGTGTCAAAATTCTCATGTTTATTATTTTTGTGCATGAAAAGTTACATTCCCACTATTTTTTATTATATTCAAAGGCAATCTTTGAAATATACAAAGTCCACAATACCCTTTTATGCTAAAACAATTGATACACAGTAAATTATTGTTTCCACATTAATTTAATTATTATAATTTATGCAACGTTCGTTCAGATAGGAGCCGCATCCCCGTGATCTCCACGGAACACCCCGACTCTCTCTCCGACCACAGCCGCCTATGTCCACCGCATTCCAGCCCCGGTTAACCCGAGTTCCAGCCGAGAACAATCGACATCAGCCCCGTCGTCCCACAACCCGAGCCGCTCCGTGCATCTCCCGCTGCTCGTCGCCATCCATCTACCCGAGCTCCGCCCTCTCACTCCAACAGCAACCAGCTCGCCGTCTCACACCACAGACCCCTTGCTCAGCCTCGCCGTCCCGTGACCGTACACTGCAGTCTCGCGACACGTCCTGTGAACCCGGTAATTTCTCAACCCATTAACAACACGGGACGTGTACTTGCATATTAACAACACCATTTCCAATGTTATTATTATAGTTAAAAGAGAAAAATAACTATGTTAGTTAAATGAATTTCAATTAACTAAAATTGAATAATTAATTAATTGAATTTTTATATGGAAAAATATAACTTTGATAGTTATTAGGTAGAAATTGAAGTAGGGAATTATCGTTCGTAGTATAACTATAATAGTTAAGCTGAACTAGTGTATAACTATAGTAGTTGAACATAGAACTACTGTATAACTATAATAGTTAATCAATATTCTCAAATAAAAGACTTATTCTATAATTAATAGTTGAGCATAAAACTACTGCAAAACTATCTATAATAGTTGAGATGAACTACTGTATAACTATTATAGTTGAACATAGTTTTATTGTCAATAAATAATTGATAGTTGAGCCGAACTACCGTAAAACTATAATAATTGAGCTGAACATATTATTGTTTTGAATGTGTTGGGAAACTTGCGCTTCTCGAAAGGTTTTTAGCTACTACTATCTTGTAGGGATGAATTTTAAGGTTCGGAAAAGACAATCGTGCTTGGGGAGCTAGAGCTTTATAAGTGTTACATATAATACTGGGTTTCAAGAGATTAACAGAACTTTTGACTTACTTCTAGCGCTCATATATTTGAGTAATAAATATTTACAATAGATAAATATTAGTAATGATATGTATACGTACTTACTTAGAGGATAAATATGAGTAAATAAATTTATAAAAGTCATTGAGAATATATACACTTCTTGATATATACTAGTAGTAAATTAGAATATCTACACTAGATACATATGAATAAATGAAGATATCATAACAATCCGTTTATGAGGTTTTATGATTCATAAAATTTAAATAAAGCATAGTAGTAATAAAGATAGAACACAAAATAAGAGCTTTGATATCAAATTATACATGAAGTGTTACAATTAATCCAGAATATTCAAATAAGTACCAAAATAAATCTCCAAGACATTTATTTGATATTTATGCTAGATAGTTATTCAAACATAATTACGATATGGGTCTCAAGTGCATTTGAGTTGCTTGCTTCGTTATTAACACTCCGGCTAGATTGAATTTGGACTGTTTTGGTCAAACTAACGAGTCACGCTTCGATTTGCAATATCAAAACTCGCAACTGAACGTGACGCAATATCATCGAACGTCCTCAAATGTGGTTGAATATGAAAAGACAAAAAGCCTCAAAGAAATAAGAATCATATGAAAAAAACAATATTATAAAATTAAATTTACTAGTATAGATTCACGGCTTGTAGTAGAATAAAGGAGTTTGCAATGTGTAAACAATATTCGATTGAGGCTTCTTTATTGTAAGAACTAAACCAAATTTCGATAGATTCATTTCAATTTTACGATAGATTCTAAGAATTATAAATAAGAAAATAGAAAATCCACATCTACATGCAATTTGTTTACTACATGCAAGAGATTTTCATGTTGATATAATATTGCACTGGCCTTCAATAATGAAGTATTTTTGAATTTCAGGAATTGAACTTGCGCCGGGATTCGGTTGAAATAAATTTTGTAGCTTTCTAAGGTGAGGAATTTTGAGATTCAAGATGACGGTGTTTTGGTTGTTTTTGTACTTGTCGGTAGTATTTGCTGGTAATTGAGGGTTTTGATAAACAACACAAAATGGTAAATTTGTTATAAGTAAGCTAGCAAAAGGATTAAGTTATAGCAGAAATCATAAGTAGAACATGGATGCTCAAGGCACCTCTTCATTCATATATTCATACTTAGAATTCATAATTAAAATACAAGGTTTTTGCATGTCCATTTTCCTCTCTCTTACCCTCTATTTATAATACTCTATGCATGGCTTAATTATGCCACCTAATGCCCACATATCGGCTTCTTATTGGACCTCTAGTCCACTAATATGATGCATTAAATACCCACTAATTTCCCTTAGTGCTTAATCTGCCTCTTTCCCCGTGAAGTCCCAGCTCATTGACTGGCGCCCCAGGAGTCTCCCCAGGCGATTCCCCTGTGAAAGGAGTCTGATTCTACCGTGCGCTCTCTACTGTCCAAGCTCCTTATCTTCTTCTTAGATATGCCTTTGAAGGTCTTTTATGATTGACTTAGCTGAATTTCTCTCTTGATGACGTGGCCCTTTGATTCGTGACACGTGTCGGTGACTGTTTTCTTGGGTATAACATAGGCCCCCAGGAAAATTAGAGCTTTCAAATCTGATTTCCCTGAAGTTTATGGTCGTCTTCCTCGGTTGACTCGTCTCGGAAATTGCATTCTGACTTTCTGTTGGTGGTTGAGACTTCATTTAATACTGAGTTTTACGCCTTTAAAGGCTCTTCGACTCTGGATTATGGCTTCATATCATGGCTTTTACTTGGAACAGAGAGGTGTACCCGAATCAAATAACCAGCTTTTCTTCTCGGATTAGGAATCGGTCGATGAAAACTAAGTTGCCCCTTTCTTTGTCTTTTTCTCAGAAATTTCCGGAGCTCGACGGGCAGGATGTTGCTTTGGTAGATGCTTTTGAACGGGTCTGGACAGTTAAGGTAGAGAAGGATGGTCGACGTCTCGCTCTGAGTGACGGTTGGGACAAATTCTGTGAACGCCGTTTTGTCTCGGTGGATGTGACCATCTTTCTGGAGTTGCGTGGGCAAAAGTCTTTCAATATCGGAGTATTTGGGAGGGATGGAGAGGAGATCATTGATCTGGGAACTGATTCTGAAGACAGCTCGGTTGATTCCGAACCTGAAGATTGTCCTGTAAAAGATAACTGGGGATGTATTTCCCCGTGAGATTTATCCAAAATATAGAAAATCAGTCTTTTCTTTGTAAAATAATATTTTCTGGGTTTAATTCCCCAGGTTTTGTTTCCCAGGTTTCTTTCCCGGTGAAATAAACAAGAGTTATTGTTTTTGAAGGACTCTTTATATTCGTAAATCATGATAAGTATCAGAAAACTTATCTTCTTAATAAATCAATAACTTTGATTAATAAATAAATAATGAAAGAATGTAGAAAAAAAAGATTTCTTCTTATCCTGGCCTTTGTCAGTAAATATTTGCCACGTGGCATTATCCTGGCCAAGTATTTTAGGTTTTACGGGGTAGTGGGAGGATACTTGAGTACGTTTTTCATTGGTAACCGCCCTCTCTTCCCTTCCTTGATCTCAACCGTTGATCAACCCATGAGACAGGGTTAACTTTCAGAATACATTAACCCATTTTGAATTTTAAAAACTTCACAACTCCTCTTCGATTCTCAGATCTAAAAATCGGTAAGAATTTCCTTCCCCTTGCAATTTTACTGTGTAAATTTGTTTAATTTGTAGTGTAAATTTCCTTCTACAACCCTCACCATCATGCCAAAATACACGAGAGTCGTTCGCCCCAAGGTGGTCGAAGAGCCTCACGTCCTGCTCGCTCGTCAGTACAAAGAATTTATGGACAAGGCGGAACCGGCCTTGCCAGAATTCCGACTGGACGAACTAGACGCGGCCCATCCCTACGTTCCCGCTGAGAGGACCATCACTTCGGTTCAACCAGATCCAAATCACCAGGAGTGGGGTGCGCACGGCCGAGATAGCACGGTGACGGCGGACGAACTCACCGACTGGAGGGATGACTGGCGGATTCCCTTCAACGTGCATTTGCATGCGCCAGAAGAGGGAGAATCCGCCTGCTGTCCACCTCCAGGCATGGTGGCCATCGGCGTCGACGCGATGGATCAAGGTCTGCGGTTTCCCCTGCATCCTTCAATTTCAGGCCTGTTGAACCGGTGGGGTGTGGCTCCTCATCAGATTCATCCGAACGGGTGGGCTCAGTTGTATGGGGTTTTGACGGTTCTAGGACAAGTGGGATTTTCTCGACCCCTTACGGGGGATGAATTCCATTTGTTCTTTAGCCCGGTCAATTTCCAGAAAGGGTTGTTGGGTGATTACACAGTTCGTTGCAGGAAAAATATGGTGAAAATAAGAGAGCCGGAAGTTAAAGATCCTACTTGTTGGGATCGATGGTTTTATGTCTCGGGGAGATGGAGAACTCAGACCCGAGAGGGAGAAATTGAAATTCCTTTAACTTATGGCGTTAAGGATGAAAGTAAGTAAATTATACTTTTAAGTTTTTACAGTTTTGACTGATCTAAAATTGTTTTTATGTTTGTAGGTGCCCGGATCTCCAAAACTGACTATAGCATCCCGTGGGATTTGGCTACAGCGAATCTTTTGGCCCAGTGCATTCCTACCACCGAGAGGGACTCAACGTATCTCAACGACGACAGTATTCGTGACGCAGCAGGCTTGTTCTGTCCTCCGTTTGTCGAAGACAAAACCTTGTTTTGGTAAAGTTCTGTATTTTCTGCAGTTTTTATTTTGTCTTATTTCCTGGGGACATATCCCTCGGGGAAATATCATTAATTTTGTCGGGTGTAATATCTTTACTTTCCCGGTGCAGAATTTTTCTCTACCGTGTTTGACGTGAAACCCCCAAATATGGCGGATAACAGACTATTCGAAAGACTTGGACTTGTGGATCCATCCCAGACGGGAAAAGCCCGTAAATCAAAAACCAGTTCAACCAGCATAGGAGGCCGAGGATCTGTAAAGACTCGGGGTGGGGCAGTAGGTGCCCCGGCTTCCCGGACCAGATCCCGAACTGTCTCCGCCCAGGGCGGCGAGACAGATTCCCTGGGGATTATGGAGGTGGTGGACTCTTACAAAGAATCCTCTACCCCTGCTGATGTGGTGATGACTGATGCTGTTCCCAGTCAGGGTTTGCCTCCCTCTGGGTCGTCCACACTTCTACAAGTCAAGCTCGAAGGAGACAAGAAAAGGAAGAAAGTTGACGGGGGTATAATTGATGTGACTGAATCACCTCCCTGTGCTGACATAAGCCAGTCTGTTTTTGGAGTTGAAAAAGTTCTCTCTGACAAGTAAGTTTTTATTCATTTTATGCTCTTTCTTCTTTTTACAACATATTCAATCTTATCTTTATATTTTATTTCTTGGCTAGGTTTTCCCAGGAAAAACTTCCCTCTGTGCTCCTTCCCTTCTTCTCTGGCAAAGGCCCCATTGATCCTGTCACTACCCTGGGCAATCCTGTAGGTGATTCAATTGATGCAGTTGGGAGGTGCTGGACCTCAGAGCTCAATGACCTGATGGACCATGAGGAACATGCCTTTTCCCTGGCCCTTAAACTGGCCAGTCAAAGTGCAGTTGCCATCTCTGGTGCTCATACTATGGCTGAGAAACTCAGAGCTGAGGTTACCAAGCTTCGCATCACCAGCACTGGTCAAGAAACACAAGTAAAGGAGCTCAATGCAGCCTACATAGCCGCAGCAGGGGACAGGGATAGGTGGAAGAAGGTTGCAGACACTGCACGGGCAGAGGTGGGGAAGTTGAAGTCTGAGATGCAAGAAGCCTTGAAAACCATCAAGGAAAAAGAAGAACAGATTGAGGATGCCCAGGACAGCTTTGTCAGGGAAAAGAAAGAGCTAAAGGATGAGGTGGTCAAAGTCGCCAAAGAACTGAAACAAGTCCAGGATGATTTTGCACAGTCCATGGAAAGAGTTGTGGAGCTTGAAACCCTACTGGACTCACCTGCTCACAATCCCAGGGTACTGACTGACCTCCTTTATGTAACTGCATATGCTGATCTCATCAGGTCTGCAGCAAAGGAGAAGAATGATGTGGCCAAAGAGTATGGACTCAAACTCCTCAGGGATCACATGGAGGGATGCACTCTGGATTCCAGAGTTCCTCAACCTTTCATGGATCTGGAAGTTGTCCATGGAATTGACATGAAATGGTGGCCATCATACAGTCTCCTCTCTATGCCTGGTGAACCTGCAAAGTTAGCTGATGATGCTCCTGTTGATGAAGATGAATTTGAAGATGAGGGTCTGGATCTGCTTGGTGTTGGGCCTGATGGCAAGCCAAAAGATCCTATGGTGACCCCCCTGGTGATGGTAATTCTACCTCCTGAGTTTAACAACTCAGGAGTCTGCTAAAATGATCTCTACTCTGAGTGTAAAAAGCTCAGAGGTTTTTAAGTTTTATTTCTGGTTTGGGCCTGAGGCCATAAGACAATATTTGCTATTTCTGTTTGGATTTTAAAGGCAGTTTTTTGCCTGGGACAAGTTTTAATATTTTGCTGGTGTGTAATAACTTAGTAAGTTATTTTTGGATATTATCCTTTGGGTCTTACACATAGCCCTTCCACCGTTTTGTTTAGGTTTCTTTTTACCACAATTATCTAACACTTGACAAGTCAGTTTAAGCTTGTTTGGTGAATCGTAATTCTTGTGAACAGATAACTCTTGGCTCACACCCACGTTTTATTTTAAAACTTTGTTGGGACTTCTTTGTGAGTTCTTTGTCCTGCAAAAGTGATGTTCGGATTTAGTTACCTCTTGGAATTCTCTGATTCTGAGAAACATTTTTCTCCTCCATCTCTCCTTTTACAAAGACTGTCCGATCCTGTGGTTTGTTCATCATGAATACCCTTTTGAGGTTTAGTTCATGATGAATACCTCTTAGGATTGTCCTCGGACCAATATCTTCCTCCCGTGCGATTCTTGAGTTTCTTTTACTCTGTTGAATCCGTACGCAGAAAGAAGTGTTCGGCCCCGTAATCTATAGATTTTTTGGGTCTTTACCGAACCTTAGTATTCCTTAGGAATACTCAATATTCTTTGTTTTGACCGGGAAATTTATTCTTTTTCCCGGGGTAATATTCTTCCTTGATAAAATATAACTTTTAAAACCCATGCAAGTATTTTTAGTAAATACTGAGAAAATTTATAAAGGTAGCAAAAAAGGTTTTACAGAAATAATATTTTTACAAAAAGCCAAAAATTAACCTTTCAATGATAAAATTTCTTTAGATGCAACGCGTTCCACCGATACTGATCCTTGGTCCCGTCGAGAAGCTCTAACTCGTACGCTCCGTTCTGGAGGCAGTGGCTTACTCTAAACGGTCCCTCCCAGTTCGGCCCTAGTGCTCCCTGGTGTGTTCCCAAGATTTTCTTCAGCACCAAGTCTCCTTCTTGGAATTCTCGCGCCTTTACTTTTGAATTAAATAATTTTGCAATTCTTTGTTTGTTCATGGCATTTAGAGAATCAGAAGTTAACCTTCTTTCTTCAAGAAGATCTAACTCTTTCCGGATGGTTATTTCATTCTCCGGGGAGATTTCCTGAGCGGTCCGATGTGATAACACCGTTATTTCCGCTGGAATTACTGCTTCTGTTCCAAAAGCCAAAGAGTAGGGGGTTTCTCCCGTGGCATTTCTAGCTGTGGTACGATATGACCACTGAACCTCTGGGAGTTCATCCGCCCACTTTCCTTTGCGACTTTCCAATTTTGATTTGATGGTATGTTTTAATATTTTATTCACTGCTTCAACCTGACCATTCGTCTGGGGGTGGTAAGGAGTAGAGAACAGCCTTCTGATTTTCCATTTTTCACAGAATTCTTCCACCTCAGCCCCATCGAATTGTTTTCCGTTGTCGGAAATGATCGACTCGGGCAAACCAAATCGACATATAATGTTTTTCCATATGAACTTGATAACCTGTGGTTGATCAATTTTGTTCAATGGTTCTGCTTCAACCCACTTAGTAAAATAGTCGACTGCTACAATCGCATATTTCACTCCGCCCCGTGCGGTTGCTAGTGGTCCGATCAAATCGATACCCCACCGAGCAAATGGCCACGGGCTGTAAATGGATTTCAAGGCTTCTGGGGAAATACGGATGTTAGGCCCATGCATCTGGCATTTAACACACTTGCGTGCATATCCGACTGCGTCCTTTCTCAGGCTTGGCCAGTAAAATCCTTGCCCCATGGTTTTGTGTGCCAGGGATATTCCCCCCGCATGGTTTCCACATACACCATCATGTATTTCTTCCAGGATTTTAAATCCTTCCTCCTTCGATACACATTTTAGTAGTGGAAGGGAATAACTTCTTCTGTAAAGTTGTGTATTTATTAAAGTATACTTTGCCGCTCGGGAGCGAAGTTGTTTTGCTTCAGTTTTATCTGCTGGTACTTCCCCGGTCTCTATGTACCGTTGGATGGGAATCCGCCAGTCTTCTTCGGCCCCAGCGAGTATTTGCATTTGCATTTCTCTTTGTTCCACTGATGGGGACATTAATTTTGTCAACACAATATTTGAGAAGTCTGCTGAGCCCTCAGCTGATGCTAATTTTGACAGGGCGTCAGCTTGTGAATTGTGTTCCCGTGGGATTTGTTCGATTAGAACTTCAGGGATTTTTTCGCAAAGTTCCCATACCAATTTTAGGTATTTTACCATTTGTTCCCCTCTGGCCTCGTAGTCCCCACTTACATGGTTTACTACTAGCTGAGAGTCCATAAACACATGGAGTTTCCTTGCCCCGACGGCTATAGCCAATTCCAATCCAGAAATGAGAGCTTCGTACTCTGCTTCATTGTTAGATGTGGGGAATTCAAACTTTACCGCATGGGTTACTGAGTCTCCATCGGGACTGAGTAATACCACTCCTGCCCCCGAGCACGCGGTGGTAGATGATCCATCTACGAACAGCTGCCAGGCGCGTGGTTGACTCTGGGATTTCTCAGGGAAAGTTAATTCCACAATGAAATCTGCCAGGGCTTGTGCTTTTAGTGCTGTTGTAATATTTTGTGTTGACCGTTGACTTTGAAATCGACATATCAATTTATCGGTCATTGAGATAGTTTTAGATTAATATTTCGAGACCTGGATTAATTGATATGAATTTTACAAGATTATTTTGTTGTAGAAGAGTTAAGTGTGTAATTATATGATTTGGTTTTGGGCTTGTATTGTGTTGGCCATTGATCAATTATAAGCCCAACCTTTTTACTTAACTATCCAAACCCATTAACCATTATATATTACTAAAGTAATATGTAATAAAAGAAAAAGAAGTATTAAAAGGAAAAAAAAGGAGGCTTACGGATAATTACTACATACTCCTACACACTTTACACATACAGTGATACAGAGAATGAGGAAAAAAGGGTTTGATCGGCTGTGCTTGGAGGTGACGATCGGAGTTCGCTTTTGAAGAGAAAAGGTCCTTACGGAGTTGGAGAACAAAGTTAAAGACGAAGTAGTTCAAGATAGAGGCAAGTTTTCTAGTTCTGGGAATTCTTCAAATTAGGTGAATTTTGTAGTCGATGATTTGGGCATGATTTCTGGTCGTATTTTGTAGCCTTCGATTCTCTGAGTTCGTTGATGTATTATGTTGTGGAAATCGTTAAGTAATTATCCTAGAACCTAAGCTTTTTCATACTTCGTTAATGGAGGTCGGGATAGTTCGATTTTGTGTTCGGCCTGATTTCGTAGTTCAACTTGGATGTCTTTGGTTCTACTGATTCATATGATTGTTTTGGGTATATTATACTAACCCGTTGCAGCCGAGACTTGAAGTTATTGGGTATAGAAATATGCATTTTCGTTAATGTCGTGAAGAAGACGATGTGCATATTTCTGCACTACGCGGGTGGGGAAAACAGCCCGGTTGCGCGATGAGTCGCTATCGCACGACCAGGGCACGACGAGAGGCCATCGCAGGTTGTGGCACGGATTTCGAGGCAATCCGCGCGTCGCGCGGGTACTGCGCGCTGATAGTGTTTTTAGTTATTTCCAATGCTGAACTTCGAATGCACATAACTTTTGATCCGTAACTCCGATTAACTATTATAATATAGTTTCGGATTCGTCAAGCAGTGAACTTTGTCATTGTCTAGCTATCTGTTCCGTGAAGATATCAAATGGTCCTTTATTTCTCTAGTTTCGATTGCTGAATATATTCGTCCTATTCGGGGTTTGTCCTTTGATCTTTTGGGATTGTTTAAGAGGCCAGTCACGATTTTATCATCGTGACATGATCAGCGTAATATTGTATATGGTTGGATATGATTGGTGTTTATGATACATGCTTGATATTGAATTGTATGTATTGTATACTTGTTGAGTTTATATGATATTATATACATTATGTGTATATGTGAGTTCGTGACACCGATAATGGTTATTAGTTATTGTATTGATTGATGATATATATTATACTTGTTGTATATGTGCATATGGGTATATGATACCGATGATGGCCGGTATAGCCGAGGTGGATACCATGTGGTTTCTGGTGATTGATTTGGGATCAGGTGATCCATGATTTTATGATTTACTCGATTCGAGTCTTTTGATCTTTCGAGTTTTGTGTTTTACGCGTGTTGGCCGGTTGCCTTTTATACACGTACATCGGTGACGACCGATAGCCCTACGGGAGGCGAACATGGATGTAGATGCGTAGCCTTGCACGTGCTTTTTAGTTGGCATCTGGGATGTCAGAGGTGCGTAGTCTAATCCATGTAGACCGAGGTTTGTAGTTGACGGGGTCACTACAGACTTGAGTCTAACCAACGGGTAGTGACAGAGGTGTTCGCCTGTAGTTAGGGTCGCGCCCTTCTGACAGCTTCACCGTCTGCTTACCTGGATGACATATAGATTTCGTTGGGGTGTACCAGCGATATTCTATTGTCGACTCCATCAGCGACATTTGATATGTTCGTTTGTATGGTATTGGACTTCGTGAGTGAGTGTCACTGGGGATTTGACTGCGAGTCTATCGGGATCGGTGAACTCATCACTTAGTCTTGTTCGGTTTCTGATGATGGATAGCATGTGTGGCTTTTAGACCAGTGCTTTATAGTGATGATATGACAGGTCTAGGATACTGGAGGACAGTGTGTCCGAGGATAGTTGAGACCGGATGGTTATTTTGTGTTCTATGACTGTATGTTTGTGTGATACATGGTAGGAGATTATAAATCTTGCCAGCGTATTAGACGCTGACCTTGCCGTGTATATTTCTGTATTTTTGTAGGTACTTCTGATGCTGTGTGGGCTGGACGAGAGACGACGCAGGCTTTGTGATCATGGATAGGGGCCACCGCGGTATTTTATTTTCTGATGTTTAGACACTAGATTTTATTTATTATTGTTTTTATTTATACATGTTTATGTTTATTATTTGGTGTCTAAGGTGAGGTGTCAGCGTGAGTCCGGTTATAAGTGAGGTTTTAAAAAGTTTTAATTTTTCCGCTGTTTTTAAACGAGATAAATAACCGGGCGTCACAACTTGGTATCAGAGCTCAGTTTTACGAGCATGTATTTGGGTAGACTCTGGGTTTAAGTCTAGTGGGTAGTGGTCCGTTTTGTATCCATGATCAGCTGCGTTCGCTCGTCTCGTCAGCCACGGTATGTTTTCTATTTGTTTGGTTTTTGAGATTTGTTATATCTCTTGCCTTCTGTGTATTTGTTTGTGATTGCGAATATCGATTGAATTGATTGTGTTGTATTCTTTTGACCTTGTTATTCAGATGTCTCATCCAACTAGACCTCGTTCGGGAGGTAATCGTTCGGGTAACCGTGGGTTACTCATTCCTTCTACTAATCCTCAGGCAGGCCAGAGACGGTCTGTGAGTGATGAGGTACTGATGGCTGCGGTGGCAGCTCTGCAACAACATTCAGAGCAAGGTACTACTTCTAGGCTTCGTGAGTTTCTACAGCTCAGGCCTAAACATTTTGATGGGAGATCAGACCCGGTAATGGCGGATCAGTGGCTTCGGGAAATGGAGCGCACTTTTGAAGTAATGCATTGTACTGAAGAGGAGAGCGTGGAATATGCTACATATATGTTGTCTGACAGAGCCATGAGCTGGTGGGAGCTGATAAAGGGAAGGTTCAGGGCTTCTACTGAACCGATCACTTGGGATCGTTTTGTTGACGAGTTCCATACGAAGTTCTTTCCAAGCAGCGTGATGCATCAGAAGCGGGAAGAATTCAATAACTTGCGCCAGGGAAATATGTCTGTTGCAGAATATGAGGCGAAGTTTACAAATCTGGCAAGGTTTGCTCCTGGGATGGTCAGTACCGAGGAGGACAGATGTGATAAATTCCAGTTTGGGCTAAGAGCTGAGATCAGAACTGGAGTGATGCCTTTGATGATCGTGACTTATAGCGACCTAGTAGAGAAAGCTATGGTGATGGAACGGGCACTGTCATTACAGAGAGTTGAGCTGCGATCATCACAACCCTCGCAGGGAAGATTTCAGGGATCTTCTCAGAGAAGATTTTGGGGGACCCAGACATCGAGGGGTTCAGAATCAAGTAGGTCGACCTCTTCTAGAGGCCGAGGTGGAAGATCGGGGTCAAAGAGGAAATCAGGCGAGATATCTGGCAGTGAGAGTAGTGGTGGATCGATTTCGTCTCCACCGGGATCATGTTATCGCTGTGGCCAGCCAGGCCATTTTTCCAGAAATTGTCCTCGGGGGCTAGGACAGGGTTCTATGCAAGCAGGACAAAGTTCAGGTGTTCAAAGGGCTTGTTATCAGTGTGGCCAGGTGGGTCACTTTGCCAACAAATGTCCTAAGAACAAAGGGAATGCACGAGTCGCCCATGTGACTAAGGCCGGAGCAGAGGCAGCAGACGATGTAGTAGCTGGTAGGTCTTAAACGATAACTTGTAATAAGTTGTATATTATGACTCTGTATGAGTTGTAAATTATGTAAAACCTTCTACTAAACAATTTTATTTTCTTTGCAAGGCCCTATGTCTATTTGTGGTGCGACTGCTTTTGTGTTGATTGATTCTGGAGCTTCACACTCTTTCGTGAGTCCGCGGTTTATTCAAAACTTGAGTATAAAACCGCCCAGTGTGGAAGCTAACTTTTGTGTCACTATTCCATCGGGTACAACGATTTGAACTTCGGCGTTATACCCACACTGTGATATTTTAATTGAGGAACAAAGATTTCCGGCTAATCTGATTTTGTTTGATCTATCGGAGTTTGATGTTATTCTGGGCATGGACTGGTTGTCGTTGCATCATGCATCAATTGATTGTCATGCAAGAAAAGTAGCATTGCCAAAGCAGGTTGGAAGCGTGGAATTCCAGGGTGTAATCGGTAAGTCGTCACTTCCGATTATATCATCTATACGCGCGAAGAAGTTGATTAATCAGGGATGTTCGGCATTTCTGGCTACGATGAAAATGTCGGTTGAGGCTCCGCTGATCCTTGATGACATTGAAGTGGTTCGTGAGTATCCCGAGGTTTTCCCAAAGGATATTCAGGGTATTCCACCGGACAGAGAAATTGATTTCGGGATAGAGTTGGTACCTGGCACAGCTCCTGTTTCGAAGACACCGTATCGGATGGCTCCGGCTGAGTTGGCTGAGTTGAAAGTGCAGTTGCAGGATCTGCTAGACAAGAAGCTGATCAGGCCAAGTTATTCTCCTTGGGGAGCACCGATATTGTTTGTAAAGAAAAAGGATGGTTCGATGCGGTTGTGTATTGACTATCGAGAATTGAACAAGGTGACGATCAAGAACCGGTATCCTTTACCGAGAATTGAAGATTTGTTTGATCAGTTGCAGGGTGCTGCATTATTTTCGAAGATTGATCTGAGATCGGGATATCATCAGTTGAAAGTTCGTGAAGAAGATATTCCGAAGACAGCGTTCAAATCGAGGTATGGGCATTACGAGTTCACTGTTATGCCTTTCGGGTTAACCAATGCTCCTGCGGCATTCATGGATTTGATGAATCGGGTATTTTCAGAATATCTTGATAAATTCGTTATTGTGTTTATTGACGATATTCTAATTTATTCTAAAACAAAGGAAGAGCACGAGAGTCACTTGAGGTTAACGCTTCAGAAGCTGAAAGAAAAGCAGTTGTATGCTAAATTCAGCAAATGTGAATTCTGGATGAGGAGTGTGCAATTTCTGGGACACGTAATTTCACAAGAGGGTATATCTGTGGATCCCAGTAAGATTGAGGCTATTCGTAGTTGGCCGACGCCAACTAATGCAGCTGAGGTCAGAAGTTTTATCGGTTTGGCTGGGTATTACCGGAGATTTGTTGAAGGTTTTGCTAGCTTGTCAGGACCGATGACTAAATTGACAAAGAAGAACGCTCAGTTTGTGTGGAGCGAGGAGTGTGAAGAATGCTTTCAGGCATTGAAAGATCGTTTGACAACAGCTCCTATTCTCGCGTTGCCGAGTGGTACAGAAGGCTTCACTATTTACACCGATGCTTCGCTGAAGGGTTTGGGTGCTGTGTTGATGCAAAACGGAAGGGTAATTGCGTATGCTTCGAGGCAACTCAAGGAATACGAAGGTAATTATCCTACACATGATTTAGAGTTGGCAGTTGTGGTGTTTGCTCTTAAAATTTGGCGTCATTATCTTTATGGCGTTAAATGTGAAGTGTATACCGACCACAAGAGTCTCAAGTACTTCTTCACCCAAAAGGAGTTGAATATGAGACAGAGACGATGGCTGGAACTAGTAAAAGATTATGATTTGGAAATCATGTATCATCCAGGAAAGGCAAATGTGGTAGCCGATGCTCTGAGTCGAAGATCTCATGTGTCTCTAGCACAGTTGACAGCAACATTGCCCAGAGAACTTAAATATGAGATTCAGAGATTCGATTTGGGTTTGGTCGAAGTTGAGGAAGTGCAAGGTTTGTTAGCTGAGTTGCGTATTCAACCGACTATACTGCAGCAGATCAGAGAGGAGCAGTTGAAAGACCCTAAATTGTTAAAGATTAGGGATGAAGTGACATCGGGAAAGCGCGATGATAATGTCATTGCGGCAGATGGTGCTTTATTTCAGGGACAGAGATTGGTTGTACCGAATGTTCCTGAGCTGAAAGAGAAATTGATGAGCGAGGCTCATTCATCTCCATATTCTATTCATCCCGGGAGTACAAAGATGAAGCGTGATTTGGGTCGTCATTATGCTTGGGTCGGAATGAAAAAGGATTTGGCATCCTTTGTGCAGCGATGTCTTACTTGTCAGAAAGTGAAAGCAGAACATCAGAGACCTGCTGGTTTATTACAGCCAATGCCGATACCGATGTGGAAGTGGGAGAATATCGGAATGGATTTCGTTACTGGTTTGCCGGTGACTTCCAAGGGCTGTGATTCGATATGGGTAATTGTCGATCGGTTGACGAAGTCTGCACATTTCTTGCCAGTCAAGAGGAAGGATAGCTTGGATAAATTGGCGAAGCTATATGTTGACGAGATTATACGATTACATGGAGTGCCGATTTCGATTGTGTCAGATCGTGACCCAAAGTTTACTTCGCAGTTTTGGCAGAGTCTGCATAAGGCAATGGGTACACAATTGACGTTCAGTACGGCTTTTCATCCACAGACAGATGGACAGTCGGAAAGAACAATACAAATTCTGGAAGACATGTTGCGGGCATGTGTTGTTGACTTCGGTGGTCATTGGGATAGACACTTGCCACTGGTTGAGTTTTCGTATAACAACAGTTATCAGGCTTCGATCAGAATGCCACCGTTCGAGGCTTTGTACGGAAGGAAATGTCGATCTCCAGTTCATTGGGATGAAGTTGGAGAGAAACAGGTAATCGGTCCAGAGATGATTCAGCAGACAACTGAAATGGTCGCGATGATTCGAAAACGAATGCAGACAGCACAGAGTCGACAAAAGAGTTATGCTGATACTCGTCGACGACCGCTGGAGTTTGCGGTAGGAGATTTTGTGTTTGTGAAAATATCTCCGAAACGTGGTGTCTTGCGGTTCGGGAAGAAAGGAAAGTCGAGTCCTCGTTTTGTGGGACCATTTAAGATATTGGAACGAGTTGGTGATTTAGCCTATCGTATTAAATTACCTCCGTCGTTGTTGGGACCTCATGACGTGTTTCATGTGTCTATGTTGCGGAAGTATGTGTTGGATTCTTCACACGTGCTTAGCTATGAAGAGTTGAAAGTGAACGAGGATTTAACTTACGAAGAAAAGCCAGTGAAAATAATTGATCGGATAGAGAAGCAATTGAGGAACAAGAAGATCGTCTTTGTGAAAGTTCAGTGGAGCAATCACACGGAAGACGAGGCTACTTGGGAGCAGGAAGATCAATTGCTTGAGAAATATCCGTTTTTACGTTCCTAGCGTGATAGAAATGTTGTATTCCACTCGCTTTTGGAGATATTTGTATATAAACTGTATGTTTATATATGTGGTGTTTGGTGGGCTGTTTTGGATATTGTTGTACTTTAGATTGCAGTGTTTAAATTTCATGTGTAGATGCCGAGTGTTTCAAGAGTGCGTCGAGTTCGTCCTTTTGACTGTTTACCGATTAGTCCTAATCTCACTATCGAGGAGCATGCCTTTCGTGTATATCGTGCTTGGGAGGCTCTACGACGAGCAGGTGTGGCCTTGACAGAGAGAGACGGTGCTGTCGCACTAGTTCATTCTCTGACATTTCGACATGAGATGGCTGCGTTCGGAATGTATTTCCATTTGGCGATATCTCATAGGGAGGAGTTTTGATTCTCGGAGTTTACGATCTTGTTGGCCAGTGTTATGGGGTCAGCGAGATGCGTCTCCGAATTACCGAGTCCTCCGAGACGCCGATGTGGTTGGTGTTCACGAGTTCTACCGGGCCGTTTGATTGTACTACCAGAGGTTTGCCTCAAATGCCGAGTTAAACGCCGTGTTCTCGAGGGAGATTGGCCTTAGTTGAGGAGATTTTACCAGTGAACTTAGAAATTTATATAGTCACAGTTGTACAGTAGTGTATTTTGTAAGTCTGATCCGAGTGAGGATTTAGACAGTTTCGAGGACGAAACTTTTTAAAACGGGGGGAGAGTTGTAATACCCGTTTTATTTTCAGTATTTAAAATATAATATTTTGTGTTGACCGTTGACTTTGAAATCGACATATCAATTTATCGGTCATTGAGATATTTTTAGATTAATATTTCGAGACTTGGATTAATTGATATGAATTTTACAAGATTATTTTGTTGTAGAAGAGTTAAGTGTGTAATTATATGATTTGGTTTTGGGCTTGTATTGTGTTGGCCATTGATCAATTATAAGCCCAACCTTTTTACTTAACTATCCAAACCCATTAACCATTGTATATTACTAAAGTAATATGTAATAAAAGAAAAAGAAGTATTAAAAAAGGAGGCTTACGGATAATTACTACATACTCCTACACACTTTACACATACAGTGATACAGAGAAAGAGGAAAAAAGGGTTTGATCGGCTGTAGCTTGGAGGTGACGATCGGAGTTCGCTTTTGAAGAGAAAAGGTCCTTACGGAGTTGGAGAACAAAGTTAAAGACGAAGTAGTTCAAGATAGAGGCAAGTTTTCTAGTTCTGGGAATTCTTCAAATTAGGTGAATTTTGTAGTCGATGATTTGGGCATGATTTCTGGTCGTATTTTGTAGCCTTCGATTCTCTGAGTTCGTTGATGTATTATGTTGTGGAAATCGTTAAGTAATTATCCTAGAACCTAAGCTTTTTCATACTTCGTTAATGGAGGTCGGGATAGTTCGATTTTGTGTTCGGCCTGATTTCGTAGTTCAACTTGGATGTCTTTGGTTCTACTGATTCATATGATTGTTTTGGGTATATTATACTAACCCGTTGCAGCCGAGACTTGAAGTTATTGGGTATAGAAATATGCATTTTCGTTAATGTCGTGAAGAAGACGATGTGCATATTTCTGCACTACGCGGGTGGGGAAAACAGCCCGGTTGCGCGATGAGTCGCTATCGCACGACCAGGGCACGACGAGAGGCCATCGCAGGTTGTGGCACGGATTTCGAGGCAATCCGCGCGTCGCGCGGGTACTGCGCGCTGATAGTGTTTTTAGTTATTTCCAATGCTGAACTTCGAATGCACATAACTTTTGATCCGTAACTCCG
This sequence comes from Euphrasia confusa, assembly GCA_954870475.1. Classification (NCBI taxonomy): domain Eukaryota; kingdom Viridiplantae; phylum Streptophyta; class Magnoliopsida; order Lamiales; family Orobanchaceae; genus Euphrasia; species Euphrasia confusa. The sequence continues at coordinate 38,909,142 of OX940954.1, forward strand.
ATTAACTATTATAATATAGTTTCGGATTCGTCAAGCAGTGAACTTTGTCATTGTCTAGCTATCTGTTCCGTGAAGATATCAAATGGTCCTTTATTTCTCTAGTTTCGATTGCTGAATATATTCGTCCTATTCGGGGTTTGTCCTTTGATCTTTTGGGATTGTTTAAGAGGCCAGTCACGATTTTATCATCGTGACATGATCAGCGTAATATTGTATATGGTTGGATATGATTGGTGTTTATGATACATGCTTGATATTGAATTGTATGTATTGTATACTTGTTGAGTTTATATGATATTATATACATTATGTGTATATGTGAGTTCGTGACACCGATAATGGTTATTAGTTATTGTATTGATTGATGATATATATTATACTTGTTGTATATGTGCATATGGGTATATGATACCGATGATGGCCGGTATAGCCGAGGTGGATACCATGTGGTTTCTGGTGATTGATTTGGGATCAGGTGATCCATGATTTTATGATTTACTCGATTCGAGTCTTTTGATCTTTCGAGTTTTGTGTTTTACGCGTGTTGGCCGGTTGCCTTTTATACACGTACATCGGTGACGACCGATAGCCCTACGGGAGGCGAACATGGATGTAGATGCGTAGCCTTGCACGTGCTTTTTAGTTGGCATCTGGGATGTCAGAGGTGCGTAGTCTAATCCATGTAGACCGAGGTTTGTAGTTGACGGGGTCACTACAGACTTGAGTCTAACCAACGGGTAGTGACAGAGGTGTTCGCCTGTAGTTAGGGTCGCGCCCTTCTGACAGCTTCACCGTCTGCTTACCTGGATGACATATAGATTTCGTTGGGGTGTACCAGCGATATTCTATTGTCGACTCCATCAGCGACATTTGATATGTTCGTTTGTATGGTATTGGACTTCGTGAGTGAGTGTCACTGGGGATTTGACTGCGAGTCTATCGGGATCGGTGAACTCATCACTTAGTCTTGTTCGGTTTCTGATGATGGGTAGCATGTGTGGCTTTTAGGCCAGTGCTTTATAGTGATGATATGACAGGTCTAGGATACTGGAGGACAGTGTGTCCGAGGATAGTTGAGACCGGATGGTTATTTTGTGTTCTATGACTGTATGTTTGTGTGATACATGGTAGGAGATTATAAATCTTGCCAGCGTATTAGACGCTGACCTTGCCGTGTATATTTCTGTATTTTTGTAGGTACTTCTGATGCTGTGTGGGCTGGACGAGAGACGACGCAGGCTTTGTGATCATGGATAGGGGCCACCGCGGTATTTTATTTTCTGATGTTTAGACACTAGATTTTATTTATTATTGTTTTTATTTATACATGTTTATGTTTATTATTTGGTGTCTAAGGTGAGGTGTCAGCGTGAGTCCGGTTATAAGTGAGGTTTTAAAAAGTTTTAATTTTTCCGCTGTTTTTAAACGAGATAAATAACCGGGCGTCACAGCTGTCCTCGGGGCGAAAGTTATGTCATACTGACTAATTTCTAACGCCCAACGCAGGAGTCTCCCGGAGATATCTGACCGGTGCAATACTTGCCTTAAAGGCATAGTAGTCAAAACTTCGACGGGGTGCTCAAATAAGTACGCCCGGAGTTTTCTAATCGACACTATTAAAGCATATGTTAATTTTTCCAGTGGAGTGTATTTAATTTCTGCCTCATGTAATACTTGGCTCACAAAATAAATCGGGAAGTGTTGTATTCCTTCCGCTCTTGTCAAGACTGCACTGATGGCATGTTCTGAGGCGGCCAGGTATAAATACAGTTTTTCTCCTGGTTTAGGTGCCACCACTACCTTTGGATTGGATAAATATTCCTTTATTCGTACAAAAGCTTGTTGGGCTTCCTTTTTCCAGTGAAATTCCTGTCCTTTGATGGAGGCAAAGAACGGACGAGTTTTATCTCCCAGGCAAGAAATGTATCTATTTAGGGCGGCTAGACGACCCGTGAGTCATTGTACGCCTTTTACGTCCCGGGGCTCTTGCATGTCCAAGATAGCTTGGACTTTGGTAGGGTTGGGCTCAATGCCTTTCTCGCTTACCACATGCCCCAGGATCATCCCTTTTTTGATTCCGAAGTTACATTTCTTGGGGTTCAGTTTCATATTATAATGCCCCAGAATTTTGAAAACTTCTTCGAGGTCTTTGACATGATCTGATTCGTTTTTACTTTTTACAATAAGATCATCAATGTACACTTCCATGGTTCTACCAATTAATTCAGAAAACATTAGATTTACCAACCTTTGATAGGTGGCCCCAGCATTCTTCAGGCCAAACGGCATTCTTTCCCAGCAATAGATCCCTTTCTCTGAGTAGAAAGCCGTGTGTTCAACGTCATCTGGATGCATGGGGATTTGATGGTACTCGGCCTTAGCGTCTAGTGTTGAGAATATCGCGTGACCTGTCAAATTATCAACCACATGGTCGATGTGTGGCATGGGAAAAAGGTCTTTCGGACATGCATTGTTTAGATCAGTAAAATCTATACATAAGCGCCTTGCCCCCACCGTTTTTGTCACCATTACCGCATTGGAAAGCCAAATAACATCACTCGAAGCTTTCCTGACCAGTTTGTTTTCAATTAATTTATCTACTTCCCCGGCGAGTGCCTGGCACTTCTCGGGGCCCATTTTCCTACGCTTCTGCGCAATTGGTCTCTTGCATGGATCAATTTTCAATCGATGGCAGGCATGTTTAGGATCTATCTTTCCTAAATCCGCACTGGACCATGAGAAAGTGGTAATATTTTCTTTTAGGAACTTTATAATATCACTTCGAGTAGTTGATTCCATATGAGACCCCACAAGTATTTGTTTTTCGGTTTGCTCTGGATCTACAATTATAGAGTCCAGAGCTTCAACCATCTCTACAATGGGTGCTTTTTTGCATTGATATCCACCCCTTGAGCCCCAATCAGCCAAGTCTTTTTTGGGTTGGGGCTGCTTTTTCCCAGTAGATGCTAAGTCTATACTGGGTTCTTCCTCGGGAGGATTATCTGTTTCAACCGAGGGAATCTGAATAACTTCACCGTGTGAGTTTTTCTGAGGAGAGTTCATTCCTTCCTCGGGGATTTTAATGACATTTTTAATGTGATCAACTTGTTTTATCTTGTTTTCCTCCAAATTGACTTGGGGAATGTTATTGTTTACTTTGGTTTTAGTTTTATCAAGATCGCGAAAATACATCAAAGTCTTCTTTGCCATTACTAGGTCCCCTCTGACGGTGCCAACTGCACCGGAGGGTGTTGGAAACTTGATACAGTTTTAATAGGACGAGGCGACTGCTTCAAAAGCGTCTAGAAAGGGTCTGCCTAACAAAGCATTATAGCCACTAACCTTATCTACTATTACAAACTTAAGATTCCTAACCATTACGACTTCGGGGTTCTTCGCGTCCATCATTTCCACCGGGAGGATGATTTCTCCGTAGGGAATGACTACATCGTCACCAAAACCTTTCAACACCATATCGCACGGGTTGACATAGCGCGCTAGCTTCCCCATCAGATCCAGGGTCTTTTTGTACAGGACATTAAGATGCGCGCCATTGTCCACCATCGTGCGAGACACGTCCAGACCGAGGATTCTTGCTTTTATCACTAAAGGCACATCCTTCGGGAACTTTGTCTCGGCTCGATCTTCCGGGGTGAAAGTTATCACCGCCGTTTCACTGATTGTTGCTTCCTTTGACGGGGCAGTTTCATACCAAACTTCCCACATCTGGAAGTCTCTTTTCCTTTTGCGGCGGCTCTCCTCGTTCACTGGTCTCAAGCCGCCGATCATCATGATCTGGCCCACTCTTGGTGGATCTTGAGCTAGAGGAGGCGGCGGTGGGACCAGTGCGGGTACTTCCCGGGGAGGAGGCCCCTGCGGATTTCCTCCTGCACCTGGCCTGGGCAAGAATTGCCACAGCTTCCCATCCTGAAAAAGTTTCCACAACAGTTTTACCAGTTGTCTGCACTGGCTGGTGTTGTGACCAATCTTTTCATGAAAGGCACACCATTTGTTGGGATCCAACTTGTCCGGGGAAGTTAGGATTGGTGGTGGTTTCTCCAACAGATCAGATTTTTGTACCACCATAATGTTCAGAATATCTGCTGGTGTATGACCAGTCTGCATGGTAAGTTTTCTTTCCAAATCACGGACTTCATCCATTCTTGGATCATGTGGCCTAGGGCCTGGTTTTTTGCCAATGTAATTTGGCCTTCGATCGGAGGAAAAAGGAGGTTTTTTCTTTTGCTCGGGGGAGTGTCCCCCACCAGCAACAAGACGCTGGTACGCCACTTGGGCCCCAGCTTTCCTCCTAAAATCCTCATACGATCGGGGATAATTCAACATTGCAGATTTAAACAACTTAGAATTTCTTCTCAAACCTGCCAGTACGGTGTGAAGTTTGAGGTTATCACCAATCTCTTCGCCACCCGCCATGAGGAGTTCTTCGACGCGATCAACATACGACTCGTCTGTTTCATTCTCACCATGTTTGACTCCCAGCAGTTTCTGACTATATTCCATATGGGAAGCTTTGGATGCAAAGTACGACACGAACCTCTGCACCAAGTCGTCAAAACATTTGATAGAATGCATGGGTAAGCTGACGTACCATTGGTGGGGAATATCGCCCAGGGTGAGTGGGAATAGTTTGCACCGAGTAGCATCAGTGGCTCCCCGGCCGGACATATATGTCTTGAATCTGCTCAAATGCACTTCTGGATCAGTTTTGCCGCTATACAAAGTGGTTTGCATGGGCTGAATTTCCGGTTGCATGGGAGTTTGTTCAACCTCGGGGACCAAGGGATCATTATGACGACCTGTCGGGGCGGCGAGAATCTGATTTTCGTTCAATCGCCTTTCCAACTCAGAGTATTTCTGCCTTAAATCGGCTAACTCAGGGTCAATACCGGGGGCTCTGTGGGCCCTCGCCGGTGAGAAGTTCGCACGATGTCCGTGCATATCACTTCTACTTACCTGTCTATGAGGATCTGTAGAAGTAGCTACTGACTCAGCTCTTTGGTTTAGATCTAGGGCCCGACGCATTCTGCGATTCCCCCGGGGAACACGGCCAGTTCGCTCGGGGCCCTTGTCTGGATTTTCCCCGGCGGGTGCATGCATGCCCCTCACCGGGATCACAGGGGTTGTCATCACATATTTCAGAGACATCAGTTCTGCCACTGCTTCATCTATTTTTTGTGGAGTATCTAGACTTGCGAATCTGATCGGAGGTGGAACCTTGGGCGTCGACGGCCCTCCGATATCGTAAGGATGGAGACGGCGATTCCGACGTCGCGACCGAAGTCGGCGTTGTCGTTGATCTGCCTGACTATCAGTAGGCTCGTCGGCCTCTGCACGTTTGCTGTTGTGCTCATCGGAGCTGATCTGGGTAGGCGGCGGTTGTTCCTTATTTTCAGGTTCTGGGTTTTTAGGCGGAGATGGAACCTCGGGTTCCACCATCACGGCCTTACCCATCACAGCCCGCCACCTGCCGCTTGTGCCGGATGCACCTGATACCGTAGTACCTTCGTCTTCGTTCACCATCTTTGATTTTAATCGAGCTTTTCTGTAACTTAAATACCTGATGCTCGATCCTTCTAGCGCCAACTGTTTTGGTTGTTTTTGTACTTGTCGGTAGTATTTGCTGGTAATTGAGGGTTTTGATAAACAACACAAAATGGTAAATTTGTTATAAGTAAGCTAGCAAAAGGATTAAGTTATAGCAGAAATCATAAGTAGAACATGGATGCTCAAGGCACCTCTTCATTCATATATTCATACTTAGAATTCATAATTAAAATACAAGGTTTTTGCATGTCCATTTTCCTCTCTCTTACCCTCTATTTATAATACTCTATGCATGGCTTAATTATGTCACCTAATGCCCACATATCGGCTTCTTATTGGACCTCTAGTCCACTAATATGATGCATTAAATACCCACTAATTTCCCTTAGTGCTTAATCTGCCTCTTTCCCCGTGAAGTCCCAGCTCATTGACTGGCGCCCCAGGAGTCTCCCCAGGCGATTCCCCTGTGAAAGGAGTCTGATTCTACCGTGCGCTCTCTACTGTCCAAGCTCCTTATCTTCTTCTTAGATATGCCTTTGAAGGTCTTTTATGATTGACTTAGCTGAATTTCTCTCTTGATGACGTGGCCCTTTGATTCGTGACACGTGTCGGTGACTGTTTTCTTGGGTATAACAGACGGGAGTCGTTGAGTGAAGAGAGAAAATACAATTTTATAATAAACTATTTAAATAACAAATGGTAAATAGAAAAAGGTTAAAATTGGAAGTATGCCTTCTTATATAATTAGACAAAAGATTGGGTGGAGCTTATAATATCAATATTAGAAGTGCCCCAACCCCTTAATCTCCCTTTAAATAACAATTAGTTTATTAATAATAAATCAAATGTCATTTTATAATTTTAATATAATTAATTTTTACTAATAATTTTATAATTTTTTTTTTAATTTAGGCGCGTCAGGGCTCTAAGTGAAAAATGTTTTTAAAACATCCTAAAACAATTTTGTTTCAGATTAATGGGTAGCCAGTAGGGGTCGTTTTCGGTTTTATAGATTGAATAATGTACAGTAATACGTATTATCGACTACTACAGTAGTAGTTCATATTTTATAGGAGTATTTCCCACGCTCAACTCCCAACGTGGTAGTTCAGTATTTTATAGGAGCATTTCCCACGCTCAACTCCCAACGTCAACGATCTGTATTTTCTCGATCGAGCCCGGAAAACACAAAAGGCGAAATGAAGCAGGTCGGCAAAGTAGCAATGGAGGTGGGAAGCGACGGCGTTGCCATCGTCACAATCTCTAATCCTCCGGTCAATGCTCTCTCCCACGCGGGTAAGCTTCGGGTTACGATAATTAAAATCTGGGCTCGGAATTTACCTTTTATTTTTGGTTGCCGATTTCTAGTTTTTGATGGATTGAAGGAGCTGATTAGCGAGGCGATGAGATGTGATGACGCTAGAGCCGTCGTTCTCATCGGTAATTCAGTTCTCCATATTTAAAACCCTATGCTTTGTTTTTTGTTCCTTATCCGCTTTCTGATTTCTCCTCCTGTTTTAGCTGCTCATATTTACCATATTTAAGTTGTGTTGCGATGAAACCGATTCTAAACTTCCCACATATGCTATATGCTGTTTTGGGATTTTGATTTTGGTTAGAAATGTTAACTCAGAGGTAGTGAACCATCTCCCCAAAAGATGTTCAAATAGAAATATTCTTGTTACTGATTTGGTTCATATTCCCCCAAAAGTAGATCCGGCTCTAATAGCTCCGAATAAATTAAATAATGCGAATGTTTTTTATTCCCCAAATATGTCCTTGCTTTGTCCTAGAGTTTCCCAGCATGTCAGGTGATAAAAATACGTAGAATGAAGTGAATGACCTACAGGCGATATCAGTTGAATTATTAATCGGAGGTTTGTGCCCGTGCACATTTTTTCGTTTCATGTATAAAAATCTTTCTGGATAAGGAATGACGATTACCATGAATTTGAAGCGAAGGTCGTGTCGTGTCTGTTACTTGATTTGGTCAATGGGGTGTTCATATTGTGTTCCTCCATGTTCATATTTTGTTGCTTTATGGAATTAAACTCTGCTTTTGTTTGTATTGAATTTGCAGGCCATGGAGGAAAATTCTCAGGTGGCTTTGACATTAATGTTTTCAAAAGAATTCATGACACTGGTATTTCTTCACCCATGTTGTGCGTTTCAGTTTACATCAGTCTTGTGCCTTTTCTCTATGCTCTATGCTCTATGCTCCAAGACTAATTACATTTGTGTTTTAATAGGGGATACTTCTATCCTACCTGATGTATCTATATCACTCTTTGAAAAAGTGATAGAAGGTACTTTGACTAATCCAATACTATATGATATTTAAAATGCTTGATTTTTTGTTGTGTTCTAAGAATTCTTAAGTACTATCTTTCTCATTTCTTAACTTCGTCAGATGCTAAGAAGCCTGTCGTTGCTGCTATTGAGGGACATGTGCTTGGAGGTGGTTTGGCACTGGCTATGGTTTGTTACCTCTTTGTGTTACCTAATATATATCATTTGAAGTTAACTCTTAGTGCGTACTCCATGTTTACATTATATATGCTACATGCTTCAGGCATGTCATGCACGCATAGCTGCTACAAAAACACAGCTCAGTCTGCCAGAACTTCAGCTTGGAGTTATTCCTGGTTCAGGAGGTAGCTTTGTATTCATTAATGTTGATCAATTGATCAGTAGGCTTAAATCATATAAGGTCAATTGGTTTATTCACCGATCATTTTTAAAAGGTACATCACGTCTCCCGAGGCTTGTAGGGCTGTCGAAAGCTGTTGAAATGATGCTGGTATGTTTCCCTCACCATTTGGTGATTATGGAAAAATTTATTATGTGCTTAGCTTCTGCATTTTGGTGCATGCACTTTTGTTGGTGATAAAAATTTGGGATTGCTTGTGTAGCGATTAGGGATGGGTTGTTTGGAAGAAGTATGTTAGGTGATTAGGGCAAAAGGGTTTTTGATGTTAAGTATTGGTAGATGTGTTATTAGAAAGATTCATAAGGAAGCTTGCTTAGTGTATGTTAGTTATTGATCGGAGAGAGTGTGTGATGGTATACAAACATATGCTTATCAGTCTCTCTCTCTCTGATCTCGTATATTTCATTCCCGTATATTATTGATGTGATCGGAAACTTGAGTTAGAGGGTAAACCAAGGAATGAAGTTGGGGTTCCTGGGATTTGATCTACAATACTAACAACTTGGTAGTTGAGACAGTTGGTTGTGGAGAAACCTTTATAATGAACAAGATAATAGAAAAATATGAGGTTTGAAATGAAAATGGGGCAACCAAATGGAAAAGAAATGTGTAATACTATGCTCGCAGACGCAGTGTTCTTTTACTAAGATAGGCTAATTCATATTTTGGTTGTTTACAAAATGTATTCAAGGTTTGGGGTGATTACAATATACCCTAGTTAATTTAAAAAATTACAAAAAGTACACTGAGGTAATGTGGTTTACATTTCTCCCCCTCCTTTAGTTAACTTGACGAATTTGGTTGGACATCACAAAAATGTAAACATCATTACCTCCGTCCCAACTAATTATGCACACTTTCCTTTTTTAGATGTCTCAACTAATTATGCACACCACTAAAAAGGAAATAAATACTTTACTTTTTCACTTTAAAATACAATTTTCACCTAATTTATCCATCTACTTTTAAAACTTTACTCACAACTACTTTACTTTTTAACTTAAAAATACATTTTTACCCCTTATTTTTTGGTCAAAAAGTCAGAAAGTTACATTTTTCTTAATTTACGTACCAGTCAAAAACTGATACTATGATATTCCAAAGGGCCTCTTCAGTACTGTTCCTCATATATGTGTCTAATTTTTATTACCAGCTATTATAACCATAATAACCAACTAATTTCTATCACCCAATGGGGCTCTAGTACTTTATCATGAATCTACTGTTTTTGATTTGTCTTTGAAATTGCTGATATTCGACGTTGGAAAGAAAACATGATGGTGATTTAAGGAGCTATTGATCAAGAATTAATGACATTATTCTCTTGGCCTTACAATATCAACCAGACCTAGCCATTTCTAGTCATTATCTATCTGGAGATACATCTATTTTTTGGTTCAATCAGTTCTACCACAATTATCTGCAACATGAATGGGCCTAAAATGACTCAGCATATGTAGCATCCTATCAGGGAGCTAAAAACGAAGGCGCCTACCCTTGTTAAATGAAATGCTACCACCTTACTAATGTTGACATCTCTGCTTCTCTTCACAGTCCTGAGTTTTCAGTGGACTGAACGTAACTAATAATTTCGTTTATGAGAAATGAAACACCATTCTATTTTCAATCATCATGCATGCAATGCCTTTGCTCATTTTGTTGAGAAAACCAAGATTTTTTTTCTCAGTTATGTATCTGAAGTCTATTTGATATAGAAAAGAATAATTGTAACATCGGTCGCTTTTTTGCACTAGAGTTTATAGTATTACTAAATTGTTAAAAATTACTATATTATCTTAAGCACGTCTGGATGATCTATATTCAATTGGTGTTTTCTTTTACCTGCTGTTTTTTCACGAATCTAATGTGAATATGGGCACTGCATTTTTAATGTTGAAATTGCACTGAGCTTTATTCTACAATCTATGCTGGTTATAGTTATGTAGACAGATAACAGGAGAAGAAGGAAAGAAATTGGGTCTTGTTGATGATGTTGTGCCTTCAGAGGAATTGCTAAATGTATCTCGAAAATGGGCATTGGATATCAGTAGGGGACGTAAACCATGGATACGTAGTCTTCATAGGACCGACAGACTTGGTTCCCTGCCTGAAGTGCGTGATGTATTAAGAAAGGCAAGACAACAAACCAAACAGACAGCTAAAAATATGCCGCAGCATCAGGCATGTCTTGATGTGATTGAAGAAGGAGTCTTACGGGGAGGACATCATGGAGTTTTAAAGGTAATTTTCTTTTGGGACTCGTCAAAAATTTCTCTGCCGGGGACATCTTTGGTTCCTGAAACTTATGTAGGCATCACATTTTTTAAATTTTTCAACAACTTTGTAGACAGTCAAGGTTTTTATTCAAACCTGTTGGTTGCAGTAAGAATGAGGTTCATTGGTTATGATATGATAAATTTTTTGGGATTTTTCAAAACTTGAACTGAGGCCTTTTTTACAATTGTATATGTTTTTGGCAATTAACAACCTTAACTGAGTGGGTTTCACTTAACCTCTTACCTAGAGGCTATCCAGAATCAAAATATTCCAGAGATATTCAGAACATTCACCCATTTGAACTGTAAATGTTCCAACTGAGGCTGACTGGAGGCTGCAAAGTGAAACCGACAATGTTAGGTTATTAGTTGCCACAAAAATAAATTAGGCTGCAAAGTGTAGAAATTGTGTGAGTTCAGAAACTTTAAAATAGTAGTTTCTTATTTATTCATTTTGATTGTTTTTATATTTGAGACTAAAATCTTTGGTTGTGACTTGTGAGTAATAATGGCATGGATGTAACCTTGCAATGTTGAAAGTAACTAGCATACAATGGTTTTTGCAGGAGTCAAAAGTATTCAAGGAGCTAGTCTTAGAAGACACATGTAAAGGTCTCGTCCATGCATTTTTTTCTCAAAGGGCAACAACAAAGGTAAGAGTGATCCAACTCACCGTGCATTGTTTAATTCATTTGTTCTCTGATACACCAACTTTTCATGATGCTCCCATGTTGAGTCTTTGAAAAGATTGACGATCTGATATTCTGAACAGTGTATTGAATATCATTATATATGTGGTGCATGGTTGTGTAGCTTGTATAGTTGCATGGAATTTTGTTTGAACTCCTGCAAAACTCATTCGTGCTCTTAAGAATGCTTCTTCATCACTGTTCTCTTGTGATTCTTGTCAAATTTCTAAGTTTAAGCTTAAGAACTTAATGCTTAGTACTGAACACTTACTGACTAATTTAGTACTAAGTTTATTTTGCAAAAGATTTATAAAGGTTTTGTAAATGCTACCTACATGACCCCAGTCTCAAAATGGATGACTTTGTTCTGAATGTATTGTATGGTAAAAATCTGTTTACTGCATCTTATTACTCCTATAGTATTATTTTGAATTTATTTCTATAATCTAATTGTCAAACGGAAGTTACGGAACTAAAGGAAATTGGTGTTCTTTTCTCATTTTTATGTGTGTATAAATGAAAGATCAAATTTGTAATTTACAGATACCTAATATTACTGATATTGGGCTGAAACCAAGACCTATCAAGAAAGTTGCCGTAATTGGTGGAGGGCTGATGGGTTCTGGCATAGCTACAGCTCTTATTCTGGGAAATATATCTGTCATTCTCAAAGAAATCAATTCTGAGTACCTTCTCAAGGGCATAAAAACAGTAGAATGTTAGTTGAGATTTCTCCTAAGCTAATCTTGAATTTTTGTATGCAACCAACACAACAGTATGCTGATTTGCTAGAAAAAAGCAATGAATGTTGAAACTATCTGATAACAACCACTGGACTTAAATGTTTAGAATTTTGTGTTTGGTCTCATATTTTCGGCTTGTTTTGCAGCTAATGTCCGAGGTTTGGTATCAAGAAAAAAACTGACACAGGATAAATCAGATAAAGCCTTATCGAGACTTAAAGGCACTTTAGATTACTCTGGATTCAAAGATGTGGACATGGTCATAGAGGTAGGCCATAAAGAGAGTGGTTGAATATTCAAAACCAAAGTGATTTATTGAATTCCTACAGATGGATATTTCCAAATACAGTATATTTTTAAACCTCAGCAATCATTTTTTTACTACTTTTCTTTATAATTATACTGGAATTATCGTATGGTATTCATATTCTTTATGCAAGAAGATACCTTACAGTTATTTCTCTGACCGGAAGCATACGAAAAAGAAGTTTGAAAATATTGTATTTTTAAGGTAATTTGTTACCAATATTCTCTAGGTTAGGTGATTCCTTGGGGCGATTTCATTTTAAAAATAAACTCAAGTAGCATGAACTTCTAAATTTTCAGAGTATTTTCCTTGCAAGAAGTATGAAGTTTGTGTAAATTGTGTTAGTCTGTGTTTATTGAAAACTATAGTCACAAAATTTCAATTTATATCAGTGTCAAAAGTTACTACAGTGGCATGCCTTATATTAATTCATAATTTCTTATTCAGAACTGGTATAAGAGAGACTAGTGAGTACTTCTTTTCTTGGTATATGAGAAAAAACATGGTTTTCTTTTTCTTTAGGCAATTATCTTCATAGGGCAACTGCTGTATACCCACGGCCAAAGTTTGAGTTTTCCATAAGACCTCTCCTTTCAGAAGGGTGTACATCCTCCTTGCAAGTCATCATCAGCGCAATGGTTGCCTTCTGGGCTTCCGTTTTTTGTGCCATAGTCTGCTCTTCCATAGCTTCCTTAGAAACCTTCTTCAATTTTAAATTCCACCCTTTGAACTCTGTTTTCCAAGCGAGCATAAAATTTCTTTTGGTGGCCAATTACCCTGCCTCATTATTCTACGATTGTCTTAGTTTTGGTATATGATTATTACCACACTTTCTTAGACGTCTAATGGAATAAATGTGTTTCAATTCATTAAATATTAAAGGATCCATCTCTCTTGCGTTTTGAACTTTTATATGAGGTGGTTATTCAACATGGCATCAGAGTCGGTCCAAACAAGAAGCCCATAGTTAAATCTCACCACCAGTATGTGATGGATGTTATTGTTGATGCTGGTTATGGTTGAATTCTATTGGTTATGTAATTGCCGAAAATCTTTTGCAATTATAAAAATCCTCAATATGATCTTGATTTGATTGCAATACTATTAACCTTATTCATATCTGTTGGGTTTAGTGATCAAGTTTAATTTTTTTTTGATCTTTATATTTATAATCTCTTTTGACTACTATCAATCTCCAAGCCCTGCAGTAGTCCGTGACTCTTTCATCTCCATAGTGTTGTGTGACTATAACTTTCAGGCCTGGTTGAAACCAACCAGAAATAATATCCAAACATGTATTTATCATGGCATCTGTCAATGTCTGATAATGACTAATGGTCATGTTGCTGTCTACTGCTATAAGCAGCTTTTCACATTTTTGTTCTTTATGGCAGGCTGTTATCGAAAATATTTCCCTAAAACAGAGAATTTTTGCGGATATTGAGAAAGCATGTCCTCCTCATTGTATTTTGGCTTCAAATACATCTACTATTGATCTCAATATAGTTGGAGAAAGGACCAAATCACAAGACCGGATTGTGGGTGCACATTTTTTCAGGTTAACGTTTTGTCTATACATTAGTACTGGTCGTTATCTATGTAAAAGTGACCACGTAAGTCTATAAATGCTAATTGATATTTAAATTTTGACAGCCCTGCTCATGTAATGACTCTCCTGGAGATTGTCCGGACGAAGAAGACTTCACCTCAAGTAATTCTTGATCTAATGACTGTTGGGAAGACCATAAAGAAAGTTCCTGTTGTAGTAGGAAACTGCACCGGCTTTGCTGTCAACAGAGCCTTCTTCCCATACTCTCAAAGTGCACATCTCTTGGTTAACTTGGGCGTGGATCTCTTCAGAATTGATCAGCTTATCAGCGATTTCGGACTTCCTTTGGGCCCATTCCAGTAATATTTCCTTATTCGACAGTGTGCAATCGAGTCTGTACTTTTGTTTGCTTGACCAAGGATATCCTTTCTTACGTTCTTGATTTTGTCCTGAAGATGTGATTAATAAGGTTTAAATATTATGTGTTCTCTAGAGCCTTGTATTGACTCTAATCACTCTTTTGGCAATTTGCTTGATACACTTAAGACCATGTTACCTTTTAATTGAAAGATGATCAGCAAGAACTGGTTGTGACTCCTGGCTCTTCTACAGGCTTCAGGATTTAGCAGGATATGGAGTGTTTGTTGCAACAGCAAAAGAATTTTCTTTAGCATTTCCTGGTCGAACTTTTATATCTCCATTGGTTGATCTTCTTATAAAAAGTGGGAGAAAAGGTACAAATGAAAACAGTCTTAGCTCTTATTTTGTTATTATTAAATATCATTCTAATTGGTTTACTCTATTACAGGTAAGATTAATGGTAAAGGATTCTATATCTACGAGAAAGGAAGCAAACCAAAACCTGATTTTTCAGTGCTCTCTATCATAGAAGAATCTAGGAAGCTTACCAATATAATGATTGGTGGGAAGGTGTGTCAGTTTGTTTTTTAAAAATCATAATACTATATTTCTAATATAACTTTAATCCTTATGTTATTTCTAAGTGATGCATGTATGTTGTAAAAATTATTTCTTAAGTGTTGTGTAATGGAATCTTCAATGCAGCCTATATCTGTCACTGACAAAGAAGTTGTGGAGATGATACTCTTTCCAGTCGTGAATGAGGCATGTCGTGTTATGGACGATGGAGTTGTAGTCCGAGCATCTGATCTTGATGTAGCTTCTATTCTCGGCATGAGTTTTCCATCTTATAGGTCATGAGTTTTCTATCACTAATCTTTGGCATGTGAAAAATAAGATGGGGAGTTGTTCTTTTCCCAATCTTAGAAGCTCTCAGATTAGTTTCAAGTTTGAGTAACAAGATAAATATTCAAAACATAATTAACCTTGTTATTAATTAATCTTCTGTTTCTGTAATAAATTCTTATTCTCGATGTGTGATGTTGAGATGCCTATTATATAAGATGATATTAAGATTACGCCAATCATACTTAAATATTCGGAGAAAATATCACTCCTGAGGTTTATGTTTTGTTGCAGAGGTGGTATTGTTTTCTGGGCTGACACCATTGGGGCTGATCATATATATAGAAGCCTCCAGAGGTGGTCTGAAGTGTATGGAGATTTTTTCAAGCCATCAAGTTTTTTGGAAGAAAGAGCAAGAAGAGGCATCCCATTGGTAAATATATTTCAATGCTTTACCATTACAAATTTTACTTTGTGTTCAGTCTACTAGCTGATGATTTAGCAAATGCACTAGTTGCTTTTTTAATGTAAGAACTCATAGGAAGCACGTGGGTGTGTTGCATGGGTCCATGCACGTTTAATTAGGGGTTAATCATGAAAAAAACCATTGAGGTAATGAGGTTACGAGTTATCTTTCAAATTTTCAAATATCCCATTGGTATTTGTTTTTCGTTTTTTTCAATTTGGAGTACTATTAACATAGATACACATGTGTAAGGGTACTTTGGTAATTTTTTGAAAGATCAATATGTGGTTTGCATTTTTGTTAGAAAAGTACGGCTACCTAACCTTTGGGCGGATTAACAAGTGTTGAGCTGCTATATGCACAATGGCTCTTCTGTGTGCTGAAGGTTGAACATGTATTGACTGGACAGGTTTTTATTTCATGCAGAGCGAACCTGGTTCAATATCTTCGGGAGCGATACCTCGCCTGTGATGTACACTTTTGCCGAGGTGATGCCAGGCGATCAGTGTAGGGTTAATATAGTTTATCAGAAAAATTAAACAATAAAGTTTATGTTGACAGACAAATGTTCCACTGATTCTAATAAGATGTAATGTTTACCTTGCACCTTCAATAGGATTAAGGGGCCGTGCCAAAATCAATGTTTAATAAACAGTGCACATCTGCAGTGTAAAAATCAATGTTTAATAAACTATGCATATCTGCACCGTAAGTGTAAACACAATCTTCTTTTAGGGTGGCCCTATTTATCCAGAATCTGGATATCCAGAACCTGGATATCCAGAACCGGTATTAATTATGTGTAATTACCTTTGTAACCTTAATAAGTTTTTTAACAGCATCATTTTTTAGTTTTATAAAGAATCATCATTTTGATAGCTTTAGCGCATTAATTGTCCTATAATTCGGCATCATTTTTTATTTTAGCGTTCCCTATTAAAAAAACTTATATATGTTTATTTGATTATATTTTCACGTTTTTGTGTTTATTTGATTATAATCCTATTAAATAAATTAATTTACTGACAAATTAAAAAAAAAAATATAGTATACATTAGACAAAACAATATTTTTTTTATTTTTATATATAGTTTATTGGACAATTGATAATAGTAACATTTATTGTTGTTTATTATTGATATTTTTACTAAGTTAAATTTTGTGATTATTTATTTTAGATCATATGAAGTACGTACTGTGGTGACTTGCAATCCGTCAATTGTATTTCACATTTTCATTTCATTGTTGTATAACTAAATTATTTGAAAAAATTTATAAATACTTATTTTTTAATTATGTTTAGAAATAATTTATTTTGTATAAATCATTTAAATATACATAGATTTACACTTTACATCCTTCAAGTTATTAAATATCTTAAGAATTATATATAAAAAAAAAACTAAAACAATTAAAATTAACAAGCAAGTTTTGGAGAGATCAAGATTGATAAAATCACAAGTAATTGAGTGTTGTTCATTATCGCCAACTTACTTAACAATTCCGTAATTAAGAGATTCTTATAAATCAAAGATAACAACAAATTTGCTAAGATTTAAAATTTATTTACTATCCTTACTACAGATTTAATAATATTTTTACATTATTTTGTAAAAATACACATAATATTTTTATTTATGTTACAAAATGTTCAAGTAAAGAATGTTAAGAGAAAAGGTTACACTCAAAATTTTTATTATGAAATAATAAATTAAAAAAATAACGCACACAATTAATATTTTTATGTGATATATAGTACTCGTCGAATTTTATATATAGTACTATAGTAAAATGATGATGAATATAATTATAATATATTTTATACGTAGTAATATAGTGTTTCAATGGTTCGTATCCAAACAAATGAAAAATTCCATAATTAACCAAACAATTAAATGGAAAAAAAACCAATCAACCAAACAATTAAAAGAATAAAAGAAAATTGAACAATAAAAAACTTTGATATATAAGTAATAAGTTATCAACTTAATTATAAATAAATGTAAATTGTATACACTTTTTTTTCTCATTAAAGTTAATTTGTTTAGTTCTTAATCATTTGAATAGGGAGTTACTCTATGCTTATGCGTATATGAGTGCAGAGTGCTGCCTGATTGGGCGTGAATAAAAGTCGTGTTTTTTTGAAATGTTTTTGTTGCTTATACTTTGAAACGTGATAATGAGAATAAGTGGAATGAATTAGTTTTTTTTTTATGTTTTTATCTTTTGTTATTTATTTGATGAAACTGTTTTTGTGTTTTTATTTAATCTGGTTTTTTAGTTTATGGAATGAAATTATTATTTTATGAAGTTTTAAGAGTTAATTAGCTTTTCATTCAAATCATAAAAATAGTGAATCCGTGAAAAAATGTAAATTCAAATTAAGTTTTAATACTATAAAATTGTAAATTCAAATGAATTATATTTTAGGATAGATAATAAATTGTTAATCTCTTATTTTTATAAATTTAATCTTAATCGGTTAGTTACTAAAATATATACTCCTACTATTTATGAAATTTTTATTTTTTTTATTGAAATTTACTTTTTTTTCTATGTAAAAATAATAAATTCTATTAAAATCATATCAAGTTGGAGTATATAATATAATTTTTAAGAACAGTATAATACAATTTTATTTCAACCATATTGATGATTTGTACAAATAAAAATTTAATTAAACTTGTTTTCTAACATAAAATCAAAAGCAAAGCCATTTGTTTAGGGAAGACAGAAAGACATACAGTATTAATTAATGCCGTTTTGGAAAATGAACAAACACTTAATAACTTTTATAAATATAATCACGCCTAAATTACAATTAAATAAATAAAAAATAATTAATTAATTATAGTAAATGTTAAATAGGTAATTGAACACAAATAAATTTATTTCTAGATATGACACCAATCTTTATCCCTTCTTTTAATCTCAACCTTGTGTTCATGAAGAACTCATAACCTTGCTTATTTTAATTTGCATCTTGGAACCAAGGAAGTAGGGCAAATTTAATTGCATGGAGACACAATAATTAATGGCTTGTTGGGGCACATTTATTGACTGACTGACTAGGTTGCCTTAAGGTATGAACATATAGAGATTGTGGGACTTGTGTCTAAATTTATGGGATCAACTTTGCAATATGGACAATCCTATGGGACTATCTCTGCAATTACTTGGAACAAGACATAAACAGCCAAACACAAGTCCTTGTATAGTTGTATTCATTTATTACACCAGTAAATACTTACCATAAAACAAACTAAATTATACTCTTTACGGGTGACATTCATTACAAGCCATTTAAGACTCTGAGGGTTCCATCATAAGTATATGAATGTAGTTGTGAGTCAAAATTCGAGCTCTCATAGTCGAATCGATTGTCGAGTCAAAATTCGAGCTCTGAGAGTCGAATCATAAACGAGCTAAGCGAGTCAAAATTCGAGCTCTGAGAGTCGAATCATAAACGAGCTAAGTGCACGTGACACATGTATTAATTTCTCAAAATACCCATTTCAATGGTCAGCAAAACTCGAGCAACATAGTATTCTACTCGACGACCTAAATTAATTTTAAATCATTACTGTATTGAAGTTAGGTCGAATATCATTTTAAAATGTTTGTTATGGTGATAATGTTGCACAAATTATATTTGGGTTTATTAATCTTTTTTCAAACGATAGGAGAGATATTTAATATATTTTTTGTTGGTTCTACTCGTGGAGTAATATGACATCTGGGGCAAGCTGTAAGATTTTATCGATTAGTGCTCTCATTATCCTGTTGGACCTGGTCTTATACCATATTAAATTTGAATCAATAACATTTTAAAATGTTTTGTTAAAATGATTATATTTGAGTTCAATGTTTTGTTATCAAGTGATCCTTGTCATTGTCAACTCTAATGTACAGTACCTTGCAATTTTTTTACCTAAAATTGTTTTAATTATTTATGGCTTTCAATTATTAGAAACGCATGTCATGGTCGTTTATTTTGGCAAAGATTTGTCGTTGTCTTGTTATTTAAGTCCCAACAATTTTGTTTTATAAAAATAAAACAACAAAACAACCGTTGATCCTTCTCTGCATTTCAAAATTTATTTCTGTTGGATTTGAATTCCTTTCCTCTTAAAGCTTTCTGCATTTCAAAAAATATTTCTGTTGGATTTGAAATTTAGTGAGAGGGATGAAAAGTGACACTTTGACCCTTCTCTCTCTCTCTCTCTCTCTAAAAGAGGCTAAAGCACACTCACCCACACAAACACATGCGCATACACTGTCGTCTCTAACTTTGTTTTTTTTAATTGCCCTCTTCTTGAAACTCAAATTTTTTTCAATTTTTTTGTTGTCATATTAATTTTGCAATAGGGACCTCGCTCGCACTCTCTCTATCCAACCATCCATTTTCCCTTCTTATCTCTCCCACTCTCAGTCAAAAAGCTTTACATTTCCAGAATCAGAAGCAAAATGATGAGTGCCTCAAAGTTCATCAAATGTGTGACAGTTGGAGATGGTGCTGTAGGAAAGACCTGCATGCTCATTTGCTACACCAGCAACAAGTTCCCCACTGTAATTTCCCTTTTCTATTTTTATAAAAATAAATAAAAATTGAATCTTTTTGCTACTTCCACAGAGCTTGATTGCAGGGCATTGTTGTTTATGACAATTCTAATATGGGTTTTGTTTCATCTTGGGTTCTTGGCCCAACCCTGTTTGTTACTTATTTTATTTAAAAAAAAAACCTTTATCTTGATTTCTGAAAAGGTGGTGTTTTTATGACAGGATTATATTCCAACAGTGTTTGACAACTTTAGTGCCAATGTGGCTGTAGATGGCAACATTGTGAACTTGGGACTGTGGGATACTGCAGGTAGGATTTAGTATTTTATTACATGTGGTTGTTGATAATCTTTCCTTTTATAGTAATTGTGAACTAATGTTTTATACTGTATAGAGTATTTCTTAATTGGGTTTTCATGAATCTCTACTTTAAAGGTCAAGAAGATTACAGCAGATTGAGGCCACTGAGTTACAGAGGTGCTGACATATTTGTGTTAGCTTTCTCTTTGATCAGTAGGGCCAGTTACGAAAATGTCCTCAAGAAGGTATTAAATCACTTCTACATATTTAGTTTTCCGTAAATATGAAATTGGACACTTTCTTCTTCGATAAAAAGCTCGTTCGGTGTAGTGTAATCTGTTCGGTCTGAACTTGTTAAAATCTAGTCAAGTGTTTAAAAAGTGTGTTTTGGATTCTCATAATTTCAGTGGATGCCCGAACTTCGTCGGTTTGCTCCCAACGTCCCGATTGTTCTTGTTGGAACAAAGTTAGGTACGACTAACCTGCCTTTTCCCCCTTTTTGCTTTCCCCTTATTGTGCAACTACAGTTTACATGACATTAAACTCGTTGTTCCTCTTTTCACCTCTAGACCTTCGGGTTGATAGGGGGTACCTTGCTGATCACATGGGGTCTAACATCATTACGCTTTCCCAAGTGCGTATTTTTCTCGTCTTTTCTTTTATTACAGCACCGTGTGTTTTAACTTGTCTCGTAGACTGATTCGGCTTGGATTTGTAGGGTGAAGAGCTGAGGAAACAAATTGGTGCTGCAGCTTACATAGAATGTAGCTCCAAGACCCAACAAGTGAGAACTAACTAACTAACTTTTATAATAATCATTTGTGGGAAGCTAATTCTGTTGAGTTTAATTATTTTGCCAGAATGTGAAAGCTGTTTTCGATACTGCGATTAAGGTTGTGCTGCAACCTCCCCGGAGGAAGGAAATCGGTATGGGTGGACGGAAGAAGCGACACTCCAGTAGTTGCTCGATTGTGTGAGTATTATTGATGTACAAATTTGTATTTTGAGCCGCAATAGGCCATTACAACATTCACTTTAAAATCAAATTCACTTTTTTTTTTGTTCCTTTTTTCTGCAGCAGGGGTATTATGTGTGGCGGTTGCATTGCTTAGTGCAACGTATAATGTGAGCTTTTGGGAAGTTGGGAAGTGCTTTCTGGTGATGAAGTTATGCTGCCCAGATTCCACAGTTTGATGTATTGTTATGATTTTTTATGTGTTGTTTTGTGTTAACAAATGTTTTGTTACCGCAGACGGAATTGTTCATTTTCTTAGTTAGTCCGTCTGTTGCTATCTTGCGTTTAATGTACGATGATGCCCTTCCAAGGCACCATTACTAATTATAAATTGGTGAATCTGTGTCAAAATGGAGAAATGTGTTAAAAAAAAAATCTTACTCCATTGGTACCAACTGAAAGTGTAAGATAAGAAACATTACACCTAGAAATCTAGAAAAACCCAATCTAGAAATGTGGACAATGCAAGAGAAAAAACTCTTGATGCAGTGTTTAGATAATATATATCGATATTCATGTTGTTCCTTATTACATTGTTGCATTAGAACAAGGGAAAGAAATGATCCGTGATCCTGTACAACATGACCCACCCTTAATATCACTTGATAATGTTTGTGAGAGCACCTTAAACTATCCTACTACACCACCAATCGGGGATTTCTTGAGACTATACATTATCTTCCTGGGGAAACTCCTGGGGACTGTCCACAAAAATCTATTGAGGAAGGAGGGCGATCTCGATTTCTTGAAGTGATTTCCCTTTGGTTTCCATAACATTTCGCTTTACAAAGACCACCGCCAGCAAGCAGAATGAACCAAACATCGAGTACAACAGCTGGGGCCCCATCAAGTCGAGCAAACGTAGGAATAACAAGCCGACAAGAAAATTTAGCGCCTGAGAAGTAACCATTCACACATCACATTCATTTACTGTATATTCAAACATGGTAAAAGATTTAGGCGATAGAGGCTAATTACCCAATGCACAGACATACACAACGCCATAGCTTTAGCTCTAATTCGGCTCGGAAATATTTCTGGCAGCAACAGAGAAGGTACAGGGCCAGCTCCAACAGCAAACATCAAGACAAACCTGCATAACCGAGACAGTCAGCTGCATGTCAAAATATGTACACACCCTTTTCAATTAATTTACTTACAAATTAGTAAATGTGTATTTGGGTATTTGAGATTGGACGATGGCCAATGAAATTCAATATTTTGAAAGCGTTTCATTACTTGGATATGTTATAGACTAGCCAATAGATATGTACAGGCATACTATATAATGTCAAACTAAGGAAATTGAAGACAGAGATATCACTTACATCATCATTCCACCAATAGATAGAAGGAAACCAATAAGATTCGACACGGTCAAAGCAGTTGCTAGAACTTGAAGAACAGTTGATACAGCCTGTTGGAAAAGAGAAGTAGCAATGAACCATCGGCACTGTTATGTAATGCTTTTTGTCTCAAACGTGAAAAGGTTTGCATGCACAATGGAATCAGGTAAGTGGTAAGAAAATCAGGACATGTAATGAAAGCAGTATGTCTAGTGCAAATGGAACTGAACTCCCCCAGTCAGAGAACTACAAAATTACCCTTTTTCAAAGAGATTAAAAGAAAAAAAGCAATGCGAATTATTTGTGTTAATCATTTACCATGCCAGAGAAGCTCCAAAGGAGAAGAGCTTTTCTTCCTAGTTTGTCCATCAAAGCCAACGCAATAAAAGAACCTATACCAACAATTACAGCAATCATAAATAACGAATGTCAACGAGGAAGATACTCTGAAAACAAATATCGTACAGGCTGAGAGGAAGACAACAAAAAGTCACCTATAATATTTGAAATCCCCACGGAAACATTTGCCAGGTTTGAGGAAACTCCAGCTCGTCTAAATACAGTTGAAGAGAAATAAAATACAGCATTTATTCCAGAAAGCTGTTGTAAAGCAAATAGGGTTGATCCAATAAAAACAACTGCAAAAGAACTGAGTGAATAACAAAGCAACACCATAAAGGTGAAAGGTTCATAGAGACAGAAGGGAAGCGGAGGGACAGTTAGCAAAATAACAAATACATCCTGAAAACTCAAGATTCCTAATCAAAAGCTTATGAGGAAATTGTACTAAACACACCAAACTGTGCATTTTGCAAATTACCAAATAAACTAAAGATATTCACACTTAGCCGTACAGACATTACAACTTCTACACTTTACCATATAAATGCTGTTGCTGGTTGTATATATGCACGTGAGAGCAAGAATCAGATGTGGATAAAATGTAAGCATAAACTATTGCACTTAGGTATTTGAATTCTACAATTACACTTTAACATATTGTTTATTAAAAACAAGTATAAGTTAATACACTTAATTATCTTTTGCATAATTTTTATTCATAAAAGCAGTATTGTTATAAAACTAAATATGTTAACAGTAGGTTTATGAAATAGGGAGTTATACACGTATTGGAAGGAACAAATGAAATGTGATGTAGGGATGATTAACGGCGATGAAGTCAGAGTTTAAAAGCCTTGTGGAATATTGGCATTTACCCCCCCAAAAAAAAGGCTTGTGGAGGAGGGAGGGGTCGACATGTTTGATGGTGATAAAGCAGTAGAAAATGCAGTTTTTGTCCCATAAATATTGATCCTAAGATATAGTCCAAGTTAGTGCAAATTTGGTCCTCAAAGGCTATTTCATTATTTCACTTATTACAAAGCAAGAGCTTTGTCAATTATAGTTCAAAAAATGTTATTATTACGGAGGCTCATAATTGCCACTTGACTAACATTGCAACTTCATAAGTTGCTGACTCAATTCACAACACCCTAAAGATATAGGACTTAGCAATTTTCCTATGAAATTTTGTGAAGGTTAGAATGCGAAGTCAAAGTGAGACTTCTTAGAAAACGTAAAGTGGAAAAGTTAAAAACTTGTGTTCAAATTTTAGGCAAGGACATTTTCCCTTGCATGGAGGCATGACTGGAATAGTTCCACTGGAGATGCCCACTTTATGGAGAAGTGCAAAACTAGTAAAGTCGACAATTTAAAAAAAACAACTCATGAGATGAAGTGAAAAACGAGCATAGTTTTGAGGGATCCGGTGTGATTTCTTATAGGGTTATTATGTATACACACCTTTAGAATGTCGCCCAAAAATCAATTCCACAAGCTTTATGGTATCCACTTCATCTCCCTTATCAGCCTTTGTCAGCTCTTCTATTGCAGCTTTGGCATGTGAACCCCCTAGAAGCTTCTCAAGTTCAGCCTCAGCTTCAGCACTTCTTCCTTGCTACCAGCCACGGAGAAAAAAAAATCTCAGGGTAAGTTTGGTTAGCATTTGGGGGAAGGCTCATCCCCTCAAAGAAAATCTCAAATCACCAACACACTACTTTTAAGTTTTAAGTTGATCGATAATTTTTTTTAGTTGTACACAACTTCCAAAAAGCTTCTAGGGTAGTGTAATCACACAATCTGTGATGGTATCATAGGCTAGTGTATATGTTATCATCAATATTCAGGTATATTCTTTTTCTTGACAAAAATTGTGTCTGATTGTATCCAAACTGATAGTTATGTCTTCGCAAATTTACTTACAAACAAATGAAATGAACTTGCTAGTAGCTACTGTACACTTCAACTATATAACATGGCACACGCCTGATAACTTGCAATGTGTTAACACATCAACTACTTCTCAGAATTATATAAACCATCAACTGGAAAAAGAAAGAAAGAAAAGTAAACCAGTCAAAAGGGAATATGACAGCAAAGAGGAGAGACAGTAACATAAACTAGAGAGGATTTCATTCAAATCAAATAATGCTTAGTAGCACACGTGGATTTACTAGGGTGACAGATTTCGACAGATGTACCATTTTGACCAAAAAATGGCAGAGTTGGCATTGAGATACAACATCATTACAAGTAAATAATTAAGTTTAATAAATCTCCTAAAAATATAGTCCATTGAAGAACAAGGGAAAAAGTATGCCAGGGTTACTCAAATTAGAATATTAAACGAGTAACAGTTGGAAACCTTGTATAGCCAGTGTGGAGATTCAGCACAAAACGTCATTAAAAGAGCTAGCATTGAAGCTGGCACGGTAGACACCCAAAAGCAGACGCGCCACCTACAAGCACATTATTGAGAGCTAATACGTGAGGCTAGTACGATTACCCCTTATGAGTAAGTTTTGCAAGTCTATCAACAATTAAATTGGTTACCAGCCAACGATACTCCTGACAGGAACCCCTATCAAGAGAGACACCATCAGCCCAAAACAAGTGGCTATCTGAATAAAGCTCCCATAAGTACCCCTCACGTGTGCTGGTGATATCTACTTGAAAGCCATAAAGATAAGGCATATAACTATATAAGAGGAAATTATGTTTTTGCAGAACATGATTAAATGCAGCAAAAGTTGAGAGCAGTTGTACCTCTGTCACATAAAGAGATGCAACAGGTGGACCCACACCCAGACCAGTACCAACTAAAAACCTCCCGAGGAGCATTCCTGTCAAACTTTTAGCCATCGCACTGGAAATACATGTAGCACCTCATTCAAAAATCAAAGATAAGTATGAACGATAAATTGCAATGTACAATCTATCCAATATTACATGAATCATCAAGCATTTATTACATTAAATACTGTAAGTGTCAAAACATGTTGACTATGAGATGAAAGCATATGAGAACATTGAACAAGACCAAGGATCGTGATTTGAATAAATTATTGGAAATAATGTGTCAAGCTAAACTGAAGTACCATGTAATTATTCAGAACTCAATTATGAAAAGTCCATCATAAATTCTACGACCTTTATGCATTTTTAATGCAACTAAAGAGAAAGGGATAGAGAGAAAGAGACAGATATAAAATACTTATTTCAAATTTACAAAAAATTTGAATCCCACCAAGTGTAGTGCTTCCTTATTACTTATTACTTATTAGGACCAGGTTAACATTTTAATGTCTAATAGAATTATTTCTTTGTTTGAGTGCCCAGATTAGGAAAGCTACAGGGATGATCAGAGTGCACTCCTCAGCTCCCCTCCACAACCAAAATGTTTTCAAAATAAGGTATAGAAGTAGTACTATGTAATCCAGGGGAAAATCTGAATAAATTGGAGAGACTTTAAGTACCATATCGAGCCCCCCATAATCATAGGCAAAGCACATAATTGGAAAGCTCTACGGCGTCCAACTTCATCAGCAATCCAACCGCTGATCAGGGACCCAAAAAAGGCACCAGCTAGACATGTACTAACAACCAAACCTGTATAATACAGCATAAACATGAAACGTTGTAATTGAATGGTTAAAAAAATCACAAAAGGCAGTAGAGTTCTATGCCTCACCTTCTTGCAAGGTGTTCCCGTGAAAACCAAGATCAACAGAAATCGTTTCAAGGGGTTCGTTAACAACTCTGACAAGAAAACATTTCAGTTAAAAACAAAGGATACGATAAAGAAAAAATAAGAACATTTAAAAAAAAAAAAAAAAAAAATTAAGAACAAACCCAAGATGATAGCCAAATAAAAAAGGAACTAAAGTAGCCACGAGTACATGCGGAAAGGAAAGCTTCCAAGGTGGATTTGTTGTATCTTGCTCCAAATTGCTCTCTAAAAGCCCTGAAAGACAAGAGAAGAATACAAGCCACTGATCGATTACACGTTTACGCATTGGCCTAAAGTAACGATCCAGATATTGCAGTATAACGCACATGAATGACATAAAACGAAGTTCACAAGATTACGATATTCAGTTTACCAGCATCGTCTTCGATGTCCGTAGAGCCGATGTAATCCCTTGGTACCATTGCTCTTTTATACATTGAAGATGATCTTTGCAAGTTCCCAAACATTCCCCCAATATATCAGACCTCTGCCCACACCACCACCACAACAAATAAAAATTTCATTTACCGGAAACAAAAATGCCTGAAAATATTGCGTACCGGCGGCCATCGGAATCATCATGAATTTATGGATGTTAATGGAACACACACGCACTGACGCACATATTGATTATTAAAATAAAATATTAACAATTTCGTTACCTCGAAACATTCAGAGGGAGGAGAGAAAGCAGATTCCAGATAGAGATGAAAAGGGGGAATGGAATTCTCTGGAAATCAGTAGCAGCAGCTCATAGCGCGTATTCTTTCCTCGATAACTGCTTACGTAAGCAATTAATTTGGTTAGTGAGATTAGTATTCTCTTCCTTCTTTTTTGAGCCACCGATTGAGATGATAATGATATAGGTGACACTTTCTATTTCTTTTTTCGAATAATTATTAAAAATTATTTATCATTTCATAAAATTATTCACACTTAAAAAAAAGTACAGTATCACATTAATATTTACACATAAAAAATCAAGAAATTTGTAGAAAAGAGTGTAACATAATTTTTGATATTATAACCTTTACCTCGTGAATTTAAGTTTACAATTTAATGTTCAATTGTTGTAAGTATTTTATTAATAAAAATAGTTTTAAGATTTTAATTATGAAATAGTGTAATACTTCATATAATTAATATTAATTAATAATCGTCATTTAAATATATAAAATTATAATAAATTTAAGTTAAGTGCTTTTATTTTTAAATAGGAAAAAATATTTTTATTTAATTCAAACAAAACTTTAAAAAATCTTCTTTATCCAAAATTTCTTAAAAAACAATTATATTACATTTTATTTCGGACCGTTTTATATGGTTCAAATTACTACTGGAATAGAAGTTTACAAGTTACCGCACAAACACTAATTTACTTGATAGGCGAGGGGTAATAAATATCGACAATTCGACATGCATGAGCTTGATGGTCGGAAATCTGGGTTCGGGTTATGAGCTTCCAAGCTCTCCCTCTACCTCTCTTTTTCTTATTATTTCTTAAAGTATTAATATTACAAATGAGTTTGCATGTGTCATTCCACTCAAAAATCCCTCCTTATATACTAGCATATGCATGCAATATTTATGTTAGTCTCTAATTAAACCAAAAAAGGCACTAAACATGCTAATTAAAATCCACTAAAATTGTTGATCACTTTCCGCCGTTTTCACCGGGAGGGCACCGTAGCCGCTTGGTATCTTTTTCTGACTCCTGTTTCATGTCCTGCTGTGCGATCTTTTCTGCTCCACCCTCTTGATATTTGTCTCAATTATGCTCTTGCTATTGTGGCCTTCATCTTTTGGACACGTGTATCAGTGACTGGATTTTATGGTTAACATATTTCATTTTAAAATACTAATTAAAAAAGGTAATTAAAAAAAAGGAAAATTTTGATTTTAAAAATTATAGAAAACTATATAATAAATTTTTAGAACTTTTATAATTTTTTGAAAGAATACACATATTTGATTTTTATATAATATTCAAATATATAAAGATAAGTGGGGTTGCAATTCAAAACGAGGATTCGACTATCATTAATTTAATTAAATGGGTCTGTTCCGATAAATTGGGCCAATACAGAAGCATCAATTCTAACAACTATTCAACATGAGTTGAAAGTATGTAATTAATAAAAATATTATTGTGGTGTGCATTATAAATTTGTGAAGTTTAATTATAACTCTAGTATGTGGTAGGGTTTTTCCATATACATAGTTTTGTACATTACACTTTTCCTTTTATATGATATTAAAATTTACCACACAAAAGTTTAATTATAACTTGTACAAATAAATTTCGGATAAGAAAAAAAATATTTTTTTTTCAATTTTAATATTAAATAAATCATAATGTCTAAACTTATTTTGTATAAATGAAAAAATAGTCAAAGATTGTTAGAGCAATTGAATTGAGGACGGACTTGAGGTCCTTGATTTGAATTCCAAGACACTGCAATTGAACAAAAAAAATAAATAAATAATCATTAAAGACATTAGAATGAAATAGTGTAGTAATGTGTAAACTTATTTTGTATAAATGAGAAAAAATATCAAAAAACAATTATTCATAATTTAATACTTTTACTTATTTTGTATAAACTAGTACAGTGCCCGTGCGATGCCCGTGATCGGACGTATGTACCTCTATACAATATCATTTAAAATAATTTGTTTTCGTTTAAAACATAAATTACAATAGTATATGTTTGAACTTCATTTATATTCTTTAAAGGAAACATTAAAAGGCAAAATTCTAAACTTTTATTACAAATTTTGGAAGACTTCCTTAAAAACCACATTATTTGTTTTGCTTGTAAGTTTTCATTCTCGTCACAACACAAAATTTTTAACCCACTTCTATTCGTCAGCCTTGAAACAGCAACGTATAGTTGTCCATGAGTGAAAACCGATTTCTTAAAAACACTCAAACATCTATCAACGATTGACCTTGGCTTTTATTGATCGTCATTGCATACGATATCATCAACGGGAATTTAATAAGGAAAATACATAATCGTTATTATTAATTGATTTGTTGTAATCTTTTCTTTGTTTACATCCCTTCAACTACGGGATTCTATGTTGTACTCTTTCCTATATATTGGAGATAATGAGAACCTCACCATCATCGGTGATTACATTAACATCTTCTCATGGTATCAGACTAAACATCGGTCTCTTTTTTCTCCCTCTCGATTCGTCTCTTCTCTCCTGTTTTTGCAAGATGCCTTCATCTACAGATTCAATACCTATCACCACCATGATTCACATGCTTTCAATCAAACTCAACTCCTCCAACTTTCTTCTCTGGAAACGACAAGTAGTGCCAATGCTGTCAAGTTTCGATCTGCTCGGTTTTGTGGACGGCACCTCCCTGCCTCCGGCCTCCACCATCACCATCGACGGTGCGACATCCTCAAATCCCGCCTACTCTGCTTGGATGTCTACCGACCAGAAAATTTTGGGAATCCTCTTCTCCTCTCTTACAGAAGAAGCGATGGCTGAGGTCGTCGATTGTACAAACTCACGTGCTGCTTGGCTCGCTCTCGAGCGCGCCTTCGCTCACTCTTCTGCTTCTCGTGCCAATCAACTACGAGAAGAGCTCCTCTCGCTCCGACGTGGTTCTCTCTCGGTCCCAGATTACGGAAAGAAATTCAAGGCATTGTGTGACCAATTATCGGCAATTGGACGACCGGTCGATGAGTCCGACAAAAGCCACTTCTTTCTACGAGGATTAGGGTCGAACTTTGCTAATTTTGCTGACACGCGGATGGCCCTCGAACCCGTACCTGGGTTCACGACACTCCTGCACCAGGCCATACATTTCGATCTAATGTCTAAATCCATGGACGCGTCTCCATCTCACTCTCAAGTCGCCTTTGCTGCCGACGCTCGCCGCGGCTCCAACCCTTCTCAACAATTCTCTCGTTCGACTGCGCCTACCTCTCGCCAGAGCTCCGGACATCGATCTTCCCAGACCTCCGGTTATCGTGGTGTCTCCTCCGGAAATAATTTTGACAGTCGAGCTCCTGGTTTTTCCCGTCGCCCTCCTCGCTGTCAATTGTGCAAAGGTGAACACTATGCGAATCAATGTCCTATTTTTCTAAATCGTGGTACTACCAATTCACTACCACAGAATGTTAATTCTCCTACACCTCACTATCACTATCGGCCCAACAATTCACACCAGCAGAATATTGATTTGGCCCAAGCTTTCCAAGCCCAATGCTCATTTCAACCTCAGCCCAACAATAGTGGCCACGACTGGTTTGTGGATTCAGGTGCTTCGGCCCATATTGCTGCCCAACCGACATCTCTTGATTTAGTTGAACCGTATTTTGGAAAACAATCTGTCGTGGTTGGGAACGGTACATCACTTCCTATATCTCATATTGGTTCTCATACTTTATCTCCCGATGTTAAATTACTTGATGTGCTTGTGGTGCCTGAAATTACGAAAAATCTATTATCCATCAGTAAGTTAACTGCTGATTATCCTGTTGATGTGTTATTTTCTGATAAAATATTTACTATTCAGCACCGCCTCAGCAAAGCAGTACTAGCTCAGGGCCGATGTGAGCATGGCTTGTATGTTCTCGATCGTGGTACATCTGCATTTCTTTCCAGTGTTCGCTCCTCCAAATTAAAAGCTAGCTTTCATTTATGGCATTTACGCTTGGGGCATGTCCCATTTTCTACAATTTCTTTATTAAATAAAAACGGACATTTGAGTGTTACTTCTTTATTGCCGAACCCGAGTATTTGTTCCTCTTGTCAATTAGCCAAAAGTAAGCGTCTCTCCTTTGATTTGAATGAAAAACGCGCTTCTGCCATTTTGGAACTCGTTCACTGTGATTTATGGGGTCCTGCACCAGTTTATACTTCTACTGGTTATCGCTATTATGTTGCATTTGTGGATGATTTTTCTCGTTTTACTTGGATTTATCCTATGCAGACGAAGTCCGAATTTTTTGATATATTTGTGAAATTTCATGCCTTTGTCTGTAATCAGTTTTCCACGACTTTGAAAACCTTTCAGAGTGACGGCGGTTCTGAATTTATGAATCATCGGGTTCGTCAATTTTTGGATACTCATGGCATACATCATCGTGTCTCTTGCCCTTATACACCTCAGCAGAATGGTCGGGCGGAACGCAAACATCGTCATATTTGCGAAATGGGCTTATCTATGTTATTCCATGCCTCTGCTCCCGTTTCTATGTGGTTTGATGCATTTTCCAGTGCAGTTCACATAATTAATCGGCTTCCTTCGTCTGTACTCGAAAATGTCTCTCCCTTTGAGGTTCTCTTTGGTACCACGCCGAATTATGCAAATTTTAAACCCTTTGGTTGTCGAGTATTTCCGTATCTCAGAGACTACTCACCACATAAATTGGCTCCCAGGAGTCTTCCCTGCATCTTTATTGGCTATAGCAGTATGTACAAAGGGTTCCGATGTTATGATCCTACTACGGACAGTGTGTTTATTTCTCGCCACGCTCAGTTTGCCGAGGACACATTTCCTTTCTCCAACCATAGTTCAGCTACTCCCGGTACTCATATTGATATCACAGGCTATGAGGATTACTTCTCTGTTCGATCACCCGTCGTACCTCCTCTGGCTTCACCACCGATCACGCATGTTGTCCCACCCTTATGTAGACCATGCTCTACTACGTCTACCACTCTTGCACCGACACCTGCTGGTTCGACATTACCTCCGTCAGATTCATCGGACATTCTTCCATTAGCTGCTTCCCCATCTTCTACTACTACGACCACACCCGATGCTCCGACACCTCATCACCCTATGATCACTCGTGCCAAGGCCGGCGTCTTTAAACCCAAATATCCAGTGAATCTCGCCACAAATGCTCTTCTTACAGCTTTATCTGTTACCCCTGAGCCACGCGGTTTCAAATCTGCTATGAAATTCCCTCACTGGCTTGCCGCCATGCAAGAAGAGATTGATGCTTTACACTCAAACTCCACCTGGGACTTAGTTCCCCCACCTGCCGGAGTTAATATTGTCGGGTCTAAATGGGTATTTCGCACAAAATATCACTCTGATGGTTCTATTGAGCGTTACAAAGCACGCCTTGTTGCTCAAGGGTTTACTCAAGTGCCTGGAGCAGATTTTCAGCATACGTTCAGTCCAGTTGTCAAAGCTACAACTGTTCGTGTCATCTTGGCACTTGCAGTCCACTACAAATGGCCACTTCATCAACTCGATGTTAAAAATGCGTTTCTCAACGGCATTCTTCCTAAACCAGTATACATGGCACAACCACCTGGCTTTGTTGACTCGCGCTATCCGACACATGTATGTCGTCTAAAGAAGGCCCTTTATGGCCTCCGTCAAGCTCCTTTAGCCTGGTTCCAGCGCTTTAGCTCCTTCCTCACATCTCTTGGGTTTCAGCAGTGTCGTTCAGATTCCTCGCTCTTTTATCATCATCGCGGTGCTTCGATTATCTTTCTTCTACTGTATGTTGACGATATAATTATCACAGGCAGTTCTTCCTCTACAGTCCAGAAGCTCATTCACCGTATGAACAAAGAATTTGCTATTAAAGATCTTGGGACGCTTAATTATTTCTTGGGCCTGGAAGTTTCATCCACTTCTAACGGCTTATTCGTCGGCCAGGCTAAATATGCTCACGATATCTTAGAGCGAGCTCAGCTACTTGATTCCAAACCTGTTAGTACACCGCTTGTTGCTGGTTGCTCCTTTATCAGTGACGGTCAACCATTTGACGATCCTACCCTTTATCGGTCGCTAGTCGGGGCTCTACAATACCTAACCATCACTCGTCCAGATCTCTCTTATGCGGTCAGTCAAGTTAGTCAGTTCCTCCACAAGCCCACTGTTACTCACTACGATGCTGTTAAAAGAATCCTTCGTTACATCAAAGGGACCTTGCACTTCGGCATCTCTTTCACAGCTCGCCAAGAATTATCCATCATTGCCTACTCAGATGCCGATTGGGCTCGTTGCCCTGAGACACGTCGCTCCACCTACGGGTATTCTATCTTTCTTGGTGGTAATCTTATCTCGTGGAGTGCAAAGAAGCAACCTACTGTTGCTCGTTCAAGCTGTGAATCGGAGTATCGTGCCTTAGCAAATACTGCATCAGAAGTTCAGTGGCTCCTTAACTTACTTTCTGAGCTTCATATTCCCGCATCGCGCCCCACACTTCTCTGTGATAACACAAGTGCCATATTTCTCAGCCAGAACCCAATTGCTCACAAACGGGCAAAACACATAGATATCGATTGTCACTTTGTTAGAGAGCTCGTCTCATCTGGCCGAATACACACTAAACATGTTCCGACTCATCTTCAACTCGCAGATATCTTCACCAAAAGTCTTCCTCGACCTGCTTTCGAGCTGCTACGATCCAAGCTCTGCATTCTGCCCCACCCCATGCATCGCTTGACGGGGGGTAATAAGGAAAATACATAATCGTTATTATTAATTGATTTGTTGTAATCTTTTCTTTGTTTACATCCCTTCAACTACGGGATTCTATGTTGTACTCTTTCCTATATATTGGAGATAATGAGAACCTCACCATCATCGGTGATTACATTAACATCTTCTCAGAATTGTCTTCGTTGAAATCTAAATGGAATCCTTTAATCAGAAGGACTAAGCGTCATCCTTGGAATATATACAATTTCATTTGCGTTTTTGCCTCCCAAGACTCGTGCCTCTATAACATAAGTCTCAAGTTTGGTTATCATCAATCGAGTTCCATTACACAGTACTGTTGAGTGATCCATGTTTCGTAACAACATCACCAGAACTCCAACCTATACAAAAAAATAAATAGTCTACATCAATAACTAAATATCATGTTCATATGCAGCAACCATAAACAATAAATAAAATAATCTGCATTTTCATTTTATAAAGAAAATATCATTTAATATAAATATTAAATAGAATAACATCCATTTCTATTTTATTTTATAAACAAACATCAAATAACATAGAAATAACCTTTAACTTCAACTGATGATTTGGCAATCCTGAGCATTTGATGGTATTCAAGAATTCAACGGAGTGCATGTTTGCAAACATATCATGTCCACTCTCAGACTTTTCAAGTGAAAAGCACTAAGATATATTTTTTCATCTGTAGAGTGCATCGAAACCATAAAATCGTTACTAGAATCAACTTCTTCCAAAGTTGGGTGATTTGAGAATTCCACATTTCCAATATGATTTGAGAAATCCGGATAAATTGCATGAACCATAGAACCGATGAAATCATCCGAAGAGGTTATGAGAAGGTCATTGGGAATTTCTATAACCGCAACCCCATCATTGTAGTCTCCTATAATTCCATCGTCAATTGAAGACGTTCAATTAGAGAATTCTCTTAATGTAATTAAATCAGTTTCCTCCACAAAATTCTGCAATCTCATATAAGTCCAATAAATAGCAATTTCATTTTAAATAGCAATAAATAATGCGAAAAATTTATTAGTCCAATAAGATATAAGAACAAAATTATGAATAGAATATTATAAACCAAAAATATTGATTAAGTGAACAAAAATGCACTTGGTGAAAAAAATTAATTCAAATGTATATGGAATGAGAAAATCAACTTGCGTTCATTTGCTAATGAAAGAATGAAAAAATGAAACAAAAAAATATTTTACTGGCTAGTAACTTAGACTAGATAATAAACTTGCTAGTAACTTAGACTAGATTTTTTTTTTATTATAATCAATGGTTAATTTTAATAACTGCATAACTAATTGACGTAATATATAATATACTTTTGATTACATATACTAATTAAAGAGCATAATTGAGAATATTTGCATTACAAATACGGTGGTGTGGAGGAAATACATTACATATAAAATGATAAGAGTGAGTTTAAGTTAAACAGAGACAGAAATGGGAAAACCCAAAATTTGAAAATACGCAGAGCATCCACTTTTACAAAAGTATTAATTATTCTAACTAAGAAAAAAAAGAAGAGAGTTTAACTTAAACAAAAACAGAAAGGGGAAAACTCATATTTTCACGCAGAGCATCCGCTCCCCCCTCCGCCGTGCCACAACCACCGCCCACCGCGGTTTCCATTACGCAGCCGGGGGGTTGCCGGAGGTGAATTTACCTTCGGAAAACCTCTCCGGCGCAGTGACGAAAAACGGCTATGATAGTATATATCATAGCCGTTTTCGTTGGTAGTGAGACACTTATTATAGTAGCCCTCATCAACCGAGGCAGACTCCCAAATCCCCCCTCCCTGTTTTTGTTTCTGACTGAAATATGTATGTGTTTACCGGACGATATTCTGTTTGAAATATGTATGTATTTATCCAAATTTTGAAAATACGCATATCATCAAATATATATTAATTGACATGCAAATTTTATTTATTTTATGATTGAGTATATATATATATATATATATATATATATATATATATATATATATATATATATATATATATATATATATATATATATATATATATATATATATATATATATATATATATATTAATTGAAGTGCAAATTTATTTATTTTATTTTAATTTAATTTGTATTATTTTAACATTCAATTGAATCGATATATTTCGTCCAATTTACGTGCGAATTGATATACTTCGTATTTTGTACAACGCACGAAAGAACACATCTAGTAATGAAAAAAAGACTTGCAAGTGACGGCGGCGGTCCTCCCCGTGTTTGGGGTTAGACGACGATGGCCACCGCGAGGTAGAAAGCCATTGTCGGTTGTTTTATCGACGACGGGAGATTGACAGCGAGCAATATATTCTTGAATCCCTTCGGCTTCAGCGATGGAGGAAGGGAGCTCTGTTTGAAAATTTAGGCTCTGTTTGTAAAATGAAGTCACATTAGGGTTTATAAAAATGAAGCACACAAATGGTGGAAATATATTGATTTTTATTTATTTAATTTGAGTGCATATTTATTTATTTTAATATATATATATATATATATATATATATATATATATATATATATATATATATATATATATATATATTAATTGACGTGCAAATTTATTCCAAAATTTCGGCTCTGGTTTTAAAGCGAAGACACATTAAAATTTATAAAAATGAAGCACACAAATTAACAAATAGTGTAAATATATTGATTTTTATTTATTTATTTTGAGTGCATATTTATATATTTAATTATATATATTAATTGACGTGCAAATTTATTCATATTGATTTTTATTTATTTAATTAGGGTGAATATTTATTTATTTTGCTATATATATTAATTGATTTGCAAAAAATTTCGAAAATTAGTTTTAGTTGTTTTTATATAATATATAATTAATATATATTTATTTAATTAACGTGCATATTTATTTATTTTAATTCATTTAATTATATATATATCTCACTATATATATAAAGAGAAGGAGAATAGCGCCACGTCTCACCCTCATATGACTAAACAATATGTATGTAAGTTGTATGTATTTCATACGTAAATTAGCTTAATTAAATAAAACAAAAACCTTTGCTAATATCTGTATCACTGCATGAGGCCACGTGTTAGTCCACCTGCATACCCATATAGATGAGATTGCATTTGTTTACCGCAGAACCGTATCTGTACCGGTGAAAAGAAAGAAAAAAAAACAGCTCGTCTTCGTTTTGAAATATTAGGAATCACCTTCTTCATTCTGCAGAAGCTTTGATCACGTCCTCAAAGATATGTATGTATATCTATTGATTAATTCTATTTGTTAAATAATTTATTTCTTCGTTGCTCACCAGGTCTAGATCTATTCCATTTTGCTCACAGTTGTATTTTATTCTCACGCTCTTCACCGGAGCAAGAAGCCAACAACGAAACTCACAATTCCTTCTGTTGAGAAAAGAGCAGCCAAGACAACAGAAACAAACGCGAGCTCCGTTGACACTGAATCCCTCACAATAGCACTGAACAGCACAAATAACACTGAACAACGCAGTTTAACACTGAACCACTGGACTGAACACTAAAATCAAACACACGCCGAAAACTCTCAATACTAACCGCGCCTAAAGTTTGTATTGGGTATATCGAACTCAAACACGAAGAGAAACAATCACACAACAAACGACTTTACGTGCTTCGATCACCGGAAAGGTAATCTACGTGCACGGCGGAGGGGAGGGATTATCTGGTATTATACGAAGCTCAAAACAATTGTACAAAGCTCTCTCTAGCTCAATGCTTGCCTATTAATCACAAACACGAGTGATTATATGCTAAAACAGAAATGCACAAAATCGATGAACACATCCTGGCCATCGAGTCGTAACAACCTCGCAAATCTCAACCGTGCGATGATGTGCGACAATTCCATGTGCGTTTCCTAGATGAGCTGGCAAGGATCATGTAGCTTCAAGAACCATCCATTTTGGTGAAGAATCCGCTGAGAAATTGATCGCCCTAGTCCCGTGCACCCGCTGACAGTTCATCATCAAAACGGCGTCGTTTCTCCATCCGCAAAATTCAAATCCTGGGCAAAATTACCAATTTGCCCCTGAAGTGCATTTTGTCGATTTTGCGTCCGGGGATGATTTTTCGTGTACATTTTAACAAATCTCCACCTTACACAACAAATCAACTCCCAGCAATCTCCATGACACAAAGCCACTCAGTATCAACACTGATCACACCAAAAAAGCACTGATCAGGCTCCAGTTCAAGAACTGACCTGATACAGATTTCAGAACAGACTTCAAATCCATACCCTGCTCTCCACAGCTGGAATTAGGATCTCTAATCAGTCCCATCATGATCCTTGTACCCTTAGCTTCAAATCCATACCAAGAACTCATCATATAATCTACCAGAGCTCCAGAAATACCCACATGCGACTAAATGACTCAAAACTGATCTAGTTGAAAAAACTCATGTACTCAACTTCTTCAATTCTGAACCAATTTGCATAAAACCACCTCCACTAGGTTTGTACACTGAAATGTGACTTCCCTGCACATTTCATCCACCACAAACCATCCTCCAACACAGAATCACAACCACAGTAATTCCAAAACAGACAATGTCCAGTCAATCCAACCATTGACTTAAGTATTCTTAACAACCATGCAGAAAACTCAATCCACACAGTTCATATACATGAATATGAACCTCAGGCCACAGTCAAAACCACTCAGAAACTCAACTGAGCAACAGGATCATCAAGTCACACCTCAAAATTCCCAAAACTGCCAGTTTGAGTATTTTGTTGCACAACTCCACAACCACAACAGATATCCCACACCTGCTGCAGCCTACACTTCCACAACCTCACAGAGATTGTGAAATGTCCACCAACTGGACCAGATCCTGACACAACTTGAATTTATCCACTGACAACACCTTAGTGAAACTGTCAGCTGGATTCCCTTCAGTTGCAATTTTCTCAACTTTGATGATACCTTTCTCCACTACATCCCTTACAAAATGCAGTCTCACATCAATGTGCTTTGACCTCTCATGAAACACTTGGTGCTTAACCAAATGCAGAGCACTTTGGCTATCACAGTTGACAGCAACAGTGTCTTGCTCAACTCCAAGCTCATTGAGGATTCCCCTTAACCATATGGCTTCCTTTATTGCCTCTGTCATAGCCATATACTCACTCTCAGTTTTACTCAAAGAAACAACACCCTGATGAGTGGCTTTCCAGACAATGGCAGAACCATATAGGGTAAACACATATCCAGTGATGGATTTCCTGGTATCCACATTACTCCCAAAATCAGAGTCTACAAATCCAACTAAAGCATCTCCACTGAGATCACTTTTCTGGAACAACAACCCATGATTCAGAGTACCTTTTATATACCTGAGCAACCACCTGACTGCATCCCAATGCATCCTTCCAGGATTTGACATAAATCTGGAAACACTGCTCATAGCATATGCCAGATCAGGCCTACTACACACCATGGCATACATAACACTCCCAACTGCAGAAGCATAGGGAACAATGCTCATGGACCTTTTCTCAGACAGTGTAGATGGACACTGATCAACTGAAAGTTTGATATGTTGAGCAAGGGGAGTTAATGAGACTTTGGACTCTTCCATATGGAATCTTTTCAGAACCTTCTCCAGATAGGGTGTTTGAGATAAACTCAATATCCCAGAGGCTCTATTTCTCCTGATATCCATTCCCAGAATCCTTCTAGCTTCACCTAGATCCTTCATTTCAAATTCAGCTCTTAGCAGCTTCTTGAGAGACTCCAACTCAACCTTTGAGCTACTAGCAATCAACATATCATCAACATAGAGTAGCAAGTAGGTAACCACCTTCTCAGATTTCATCTTCAAGTAGACACAACAGTCATACTTGCACCTGACAAATCCAATATGTAGCATGTAAGTATCAAACCTCTTGTACCACTGCCTAGGGCTCTGCTTCAAACCATACAAAGATTTTCTCTGCAAACACACCCTGTCCTCACAGTGAGCACCCTCAACTCCTTCAGGGATTTTCATGAATATTTGCTCCTCAAGTTCTCCATGTAGAAATGCTGTTTTAACATCCATCTGCTGCAACTCCAAATCCTTTTGAGCTACTATGGATAACAGAATCCTGATAGTGCAATGCTTAACCACAGGTGAGAAAATCTCATTGAAATCAACACCTTCTTTCTGTGTGAAGCCCTTTGCCACTAATCTGGCTTTATATCTCACATCTCTACCCTCTGAACCTTCAAGCTTCTTCTTGAATATCCATTTACATCCAACAACCCTTTGAGAGGAAGGTTTCTTGACAATGGTCCAAGTTTGATTCCTTTCCAGTGACTGCAATTCCTCTTGCATAGCCAACAACCATTTCTCCTTCTCAGGACATGAGATGGCCTCCAAATATGAGTTTGGCTCACTGGAATCCACATCTTCAACTACAATTAGAGCATATGATATCACATCTGCATGTGCATATCTCTGAGGTGGCTGTATCACCCTCCTTGTCCTATCTCTTGCCAGTTGATAATCATTAGAGCTTTCCTGAATTTCAGAAGTATCATTATCAAGCTCATTCTCATCCTCAACTCCACCTTCTTCCTGTTGAGAGGCAATTTCCCTGCCCTCAAGTTCAACTTCAAACAACTCAGTATCCTTCAAGCTTTTCTCAGAAAGCATAGGCATAGTGAGCTCATCAAATGTGACATCTCTACTGATGAAACACTTGTATTGTCCAGGCTCAATACACCACAGTTTGTACCCCTTCACACCCTTTGGATATCCCAGAAACACACACCTCAGTGCCCTTGCCTCCAGTTTATCACCCTTTGTGTGAGCATAGCACAAACTTCCAAACACCCTCAAGTGCTCAAGTTCTGGAACTCTCCCAGTCCAAACTTCTTGAGGTGTTTTCATACTTAGAGCAGCAGCAAGACTCCTATTAATGAGATAAGCTGCAGAATTCACTGCCTCACCCCAAAAGGACTTGTGAAGACCAGAACTTAATAACATGCATCTGACTCTATCCAATAGAGTTCTATTCATTCTCTCTGCAACTCCATTTTGCTGTGGAGTAGAGGCAACTGTCCTGTGCCTCACAATGCCCTTGCCTTTGCACAAGTCATTGAATTCTTCAGAGAGAAATTCCAGACCATTATCAGTTCTCAAGTGCTTCATCTCCCTTCCAGACTGCTTCTCTACTTCAATCAACCATTCTTTAAATTTCTCAAATGCCTCAGACTTGGCTTTAAGAACAATGACCCAGACCTTCCTGCTGAAATCATCAATGATTGACATAAAGAACCTTCCACCATTCTTGGTGGTAGTTCTTGCAGGCCCCAGAGATCAGAATGTACATAATCCAATACACCCTTAGTGGTATGCCTACCAGTGCCAAAGGAAGCCCTCACTGCTTTTCCCAGTGCACAAGTCTCACAGAATCTCAACTTTGTGAACTTGTCTTTAGCAAATAAACCTTGCTTATAGAGCTCA
Source organism: Euphrasia confusa (assembly GCA_954870475.1). Lineage (NCBI taxonomy): Eukaryota > Viridiplantae > Streptophyta > Magnoliopsida > Lamiales > Orobanchaceae > Euphrasia > Euphrasia confusa. The sequence continues at coordinate 38,950,917 of OX940954.1, forward strand.
TTCAACCCTTTTGCACCTAGGTGACCCAATCTCTGATGCCACAGTTCAACCTTCTCTACCTCAGAAACCTGTGATGATTCACCAACCACAGTGTGACCTTTGAGATAGTATAGGTCATTCCTTTTAACTCCTTCAAGGACAACTACCTCACCCCTTTTAACCTGCAGACAACCACCTTTTGAGCTGAAGCTGAATCCCATACTATCCATCATCCCAAGTGAAATGAGGTTTCTCTTCAACTCTGGTATAAATATGACTTTGGTGAGAAGTTTAACTGAACCATCATGAAGCTTCAACCTCACTGATCCAATTCCTTGAACCCTGCAGGTAACATTATTCCCCAACACAACACATCCACCATCCACTTCTTGAAATTGCTCAAACCAGTGTCTCTTTGGACTCATATGAAAAGTGCAACCAGAGTCAAGTATCCACTCACTCTCCTTTCCATTTACAGTCACATTGAGAACCTCTGTATCTTCACAGCTATCATCTGCCAATGTAACATCAGCTTGCTGTTGAGGAGTTTGGTTTTCTTGCTGTTTCTTCCAAGCAAAACAATTCTTCTTCAAGTGGCCAGCCTTCTTGCAGTGGTAACACTTCCTACTTTCTCCTGAAGTAGAAGCTCCACCTCCACTGCTATTAGACTTTGATTGTGACTGTTTCTTCTTGTGTGGTTTCTTCCCTGCAGTAAATAAACCCTCAGAAACAGTGGCATGAGAATCCTTTCTAGATGACTCCTTCTTATGTAACTCCTTTGTTCTCAAGGCTATCTGAACCTCATCATGTGTCAGAGCATGTTCCCTTCCATATATCATGGCATCTCTGAACTGATCAAAGGAAGAAGGCAGAGAACTCAACAGCAATAGAGCTTGGTCCTCATCATCAAGCTTCTTATCTATATTCTCCAAGTCATCAAGGATCTTTACAAACTCATCCATCTGATCTAACACTGGTTTATCACTAAGCATTTTAAATGAGTACAACTTTTGTTTCATGTACAATCTGTTAGCAAGGGATTTTGTCATATATAGAGATTCAAGCTTCTTCCATAAACCATAGGCAGTAGCCTCTCTACATACTTCCCTCAATACCTTATCACCAAGACTCAGAATAATCACACTGTGTGCCTTCATGGAGATTTCTTCAAGATCCTCCTCTGAACCAGCCACAGATCCTGAATCTACAGGTGTCTTCTCCTTCCTCCTAGCCTCAGCTTCAGGATCTGGTGGTGAAAGTGCAGAAATCAACCCCTGTTGAACAAGCACAGCCCTCACCTTGATCCTCCATAAACTGAAATCATTTTTCCCAGTGAATTTCTCCACCTCGAATTTGGCAGATCCAGTTTTCATCACCAGTGATTCTCCTTCCCACAGACGGCGCCAATTGTTGAGAAAAGAGCAGCCAAGACAACAGAAACAAACGCGAGCTCCGTTGACACTGAATCCCTCACAATAGCACTGAACAGCAAAAATAACACTGAACAACGCAGTTTAACACTGAACCACTGGACTGAACACTAAAATCAAACACACGCCGAAAACTCTCAATACTAACCGCGCCTAAAGTTTGTATTGGGTATATCGAACTCAAACACGAAGAGAAACAATCACACAACAAACGACTTTACGTGCTTCGATCACCGGAAAGGTAATCTACGTGCACGGCGGAGGGGAGGGATTATCTGGTATTATACGAAGCTCAAAACAATTGTACAAAGCTCTCTCTAGCTCAATGCTTGCCTATTAATCACAAACACGAGTGATTATATGCTAAAACAGAAATGCACAAAATCGATGAACACATCCTGGCCATCGAGTCGTAACAACCTCGCAAATCTCAACCGTGCGATGATGTGCGACAATTCCATGTGCGTTTCCTAGATGAGCTGGCAAGGATCATGTAGCTTCAAGAATCATCCATTTTGGTGAAGAATCCGCTGAGAAATCGATCGCCCTAGTCCCGTGCACCCGCTGACAGTTCATCATCAAAACGGCGTCGTTTCTCCATCCGCGAAATTCAAATCCTGGGCAAAATTACCAATTTGCCCCTGAAGTGCATTTTGTCGATTTTGCGTCCGGGATGATTTTTCGTGTACATTTTAACACCTTCTTCCCAACTTCTCTCTCTATTTCTGGCTTATTTCAATCGCTCTACAAGTATCGGCTGTTCTTCTCCATCTGCTACCGCCTCGCCTTCGGCGGCGACCAACTCTTACCGTTTTGGGGCAGAGGCGACCTAGCTCTCTCGCAATGGTACAAATTTTAATTACTGTATAATTTAATTTCTCGCAATTCCGATTCCAATTTAGAATTCAAGAACTGAAGGTACTGACGAAACGCGCCGCCGTGTCGGAGAACACACACTTCTACTCGAATGGGACGGTGGAGACGCGAATTAACCAGACGTTCTTCCCGATGGCGACGCTTATCTACTTCCAGCTCACCTTCGCCGTCATCACGTAGATCCTGCTGGCGGTGTCTGTTTTGGGGAAGATCAACAATAGGGCTTGGATGCCGTTTGTGCCCCTCTGGCTAACCTTCGCTTACACCGTCGGGTAAGATTAACATAGCCAGTATAAGAGAGGATGATGATATGTGTTTGATAGTAGTCCATGACTCCAAGTGACAACTCATCTCTTTTTTACTTGCGTTGTGAATCATGTATTATACATGTAAGAAGACGGAGCTGTTGAGGTTATTTATCTTACTTAAGTACAGCTGTTTAAAAAATACTGATAGGGAAAACAAGAATCTCACCTGAACCGCTTGCGATTGCCAGTGTGAACACACACCTAGGAGTTGGTGATTGATGTGACATGCTATCGAATACAGAGTATTTCTTTTGTATAGTACAAATTTGCATAACATTGTTTAACCTGATTTTGTTTTCCATATGTTTGCAGAGCAAAGCCGAAGGGATGATTTGAAATCCCTTTGTTATGTCCTGATGTATTTCTCAAAGGATGGTTGGTTGAATGTGTGGGATACAAATTCTTTTATCTTTTGATATGTCCCTACTGTTAAAAATGTTCTAAGATTTATGTATTCAACTTATTCCATGTTTTCTTGGTTTTTCAGTCTTCCATGGCAAGGACTTAAAAGATATAAATTGTTGTTGTATACTTTTGTTTACAAATTGCATGCATGATGGTATTTGTTTTCGCGTTTGAAATGTGTACTTTTTGGTCTAAATGCTCAGCTAAACCCTTGCTAAACCTACTTCTAACCTTTATTTTTGAACACTTATTTCATGGTGTTTTTACTTGCTGTAAATATGTATTGATGATGTTAATTCATGTACTTAGAACTTAGAAGTGCATGAGCATGAAACATGCTTTTGGAGTGTGAAGATTTTGCCTCTACTTGAAAAATGTATCCTTTTCCTGACATAGACTTAACTATTGTGTTTTTGTCATAGGTGATATGCAAATTATGCTCATCCGAGTTCATATCATATTTCCACTATTGCCAATCTCTGAGATTCGAGGATAAGCCAGATTATTCTTACTTGAAGAGGCTCTTCCGGGACTTATTCATCCGTGAAGGTATTGGTTAGGTTAGCTATTTTAGCCTTTATCATTTTAGGTCATCTGTATTTCAGCTCCAACAATTTCAATGTTTATGCATGTTACCAATTTGACTATGTGTTTGATTGGACTATATTAAAGTATCCTCAAATTGGTTCAAGTTCCAAATCAAGTTTAGTGTTTTACATGTATAAGTTTTCACTTGGTAAGTGTATATAAACATATTAATTTGTGCATTTGTTTTCAGAATATGGCTTCCAATGCCGTTGTTGGAACATATGGTGAAAGACCAGGAAGAGCACATGTCATAGGTAACTCTTTCACAACAATACCCAAATGTCATATGTTTTTCTTGGTAGTAGTGTTTTGAATGTATATTATAATACTGGAAGCCATAAATGTAAGCATTTTCCATGCTGAAGAGTGCAATCAGTTTTTACATTGAACTTTTTTCAATGTAAGCTTATAATGGTTCCTTGATTTATTTTTACCCTTTCGACTCTTTCTTACTATTTTAAATCCAAAACAACAAATTATACAGCGTTAAGAATGTATTATCACAACCAGAGACTAGAGAGGTCTAGCATTAAACCAAATGATACTATTCTTGGATTAGAGAAAAAATTCTCGTAGAGAATTTCGAACAATATACTCTAATAAATAGACTTAGTCTCTTCTGATTTGGTTGATTTTTTGCAGTGGGTCAAGATATTAGAGAAAAGTTCTCAGGTGCAGTTGAGCTTTCTCTAGAAAAAACGCCTCAAGTTTTGGTCGGCATGATGATCATCCAAGAAACGAGACATTAGAAGATGTGTCAAAAAATCTGGTATCTCTTGAAGTTAGTTTTGGAAGTATTTATTAACTTTTGTATACATGATTTATCCCTCCAACTCTATCTTAGCTGACATTTATTTCCAAATATTGATTTCGGCATATCATTATGCCGCTTTTAAGTTTCTGTGCATAATTACAAAGTACCCTTGAGGTGTAACTATTATCTCTAAAAACGTAAGATAAAATTACTCCCTGATATTTGTATCTAAATACAAAACAAACCCAAAACATGCTTGTTAATACCTTAACTTAGAAACATAGTTGGCTAGGTCAGTGTTTGTGTTTGTGTTTATGCTTTAATACATTATTGTTGTTTATGTTTTTGCAGCAAATTGATTCCGAAAGAGGCTGTACTTTGCAAAGTGTCAGTGCTTCAAAGAGAGCAGCCATTTCAAGCAGCAGGACGAGCTCATCCGGATAGGTTACTGATGGTCACTCCGGCAGATTGTTGTCGAGCAATGGCCGTTCGTCCACCACTCAAAAGAATCCATTCTTTGGGATGGATTCGATCCAAAGTCGTCCTCCTTTTCCAGTGCAGCAGTTACTATAGGTAACCGTGTTGACCCTCTGAGATGCTTTGAGTTCCCTCTCTATCAGGAAGTGATTTGCAAACTTTTCGGAGGCAATTACCATTGGTAGAGAATGTCAAATGTGTACCCATAAACTGAAAAACTCGTGTTCTCGTTCATCTTTTGGTCCGGTATTTTTTTACAGTGTTTGTTTATGTTGTAATTTGTGTTGTATGCTCATCCAAAAAGGGGTTGATAAGCTCTTGTGCGACATTTTTTTATTAATTCTGAGAGAGAATTGATGAGCTCTTGTGCGGCATTTGTTTGTAGGTGTTGAGAGAGGGCTCAGTACGAAGCTCTCTACCTCGACAAGCCCCTCTTTCCCGTGCCACCTCAGACAGCGACTACCACGTCTTATATTTTTGGTTTTGCCTTGTTCCTTCCTACATTGAATATTTTGCAACATATTTTGTATAGAAAATATTACTTGTATTAATTTACGGTCTTTTGAAAAGAAACTTTACCATAATCCGTGTTCAACAAAACAGAACAACAATTTGTATTCTACAGAACAAGAAACACAAAAAAATATTCAACACGAAAACTTTGAAAATGATATACGATGCTTCCATCAATGATCAAAGAAACTAACATTGCGAAGTAGACAAAATCAAAACAAAATACATACAATTCCCTTAGAACCACACTTTTGTGATCGGAAGATGCAATTACCTGTGATTCTGTGAATTAAGGAAGATGCAAAGAGAAAACCAATGGCGGAATTTCATGTGCTGAGAATTGAGATTGAAGATTACGTTAGCCTCATAGTTATGACTATTGCTAATATAAGCTTTGAATCATTATCTCGTCGTATCAAGTTCTAAGTACTTTTTTATCTATCGTCAACGATCAGCAGCAACAGGGCAGCTTTCGTTGTTTGATTTTGGATTTTTCATTTTATAAAGTGTTGGGCCAATATGACTCATGGGCTCAATATTGATTAGCTTGGTCCAAATCAATAATATGGGTCGGGCTTTCCGTTTTACGTAATTGATTAGCATATCTTTATAATTTAGTGTCATTATATAATAATTTCTCTGTTTTATAAAAGATGACTCAAATGTATTCTCTTATGAGATAGGAGTATTAAACATCTCCATGTCCAATTTTTATGCTCCTATTTAATTAGGCCTACCGTATAAAGACCGGGAAGATAAAACTCGTGACACATATATAGGGAAGTTTCATCCTAAAATAATTGGTGATAGGAATAGCTCTCTAGAGTTATACAATGAGCTCCCTAATTTTTATATACACAAATTCAATGCGAAACAAATCACATGTGACACTATTAGATAACACACAACTTTAACAACTATAGTTTCATAATAGATGAGTTTACTCTTGACATAAGTTTCTAGTTCTGATCAATTCAGTTGGCAATTCAAGAAGTCCAATAATGTATCGAAATGACCAAATGTGTACGATCTATGGCAGTTTTACCTTGTTGTGGGTACAAATTATAGAAATTGTACAATGAGAGAATATATATACTTCCTCTCAAACAGACTAATAGTCACAATTCTTTTGTATTTGATTAGAGAAATATGACTATTAGTCTGGTCTGGAGGAGATAGAGTATAATATATGGTTGGACACGACACCCCAGCTCTCATTAATTAGCATGCATTGTTTGAATCAAGCCTACCTCAAAAATCTCTTATGCTTCTTATCAATGACTCAATATAACCTACACTAATAAGAATATTTGAGTCCAACAAATGTAAAATGAACCAAGCATCATTTGTATACGTAGAACACAATAAGCACAACTCCATCTTTCATATACTTTTCTAACGAACTGAACTTTGTTTTTTCAATTCTTCATCCGTCGCTGTCCAAACAAAGCCTTAAATCTAGCTTTAAAAAAAAAGTAAGACGAACGATAAGATAACAATCTTTCGGAAGACTCATGGGTCGAACTTAGTACGTTAACTATTATTATTATTATTATTATTATTATTATTATTATTAAAATAAAAGTGTTGGGCGCATGCTAAGACGACAAAATGAAAATTTGTAAGCCTACGAAGAAAATAGTGTGATCCTAGAGACACATAGGTGTTCAATCTTTAGACTTATATATGTTGGGCACGAGTGTGACTATGAATAATACGATTATATATTAATCTAATCTAATATACAAATTAAAAATAATTAATTAATTAGGAATCTCGTATAGTATAGTATAATAATACGATTAATTAAGGTTGATTTTGTGTCGTTGTACGTAGAATGTGGTGTCGTTGGGTGGCCCACATCACCACATGGGTGTGTGTGTTATGGTGTATGCATGCACACACTATGCCGTAGATGTTGTCTTTGCTTCTTTTGTCTTTTTTCACTTTTATGATAAAAAGTTTGCTTACATGTGCTTCATTACAATCTAATCTAACCTAGATATCTATAAATTTATTAATTAAAATGATTTTGACTCAATCTGAGTATCTGACCAACATAATCCCTCCTTTTGTTCTTGCGAGTTGTAATTATGTATTAATTAGTTTAATTTTTCAAATATATAGAATCTGATTTTATTTAAATGAACATTGTGTTATTGCATTTGGCATTGCAAGCTAATTTTATCCTTGTACAACATTTTAATTAGCTTCTTAATTATAAGTATATAATCATATTTTAACTCTTAATACTCTATTCGTCCTATATTAATAGTCACATATTATTTTTCGGATTGTCTTATATCAATGGTCACACCTTATTTAAAAAAATAATTATTTTTACTTTTTCACTTAAAAAGACATATATATCCTTACTTTTTCACCTTTTTTTTTTAAACTATTCTCAATTGTTTACTTTATTAATTTAAAAATAGATTTTTACCCTCAATTTTTTTTATCAAAAATCTATAATACTATATTTTTTAATCTCCGTGTCCGATCACTCGTGACTATTATTATCGGGGAAGTAGTATATATTTAGGAGTGTGTTTAAATTGTTGCCTAAAATATTTGAATTTAGTTTTGTTTTAATCTTGGGTTGGGATCAACCAACTCAATTTTAAGTTTCTTCTCGCGAAATTCTGCACCTATATATGAATTTATGAATTTACAATTTATTTGATTAATTATATTTGCTATTTATGTTGAAATTTGAGATCACTATTATTATATGTACAAACTATTTGTGATTGCAATGTTTATAAATTTACACTAGGTTGTCATACAAAACCATATTAGACTTTTGAACATAAATTTAGTCTCCTTTGCTTATTATCAATTGATCCAAATGTTAATTAGACTATTGATCATGCTGTCATCATATGTTTAGAGCTTTTTATAAGAATTTTGTTACTCATATATACCAATAGGCCCCCGATTTATCTCTCGTTTTAATTAAGTATTAAGTGTCGTTATTTATAAACATTTCAAACGTAAAAATATGTTAATTTTTGTCATTTTGAATGAACCGGCCAACAACGATGGACCAACCCAAAAAAACGTCACAACATTGTCAATTTGATTTTACTAAATTTTCAATACATTATAATTAAAAAATTATTACATTACTCATTTGTATTTGTATCTATGGATTTTTTTTATATCTAACAGCCTAGCAAAGACTTTGTTTCTATAATTATATTGTTTTAATTCATGAGTTGTAATCAAGTTAATTAATCTTTACTTTTATTTAGTTATTGAAATTCCACAAATTAAATTATAAACCAATACAAATAAAATTATAAAAACACAATTCGTGCGTGGATGCCTGCACGCCTCGAATTGCTGTGTGATTATAATATTGTTGTGTTACAGAGATATACTACATTTGTGTCATAAAAATAATTACACTTTCTTTTTAATTTATAAAAGAAATTTAATTATTGTTATGAGAAATAAGTACTTCCTCTAACTCATATGTTTTGGTTGTTTTTGTACTTGTCGGTAGTATTTGCTGGTAATAGAGGGTTTTGGAAACAACACAAAATGGTAAATTTGTTATAGGTAAGAAAGCAAGAGGACTAAGTTTATGCAGAAATCATAAGTAAGAACATGGAAGCTCAAGGCTCCTCTTTATTCATATATTCATACTTAGAAATCATAATTAAAATACAAGGTTTTTGCATGCCCATTTTCCTCTCTCTTGCCCTCTATTTATAATACTCTATGCATGGCTTAATTATGCCACCTAATGCCCACATATCGGCTTCTTATTGGACCTCTAGTCCACTAATATGATGCATTAAATACCCACTAATTTCCCTTAGTGCTTAATCTGCCTCTTTCCCCGTGAAGTCCCAGCTCGTTGACTGGCGCCCCAAGAGTCTCCCCAGGCGATTCCCCTGTGAAAGGAGTCTGATTCTACCGTGCGCTCTCTACTGTCCAAGCTCCTTATCTTCTTCTTAGATATGCCTTTGAAGGTCTTTTATGATTGACTTAGCTGAATTTCTCTCTTGATGACGTGGCCCTTTGATTCGTGACACGTGTCGGTGACTGTTTTCTTGGGTATAACATAGGCCCCCAGGAAAATTAGAGCTTTCAACTCTGATTTCCCTGAAGTTTATGGTCGTCTTCCTCGGTTGACTCGTCTCGGAAATCGCATTCTGACTTTCTGTTGGTGGTTGAGACTTCATTTAATACTGAGTTTTACGCCTTTAAAGGCTCTTCGACTCTGGATTATGGCTTCATATCATGGCTTTTACTTGGAACAGAGAGGTGTATCCGAACCAAATAACCAGCTTTTCTTCTCGGATTAGGAATCGGTCGATGAAAATTAAGTTGCCTCTTTCTTCGTCTTTTTCTCAGAAGTTTCCGGAGCTCGACGGGCAGGATGTTGCCTTGGTAGATGCTTTCGAACGGGTCTGGACAGTCAAGGTAGAGAAGGATGGTCGACGTCTGGCTCTGAGTGACGGTTGGGACAAATTCTGTGAACGCCGTTTTGTCTCGGTGGATGTGACCATCTTTCTGGAGTTGCGTGGGCAAAAGTCTTTCAATATTGGAGTATTTGGGAGGGATGGAGAGGAGATCATTGATCTGGGAACTGATTCTGAAGACAGCTCGGTTGATTCCGAACCTGAAAATTGTTCTGTAAAAGATAACTGGGGATGTATTTCCCCGTGAGATTTATCCAAGATATGGAAAATTAGTCTTTTCTTTGTAAAATAATACTTTCTGGGTTTAATTCCCCAGGTTTTGTTTCCCAGGTTTCTTTCCCGGTGAAATAAACAAGAGTTATTGTTTTTTGAAGGACTCTTTATATTCGTAAATCATGATAAGTATCCGAAAACTTATCTTCTTAATAAATCAATATCTGATTAACAAATAAATAATAAAAGAATGTAAAAAGAGAGGTTTCTTCTTAACCTGGATTTTGTCAGTAAATATTTGCCACGTGGCATTATCCTGACCAAGTATTTTAGGTTTTACGGGGTAGTGGGAGGATACTCGAGTACGTTTTTCATTGGTAACCGCCCTCTCTTCCCTTCCTTGATCTCAACCGTTGATCAACCCATGAGACAGGGTTAACTTTCAGAATACATTAACCCATTTTGAATTTTAAAAACTTCACAACTCCTCTTCGATTCTCAGATCTAAAAATCGGTAAGAATTTCCTTCCCCCTGCAATTTTACTGTGTAAATTTGTTTAATTTGTAGTGTAAATTTCCTTCTACAACCCTCACCATTATGCCAAAATACACGAGAGTCGTTCGCCCTAAGGTGGTCGAAGAGCCTCACGTCCTGCTCGCTCGTCAGTACAAGGAATTCATGGACAAGGCGGAGCCGGCCTTGCCAGAATTCCGACTGGACGAACTAGACGCGGCCCATCCCTACGTTCCCGCTGAGAGGACCATCACTTCGGTTCAACCAGACCCAAATCACCAGGAGTGGGGTGCGCACGGCCGAGATAGCACGGTGACGGCGGACGAACTCACCGACTGGAGGGATGACTGGCGGATTCCCTTCAACGTGCATTTGCATGCGCCAGAAGAGGGAGAATCCGCCTGTTGTCCACCTCCAGGCATGGTGGCCATCGGCGTCGACGCGATGGATCAAGGTCTGCGGTTTCCTCTGCATCCTTCAATTTCAGGCCTGTTGAACCGGTGGGGTGTGGCTCCTCATCAGATTCATCCGAACGGGTGGGCTCAGTTGTATGGGGTCTTGACGGTTCTAGGACAAGTGGGATTTTCTCGACCCCTCACGGGGGATGAATTCCATTTGTTCTTTAGCCCGGTCAATTTCCAGAAAGGGTTGTTGGGTGATTACACAGTTCGTTGCAGGAAGAATATGGTGAAAATAAGAGAGCCGGAAGTTAAAGACCCTACTTGTTGGGATCGATGGTTTTATGTCTCGGGGAGATGGAGAACTCAGACCCGAGAGGGAGAAATTGAAATTCCTTTAACTTATGGCGTTAAGGATGAAAGTAAGTAAATTATACTTTTAAGTTTTTACAGTTTTGACTGATCTAAAATTGTTTTTATGTTTGTAGGTGCCCGGATCTCCAAAACTGACTATAGCATCCCGTGGGATTTGGCTACAGCGAATCTTTTGGCCCAGTGCATTCCTACTACCGAGAGGGATTCGACGTACCTTAACGACGACAGTATTCGTGACGCAGCAGGCTTGTTCTGTCCTCCATTTGTTGAAGATAAACCTTGTTTTGGTAAAGTCCTGTATTTTCTACAGTTTTTGTTTTGTCTTATTCCCTGGGGACATATCCCCCGGGGAAAGATCATCAATTTTGTCGGGTGTAATATCTTTACTTTCCCGGTGCAGAATTTTTCTCTACAGTGTTTGACGTGAAACCCCCAGAGATGGCGGATAACAGATTGTTCGAGAGACTTGGACTTGTGGATCCATCCCAGGTGGGGAAAGCCCGCAAATCAAAAACCAGTTCAACCAGCATAGGTGGCAGAGGATCTGTCAAGACTCGGGGTGGAACAGTAGGTGCCCCGGCTTCCCGGACCAGATCCCGAACTGTCTCCGCCCAGGGCGGCGAGACAGATTCCCTGGGGATTATGGAGGTGGTGGACTCTTACAAAGAATCCTCTACCCCTGCTGATGTGGTGATGACTGATGCTGTTCCCAGTCAGGGTTTGCCTCCCTCTGGGTCGTCCACACTTCTACAAGTCAAACTTGAAGGAGACAAGAAAAGGAAGAAAGTTGATGGGGGTATAATCGATGTGACTGAATCCCCTCCCCGTGCTGACATGAGTCAGTCTGTTTTTGGAGTTGAGAAAGTTCTCTCTGACAAGTAAGTTTTTATTTATTTTATACTCTTTCTTTATCTTTACAAAATATTCAATCTTATCCTTATGTTTTACTTCTCGGCTAGGTTTTCCCAGGAAAAACTTCCATCTGTGCTCCTTCCCTTCTTCTCTGGCAAAGGCCCCATTGACCCTGTCACTACCCTGGGCAATCCTGTTGGTGATTCAATTGATGCAGTTGGGAGGTGCTGGACCTCAGAGCTCAATGACCTGATGGACCATGAGGAACATGCCTTTTCCCTGGCCCTTAAACTGGCCAGTCAAAGTGCAGTTGCCATCTCTGGTGCTCATTCTATGGCTGAGAAACTCAGAGCTGAGGTTACCAAGCTACGCATCACCAGCACTGGTCAAGAAACACAAGTGAAGGAGCTCAATGCAGCCTACATAGCCGCAGCAGGGGATAGGGATAGGTGGAAGAAGGTTGCAGATACTGCACGGGCAGAGATAGGGAAGTTGAAGTCTGAGATGCAGGAAGCTTTGAAAACCATCAAGGAAAAAGAAGAACAGATTGAGGATGCCCAGGACAGCTTTGTCAGGGAAAAGAAAGAGCTAAAGGATGAGGTGGTCAAGGTCACCCAAGAGCTGAAGCAGGTCCAGGATAACTTTGCACAGTCCATGGAAAGAGTTGTGGAGCTTGAAACTCTACTGGAATCACCTGCTCACAATCCTAGGGTATTGACTGACCTCCTTTATGTAACTGCATATGCTGATCTCATCAGGTCTGCAGCAAAGGAGAAGAATGATGTGGCCAAAGAGTATGGACTCAAACTCCTCAAGGATCACATGGAGGGATGCACTCTGGATTCCAGAGTTCCTCAACCTTTCATGGATCTGGAAGTTGTCCATGGAATTGACATGAAATGGTGGCCATCATACAGTCTCCTCTCTATGCCTGGTGAACCTGCAAAGTTAGCTGATGATGCTCCTGCTGATGAGGATGAATTTGATGATGAGGGTATGGATCTACTTGGTGTTGGGCCTGATGGCAAGCCAAAAGATCCTCTGGTAACCCCCCCTGGTGATGGTAATTCCACCTCCTGAGTTTAAGAACTCAGGAGTCTGCTAAGATGAACCCTACCCTGAGTGTAAAAAGCTCAGGGGTTTTTATGTTTTATTTCTTATTTGGGCCCAAGGCCATAAGACAATATTTGTTATTTCTGTTTGAATTTCAGAGGCAGTTTTTTGCCTGGACAAGTTTTTATATTTTGCTGGTGTGTAATAACTTAGTAAGTTACTTTTGGATATTATCCTTTGGGTCTTACACATAGCCCGTCCACCGTTTGTTTAGGTTTCTTTTTACCACAATTATCTGTCACTTGACAAGTCTATTCTAGCTTGTTTGGTGAATCGTAATTCTTGTGAACAGATAATTCTTGGCTCACACCCACGTTTTATTTTAAAGCTTTGTTGGGCTTTCTTTGTGAGCTTTTTGTCCTGCAAAAGTGATTTTCGGATTTAGTTACCTCTTGGAATTCTTTGATTCTGAGTAACATTTTTCTCCTCCATCTCTCCTTTTACAAAGACTGTCCGATCCTGTGGTTTGTCCATCATGAATACCCTTTTGAGGTTCAGTTCATGATGAATACCTCTTAGGATAGTCCTCGGACCAATATCTTCCTCCCGCGCGATTCTTGAGTTTCTTTTACTCTGTTGAATCCGTACGCAGAAAGAAGTGTTCGGCCCCATAATCCGCAGATCTTTTTGGGTCTTTACCGAACCTTAGTATTCTTTTAGGAATACTCAACATTCTTTATTTTGACCGGGAAATTTATTCCTTTTCCCGGGACAATGTTTTTCTTTACTATAGACAAAATATAACTTTGAAATCATACAAGTATTTTTAAATACTGAGAAGATTTATAAGATAGTAAAAAAGGTTTTTATAAAATAATAATTTTACAAAAAGCCAAAATTAACCTTTCGGTTTAGTGATAGAATTTCTTTAGGTGTAACGCATTCCACCGATACTGATCCTTGGTCCCGTCGAGAAGCTCTAACTCGTACGCTCCGTTTTGGAGGCAGTGGCTCACTCTAAACGGTCCCTCCCAGTTCGGCCCCAGTGCTCCCTGGTGCGTCCCCAAGATTTTCTTTAACACCAAGTCTCCCGCTTGGAATTCTCGTGCTTTTACTTTAGAATTAAATAGTTTTGCAATTCTTTGTTTGTTCATGGCATTTAGAGAATCCGAGGCTAACCTTCTTTCTTCAAGAAGGTCCAACTCTTTCCGGATGGTTACTTCATTCTCCGGGGAGATTTCCTGAGCGGTCCGATGTGATAACACCGTTATTTCCGCTGGAATTACCGCCTCTGTACCAAAAGCTAAAGAGTAGGGGGTTTCTCCAGTGGCATTTCTGGCTGTGGTACGGTACGACCACAGGACCTCTGGAAGTTCATCCGCCCACTTTCCTTTGCGACTTTCTAATTTTGATTTGATGGTGTGCTTTAGTATTTTATTCACTGCTTCAACCTGACCATTCGTCTGGGGGTGGTAAGGAGTAGAGAATAACCTTCTGATTTTCCATTTTTCACAGAATTCTTCCACCTCAGCCCCATCGAATTGTTTTCCGTTGTCAGAAATGATTGACTCGGGCAAACCGAATCGACATATAATGTTTTTCCATATGAACTTGATAACCTGTGGTTGATCAATTTTGTTCAATGGCTCTGCTTCAACCCACTTGGTAAAATAGTCGACTGCTACAATCGCATATTTCACTCCGCCCCGTGCGGTTGCTAGTGGTCCGATCAAATCGATACCCCACCGAGCAAATGGCCACGGGCTGTAAATGGATTTCAAGGCTTCTGGGGAAATGCGGATGTTAGGCCCATGCGTCTGGCATTTAACACATTTGCGTGCATATCCGACTGCGTCCTTTCTCAGGCTTGGCCAGTAAAATCCTTGCCCCATGGTTTTGTGTGCCAGGGATCTTCCCCCCGCATGATTTCCACACACACCATCATGTATTTCCTCCAGGATTTTAAATCCTTCTTCCTTCGACACACATTTTAGTAGTGGAAGGGAATAACTTCTTCGATAAAGTTGTGTGTTTATTAAAGTATACTTTGCTGCTCGGGATCGGAGTTGTTTTGCTTCGGTTTTATCTGCTGGTACTTCCCCGGTATCTATGTACCGTTGAATGGGAATTCGCCAGTCTTCTCCGGCCCCGGCAAGTATTTGCATTTGTATCTCTCTTTGTTCTATTGATGGAGACATTAATTTTGTCAGAACAATGTTTGAGAAGTCTGCTGAGCCCTCAGCTGATGCTAATTTTGACAGGGCGTCAGCTTGTGAATTGTGTTCCCGTGGGATTTGTTCGATTAGAACTTCAGGGATTTTTTCACAAAGTTCCCATACCAGTTTCAGGTATTTTATCATTTGTTCCCCTCTGGCTTCGTAGTCCCCACTTACATGGTTTACTACTAGCTGGGAGTCCATAAACACATGGAGTTTTCTTGCCCCGACGGCTATAGCCAATTCCAACCCAGAAATGAGAGCTTCGTACTCTGCTTCATTGTTAGATGTGGGGAATTCAAACTTTACCGCATGGGTTACTGAGTCTCCATCGGGACTGAGTAATACCACTCCTGCCCCCGAGCACGCGGTGGTAGATGATCCTGTTAGGATGTGTCCTTAGATCCTACGTGTGCAATCGATAAAGTCATAAGGTCGTCTATGGATGTTAAATGATTATTCGATAATATTAATTGTTGGGAACAATATAATATTGATCGATAAAATCATACCTACAGGGTCACACACGAGCTCGATATTGATATACATTGCTTGATAAATATATTGATTTAGAATCAATATTTACGTGGATTTAATTCCCATGCATGGGATGCATGGCTTGCATGGATGCATGTCATATAGTGTGACATGGCATGCCACACAAGCAAGTGGGACCATCTAATGCCATGTGGCATAATGAGGTGGAAATGTCCATTCAAATTCACCATAATCACACCTTAATGTGTGATAATGATGGGGCATCAATATCACCATCAAGGAGGGGGTTACAAGGTGGTTTTGATGGCATTTTAAGGTGAACAAATGCTGATTTTTCAGCATAATTTTTCACCCACGAAATTCACAAAAGATAGAGAGAAAAGAGGTTGTTCTTGGAGAATCAACTCGATCAATCAAGCAAGTCATCATCCGGGTTCGTGTGCAACACGTAGAGGCCGGGCCATTTGTGCGGCTTCAACATCCGGACGATCCAAAGGCGTGACGGGGTCATTCCAGAGGTGAACAATCCGTGGCTGATCCATTAAGGTGGTTCAATCGACTCAACACCACCTTAACCAATTTCAACGATCACCAAATGTAAGAACTTGTTGATCCCTATATATATATATATATATATTGGATGTGTATATATATATATTTGTATGTGTTCTTATACACATTATGTGTGCACTAAGATCCAAGCATGATAGATTTATATGCTTTACACGCTTCCGCACACACGGTATATCGATCGGATCGGTATACCGGTACCTTCAATTGGTATCAGAGCTTCGGGCTCGTGCACACTTTTGTGTTGGACACAAAAAGTTTAATCAACATAATTGACTTATTTGTTTAATTGTGATTATGTGGTTAGATGTAAGGCCGGCCACCGTTAGTGGTCGGGTGAATGAAATTATCGTTTTTTACGTTTCGATTGGCCATAGTTTTGGAGGGCTGCGTCCCTTGGAATCATTTGTAATAGATAGGTTTCTATTTCAATTTGTATTGTTCAAACTTGTAAGCGATGGACTTGGTCCATGGTTCGATGGAGGATCTCGGCTCTCCGGCGAAAACGAGAAGAAACGAAGCCAAACGAAGCAAAACGAAGCAAACCGGGCTGCTGGAGCCAAACGGCGGTCGCCGTTTGAGCTCCGGCGGGCGCCGTTTTGATTCGGCGGGCGCCGTTTTGGAAACGGCGACCGCCGAATGACCTGTTTTTGGGGCAGATTTTTCCGAACCCTTTCGGCGGGCGCCGTTTTGGAAACGGCGACCGCCAGTGGTGTTCGGCGACCGCTGATTGTGAATTGGCGGGCGCCGTTCGTGGTTTTTTGGGTACGGAATGGATTTGACCAAAATCGGAGGGCACGGTACTGATATGGCGGGCGAGGACCAGTCCAGAAGATGTTCAAGGCTTTTGTTGTTACTTTAATTCTTCTGTTTTGAGAGTTGTGAGGTTCTAGGGGCCTTTCGATTTCGTATTTATTTGCTTTGCTAGTTATAGGTTGTTTTATGTTATAAATGTTCAACTTACATATAAACAAACCTATGCATGCAAGTTCCCAAAATAATGAGTATAATGTCTTGTCCAAAACATCACACCCATAAAGCCCTCGATCATAAGTTGGTAGGTCCGCCTCAGCGGAGTACTACTTGTTATCTTGGGATAAGTGGGAGTAAGGGTTAGACCCTTACAAGTGAGTTTGGTTTTCTCATCGATAGATCCACTGCAGGCGTGGCTATCGAGACATGAGATGAGAATGGGACTCTCATCGACCGAGAGTGACATTGGATGTCATTGACATGGGATGTCTACCTATCTTGGAGTTCTTAAGTGCGGACTCAGTCGGCTTAAGGATTCGCAAGATGAGGGTCTTGGGATCGTTTTGTTCTAATTTATTAAAATGTCAAAAACCAATGCCTAATTTGTTTTTTCAAAGACTAAGTTCAAATCGACTCATTCTCACCCCGGGGAGTGGAATGGAGCCAAAGCGCTTGCTTATGTCGATGACACAGATTAGAGACATTCGAGCCATTGGATGGCGTGAATCGATTGTCTGGTTGGCTCCCTCATTTTAATGAGAGATAGGGCTTCAATTGCATGATAAGATCGCTGGTTAGAAAACCTCGAGTTTTCACTTACGATTTATCACGGTTTTGATATTAAGATAATTGGGAACGATGATATTGGATATCGAATGAACAAAATGAAACAAATAAAGTAGTTTTGCGAGACAACCTTATTTGTTTAAACGCTTTGTGGATGTTTACTTACTTAATTTATCTTTCTTCTGTAGTTTAATATGTCTGTATCAACTCAATTCAAGTTCAGCTCTATCTTGGATAGAGAAAAGTTGAACAACACCAATTTCCTTGATTGGCAACGTAACTTGAGGATAGTCCTCAAATTCTAAGAAAAGGAAAGTGTGTTGGACAAACCCCTTCCCGTGCTTCCCGCTGATGGGGGCACGGATGTCCAAAAGGCATCATATGCCCTTGCTAAGAAAGCCTCGAATGAGGTGACATGTTTGATGTTGGCATCCATGGTACCCGAGTTGCAAAAACAATTCGAGTTCATGGAAGCCTATGACATCATAGAAGAGCTCAAGAGCATGTTCGGGGAACAGGCTAGGATTGAGCGATTCGGTGTCACCCGGGCTATAGCAACAGCTAGGCTGGAAAAGGGTAAACCCGTGGGACCACATGTGCAGCAAATGATTGGATTATTTGCTTCAAGTGCTCGCCTCGGTTTTGCATATGATGACGAGTTGGCTACCGATTTCATTCTCCATTCTCTTCATGATGGTTATGACGCCTTTAGGCTGAATTTCCACATGAATGGACTGAAGAAATCGCTTCATGAGCTCCATGGGATGCTTAAGGCTGCTGAGCCGGCGATTAAGAAGGACCCTAGGAGGGAAGTTCTTATGATTCGGGAAGGAGGTACCAAAAAGTTCAAGGGGATTAAGAAACCAGAAGTGAAAGGCAAAGGGAAAGGGAAAGTTGTGGCAACTCCTTCCAAAAGGTTCTTGAAAGCTTCTAAGGTTCCTGGGGAATCTGAGTGTTTCTACTGCAAGGGTGTTGGACACTACAAGCGGGATTGCCCCAAGTTCAAGGAGGATGTGAAGAACGGTGTCGTTCCTTCATCTTCAGGTATTTATGTCATAGACATAAACTTTACAAATTCTTCTTCTTGGGTATTGGATACCGGATGCGGTGCTCACATTGTTTCACATGTGCAGGGACTGCAAAGAAGTAGAACTTTGGTAAAGGGAGATGTCGATCTGCGGGTTGGAAATGGAGCGAGGGTCGCTGCATTAGCCGTAGGATCTTATGATTTGTGTTTGCCTTCGGGCCTTGTTTTAGTATTGAATAATGTTTATTTCGTTCCAAGTATTACCAAGAACATCATTTCTATTTCAGTATTGGATACTGAAGGATTTTCCTTCACTATAATAAATGGTTTATTTACTATTTCAAAAAGTGGAGTGTTCTATGGTTCGGCACGATTAGAACATGGTTTATATATACTTCAACTTGAAAATCATATATATAACATTGATACCAAAAAGGCCAAATCGAATGAATTCAATGAAACATACCTTTGGCATTGTCGATTAGGCCATGTCAACATTAAACGTGTAGAGAAACTTCTTAAAGAAGGTATTCTCAAATCTTTTGACTTGGAGTCATTCGATACATGTGAAGGATGTTTGATGGGCAAAATGACAAAGTCACCTTTTCTAGGAAAAGGAGAACGTGCAAGTGATCTATTGGGTTTAATCCATACTGATGTATGTGGTCCAATGAGCTCACAAGCACGTGGAGGTTATTTCTACTTCATAACTTTTACCGATGACTTAAGTAGATATGGTTATGTCTATTTAATGAGGCATAAGTCGGAAGCCTTTGAAAAGTTCAAAGAATTCCAAAATGAAGTTGAGAATCAACTTGGTAAGAAGATAAAAGCCATTCGATCGGATCGAGGTGGTGAGTATCTTAGCCAAGAATTCGATGATCATCTTATGAGTTGTGGTATTCTATATCAACTCACTCCTCCTGGAACACCCCAGATGAATGGTGTTTCCGAAAGGAGGAATAGAACCTTATTGGATATGGTTCGATCGATGATAAGCCTTAGTGAACTACCAAAATCTTTTTGGGGACACGCACTTTTAACAGCGGCCTATACACTGAATAGGACACCGTCAAAAGCTGTTGATAAGACACCATACGAGGTATGGAAAGGGAAGGTCCCTAACTTGTCTTATATCAAGATTTGGGGATGTGAAGCTTATGTGAAGAGAAATATCTCTACAAAGCTTGAACCCAAATCGGATAAATGTTTCTTTGTGGGTTATCCAAAAGAAACACGAGGGTACCACTTTTACAACCAATCTGAGAACAAAGTCTTTGTTGCTCGAGATGGTGTATTTCTTGAAAAGGAATATCTTTCCAAGAAAGTAAGTGGGAGCTCAGTTGAATTGAACGAAGTTCAAAAAAACTTGAACGAGGTTCAAGAAGATCAAACTGAGATGGACACTCAAGACCAAGTCGAGAGTGCTCCAATGGTTTTGGAAACCACACCTAACCCTCGAAGGTCCGGAAGGATTAGATCTCAACCTGACAGATACTTAGGTATTCTGACAAATGAGAGCTATGAAGTCATGCTTTTAGAAAGCAATGAACCTTCGACCTATATCCAAGCTATGACGAGTCCAGATTCCGAGAAATGGCAGGGTGCCATGAAATCCGAAATGGAATCAATGTCTGAAAATCAAGTTTGGAACTTGGTCGATTTGCCTAAAGGGGCTAGGCCCATTGGATGCAAATGGATTTACAAAATAAAAACAGACATGAATGGAAAACCTAGTGTTTTCAAAGCAAGGTTGGTAGCAAAAGGATATAAACAAATTCACGGGGTGGATTATGATGAAACCTTTTCACCAGTTGCTATGATTAAATCCATTCGGATTCTCTTAGCCATTGCTGCTCATTATGATTATGAGATATGGCAAATGGACGTTAAAACCGCCTTCTTGAATGGGATTCTAGTAGAGGAAGTGTTTATGACACAACCAGAGGGTTTTATCGATCCTAATCAGGCTGAGAGAGTATGCAAGCTTAATAGATCCATTTATGGATTAAAGCAAGCATCTCGGAGCTGGAATCTTCGGTTCGATGAATCCATACAAGAGTTTGGATTTCAAAAGAACATGGAAGACTCTTGTGTTTACAAGAAAGTCAGTGGGAGTTACGTTGTATTCATTGTGTTGTATGTCGATGACATACTCCTCATTGGAAACAATATTCCTATGCTTAATTCTGTTAAAGAATGGCTGGGAAGATGGTTTTCAATGAAGGATCTTGGAGAAGCACAGTACATATTGGGCATCAAGATCTGTCGGAACAGATCACAAAGGATGCTTGGACTTAGTCAAGCAACCTATATTGATAAGGTACTTGACAGGTTCAGAATGAAAGACGCCAAGAAGGGTCTCATTCCAATGACTCATGGTACATCTTTGAGCAAGAGGCAGTGCCCTTCGGGACCTGATGAGCAAATGAGGATGGCAAATATTCCTTATGCTTCGGCAATAGGATCTATTATGTACGCCATGATATGTACACGACCGGATGTATCGTATGCTTTGAGCATGACGAGTCGGTTTCAAGGAAACCCAGGTGAGGCGCATTGGACTGCGGCCAAGAATATTCTTAAGTACCTTAGAAGGACTAAAGATTATTTTCTTGTCTTTGGAGGACAAGAAGAGTTGGTTATGACAGGCTATACGGATGCAAGCTTCCAAACAGACAGAGATGATCTCCGGTCTCAGTCCGGTTTTGTCTTTTGTCTGAATGGAGGTGCGGTGAGCTGGAAGAGTTCCAAGCAACCCACCATAGCTGATTCTACTACAGAGGCTGAGTACATTGCTGCATCTGAAGCAGCAAAGGAGGCCGTTTGGATGAGAAAGTTCTTAGATGAGCTCGGTGTCGTACCTAGTTCGGCCCATCCGATAGCTCTCTATTGTGATAATAGTGGAGCTATCGCGCAAGCCAAGGAGCCTAGGGAGCACCACAAATCCAAACATGTGCTCAGGAAGTTCCACATTCTCAGGGAGATAGTTAGTCGTGGAGACATCGAGATAAATAAAGTTGCAACTGATGATAATGTTGCAGACCCTTTAACTAAACCACTCCAGCAGTCAAAGCATGATGCTCATACGACTGCAATAGGGATACGATATCTTAGAGATGGATTGTGATTCCTATTACTGTATTGTCTACTTTTGGAGTTTATGTAAACATTCACATATCTTTTATGATATTCAATAATTTCTTCATATAATTGTGGTTTAAATTGTATGAATTGTCCAAATGATTAAATTATATTAATTGGGTTATGAGGTCGATTTACCACATAATGAAGTCCCAACTGTTGAACTAATATAATTAAATCATAAATTGTTCCTAGTTCGTATCATCGAGTACGGACAAACTGATGATGCAAAGAACTAGATTGTAATGTGTACTATAGCGCCGCTTCATGGGCTAGTGATGTGGGACATCAAGTACAATTACATAGATATTAGCTGGGAGCTAATGATCGAACAGACCCGACTGGAATAGTATTTAAGATTTCGAGTCATAATACTATTTCGTTGACTGTCGAGCAATTTCCTCTGACCTGAGTAGTCCAGAGTAATTCCATTGTGAAATGGTGTACTTTGATACAAGTAAACGCCTTTCGTAAAAGGAGGTTATAAAACTTGTTATTGGGTATATCAGGAAGCAAGTGGGAGAGCTTGGATTGACAAGATGGGATTGTCCTCCATTTTAATATGGATCA
This sequence comes from Euphrasia confusa, assembly GCA_954870475.1. Classification (NCBI taxonomy): domain Eukaryota; kingdom Viridiplantae; phylum Streptophyta; class Magnoliopsida; order Lamiales; family Orobanchaceae; genus Euphrasia; species Euphrasia confusa. The sequence continues at coordinate 38,973,649 of OX940954.1, forward strand.
TATGTCTTACCGGCCACTTGGAGAGTCGAGACTGTGGAAAATACGTGGCCACGTCCAGATTCGTATCATAGTGATAAATCTGGTTTTACAGTCTGTCTCAAAGTCCAAGAAAGGTTTGAACCGATTGAGGATGACTCGAGTCTTGCCTCAAGTTCAAATTTAGACATAAAGTGACAACAAGAAGTTGGCAGCACACTGGCTCTGAAGGCCAAGTGGGAGATTGTTAGGATGTGTCCTTAGATCCTACGTGTGCAATCGATAAAGTCATAAGGTCGTCTATGGATGTTAAATGATTATTCGATAATATTAATTGTTGGGAACAATATAATATTGATCGATAAAATCATACCTACAGGGTCACACACGAGCTCGATATTGATATACATTGCTTGATAAATATATTGATTTAGAATCAATATTTACGTGGATTTAATTCCCATGCATGGGATGCATGGCTTGCATGGATGCATGTCATATAGTGTGACATGGCATGCCACACAAGCAAGTGGGACCATCTAATGCCATGTGGCATAATGAGGTGGAAATGTCCATTCAAATTCACCATAATCACACCTTAATGTGTGATAATGATGGGGCATCAATATCACCATCAAGGAGGGGGTTACAAGGTGGTTTTGATGGCATTTTAAGGTGAACAAATGCTGATTTTTCAGCATAATTTTTCACCCACGAAATTCACAAAAGATAGAGAGAAAAGAGGTTGTTCTTGGAGAATCAACTCGATCAATCAAGCAAGTCATCATCCGGGTTCGTGTGCAACACGTAGAGGCCGGGCCATTTGTGCGGCTTCAACATCCGGACGATCCAAAGGCGTGACGGGGTCATTCCAGAGGTGAACAATCCGTGGCTGATCCATTAAGGTGGTTCAATCGACTCAACACCACCTTAACCAATTTCAACGATCACCAAATGTAAGAACTTGTTGATCCCTATATATATATATATATATATTGGATGTGTATATATATATATTTGTATGTGTTCTTATACACATTATGTGTGCACTAAGATCCAAGCATGATAGATTTATATGCTTTACACGCTTCCGCACACACGGTATATCGATCGGATCGGTATACCGGTACCTTCAGATCCATCTACGAACAGCTGCCAGGCGCGTGGTTGATTCTGGGATTTCTCAGGGAAAGTTAATTCCACAATGAAATCGGCCAGGGCTTGTGCTTTGATTGCTGTCCTCGGGGCGAAAGTTATGTCATACTGACTAATTTCTAACGCCCAACGCAGGAGTCTCCCGGAGATATCTGACCGGTGCAATACTTGCCTTAAAGGCATAGTAGTCAAAACTTCGACGGGGTGCTCAAATAAGTACGCCCGGAGTTTTCTGATTGACACTATTAAAGCATATGTTAATTTTTCCAGTGGAGTGTATTTAATTTCGGCCTCATGTAGTACTTGGCTCACAAAATAAATCGGGAAGTGTTGTATTCCTTCCGCTCTCGTCAAGACTGCACTGATGGCATGCTCTGAGGCGGCCAGGTATAAATACAACTTTTCTCCTGGTATAGGTGCCACAACTACTTTCGGATTGGATAAGTATTCCTTTATCCGTACAAAAGCTTGTTGGGCCTCCTTCTTCCAGTGAAATTCCTGTCCTTTGATGGAGGCAAAGAACGGTCGAGTTTTATCTCCCAGGCAAGAAATGTATCTATTCAGGGCGGCTAGACGACCCGTGAGTCGTTGTACGCCTTTTACGTCCCGGGGCTCTTGCATGTCCAAGATAGCTTGGACTTTGGTAGGGTTGGGCTCAATGCCTTTCTCGCTAACCACATGCCCCAGGATCATCCCTTTTTTGATTCCGAAATTACATTTCTTGGGGTTCAATTTCATATTATAATGCCCCAGAATTTTGAAAACTTCTTCGAGGTCTTTGACATGATCTGATTCGTTTTTACTTTTTACAATAATATCATCAATGTACACTTCCATGGTTCTACCAATTAATTCAGAAAACATTAAATTTACCAACCTTTGATAGGTGGCCCCAGCATTCTTCAGGCCAAAGGGCATTCTTTCCCAGCAATAGATCCCTTTCTCCGAGTAGAAAGCCGTGTGTTCAACGTCCTCTGGATGCATGGGAATTTGATGGTATCCGGCCTTAGCGTCCAATGTCGAAAATATCGCGTGGCCTGTCAAATTATCAACCACATGGTCGATGTGTGGCATGGGAAAAAGGTCTTTCGGGCAAGCATTGTTTAGATCTGTAAAATCTATACACAAACGCCATGCTCTGGCCGTTTTCGTCACCATTACCGCATTGGAAAGCCAAGTGACATCACTCGAAGCTTTCCTGACCAGTTTACTTTCAATTAATTTATCTACTTCCCCGGCGAGTGCATGGCACTTCTCGGGGCCCATTTTCCTGCGCTTCTGCGCAATTGGCCTTTTGCAGGGATCAATTTTCAATCGATGGCAGGCATGTTTAGGATCTATCTTTCCTAAATCCGCACTGGACCATGAGAAAGTGGAGATGTTCTCTTTTAGGAATTTTATCAAATGGCTTCTGACAGTGGATTCCATATGAGACCCCACAAGTATTTGTTTTTCGGTTTGCTCTGGATCTATAATTATAGAGTCCAGAGTTTCAACCATCTCTACACCGGGTGCTTTTTTGCATTGATATCCTCCCCGCGAGCCCCAATCCTCTAAGTTTGTTTTGGGTTTAGGCTGTTTTTCCCCAGGAGATGCTAAATCTTCACTGGGTTCTTTTTCGGGGGGATTATTTATGTCATCCGAGGGAATCTGAAGAACTTCTCCGCGCGGGTTTTTCCTGGGAGAGCTCATTCCTTCCTCGGGTATTTTAATGATATCTTTGATGTGATCAATTTGTTTTATGTTGCTTTCCTCCAAATTGATTTGGGGAATGTTAGCTTTTTCTTTGTTTTTAGTTTTATCAAGATCGCGAAAATACATCAAAGTCTTCTTAGCCATTACTAGGTCCCCTCTGACGGTGCCAACTGCACCGGAGGGTGTTGGAAACTTGATACAGTAGTAATAGGACGAGGCGACTGCTTCAAAAGCGTCCAGAAAGGGCCTGCCTAACAAAGCATTATAGCCACTAACCTTATCAACTATTACAAACTTAAGATTCCTAACCATCACGACTTCGGGATTCTTCACGTCCATCATTTCCACCGGGAGGATTATTTCTCCGTAGGGGATGACTACGTCGTCACCAAAACCTTTCAACACCATATCGCACGGGTTGACATAGCGCGCCAGCTTCCCCATCAGATCCAGGGTCTTTTTGTAAAGAACATTAAGATGCGCGCCATTGTCTACCAGCGTGCGAGACACGTCCAGACCGAGGATTCTGGCCTTTATCACTAAAGGCACATCCTTCGGGAACTTTGTCTCGGCTCGATCTTCCGGGGTGAAAGTTATCACCGCCGTTTCATTAATTGCTGCTTCCTTTGATGGGGCAGTTTCATACCAAACTTCCCACATCTGAAAGTCTCTCTTTCTCTTGCGGTGGCTTTCCTCGTTCACCGGCTTTAAACCGCCGATCATCATGATCTGACCCACTCTTGGGGGATCTTGAGCCAGAGGATGCGGTGGTGGAGCTGGTGCGGGTACTTCCCGGGGAGGTGGCCCCTGCGGATTTCCCCCAGCACCTGGCCTGGGCGAGAATTGCCATAGTTTCCCTTCCTGAAAAAGTTTCCACAACAATTTTACCAGTTGTCTGCACTGGCTGGTGTTGTGACCAATCTTTTCATGAAAGGCACACCATTTGTTGGGATCCAATTTGTCCGGGGAAGTTAGAATTGGTGGTGGTTTTTCCAACAGATCAGATTTTTGTACCACCATGATATTCAGAATATCTGCTGGTGTATGACCAATCTGAGCAGTGATTTTTCCTTCCCACTCCCGGATCTCATCCACTCGTGGGTCACTTGGCCTAGGGCCTGGTTTTTTGCCAATATAATTTGGCCTTCGATCGGAGAAAAAAGGAGGTTTTTTCTTTTGCTCGGGGGAGTGTCCCCCGCCAGCAACAAGACGCTGGTAGGCCACTTGGGCCCCAGCTTTCCTCCTAAAATCCTCATACGATCGGGGATAGTTTAACATTGCAGATTTAAACAACTTAGAATTTCTTCTCAAACCTGCCAACACTGTGTGAAGTTTGAGGTTATCGCCAATCTCTTCTCCGCCCGCCATCAGTAGTTCCTCCACGCGATCCACATAAGACTCGTCTGTTTCGTTCTCACCCTGTTTGACCCCAAGCAGCTTCTGACTATACTCCATATAGGAAGCTTTGGATGCAAAATACGACACAAACCTATGCACCAAGTCGTCAAAACACTTAATAGAATGTGTAGGTAAGCTGACGTACCATTGGTGAGGAATATCGCCCAGGGTGAGTGGGAATAGTTTGCACCGAGTAGCATCAGTGGCTCCTCGGCCGGACATGTACGTCCTGAATCTGCTCAAGTGCACTTCTGGATCAGTCTTGCCGCTGTACAAAGTGGTTTGCATTGGCTGAACTTCCAGTTGCATTGGAGCTTGTTCAACCTCGGGAGCCAAGGGATCATTATGACGACCTGTCGGGGCGGCGAGAATTTGATTTTCGTTCAATCGCCTTTCCAGTTCAGAGTACTTCTGCCTTAAATCGGCCAGTTCAAGATCAGCACCGGGGGCTCTGTGGGCCCTCGTCGGTGAGAAGTTCACACGTTGCCCGTGCATGTCACTTTTACTTGCCTGTCGATGAGGATCCGTAGAAGTAGCTACTGATTCGGCTCTTTTATTTAGATCTAAAGCCCGGCGTGTTCTGCGATTCCCCCGGGGAGCTCGACCAGTTCGCTCAGGGCCCTTACCTGGATTTTCCCCGGCGGGTGCATGCATGCCCCTCACCGGGATCACAGGGGTTGTCATCACATATTTTAAAGACATCAACTCAGCCACTGCTTCATCAATTTTCTGTGGAGTATCAAGACTCGCGAATCTAATCGGAGGTGGAGCCATGGGCGTCGACGGCCCTCCGATCTCATAAGGATGAAGACGGCGATTCCGACGTCGTGACCGAAGTCGACGTTGTCGTTGATCTGCCTGACTGCCAGTGGGCTCATCGGCCTCTGCATGTTTGCTATCGTGCTCATCGGAGCTGATTTGGGTAGGCGGCGGCTGTTCCTTATTTTCAGGTTCTGGGTTTTTAGGCGGAGATGGAACCTCGGGTTCCACCATCACGGCCTTACCCATCACAGCCCGCCACCTGCCGCTTGTGCCAGATGCACCTGATACCGTAGTACCTTCGTCTTCGTTCACCATCTTTGATTTTAATCGAGCTTTTCTGCAACTTAAATACCTGATGCTCGATCCTTCTAGCGCCAACTGTTTTGGTTGTTTTTGTACTTGTCGGTAGTATTTGCTGGTAATAGAGGGTTTTGGAAACAACACAAAATGGTAAATTTGTTATAGGTAAGAAAGCAAGAGGACTAAGTTTATGCAGAAATCATAAATAAGAACATGGAAGCTCAAGGCTCCTCTTTATTCATATATTCATACTTAGAAATCATAATTAAAATACAAGGTTTTTGCATGCCCATTTTCCTCTCTCTTGCCCTCTATTTATAATACTCTATGCATGGCTTAATTATGCCACCTAATGCCCACATATCGGCTTCTTATTGGACCTCTAGACCACTAATATGATGCATTAAATACCCACTAATTTCCCTTAGTGCTTAATTTGCCTCTTTCCCCGTGAAGTCCCAGCTCGTTGACTGGCGCCCCAAGAGTCTCCCCAGGCGATTCCCCTGTGAAAGGAGTCTGATTCTACCGTGCGCTCTCTACTGTCCAAGCTCCTTATCTTCTTCTTAGATATGCCTTTGAAGGTCTTTTATGATTGACTTAGCTGAATTTCTCTCTTGATGACGTGGCCCTTTGATTCGTGACACGTGTCGGTGACTGTTTTCTTGGGTATAACATCATAAAAGATGTAATATTTTTTTTAACACGGAGATTAAGAAAAATATTATATTTTATTAGAAAATATATTCGGTCTACTATAAAGGTCTAGTTGTCCAACTTTTCTAACAGTTCAAGCTGTTGGATAAAATGATTTCTAACATGATATCAGAATTTAGCCTTATGACAGGTCCTGACTTTAACATGCAATATATTCGGCGGAATTTAATTTAAGCAAAAGTTAAGAGTTTAATGTATTTTAAATTAAAAACTAAAATAGTTGTTGTTGGGCCTTCTCTTGGTGTTTTTGGTTTGGGTTGTTTTATGCTTTGACGGTGAAAATCGCTGGAGACGAAGGATTAGCAAACAACACAAACACTAATTTGATATGTAAAAAGCAACTAGATCGAGCTTTAAAATACAGAAAACAAGCATAGAAAATAGAAGCTCAAAGGCTCCTCTTAATTCAAATATCCCATTACTTGTATAGTTTGAAAACACAATTTTTTGCATGTTTTTTTTCTCTCCTCTAGCTCTCTATTTATACTAATACATGCATGGCATTTTTATGCCACCTCATGCTCACTTATCAGCCTCTTATTGGACCTTTAGTCCACTAAAATCATGCATTAAAAATTCACTTAGTCTTGTAATTTTGACCGGAAAACTTCCCTGTGAAGTAGTTTTTCACCGCCTGGTACTTCGTTATTCCTTGATCTGATTCTGCCCTGAGAAATAAGTCTTTCTTTCCCCGTGCGATCCGTCCTGTCCGATTTCTTCTCTCTTTTCGGTCGATGGTTTCTTTCTTGGATTTTGACTGGTCTTTGTTGACTCTTCTTCAGATGACGTGGCTGTGATATTCAGGACACGTGTCGGTAATGGTTTTATTGGGCACAACAGTGTTGAAATCGGCCCACAAGTGAGTGAAGTATTGAGGGTTTAATGTATTTTTAAATTTAAAAGTAAAGTAGTTGTTGTTGGGCCTTCCCTTGGTGTTGAAATCAGCCCGCAAGTGAGTGAAGTATTAGAAAATATATTCATCGGAATTTAATTTAAGCAAAAAATAAAGGGTTTAATGTATTTTTAAATTAAAAAGTAAATTAGTTGTGAGTGATTTTTAAAGTAAAGGGTTTAATGTATTTTTAAATTAAAAGTTGTGAATGAAATTTAAAAAGTAGGTAAATAAAGTAAAAGTAAATTGTATTTTAAAATGAAAAAGTACGAATATCTATTTTTTTTAGGGTATATCAATTATTATTGAACACTTCAAAAAGAAAAGTATTGTAATTTTTACGGGAGGGACAGTCATCTTGTAGACTTTTCTTTTTTCTTGTTTTATTTAGTGGAGTTCTAGGATATATCTATGTGTGTGTGTTTGTGTGTGTCATAATTTGCTTACATGTGCTCACAATCTACTGTAGATATATATTCCCCAGCTAGTACAGTACTCTTTATCTGTCAAAATCGGGTCATTAATTGGAAAGATTTTAACTCAATCTAGCCAACACAATCCCATGTTTTCTTCTCTGTCTTTGGCTATTTAAATAAGTACAATCTTATATTGCATTCGTTTAACAATTAGTCTATTTATTGGATTAAATCTAATGAATTGAATCAATTTTTTTTTAATTCAATTAAAATTTATTTGATAATGTATAACAAATTACAATTGTTATAAAAATCATTTTAGTTTAATTGTTTCCTCCGGGTAGGGTAGCACAAAATTTATCATAGTTTTCGTTATTTTGTTTAAATCTCATAATTCATCCAGTTACGGCATTATAATTTTATTTTCTTAATTTTATTTAAAAAATGATCTTTTTTCAAGGGGCAAAAGTAGATATCAACGTACTATAAATACTTATACTCATCTGTTCCACATCAATTATCGCATTTCTTTTGTAATTAACAAATTAGGTGCAACAACTAGTACATTACGCTCAGTTGATTGAGCACTTGAATTGAAGACTGTAAGGTTCAACGTTCGAATTCGAGACATTTCAATTGACATACACAAAAAAAAAAAAAAAAAATAGTACATAGTAATAATTCATATAATTATATTTAATTATCATCGCATTTATATATTTTACATTTTTTTTATTTATTCTAATAACTTTTTTTAATATAACTCATTTTTTTCAATTGGTCAGCTACACAAAAGATTAACTAGGAAATTAAAGTAGATTAATTTATTTTATTTGTTAGCTATATTGTAGAAAATAAATTTTAATTGATTTTCCACAAATATATTATTTTTTTGAAAATTTATATTGATTTTTAATTTGTTTTTTTTTTTTTTTTGATATTTTGAAAATATTATATTTTGATTTATTTTATGAATTCATAATTAATTTAATAATAATTAAAATATTTACTATGTAATTATATGATAAATTTTATTTTATTTGTTAGTTATATTATAGAAAATAAAATTTAATTGATTTTCCGCAACTAATTTTTCTTTTCGAAAGATTATATTAATTTTTAATTTTTTTTTGATATTTTGCAAATATTATATTTTGATTTATTTTCTTAATTGATAATTAATTTAATAATAATAAAAATATTTACTATGTAATAAATTTATTAATTATATATTGTAATATGGTAATATGATTAGCAGGGGTGTGCATACAACTATAAAATTCTCTTTAATTTATATGTGTTATAACTGTATGTTCGTCTTACTAAATCATAAATGCATTTTCTCTATTTATAAGTTTAAAACTTTATAGTCAAGGGTTGTTTTGAGTTGTTCGAACTTGATACATATGTGTGTGCGTATTTAAAGTTTTGCAATTTATCTATAAAAAAAAAATTAAAACCCTATGAATGAAATAGTTAACAATTATATTCTTAATGTTATTTTAGAATTTCTTATCAAAAGGTAAGAATTCAATTTCATAATCTCTCTTCAAATGATAATAATTAGTATTTTTAATATTACTCTACCACCCACTAAAAAAATCAATAACTTATAATTCACAAATCAAAAATAAAATCTTTCAAATTCATGTCACATAATTATAACAATCTTTTCAATCAAAGATTTGATTACTTACTACTTACTTACGTCCTAAGAAATTATGCACACTTTCTTTGTAATTTACAAAGAAAGTATGCAAAATTTATTAGGACAAAAGTAGTATTATTTTTGCCCAACTTCATCATCTATATTTTTGTCCAACTTCATCCTCTAAACAAAGAAATTGAAAACAAACAAGCAACAATAAAATAAATGACACGTACAATTTATAATAGTTCTGAGGTTACGTTGAGATCACACGTTTTTCTATCTCTCCACTAGTAAAAAGCAACAATAAAATAAATGGCACGTACAATTTATAATGGTTCTGAGGTTACGTTGAGATCACACGTTTTTTTATCTCTCCACTAGTAAAAATCCGCAAAAAAATCTCTAAATCAAAATTTACAATTATCTAGATTTTGCTCTATAGTGCTATTAAATTAAATACTACTATGATCTTTTTATGTGTAGATACCTAAGTTATAAAATATGTAGTAATTTTTCTAATATCAAAGTAAGAAACAAATTATTTGGATTAAATGTATCTAAAAAGTAACGTTTTAAGATAAATAATTCAAACTTTCGCTTTCAAATGTCGTAATATTTACATTTACATATAGTTCAATCATTAAAATTAATTAATTGAGCACATGGATCCAACAAAAAAAAATTCTTACATCACACATAAATATATTTATTTAGAAGATATACGTATTAGGTATACTTTTGATATAAAAAAAAAGTTATATGTAAAATAGGTTTACAAACATTTTTCCAAAAAAATATTTTTCTTTATTATTATTATTATTATTATTATTATTATTATATAACAATACTATACAATGGAAAATTAAGAAAATGTACGACAACTCTTCCACATTTGAAAATTTTGGTCAAATTTGCAAATTAAATTTTCCACACAACCAACCATTTTATCCAACATAATCTAACGAGTATCTAAAAAAATTATACTTTTAATTTAACACAAAAAAATACTCTATGTTACAAGAAAAAAATAATTGTACAAATTCACAAGGCATTGAATTATATAGTCAATTGTCGTCCGATGATAAAAATGACAAAAATATAGAATTGAAAAAGGAGAGACGTTGGAGAGACAGGAAACAACCCTTGATCGATACGATTTCCAGGCAAATGGATATTCGATGATTTGGGCTTTTTTGTAATTTAGTGAGTTCACACATGTTAATTAATTTATATTATATTATATGAGTATATATATAAATACTTTCCAACTCATAAAATATATAAAAATGTGACCCAAAAATCATGCGTGGAACAACTCGATTAGGTTTAGTGCATGGCAACCAACTTCAAATCTGTTTTATTTTAATAATGAAATAAAAATAAAATTCATTATAGTTATTTTTATGAATTAAAATTTTATTTTATTAATAAATCAATACTTCAAATAATTAATTTGCAATTCAATTTTTTACTAGCATCAACCAATAACCAAGTGATTTATTGGCTGATCGAAAACAATGGGAATTGATTTTCCATTGAAAAAGAGCGTTCGATCAAAACCTGCAACATAAAACATGGAGACAATACTTATCGTTGCGATATTGAGCCAAGGGAGCGTTCAATCTCATCAGTTGTAATCTTGATCAAGAATCGAGCAAGTATATATATATATACCAAAGTTAATTAAGTTTTGAATTTAAATGTAAAATTATTATTGTGCTCTTGATATAAGAAAATTTTGAAATTAAATACACGGCTCCATATTGAAATTGAGTACTAATATTTTTACACATTCCCAGCTTATTAATTCATATACTATAATATGCTTATTTAATTAGTTATTTATAATCTTAACTTACATAAATATACCTTCGTCCGAATCAATAATCACATTTTCTTTATAATTTACAAAAAAACGCGACTATTAATCTAAGACATAATTAATAATGTTCACTGACATGTATACATGTGAAATGTACTCCATAAAATAAATTAGTTCGTTTTTAAATTAAGATTCAGAATAAATATAGATCATTGAAAATTTTAAATATATAAAATATGAAATGTATACCCTTCAATTGCAATTTATACCTTGTTCCTAGGAGCACGATTCTAATTGTACACCCATGATTATATCTTCATTTATTTTTGGATAAATATTCATTAGGTATGCCAATATATTCATTGTTATGTTAATTCAATGTTTATAATAATTATTTTTTGAAATGAAGATTTCTTATTATTAAATGATGATTTTTATATTTTAAAGGTTGAGAGCACTATTTATATCGTACTCCTAAGAGCATGATATAGGTATTGCCCTTCAATGTTTTTAATATAATACTAACTCTGTCTCACGACATATTTTATATATTTTATTTGTTGAACTGTCCTACGTAAGTTTGCAAAACTTAATATGTAAGTTTGCAAAACTTAATATAAATATATAAATTTAATAAGTTTCAAGTTCAATTTATCTGTACACCTATTTACACCAAATTAAATGTTATTACAGTTTTATTTCTTTTGTCAATTACGTACACTTAAGTCATTTATTAATAATTTTATCAGTCATTAGTGGTCATTCATTAAGTTTGTCTCATTGCAAAATTAACTTTTTTATTAGCTACAAAATTAAAAAAATAATATTTTATGCAATTTATGATATATGATAAAAATTATTGCAATATTTTAGTCTTAGTTATTTAATCTATAAACGAAAATGATTTAATTAATAATTATAATGAAAGTAAAAAAAAATTGTCATTTAAAGTAAATACTAATTATTTTAAAAATATAATAATAATTAATTACATATATAAATGTAAAACGATTTATTTTCGTCTAGTTCTCGATTAATCCGTGTAGACGCTAAGCACATAATCACTGCACGCATATGCCTTTTTGAACCTTGAGTTTAATCTTTCAACATTTTATCATAAAAAATATAAATATCATTAATTATTCTTAATTTTCGTAATTCTTAATATTTCTCTCCAAAATGTAATGAGAGGAAAATAAGTAACAATATTATTATATGTCTAATAAGATTATTAAGATTATTTAATTTATAATTGATTACATCTAATATATTCTTATTTGTTAATTAAATATCTCACTTCAAATTAAACAAAACTTAAATGTATAAATATATCACTTGTGGAAAGATCATTGAGATCAAATATAAATTGAACAATTTTATTACCTTTTAACATAACAAAATATTTCAAAGTGTATATTAACACAACTTTAATATGGTATCAAAAATTATATACACACGAGGATGCTAACAAATACTCCTTGTGAGATGACGTGATAAATATCTCGCATCAGTTGTTAAAATATCATTTCATAACTATATAACTTAACAAAATATTTTTAAATGTATATATTGGTTTAATTTCAATACCATTTTAATTTGATACATCATTCTAAGATAATCTAACATTATTGGCTTTACAAAATATAATATTTTTATCAAAAGTTTATAGAAGTTAAAGCTCAATCAATTATTTGATATCTTATTTTTTTCTATCTCAATATATATATATATATATATATATATATATATATATATATAATTAATGTTTTTTTATTTTTCAATTTAAATATAAATGCTTTGGTCAAATCAGATCATGTTGGATGACATTAATTTAACATTCCATACTTAATTAATTAGATGTACTTGTTTATTATGCAATGTTGTGTGATCACGGTGCATGATCATCAATTATTAAATTAATTTTATTTAATTTTATAATTTTAAATGACGTGGTCATAAATGTTTAATTAATTATTTTCAAAACAGAAATTGACCGTTGTAATTGTATTTCTTTATGAAAAAATAAAGACTTCCCTTTTTCACTACTTGGAAAAAAGAACAAGCTCCTATATCGTCAAAAAGATGATAATTAAAAAATATAAAATATTAAAAACACTGTGATCATGTGACCATAATTTTGTTTTCTAATTAAATTGTAAATATTTTTTCAAAGTTTTTTATACATAAAATGCAAACATTACAAGGTTGTGTCGTGTGACAAAGTATCTTATTTAACATTTCATGATTATATATATTCCGTTATTTGTACAGATCTAAAACCTAAATGCACGAGATCCATTACCCAGATTCCATGTCCGAAACATACATATAATTTAATTTCGATTTAATTCGTGCAATTATTGATTTATATATACCATGAATTATTTACTATTTAATTAATGAGATAAAATCAGGAAGCAATCCCTTTCAAATGTCATTACTTTTTCAAGACATTCATGACCAAAGTGAATAATTGCACATATAATAAACGGAGTGATTTCATGGAATAAGCTGTCAAAAACATTTATATATATATAAATACATATATAGTATAATATATGTGTGTGTATTTATACTATATATATCCAGCAAAGCAGTAATTACTGACTGACTACCATTAATCTCATCTTGAAAATCATTACAATTATTTTTCTTCATACAAAAACACACTCACACATATTATCATTGAAGATGGGAAGCAACTACTTTGGGGAGCCGAATTACATGATGACCGAAAGAGGTGGATTCCTGTCATCGTCGACCCCTTCAACATCTTCGTCGTCGAGAAAAGGGAAAAAGAACGGGTCGGATAAGCCGAAGCAGCCTCAGAGGGGGCTCGGTGTGGCTCAGCTCGAGAAGATCAGAATACATAGTCAACTCGGCAGCTGCGCTTATCTTCCTTCTCATCATCATGCCGCCAATAACCCTTATGTACGTGTCGTTGTAAACAACGACAAATCGATCAATTCTTTTTTAATCGATTTTAATTAATTCTTACCTTTGTTGATTTAATTAATTTGCAGGAGGCCCATATGAGGCTCGACGCGCCTCATTCATCGTCGCCGTCGTATAGTGGCTTCCATGGACACATGGTAATTTATTTTTATTTTCATGATTAATTAAATCATATTGTATTTGAATTTGTGATAATTAATTAACCCTAGACCTAGATATAATTATTAAGGTTCGATTTCTCGATTGATTCTAATACAATCAAAACGTATGACCTTGTTTCAGATGGGGTATGCGGATCATTTAGATAGGGCAAATGCAGCGTATGGAGATTCTCAATCCAGCAGCATTTCGAGGTTCGTTTAAGAACATGATCTCTTTCGATATTTCTGCATTAATGTTTTTAGTAAATATGTATACTAATTTAATTATAAAATATTTCCGACGCTGCAGATGGCATCAAGGCAACGCAGGCTTTGGGAGTACTCAACACTACTTTGTGGAGCCGAGCATGAGTACTAGATCTTTCTTCGACCAGGTACTCAACACAAACAATTAATTAAGTTCGATCATATGTTATTATAATAGGTTAATTAGTTTTGAGTGATTAATTAACATTCTTGTTCTTGCTATTGTTTTAGGGATCTCTCAACAACAGGAGAGAGCTGATGGATTTGATGGGGTCGAACGTTCACAACTCCGAACCCCAAGATGTAGATTTGGAGCTCAGGCTTTAGCTGCTAGCTAGCTTGAATTAAATTATGAATTTTGAATTCTTTGTAGTGTTCTTAATTGCATACATTTTCTCTTAATTATAAGGGTTTGGGAAAGATGATTGATCATGTACTTTGCAATGAATGGATATGGATGGATGATTATTAGGACATGTATGTATGTGTGTTTGATCATTCTAGAATTTATATCAGTTGTAACTAATTAAGAAGTCCGTACAACCTATCTAGTTAATTGACATAATCAGAAGCAATTTAAGCAAAATATTACGCGTTCTATGGTTTGGCCAAGTCTACTTTTCGGTCAACTCTAAGTTTTCCCTAAAGAGTGACTCTGTAGTTTGATTTATAAGAACTCAAAAATAAGTTGTCTGTTAATCCAAGTAAGAACTAACATGGGTATAAAATTAATCATTCAAATTATTATTTTTTTGTTTAAAATTATTTGTGTGGTTAATTTTATTTCATTATTTTAAATTATTCGATCAAAATGGTCTCCGTTTAGGATCGGGTTGGGCACAAAAATTCTCGGCCATAAAAAATCGGGCCGGGCCAACCCAGCTCGATCCTAGAAGTTCAAGTGGCCCATGGGTATGGGTCGGGTTGGCTCGGCCCGACTCATTTGACAACCATATACTATTCACACAATTCCCCAAAGTTACATAGTAGAATACTGGTTGTTTTGTATTTAAGATATATCAATTTTATAAAACTCATATTGTGTCAGGCAGATTCTAAATCACAATGTCCTGCTCGTTCCTGCTCGTTAACAATTGCAAACACTAAAACAAAAGTACATTGTATTGTGCACTTGAAAAAAACAACTGGAATTCAGGGGTAGATTTGCTTGCGTTAAATGACGACCAACACTACAGGAAACGTTATTAAGTAAATATTTTTAAGTTATCATTTTGCTAGAATATTTTTTACGTTATTTACAAAAAAAAAAATGATGCAAAAATCATGAATATTAATTATTGAAGCATATCTTTAAAAAATGTTAGAGAAAATCATGGAATTGAAGATTAAACATATTAAAGGGTAATTTTCCTGTTCCAAAATTCATTGAGACAAGAAGGAAAACCTTGATATTTTATTGAGTTGTTTTGAAAAAAAGGTATTTGAATTTATGTATTATATTTTTTACTCCATAAAATTTACTTTTTAATCAAGTTTTTAAATATTTAATTTATTTAGTATTTAGGGTAGTAACTATCGTGGTATTACAATCAAAAGCACATTAGTATTAAAATGTTAATTACTATTTTACATTTACATTTAATTTATTTTTATTAATAATAAAAGGTTAATTTAGGTAAATTGCTTAAAATTATAATAAAAAAAAGAATACCCTAAATTATATACAAACATATAAAATTACACTTTTAACAAAATCACTCTATTTTATTTAGTAGATAAACATGTATTTTGTGTGAGAATTTTTAGATTTTGAAATGTAAAAATATTGAGAGTACTCATTTGTAAAACAAGTAAAATTTGTGAGTTTTTGCCAAAGCTACATTAAAGTTATTGGAGATTGTAAAATAACTTAACAATTTTTTTTATTCTCTCTCATTTATGTTATTGTGTGGTATTTGTGAATCCATTGATTTATTATTTTTTGTGTCGTCTATTTTTATGTTTTACGAGTACTTTAGTGTTAGTGCCGTAGAGGAAGCTTAATAAACAAGATTAAAACTCGTTGATTCCAAAGAATGCCGATGATATTAACCAATCAAAGATCGTTGATTCCGAATAATACCGAAATTTGATTAAAGATTCGAGAAACACTTGATACTACGTATACTAAGTATTTCAACGAAAGAACTATTTTATTCAATAAAAACAACTCCTCGATATAATAGCCCTTACACCCTAACATCGTACGGGCTTTATTAAAAACGTAAAAATAAATAAAACATATGAAACAACTAGATATTGGGCTTGAAGACGCGATCATGGGCCTCCAAATATGTTAACGCCGTTGTAGCTACATCAGTTAGTCTTTGTGTTGTTTGTGTATATTTTTACTTTTTTTGGTTTTTTTTGTCTCGAAAGGTTTAGACGAGACGAGGAGTGGAAACGAGCAAGAACGAGCGAAAACGGACGAAAAATGAGCAAGTAATCGACGAAAGCCGAAAAGCCGAGAAGCGAAGCGGCAACGTGCGCGCGACCCGCCGTCGCGTTGCCGGACCCAACGCGCGAGCGGGTTACCCGCCGTCGCGTTGGACTTAGAGGACGTTTTCTTCCTGGAGGCAACGCGCGCGCGGGCCGGGCCGGTCCCAAATTTTTTAGGGATCGGTCCAAAACTCGATTTTGTCGGTCCGGACCAGTCCGGGTTTTTTAAAATGAAAGCCCGACTTGGGACCAGGTCCGGCAGTCCGAACCAGGTTTTCGGACTTTTTGAGCATAATTTTTTTAATTTTAAAAAATATTTTTAATTATTAAAAATAATTTTTTATTAATATTTTTTATGAAAAAAATAAAATTTTAAATTTTAAATAATAATAGTATATAACATATTTATAATTTAAAATTTTAAAATTAAATTGTTAATTAAATTATTAAAAAAATATATAAAAATATATAATATTTATTAAAAAATTATATAAAAAATAAAAAAACGGTCGGTCCGGGCTTTCAGTCCCAAATTTTTTTGGGACCGAGTCCGGACCAACTTTTAAATTTTTGGTCCGGGCCCTTGGCGGGCCGATCCCAAAAAAAAATTGGGACCGACCCGTGATGGGTTTTTTCGGATTTTCGGTCCGGCCTTTCGAGTTTTCGGGCCCAAACGCCCAGTCCTACCGTCCGCCGTCACGTTGCTGAAGACTCAACGCGAGTGGCGCACCGCGCGCGCTGTTTGAAACTCCTGCTGGGCGATTTTTTGTTGACCCTCCTTTCACCACCCGATTGAAGACATTTTGAAAGGCTTTTTAGATATTTTCAAGCTAGGATATTTGGAATACAATGTGCATGTTGACATTGTAAGACACAAATGTTAGGTGAATGAGAATTTGTCCTTAGTTCATCTCTCTTGTTTTTTATTTTGTTCTTGATGTTTTCCTTGGAGATTTATTTTTTTATTGAATTCAAACGCTTTAATATTTAGATTCCTCTTATTATTCGATTAATCGTCTCACAAAAATCGACTCACAAAGATCGTTCATTTCGCCGAGCCCGTCGTTTCTATTGGAGCAACTTCTTCGAGTGACACGTAGAAGTTCGGCTGAATTCCGGAAGCACGACTCGTTCTCGCCCCGCCTCGATTCCTCGACACACTTGTGAGCCCTCTTTCGATCATGTGTTATCTAAATATTATGTGCTTATTGGATTGTGTGGTTATGAGTAGCTAGATTATTAGTTAGGGTTCTATGGTACTTTGCTTAGGAGCTTGAGTAGACAATGGTTTGAGGGTTTTAAACTAATCGAGAATCGCTCGATTCAAGTTGTGGGGTCTCGTGTTGAATATCCTCTCCGAAGTATATCACTAGTGGATCACACACTTGAGTCGAGCGATGTTTATGTACGATTCAAGGTCGTCTCGTGTTTTGGACCTCCTCGATGTGTATCACTAGTGGACGACGCAATCGTGCCTAAACGACCTCGTCTTTATAAAAATCTAGGTTTTAAAAGAGTCGACTCACTCTTCAAAAGCAAAGGAACCTGGTGCCCTAACCTCATTCTCATTTAATATCTTCTCATGATTACTTGTTTAATTAATTGTTTATTCCTTGATTCTTCTTTAGTAATTATCTCAATTGAAATCCCCCAATGGTGACTACGTGAACTACTTGTTTTCTTTATATGTTTCGACAATCAATCTGGTATCATTACACCGCTGATAGTATTATTCCCCTAGATAACGCCATTCGAGTATAATTAACGAGACTTTCAAATGAAACATCCATACTTCTTTGAAAATTTAATTTCTATTTTTGTGTGGTATTTATGAATTCATACTTCTTTAAAAATTTAAATGATTTAATCGAGTCGAATAATAATAAAATTAATATAATCAAAATATGTATGCACAAAATAATTTAATGTTTTATCAAAAGTTTTTTAACCGTTTTTATTAATTGAATTATTATTAATTTTATAATTATAAAAATATATATTTTTTGAAAATACTAATTACTATAATACTTATAAGCGCCACTTATTCATAATAAACAAAAATAAATTTGCAATATTACACAAATTTATAATTAAAAAAAACTCAATATCCTAAATTACATACGAATTTTTAAAATTACTCTTTTATGAAAATCGCACATTTTATTAATACACTCACTTTAAACTTTTAAAAATAACATTTTTTTACTAATTTCACAATTAAATATAAATGTTTATATATTATTTATTATTAATAATTAATTATTATTATTATTATTATTATTATTATTATTATTAACAATTATGTATTCATTTTAATATTTAATATGTGTGAATTAATTATTATATTAAAAAAAATGTGTGAATTATTAATTAATTAAAAACATATCTGCAACCCATGACTCGTGAGTATAAGATTCATGAAAAGGCTGTGGGTATTCCGGCCGGGACCCTCTAAATCAGCCCGTCACTGTATGAACTAATATGTGTTGCAGAGAGACGGTGGGGAGAGATGTAGAGAAGATGTTGGCGGTGGGCCTTGTTCGGGGTGCCACGAGCTTGCGTCGAGGCCCAGTTAAATCCATGCCTCAAACAAAACCCTTCTCGGCCTCGCCTCGTTCGGTACTTCTCTCACTGTCTTAGGTATCTATATTTATATTATGTGATGCTGTGCTGATGTAGATTTCGGGTGATGATTGTGGCCTTCTGGGTCTTGGTTATTCTATCTGGAAATGTCGAGTTTATGTTTGGATTCGTGCACGTAACGTGTTTGATGAAATGCCCATGTTAATGAATGATGAGAATTAATTAAGTGCTTGGTGAAATTTTGACAAAGGGACGAAGAAGATCGATAATTGTTTCTAAACACACTCGATATGGTTTTGCTGATTTCTTTGGGATATTAACTTGTCTTTCATCATCCTTTTGTTGATTCATTTAAGTGAGAGTGAGAGTTCCATCACATATTGGGAGTTGTAACTCTGATTTCGGTCCTTTGTCGGTTCGGTTTGTTTATTTATTATTGTGATCTTCTTTCATATCTTGTTGGTGTTATTGAAGTGGATGTTGCCTTAATGAAGGAATATAGAATTTGAGAGTATTTGCCTATTACAAACTTAAAACATTTAATGGAGAAAGTATAGATTTTGAGATCAAGAACTCATACCACATTGTATTGCAAATATTAGTGCCTGTTTTGGAGCCCTTTATGGAATAAAAGGCCGTTCAAACTGTGAACTCTTTAGAATATCCAAGTTTATCAATTTAGAATGCCTTACAAATGTAGGGATAGATGTTTATTGATGTATAATTGTATATCATTCTAGCAGTGCTCGTTTTAGCAAATAGATGTGAAATATGAGCTGCAAGAACTAAAATACCTGTAATGTTATAATGTTATTATTTCTTCCCTAATTTTAATTTAGAGGTATATCCTTTTGTGACTAGCTGATACTCTACTCAATCCAGTGAATGCCAGAAAACAAAAGAGGCCTCTAAGAAATTATTGAGAAATACATAACAGAAAGCTAGTTTTATATATGTTGTTTATTGAGAAGCTATTTCATTTGATTAAGGGGGGATGTTTAAAGACGGGGATGTATGGAATTTATTTGGTTTCGAAGAAAGAACACGAAAGAGTGAGCTTTTTTAGATGATTCCCCTTCCCAACCAGACTGTATATTTCATTAGTGTGAGATATTATACCTCTTCTCATGCATCTTCAAAGAACTAATCCTTTGTTTCCCTTGTACCTACATGTCTTCATCTCCATTCTTCAGTTTCCACATCATATATTAAAAGGGTCCAGCTTAACTTTTGTATACGACTTTGATTTATTTTTTTTCTATTCCTTTTTAAACTCCATGATTGGAGATTCTAAATTGGTGAAATCTTTGTAGTTTGGCTTAATCATACATTTTCTGGTATATCTGCTTATACTCCGCTTGCACTTTCATTTTAATCTTCCATTTCCGTGTTTATCACTAGAAATTTGAAGTGCAATATTTTTGGCTGTGCTAACCTCTTTCTCAAGTCGTTTATTTTCATTCTCTAGTCATCTTTACATTTCGTTAGTTAGAAAATCAGCTCATCCCGTGACAAAGATGATAAAAAATAAATATTAAACAACGTGTTCATGTGAAAAATTGTTTTCTATTATATATATAATTATAATTAAAAATATCTTATTTAACCTTTCATGGAAGAAGCTGCCAAAATGAATTATATATATACTTACAAATATATATATATATATATATATATATATATATATATATATATATATATATATATATATATATATATATATATAATTGTAATTAAAATTACATTATAATTATATTACTCTGTATAATAATTATTATTATAATCCCAATTACATATATACTGAGTCGCACAAAATCTGATCATGCGATGCAATGATTACTGATTGAGTGATTGTCAATCCGATCTTGAAATCCTTCTCAGAATTCACTTACCTACAAATAAATATACATATTGAGTGGTGAAAATGGGAAGCAACTACTTTGGCGATTCGATTTACATGGCGGGGCATATGAACATGAATGAAACTGCTGAATTCCTGTCATCGTCTGTAAAAGTGAAAAAGAATGGCTCAAATAAGCCGAAGCAGCTGCAGAAGGGACTCGGCGTGGCGCAGCTCAAGAAGATTAGGTTAGATAGTCAACTCGGTTGTGCTTATCTTCCTTCTCATTATGGCCCCAATATCCTTTCTGTAAGTGTACAAATGTTCTCTAATCTCTACTTTAATCCTCTTTTTTGTGTTCCTTTTTTCAAGTACTGTTTCTTGTTTGCACTTTGCAGGAGTCCCATATGAAGGTAGACATGCCTCATTCATCGTCGGTGGCATCATACAATGGCTTCAATGGACACATGGTAATTTTTCTCTAGAAATCAGATCTTGTCTAATACTGGTTCTTTGATATAAGGCTCGTGGTAAAAATTAAAATCAGGGTTGTTAAAAGTAAGAGTATATATGAACTTGGTAAAAATATAAACCCTAGATTCATTGCTATGTAATGCCCGATTTCTCGATTGATTCTTACACGTTCAAAATCATGGCCTTGTTTTAGACCGGGTTGCCAGATTTAAATTGCGCAGATGCAACTTATGGAGATTCTCAGTCCAGCAACATTTCAAGGTGTGTATAAGAACTAATATTTTGAACTATTCTGAATTGTGCTGATTCTAGGAGCTTCTCCCTGTAGTTTTAATACCTTTCCCAGTAATCCTAGTACTCTTTCAGTCTTTCTTATGGTTAAACATAAACTGTGTGTGTTGTCTGTAATAACTTGGATTTCAATAGATTATTTCTGCAAAACTTGAAATTAATTAAAGTCATTCGCTATTAACAATGCAGACTGCATCAAGGCAACTCAGGCTTTGGAAGTACTCAACACTACTCTGTTGAGTCAAGCATGAGTAATAGGTCTTTGTTCGATCAGGTAGGCAACACACATGATCGATCAGCACCATATATATATATATATATATATATATATATATATATATATATATATATATACACACACTATATTATATGTTAGTTTTGACTGATTAGTTTTTTTATTGAATTGAATTGTCTTAGGGATCCCTCACCAATAACAACAAGAGGAAGTTGATGGATTTGGTGGATTCGAGCGCTGACAACTCTGAATCCCAAGACCTAGATTTGGAGCTCAGGCTTTAGCTTGATGTTATGAATTCATCTCTTCATAGTATTACATGATTACCTATTTACCTCTCCTATAAGGTCTGGTAAACATTATGTACTTTGCAATTTGATGTTCACTTAATGGATATGCATGGATGGATATTAAGGTTATATGAACTTTGGTTATTACCATAAAACATTTGAACATCTTTTTATGTTTTTAATAATGGGAACAAGGTTGACAAGAATTTATCAAGTACTTGTATGTTCATTGGTTATGGATCATATATATATATATATATGGTTTATGGTCTGGACTCTGGAGGCATTCTTATTTGTTTTTCTCATTAGTCTTTGTGGTCTTATTCATATAGCATTAAATATTTCTTTAAATAAATATAAAATTTATTGTATAAATATTATACCGCCTCCATGTTAGGGATGTTAGAGAATTATCAATTATACACTCCTTTGTAATTAGAGAATTATGCACATAGGAGTCTTTTGGAATTATAGAAATTGTATATTGCTTAAAATTTTAATGTTATAGGTTACTCTGCAATTTTTATGCCATGAAAGTGTTGTTTTGTTGTTTTGATAAGATATGTCTTTTAATAAGATTGATGTCTTTTAATAGTATCGGTGTTGTTTTGATAGTATGAAAGTGTCTTTGTAAAGGGAATTTGTGGTTTGGCGTTGCTTTAGAATTAAGTTACGAGTCGAGAATTAGGTTACGAGTATTATTTATTGGATGAACTACTTATATGAAGTGAGTAAAATTATTAGGAGAGGAGCTTTAGACTTGTGATTGAGAATTCAATTTTTGTTCTTTGTGAGAAATTATTATTTTGTTTATATACTAGTATTATTTTATTCTTATCATTGTCTTACTCCATGCCAATTACATGTTTCATGATGAGAAAGTGTGTTTCGAATCAGTTGAAGTTGGATTGAAATATTTTTTGTGCGAATTCTAAATTGATTTTGCCCTTCTGCGCGCGGGGTTTAAATGAATGTGCGTCTTTTTGGGAACGGATTTTGGATTGAATGTGCGTCTTTTTGTGTATGAATTCTGGATTGTATTTTTATTTTATTTGGACCATAACATATTTTATGTTTATAAATTAGCTTATTTGTTAGGTCTCTACCCACAGGGATCCTATCAATATATATTTTTTCTCAAATCATCGAGTCCCTGAATAATAGTCGAGAGTCGAGAGATTACAAGATAAAGAGAATATTATGTAAGATTATCTGGATGAGCTAGAAACGGGAGGTTGCAATTGCGTTTTGTAAACAACTTGCTGTTCAATTATTATTTAGTGAGATGTGGCGGTAATAGTTGACATATACTTCGCTGATGGGTGAACCACTCTGAATATTGTGCTTTGTTTATTGTTTTCATTGTTTTTAATGTTTCATGTGTGATATTTGGATGCGAATTCCCAACTAGTATCTGAGCTTCGATGTTGAATCGATTGAAGAAACAATGGGGTTATGTGATTTGATGAAAACAACTACTCCTATAAATTTTGGAGAGTTGTCCGTATGAAAATAAGCTTTATCAGCCGTTGAAGGTGAAAGCAGATAAGATGGATGATGAAGAATGAGTTTTTCTCGACAGACAAGTATTAGTGATGATATATTGATATGTTTATCTTTATTGATGAATGTGGCATCAGTCGTGGCCAATGAGACCACGACTCTTGATTAAAGTTGTTTTAAAGATGTAAATGTACTTATGTAGGTGTAACCCTCGTCCAATAAGGTGTTCCTCATGAAGAAGTTCTTCAATTTGAAGATGAGAGAAAGCATGATCGCATCAACAACAACTCATGCCATGACTCTCAAATAAATCTCAATCAATCTTTACTTTGATAATGAGGTACATGTTTTGATCTTGATCGTGTTTATGGCTGATAGTTGGGAACCAGTGAGGGTATCAATTAATAACTTTATATAGGTAAAGAGAAATTACAACTCTCTGAAAGTGCAGGGGATTCAACTGTTGGAATTTCAAGAAGTTGGGTCACATCAACCAGTATTGTAAAGAGCTACTAAGAGACGGAGGAAAAAAAAATGTGGCGACCGAAAAAGAGTACGAAGATGTCTTGCTAGCATCTCCAGAGTTTCTTATGGACTTTGGAAAGACGAAAACTAGTGAAAGTGAGATTTGTGTTGAAGTTGAGTTCGTGAGTTAGATTGAAAAATAAGCAGGGCACGATTGCGCCGTAAATATATTTATTATAATATAAATAATTGTTTTTTTATATAGATGATATTTACTTTTTATCCCATTTTTTACCATCTATTTATTACTCTCTATAATTTTATTAATTTAAACATCAATTTTTTTTCTACATAAATGTATAACTTAATTAAATATGAAAAATGTTTTTTTAAATAATAAATATTTTAATATATTTTTTCTCATTATACTCAAAATATGACAATGTTATATATTTATTTTGAAATAATAATAATATACATATATAATTTTATAAATTAATTAAAATGAATACTAATATATTCTATAAATTATTTATATATACAATTTTAAGATAAAATTTATAATTATTTGATTAAATAATATATCATACACAGAAAGTTATATAGAGGGTTTCTAGTAAAGATAATTAATTCAATACTTTTTTAAAACTTACCAACTTTTTTATATAAAGACTAAACTCAACATGTATTTGACCGTGTTGGTGGAATAACTTTGTACAATGAGTAGTCCTTTTATGGGTATATAAAATTATTTTTATATAGTATAATAATTATATATTAAGTGTATATTTGAATTTAAATGATTTTTAATATAATATAATAATTATAATTTTAAAAAAATAAATCATTCAAGTCTATCTACTTTCTTATCAATAAAATTGTTGGAAAATTTTAAATCAAAATTGATTTTATTCAATGTTTAACTTAGTTTATTGGCTATTAAATTAATTCAGATTGAAAATTAATTGGTACAATAATTTTTTACGTCGTTCGTAGAAAATTTATATGATTTTATTTCGTCAAAATCCGATTTTCGGTGAGTGAAAATAAATGATGAAAGTTAGCCAATAATAATGTGTATTATAGTTTAGTTGTTGGGCTAAACTTGATTGGGCATCCGTAGTGAGCCAGATGGAGGAATATTATAATTGATTTGGGCTTACGTAGTGGGCTTGGTGGACTTGGTGGAGGAAAAAGCTTATGCTTTTGATATTATAATTAGTTTATTATTTTTATATAATAAATAATTATAATATATTTGAAATACTCCCCTAATGCATTTTGATGCATTTTGAATGCATTTGTAACCTCCAATTTATTTGAAATAATGGCGGTGCCATCAAATGCATTGTAACCTCCATGTTAATGCACATTTGCCCCTTCACATGCTTGGGACCTATAAATAGAGGTCTTAGGTGCATTTTATAAACACAGAAAATTCACAAAAGAATTCATAGCATTTGCATAAGTGTTCATACTCCCAAAATTTCCTTGTTCGAATAGTGGTTCTAATTTGGTTTGCTTCAAATAAGAACGAAGAAAGTCGTTGTATCTTTGGGGGCATTAAGTCTGAAAACCGTAGCAAACACGGGACGTATTTGTCTTGCGGATAACGAAAGCGCCTCGACTACCCGCAATTCAGGTTGTTTTGTTTATTTAATTTTATTCTGAAATTGTAAAGATCAGTAATACTGTTCTAGTCCAGATGTTATTTTTATTTTATGTTTCGGATTTAGACATTTTGTACAAAAATAACCAACAACGCAAGACAAATATTACTATACTAAATGTCAACCTCCGGAATTGATAGGTCCGGTAATGTATCTCAAAGATTGGACCTTTGGTCATCTACGAGAATGGTATAAATGCTGAGAAACGTGTAACGTTTAAAGCATGAGAGCAAGGTTTTACCTTTGCCGGAATATTGTCCTAAACGGACTGAATATTGAACTATGCGATGTGTATAGAGTATGACTTCGTCCAAAGCACTTTGGGTTGCTTAGGAGAAGAAATACAAGATTGTGGACGTTGGAACTAAATTGTTCATCGTCGGTATGTTCTTGAATTATTAAATGGTCGAGATTAAGACCGTGATATTTTTTAATTCCAAGAGTACCAATTGATCATGTATACATAGCAGATGAAGGCATGTCGACCAGTGAGTATTTCCAAATGGGTGTTGCATTTGAGAAATTAATTTTGTTCTGAAAATGAGATAATTTTTCAAACGGCGGTTCTTATTCACCGCAATTGAATAGTGTGGTTGAAGGAAAAAAAAATAATTATTATTAATATTATTATTAAAACTCTTGAAGAGTTGATAAACGTTGTGTTGATTAATTATAAATTATAGCAGAACATGTGGAGGAAGCTGTTTTGATAAGCTAGCCACGTATTGAATAAATACCCACTAAAAATAAAATAAAAATAAGAGGTGTTACGAATTTTGAAAAAAAAATAAATCGTAAACCGTCTTATAAATATTTTAAAGTGTGGAGTTGTTTGGATAAGGTGTATATACTTGAACCAAAGTAATGAAAATGTTGGTGTCTTATGTGAGGATTCACTGTGATAGCCAAGTTGCTATAAGAAGAGCATAGAGCATTATGTATAACGGTAAATCTCGACATGTTCGTCGTAGAATTAACACCGTTAGACAATTGATCTCAAATTGAGTAATTTTTTTAGAGTGTGTGAAATCTAAGAAAAATAAAATAAAATTGATTGATCCTTTGACGAAAGAAATTGATAGAGATCAATTGAGTATGTGCTAAAAGGATTGAGTTTGAAAAACCACAATTCAATGAACAATCATAACGGTAACCCTACCATGATGAATGGAGATCCCACGAACTTGGTTCAAATGGAAAACTAAGTTATGAAAATTCAGTTGAACACTTGAAAATATATTTATATATTTTATATATTTATATATTTTGTGAACTAATCTCTAAGGGCAAATCAAGTGTTAAATCCTGATGTGTGCTAAAAAGTTAAGTTCTCGTGGAGACTTTTAATGAATCTCAACCGCTGAAAGGTGAAGTGTGTCAGGATAGTTTTGTGGGAGGTCACCTATATAAATGTGAAGTGAGGGCCGCTTCAAATGTAAAGATTTATGAATCCAAAGTGTTGTCCATGGCCAAAACGGACACAACATAGAACGGGAAATTGAACGGAATTTATTGCGTGAATAGCATTGATTCGTTGTACGTTGTGGGGGAATAGTTCAAGGCATCGTGTCCACTAGGCCTCCTGTACTTCCGATGTTATATCACTACGGAAGGTTCAAAGCCGCAAACTACCTTTCTGGAAGCGATAGATTATTTTTGGGAATTGAACACGGAGTCTGCATACATTTCATGCATTGATTTCGACTCATGTGGGGGATTGTTGGAAAATTTTAAGTCAAAATGATTTTATTCAGTGTTTGACTTAGTTTATTGGCTATTAAATTAATTCAAATTGAGAATTAATTGGTACAATAATGTTCTACGTCGTTCGTAGATAATTTATATGAAGGAAATGAGAATTTGAGAGTCTTTTTATTACAATGTAATTAATTCTCATTTCCTTCGCATTAGGTATTTTTATTACATTGAGAATTTGAGAGTCTTTTTATATGCTAAATTACGTATTTAATGCGGAAAATATAGGTTTTGAGACCAAGAATCTATTATTCCAAAGTCCAACCCCATTGTATTGCAAATATAGTGCCTGTGGACTCTGCATAAAGGTCCTTTTTTTCAAATAAACATACATTTCAAGATATATGATAGAAAAGGAGATGGCTTTGGTGAGACAATTCCAAGTTTATTGATTTAATATGCCTTCCATTTCTATCTACAATTGTGTATATCCTCTTGTGAGTTGTGACTAGCTGATACTTTACTCAATCCAGTGAAAGCAAGAAAACAAACAGGGCTCTAGAAACTATGGAGAAATTCAGATCATAAATCTAGTTTCATTAATGCTGCTTACTGAGAAGCTATTTCATTTGATTAAAAGTGATGCTAATCTGGTTTTCGAGGAAAGAACAAGTATGGGTGAGATTTATTTCTAGAGTATTCTCCTTCCCAGCCAAATTGTATATTTTAGTAGTTTGAGATATTTACTCCATTTCTCAAGCATCTTCAAAGAACTTTTCCTCTACATTCTTCAGCTTCAACATAATATACTAAAATGGTTTAGCTTCATCTTTTCTACTCGTCTTTGATTTTGATTTTCCATTTCTTTGAATTTTAGCATAATTATACATTTTCTGGATAATTCGGTTGTTCTCATTAACTTAATATTCATATTAACTTCATATCAAAACTAAATTGAATAACTTAATGTCAGGAACGAAATAAAAATAAATACTCCATAAATAGTTCTCAAACCCATATACTAGACGGGTTTTATTAAAAGAAGAATAAACAGAATTAATTGAAAAGATTATGACTTGAGCTCCAATGGTCCATATATGATAACACTTCTGTAACCAGGTCACTACAAGTTTGTAAACTAATTTGTGTTGCAGTTACAGTTCGAGAGGGTGGGAAGAGAGGTTGAGAAGATGGTGTCGGTGGTACTCGTTTGGGGAGTCAGGAACACCATCATGCGCAGAGGCAGAGTCATATCTCACCACAAGATGTGGGGGAACAAACCCGCCTTGACCTCGGCCTGCTCGGTACATATCTCATTAAATTAGGTGTCTATGTATTATATTTGTATTGTGTGAGATGCTATGCTAATGTGGACCATGATGGTGGCCTTGTGCGTCTTGCTTAATCTTCTTGGAAATGTTGAGATTTGTGTACGTAATGTGTTTGATTAAATTTCTGTGAGAATGAACGAGGAGAATAAATTGGGGTTGAGTGAAAGGTTGAAAAAAAAAAACCACGAAGAAGATCGATATTTATGTTTCTAAACACACTTGATATACTAGACCAACTCTATTGAGATGGTTCCTTTGTTTTTCTTAGGGTTCTTAAATTGTCTTTCGTCATTTTTTGTTGGTATATAGAAATTTCAGCACATTTGGGGAGTTTTCACTCCGATTATGATCCTTTGTCGGTTCATTTTGTTTCTTTATTGTTGTGATCTTGGTTCATAAACTGTTGTTGTTTTTGAAGTGAATGTTGCCTTATTGAAGGAAAGGAGAATTTGAGAGTCTTTGGCTCTTTGCCTATGATAATTGAAGTATTTTATGCTGAAAATATAGGTTTTGAGACCATGAATTCATATTCCAACCTCATTGGACTCTGCATAAAGGTCCTTTTTTTCAAATTAACATAATAGAAAAGGAAATGGCTTTGTTGAGACAATTCCAAGTTTATTGATTTAAAATGTCTTCCAAATCTATCTGCGGTTGTGTATATATTTTTGTGACTAGTCGATACTCTACTCAATCCAGTGAAAGCCAGAAAACAAAACAGGCCTCTAGAAACTATGGAGAAATTCAGAACATAAATCTAGTTTCATTAATGCTGCTTACTGAGAAGCTATTTCAAATTTTAGAGTATTCTCCTTCCCAATCAAAGTGTATACTCAGTAGTTTGAGATATTTACTCAATTTCTCATGTATCTTCAAAGAACATCCCCTCTACATTCTTCAGCTTCAACATAATATTCTAAAAGGGTCCAGCTTCATCTTTTCTACTCGTCTTTGATTTTGATTTTCCATTTATTTTTAAGCTCCAAAATTTGAGATCCTGAATCGGTGAATTCTTTGGATTTTAGCGTAATTATACACTTTCCGGACAATGCGGTTGTTCTCATTAACTTAATATTCATATTCCAAAAGATAAATGGTCTTTCTTTTTCAACTATTCTTTTGATTTAGACATTTGGACTCCTTGTTTCTCAGCCTATCTACAAAGGTTATTGTACAATAGTAGGTACTTTCAACCGTAAACACAACATTGATCTGAGATTGTGTTTATCTTCTATTGCAGTGACATTTGTTTTTTGCTGTGCTAACCTCTTCCCCAATTCGTTTAATTTCATTCTCTTGTCGTATTCTTTCATTTCATTAGTTAGACCAGCACAAGTAATCATAAAGATGATAAAAAATAAATAGTAAACGCTGTGATGACGTGAGCATTTGTTTTTTAATTAATATATAATTTTATTTTGTTTCTTTTTACATTAATGCAAAAACAAATTTTCTGTGTATTAATGTATGGGAAACATCTAAGCTTTTATTGTGTGGCACAGTATCTTATTTCGCCTTTCATACTGTTCTAAAACCAAAGAGATCCATTGTCCAGAATCCCTGACTGAATTTTTTTTATCTTATATTTCTTGCAATTAAATCATACTATATGTTTCTCAATTATTTATTTGCAAAATATTTATTTATCCGTTATAAAATCAGAGGCAATCCCTTCAAAGTTCAAGAAATTTATGACCAAAGTGAATAATTGCACATGTAATAAACGGAGTAATTTCATGAAAAAGCTATTAAAGCAGTCTAGATTTATATAATATATTGTATTATAATTATAATTCTAATTACATATATACCGAGTCGCACAATCTGATAATGCGATGCAATAATTACTGACTCTAAATTTGATCTTGAAAATCTTTCTCAGAATTCATTTTCATTCATTTAAAAGCATACTGAGTGGTGAAGATGGGAAGCAACAACTTTGGCGAACCTAATTACATAGCAGGTCAAATGAGCATGAACGGAAAAGGTGGATTCCTGTCACCGTCGTTGTTGTCCAGAAAAGGGAAAAAGAAAGGCTCACATAAGCCAAAGCAGCCACAGCGGGGGATCGGTGTGGCGCAGCTGGAGAAGAATAGGCTACATAGTCAACTCGGCTCTGCTTATCTTCCTTCTCATCATGACCCCAATAACCCTTATGTACGTATAGCAATGGTGTCTACTTTAATCCGTTTTTTTCGTGTTCCTTTCGAGCAGTGTTTCTTGTTTGCAGGAGGCCCATATGAGGCTAGAGACGCCTCATTCATTGTCATCGCCGTCGTATTATTCGTATTATGGCATCGATGAACAAATGGTAAGTTTTCTGTGGATATCAAATCTTGTATAATACTGGTTGTTTGATACAAAGCTTGTGATAAAATTTAAAATCAGGGTTGTGAATTATTGATTGATAATTATATATGAGCTTGTTATAATATGAAATATAGATTCATTGCTATGGCTCGATTTCTCGATCGAGTCTTACATACAATCCCAAATATATGGCCTTGTTTCAGAAGGGGTTGCCAGTTTTAAATATGGAAGATGCAACATATGGAGATTCTCAATTCAGCAACATTTCAAGGTCTGTATAAGAACTGATCTTTCTAACGATTCTAAATTGTGCTGCGTAGAAGCTTTTCTCTGTAGTTTGTATACCTTTCTGAATATTCATGGTACTGCCTTATGTTTAATTATATATCTCTTTTAAGATCTGTATCTATACTACTAAATAATACTAATAAATTAACAATAATAACTTGGATTTCAATATATTATTTCTGCGAAATTCCTTATTTAAGGCCTATGCAATTAACTACGCAGATGGGATCAAGGCAATTCAGGCTTTGGAAGTACTGAGCACTATGTGGAGGCAGTGGAGCCAAGCACGAGTACTAGATCTTTCTTTGATCAGGTACTCAACACACACAATCGATCAGTATATTATTAGTGTGTTGGTTAGCTTCGACTGATTTAGTTTTCCTGTTTAATTGATGTCTTAGGGATCCATCACCAATAACAAGAAGAGTGAGTCAGTGGATTTGATGGGGTCGACTGCTCACAACTCTGAGTCTCTGGACATTGATCTGGAGCTCAGGCTTTAAACTGAAACTATGAGATTCAACTCTTCATAGTGTTTCCTGTTTACCTCACTTATAAGGTTTGGTAAACATGACGCACTTAGCTTTGATTTTTTATATAAAACCTTTGATTTTTATGTTTTTGATAAGGGTACAAGGTTAACATACATTTCTTCATGTTTATGCTATGTGTTTTTGTTTTTGTTCTTGTTGTTGATGTGATGGATCATATTCCCCTTTATGCTATCTCATTGGATAATCAAAAACTGTATTTCAATATCAAACAAATAATTGTCTCTTTATGCTATCACATTGGATTATCTCATTAGATTATTTTATGTGTTTTTGTTGTCGATGGATCATATATCCCTTTATGCTATGATTGCTATCATTGGATTATCAAAAAATGTACTCTTAAATATAAACATTGTACACAATTTTACCATTTTGACTTGATAGCCTGTCGAACATAATGGATATAGGGGCGACATGAGAAGTATTAATCTTTTCACTAAAGTGTTTGACACACTAGATTTGTTGGGTTTTGAGGAGCCAAACCAAACTAAGTCGACGAACGTCGAACCAGAATCTGTTTTTTGAGCGCGCCGGCGGGCACCTGGAGACCTAGCGGGCGCTAGGTCTCGTTTCCAGATCTTGACTGTGGGTTTGACTCGAGTTCTGTGGGCTCTTTGACTAGGTCTTGAATTATGGTTATGTATAGCTCCTCCTCCCTCTCTTGTAAAGTATGTTTTACATTTCTTAGCCACCAAAGTAGATCTACGTCTAGATCTTGAAGAGAGAAGTGAGAAATTGAGTTAGATCTTGAAGAGAGAGTCTAGATCTTGAAGAGAGAAGTGAGAAATTGAGTTAGATCTTGAAGAGAGAAGTGAGAAATTGAGTTAGGATTGGAATTTGGGGAAAATTCTTGTAAGCTCTTGGAAACTGGGTTGTATTTTTTGTTCTTCTCGTTGGGTGGGCAATGTAGTATTCTAGAGAGAGTCGTGAGAGTTAGAATTCGAGGGATAATTCTTGTAAAGCTCGGTGTAACGATTGCGTTTATCTAGTGAAAGGTTCGTGGCGGTGAAAGTGGATGTAGCCTATTAAGAGGTGAACCACTATAAAATTTTGGTGTCGTGTTTGTTTGTTTTTTCGTTTCAGTTTCGGTTTTGTGTTGATTGATTCGATTGTGGTTGCTCGATTATATTGCTCAATGAGAAAGAAACTTGAACAAACTATTCTTCAATGGAGTTATATATGAAGAATCTTAATTTGTATGAATACTATACACCATTATGTGATGCTTCTGCTTATTAAAGAAAATGCAGTATGAATATAGTGTAGTATTAAATCTTGCACAAAAGCTAGTTTTCGATGAAGTACACTATGCATGTATTAATTGTATGTTTAATATTATTATATCTAAGTGCATATACAATTATTAACACCAACATGTATGTTGTATGCATTTACAGCTTACAGTAATGCTCCATATCACCTACAAGACCAATCATTGTATTATTTGGAGGCTCAATACTTAATTATCATATCTATCTATTAATACTATGTTCTTGAGATTTATTTATGCACTTATTTTTTATATGAAATAAAGAGAGTTATTCTCGAACAACTATCAAGGTGTAATTCCAATGTGTTTATAGCTTCCGTTACATTTGTTGATATAAGATACATGCACGATAGCTATCACTGACCTCGCCGCTAAGGCCACAACCTGTCCTCGCGTCGACGTCGCCGACCTGAGCCGCCAGGTAAAGTCCCTTACGATTGGCTTAATTAGAAGAGAATTGATTTGCTCTCGCCAATGTTCTACCGAATAGGCTCAACACCAAAAAATCCAACGTAACGATGACCGTCGCTGAGAATTAGGGTTCCCGAGTCCCCGCGAAGATTGGTCGATGTGAAGCTTTCGATAGAATGTTGGCAAGAGCAAGTCGAATCTCTTCTAGGTCAATCGCAAGGACCATTATCTGGCGGCGACAGGTTGCTACCTCAGTGACGTAGTCGAAGATAGGCTGACGATGAAAGACATCGTACATGTATCTGATACCAACTGATGTACCAGAAGCTATAAACACGCTGTAAACATGCTATCACAGAGATTACATGACATCGTACCTGTATATATGCTATCACAGAGATTACATGACATCGTACCTGTACATGATACCAACTGATATACCATAGCTATAAACACGCTGTAAACATTCTATCACGGAGATTACACGTGTTCAAAAATAACTTTTATTTTAATAAAAAACAACTGATATCAAAAATAAAATATAAATAGACTTGAACCCTAACATAAGTGGACTTTATTAGAATAAAAATAAATAAATAATTAAATATTAATTGAGACTCCAAAAAATAACATGTATCCACATTCCACATTTGTGCATTAGAATTTAGGGCTACAGTAAAATAAGGATACAATGCAAAAAACATTTGCTTGATTTTTGAAATTCATTTTCAAATCATAAAAATAAGATTTTTTTAGAAAAACATGTAGTATAGTTTATAATATTTTAACTAATTAATTAGTATATTTTAAGATTATAATTATAGTTAGGTTTAATAACCGTATGCTTAATATAATTAATAATAATGAATAAGCTTCGTGTAAATTTATAAACTTAAAATAATATTAATTAAAGTGCTCTTATTAGTTATTAATAATTAAGATAAATTAGGTTATTTAATTCTAACTAAATTTTAAAATTTTTATTTTATAAAAAATCACCCTAAAAATAATCAAATTATCCATTATTAATAGTATTAAACAAATAATATTTAAATGAAAAATAAAATAATACAATTATATAGATATTAAAATAATATGATTTATATAAAATAATACAGTGTCGTCTGTAGTGGTGGCTTCTCATGCTCTTTCCATTATACGAGAGAGGATCATCTCTTTACGACTACCTGATTCTCTTCAGGCACGAGCACTTATATAAGATGGTGTGGCATATAGCTTGTTAGTATTCTAGTGCTATATGTTATGGTTGGTTGTCCGGAGAGCTAGTATGTTAGCTAGTTGATGCGGTATAGTTCTTCTTTATGCGCTGTTTGTACTATAAACATTTTTTTTACATGAAATTGACATTTATCAAAAAAAATTATATAAATCATAAAATGAAAACATATTTGGATGATTTTTTTGTTATTCTTTTATTTATTATTAATTTCAAACTCTATTTTTCGTTTTTACATATACTTAATTTTTTAAGTTTTATTATTTTTTAACAATAATTTATTTAATTTAAAATAAGTATAATTGTTTTTACATTTTTTTAAATTTTATTATTTTTAAATAATAATTTAATTTATTAAAAGAGAAAAAGAATAAGTATAATTTTTTTTATTAATTTTCCAAGTTTAAAATATGATTTAGCTCATTTAAAAAAATTAATAAATTTTTTTTTTATAATTAAGAGAGATTTTGGTTAGCCGGATTTATTCATATTTTTAGATGAGAATCAAACAAATCCATATAATTTTAAATTCATATTTATTCAGTTTTGAATACTTATAAATTTTTTTAAGACCTTGTAAAATTTTCTGATTGAATACTTAAGATTTATATTATTTTTTAAAAATTCGAATTGAATATTTCAAATTTTAAAAGTTCTAAAAGGTATAAACTTCTACAAACTCTATTGAATACTTAAGATTTATATTATTTTTTAAAAATTCGAACTGAATATTTCAAATTTTAAAAGTTCTAAAAGGTATAAACTTCTACAAACTCTCAATTGAATATTGAATACATCCTAAATTGAATATCTTAAAATCAAGAACGAAATACAGTACATAATTATCTCCCAAACCCCATATATACTTATATAGAAATGGTTTTATTAAAAGAAGAATAAACAAAAATAAAATTGAAAAGATTGTGTGAACTAATTTTGTTGCAGTTACAGTGCGAGAGGTTGAGAAGATGGTGGCGGTGATCCTCGTTTGGGAGCGTCAGGAACGCCCTCATGCGCAGAGGCGGAGTCATATCCCACCACAAGATTTGAACCCGCCTTGGCCTCGGCCTGCTCGGTACATTTCTCATGTCTTGCTTAATCTTTTTGGAAATGTTGAGATTGGTGTATGTAATTTGTTTGATGAAATGCCTGTGAGAATGAATGAGGAGAAAAAATTGGTGTTAAGTAAAAGCTTGAAAAAAAAAAAACTACGAAGAAAAAGATCGATATTTATGTTTCTAAACACACTTGATATGCTAGACCAACGCTGATTGAGATGGTTCTTTTGTTTTGCTTAGGGTTCTCAAATATGTCTTTCATCATCTTTTTGTCGGTACATAGAAATTTCAGCACATTTGGGGAGTTGTCACTCTGATGTCCTTTGTCGGTTCATTTTGTTTCTTTATTGTTGTGATCTTGGTTCATATACTGCCTTATTGAAGGAAAGGAATATTTTAGAGTCTTTGCCTATCATGACAAACGTATTTAATGCGGAAAATATAAGTTTTGAGACGAAGAAATTATTATTTCAAACCCCATTGTATTGCAAATATAGTGCATGTGGACTCTGCATAAAGGTCATGTTTTTCAAATAAACATACATTTACAAGAAATAGAATAGAAAAGGAAATGGCTTTGGTGAGACAGTTCCAAGTTTATTGATTTAAAATGCCCTCCAAATCTATCTGCAGTTGCGTGTATCTTTTTGTGACTAGTCGATACTCTACTCAATCCAGTGAAACCCAGAAAATAAAACAGGCCTCTAGAAACTATGGAGAAATTCAGAACATTAATCTAGCTTCACTAATGCTGCTTACTGAGAAGCTATTTTTATTTTTAGAGTATTCTCCTTCCCAACCAAATTGTATATTTCAGTAGTTTGAGATATTTACTCCATTTCTAATGCATCTTCAAAGAACTTTCCCTCTACATTCTTCAGCTTCAACATAAGATACTATAGGGTCCAGCTTCATCTTTTCTACTCGTCTTTGATTTTGATTTTCCATTCCTTTTTATGCTCCAAGATTTGAGATCCTGAATCGGTGAATTCTTTGGATTTTACTTCATACACTTTCCGGACAATGCTGTTGTTCTCATATATTCATATTCCAAAAGAAAAATGCTCTTTCTTTTTCATCTATTCTTTTGATTTAGACAGTTTTTCTCCTTGTTTCTCAGCCTATCTACAAAGGTTATTGTACGATAGTTGGTACTTTCAACCGTAAACTCAACATTGATCTGAGATTGTATTTCTTTTCAGTTCAATTATTTCGATTTACTGCCTTATTCTCCTCTTGTACTTTTGCATGTTTATCTTCTATTGCAGTGAAATTTTTTTTGTCTGTGCTAACCTCTTCCCCACTCGTTTCTTTTCATTCTCTAGTCGTATTCTTTCATTTCATTAGTTAGACCAGCACAAGTAATCAAAAAGATGATAAAAAATAAATAGTAAAGCTGTGATGATGTGAGCATTTGTTTTCTAATTAATATATAATTTTATTTTGTTTCTTTTTACTTAAATGCAAGAACAATTTTTCCGTGTATTAACGGGAAACATTTAAGATTTTATTGTGTGGCACAATATCTCATTTCGCCATTCATACTGTTCTAAAACCAAAGATATCCATTGTCCAGAATCCATGACTGAATTTTTTTTTATCTTATATTTCGTGCAATTAAATCATACTATATGTTTCTCAATTATTTATTTTCAAAAATATTTTTATGCGTTATAAATCAGAGGCAATCCCTTCAAAGTGCAAGACATTTATGACCAAAGTGAATAATTGCACATGTAATAAACGGATTAATTTCATGAAAAAGCGGTCAAAAAACAATCTAGATTTATATAATATGTTGTATTATAATTATAATCCTAATTACATATATACTGAGTCGCATAATCTGATAATGCGATGCAATAATTACTGACTATAAATTTGTTCTTGAAAATCTTCCTCAGAATTCATTTTCGTTCATTTAAAAGCATACTGAGTGGTGAAGATGGGAAGCAACAACTTTGGCGAGCCTAATTACATAGCAGGTCAAATGAGCATGAACGGAAAAGGTGGATTCCTGTCACTGTCGTTGTCTAAAAAAGGGAAAAATAAAGGCTCAGAGAAGCCAAAGCGGGCACAGCGGGGGCTCGGAGTGGCGAAGCTTGAGAAGAATAGGCTACATAGTCAACTCGGCTGTGCTTATCTTCCTTCTCATCATGGCCCCAATAATCCTTATGTACGTATAACAATTATGTCTACTTTAATCCGTTTTTTCGTGTTCCTTTGAGCAGTGATTCTTTTTTGCAGGAGGCCCATATGAGGCTAGATATGCCCCATTCATCGTCACCGCCATCGTATTATTCGTATTATGGCTTCGATGAACAAATGGTAAGTTTTCTATGGATATCGAATATTTTATAATACTGGTTGTTTGATACAAAGCTTGTGATAAAATTTTAAATCAGGGTATAATTATATATGAGCTTGTTATAATATGAACCCTAGATTCATTGCTATGGCCCGATTTCTCGATCGATTCTTACATTGAATCCCAAATATATGTCCTTGTTTCAGAAGGGGTTGCCAGATTTAAATATGGAAGATCCAACATATGGAGATTCTCAATCCAGCAACATTTCAAGGTTTGTATAAGAACAGATCTTTCTAACGGATTCTAAATTGTGCTGCGTAGAACCTATTCTCTGTAGTTTTTTATAATTTTCCGAGTATTCATGGTACTGTCTTATATTTAATTATTTATCTCTTTTAAGATCTGTATATATACTACTAAATAATACTAATAAATTAACAATAATAACTTGACTTTCAATAGATTATTTCTGCAAAATTTCTTATTTAAGGCCTATGCAATTAACTACGCAGATGGGATCAAGGCAATTCAGGCTTTGGAAGTACTGAGCACTATGTGGAGGCAGTGGAGCCAAGCATGAGTACTAGATCTTTCTTTGATCAGGTACTCAACACACACAATCGATCAGTATATTATTAGTGTGTTGGTTAGCTTCGACTGATTAGTTTTCCTGTTTAATTGATGTATTAGGGATCCCTCACCAATAACAAGAGTGAGTCAATGGATTTGATGGGGTCGACTGCTCACAACTCTGAGTCTCTGGACATCGATTTGGAGCTCAGGCTTTAAGTTAAAACTATGAGATTCAACTCTTCATAGTGTTTCCTGTTTACCTCACTTATAAGGTCTGGTAAACATGACGCACTTCGCTTTGATATTTTATATAAAACCTTTGATTTTTATGTTTTTAATAAGGGAACAAGGTTAACATAAATTTCTTCATGTTTATGTTATGTGTTTTTGTTTTTGTTCTTGTTGTTGATGTTTATGGATCATATATCCCCTTTATGCTATCTCATTGGATAATCAAAATCTGTATTTCAATATCAAACAAATAATTGTTACATTCTGCTATCACATTGGATTATTTTATGTGTTTTTTGTTGTTGATGGATCATATATTCCTTTATGCTATGATTGCTATCATTGGATTATAAAAAAATGTACTTAAATATAAACATTGTACACATTTTTACCATTTTGACTTGATAGTCTGTCGAACATAATGGATATAGGGGCGACATGAGAATTATAAACCTTTTCACTAAAGTGTTTGACACACTAGATTTGTTGGGTTTGGTGGAGCCAAACCAAACCAAACCAAGTTGACGAACGAAGACAAGCCTAGGAAACGAACGAAGACATCGGGTTTGGGGGCTCTTTGACTAGGTCTTGACTTCTTGGTATATATAGATTCTACTCCCTCACTTGTAGAGTATGCTTGACATTTCTTAGCTACCAAAGTAAATCTCCATCTAGATCTTGAAGATATAAGTGAGAAATTAAGTTAGGGTTAGAATTTGGAGGAACCCGATTATTTCGATTGTGGTTGCTCAATTATATTGTTCAATATATAATATGTGTATGCTTGTGGTGCATTGGAAATATATGTATTGGTTGTGATATTGTTGTTGTAGTTGTTGGTTAATGGTCGGGAATTCGGTACACTCGGGTTGAGTGGATTTCCGACAACGGTTGGACGTTGTTGTTGTCGGGGGATTGAGCTATTACTGCTCTTTTGATCAAGTGAAGAGTGCGAAAGAGAATGAGAAGAATGAGACTACAACTTATACTACAATTGTTGTTTAAGTGATTGATCCCATAAGAGCTCTTTAATATAGTGTGATCGTTTGAAAAAACTATATAGCCAATTAATTACAAATGAACCACAAACTGTATGCTTTCAAAATGGCATTATAATTGATATAGGCCAGGCAGTGCTTGAACATATGTATGAATTTCTGGAGACCAGAAATGATTTGAAGAACATTTACGAGGATCTGATGGGACGGTGATTATACTTTGTTACCTTTGAGCTCGACTGCTATATTTATTCTATACGTTCAAAGATGCTGAGGTTGTACTCTATGTTTAGAAGCTCTCAAAACCAAAGGAGTTGCATAAGAGTGAATAAAACGAGCATCATCATGTTGTTCTTGAAAAATTGATTGCATCAAACAAAAAAGTCTACCAAAAAGAAGAGTTTAGAAGAAGATACAGACTCGTGAAGGCATCAAGTGCTTTCAATGAAATGAGGTTATTTAAAAATAATCGATATAAATTGAAGAAGCAACAATATAAATTGACTCATGACAAGGTGCGGCGGCGGAGCTCTAAAGATTTTTTTAGCTTAAATTGCTTATAAGTTATTTTTAAAGAGCTTATAAGCTACACTATCTCAAAGAGCTTGTAAAATACTATTTTGTACTATTTAGAAAAATATTTTTTAATAGTACTTTTTTTGACATACTGTATTGCGTAGAGTTGCATATAAATTATTAAAATATTATTTTTTTAAATAAAAATAATTAAATATTCGAAGTGAAAGAGAAAAATGGTTGTTTGGAACTCAATTCTGTCGCCTGGTCCGACCCATCCATTCGGAATATACGATTCAGGAAAAAGGGCAAATCACCGTCCACGAGCAGTTGCAGAGCGAGATGGCGGGAAGAGAGGTAGAGAAGATGGTGGCGGTGGGCCTCGTATGGGGCGCGACGAACGCCCTCATGCGTCGAGGCGCAGTCATGTGGGACAAAGCGCTGAAATCCGCGCCTGAAACCTCCCAGTCCCACCTCAAGAAGTGGTTGAACCTCGTGCTGATCTGGCAGTACACTCTCCCTTTCCTGATAA
The DNA here is from genome assembly GCA_954870475.1 of Euphrasia confusa. Classification (NCBI taxonomy): domain Eukaryota; kingdom Viridiplantae; phylum Streptophyta; class Magnoliopsida; order Lamiales; family Orobanchaceae; genus Euphrasia; species Euphrasia confusa. The sequence continues at coordinate 39,014,897 of OX940954.1, forward strand.
ATCTTTCCGCATCGGCCGCCTTCTTTTCCATCTTGAGCGCCGCTCCGATTTCTCTGGCTGTGCCCGTCACCAACGCCACTACGTTTGCCGCCACTGCTGTCTTCGGCATCCTTCTCGGAGAACAAACCCGTCTCGGCCTCGCCCTCTTCGGTACTTCTCTCATCGTCTTCGGTGTCTATATTTCTATTATGTGATATATGCTATGCCGATCATTGGTCCTGATGATTGTAACGTGTTTGATGAAATGTCTGTGTGAATGAATGAATGATGAGAAGTAAATTAGTGTTGACCGAAACGACGACGAAGAAGATTGGTTATTGTTCCTTAAACACACTTGATATTGTCTTACTGGTTTCTTTGGGTTCTTAACTCTTGTCTTTTATCATCTTTCTCACTCTCATTTCGTTCATTTGTCGGTTAATTTTGTGTCTTTATTGTTGTGGTCTTGTATCTTTTTGTTAAGAGTTTTTGCCTACTACACACAGATTTAATGTAGAAAGTATAGGTTTTGAGAATCAAGAATCTGAGCCATTGGTTGGTTGGAACCCTCGTGAAATACACATATGCTTCGTGAAGTAGAATAGAAAAAGAAGGGATACAATAGCAGAAATTATGTTTGATGAGGCCACTGTGAGTAACCTCGTTTATTGGTTCAAAATGCCTTCCAATAACTAAAGTAACTGTAATGGAGAAATTCTAGAACAGAAGTCTGGTTTCATATATATACTGCATACTGAGAAGCTGCTTCATTATATTGAGGGTGATGCTCTTTCATTCCAAAATATTTTCGTATGTGATATATTTGTCGTTTGAAAGAAAGAACAATATCTTCTAGTGTATAATCATATATTCAGTACATACGTATGTGTTTAATTGTTCTTCAGTTTCAACATCATATACCAAAAGGGTCTAGCTTCCTCTTTTATACTCGACTTTCATTTCTTGAGATCTTGAATCTTTGAATTCCTTGGACTTTAGCTTAATTATACACTTACCAGACTATTTGGTTGTCCTCATTAACTTATTATTCATATTCCACATTTTTTTTTTCAACTCTTCATTTGATTTCGGGCATTTGAACTTTGTGTTCTTCAACCTATCTACAAGGTCATTGTACGACATTAGGTACCTCAACTCTAAACGCAACAAAATTGATAACTTTCCAATATGGAACAATTATTTGGCTCACCTTCTTATTCGCCCCCTCTCACTTGCATGTCTATCTTCATTTTGCAGTGTGTTTCATTAGAAGCTCAAAGTATCTTTTTTTTTTTAGCGCTAACCTCTTCTGTTGAAATCAGAGAAGTGAGTGATTGCGGTACCATGTGATATGGAGCGGAAACGGGCTTGAGTCCACTATTCGTGGACTAGAGAGTTTAAATTAATTAATATTCTATTTCCTTTTATTATTTAGATTTTTATTTTGTTTCTATTTCATTAAGAATTTCTATTTTATCAGACTCTATATAAGTCCTTAATTAGGGTTTAATTCAATCATCTATCAATAAAGGAGAGAGGCAGTCTCCGGGATCAAACTCGAGTATGTCTGGGCAGATTTTGAGAACATATTCAAGGCTGTCGGGATCAAACTTCAACCTTGAGGACAAGGTTGTTTCGAAGGAGGTTGGAATTGATATGGAGCGGAAACGGGCTTGAGTCCACTATTCGTGGACTAGAGAGTTTAAATTAATTAATATTCTATTTCCTTTTATTATTTAGATTTTTATTTTGTTTCTATTTCATTAGGAATTTCTATTTTATCAGGACTCTATATAAGTCCTTAATTAGGGTTTAATTCAATCATCTATCAATAATATTAAGAATAGGCTTTGGGCAACGGAATTTTCCGTTGATTTTTCCGTTGATTTTGGGGATTTCTGTTCCTAACACCATGCCTAGCGCACAGAGACGGAAGAGGAAGACCCGGAACATTAGGGCAGACTATTCGGTACGGGACGGGTACCCGCACCTGAATTTTTCGGGTACCCGTACCCTAAAAAGCAAAAATATTCATCTCATAACCCGACCTTCTTTAGATAATCGGGTACGGTAATCGGATACCCAAAATTACCCTAAAATTTTAATTAACAAAAAATTAATAATAATATTCAAATTTAATATTTATTTTTAAATAACCAACAAGTCGAAATTATTAATAAAAATTTTAAATTTAAATAAAAAAAACAAAGAAAAAATAATTAAAAATAATAAAAATGTCATTTATTATATATTATAATGTTTTAAAATTTTAATTAATATATAAATATATTTATTACTTTAATTTAAATAAATAATCGGGTATTTCGGGTATACCCGAACGGGTAATCGAGTACCTTAATACCCAATATTTTTTAAAATGAATCCCATAACCCGATCCTTTACTCAAAATTACTGGGTACGAGTACCCAAAAACCCTAACGGGTGCGAGTATTTCGGTACAAACCCGAACACCCGAACTCGAATAGTCACCCTTACAGAATATCTATAGAAAATTCATCATAAAATCAATTGGTAATACATGGAGTAGTTCTTTAGACTTATAAGATGATGGTGTTCTATTACTTGAGTTCTAGACAAACCAGTCCGTCTCAAACAATGATCGATCCCCTGACCGAGCAGTAACACGTGCCCCGACATCACATTAATAGGTAGTTGAACCGATGAGTGGCACCCGAAGAGACATAGCTTTGATACCATAGTAAAATCGGACGCACTAAAATGGGAGAGGAAGACTCGGTACACCTAGGGAGGTTACATCTTAAAATCAATTGGTGATAGGTGGAGTAGTTCTCTAATTTATAAAATGGTCCTCCTTCCCACACAACTCAAATATATCATGAAAACTAAACATCTTGTATATTTTTTTATAATTTATTGAAAACAATTTTTTTTTCTTAATTACCCCTTAAATTGTATTCAGAAACATGATTAAAATAATAGTTTTTTTAAATTAATAGGACTAAAAATTCAAAAAAAAAAATTAGGCACTAGAAGTCGCTGTCAAAACCAAAATTAAAAAAGAAATGAATTTTTATATTTAGAAAGTTGGCGATCTCTTGGACAGCAAGCCATCTCTCACCAACTTGTTCTCCAAGAAAAAACTTCAATTCGATTTGCGTTATCTAAATGAACACGTTGTTCTGTATTAACGAAAATTATATAGTGATTTTCCAATATTGCCCTCGGTCAATCGTCTTGTTCTCACAAAATCTCAAGGGTGTAAATTGGAAACTAAGATTTGATCAGTAGAATATAAAACCATTCTCATTCTTCAAAACCTACTCAAAACAAACAATCAATCAAACCTCTCTGTAAAACTTAGAATTCCTCTTATTCCAGTTGTAATTTCTGGTGAAGATGATGAGCTTGACCGGAACCCGGGTGGCACGATCGGTTCTTCGGCCGTCCTTTTATTCTACAGCCATTGCACGCAGCTCCTTTAGCACCGTGGCTTTGGGTAAGGGCGAGGAGAAGAAGGCCTCCGCCGCCGGTGGAGGAGAAGCTGATAATCGCAGCAAGGCGGTCGCGAGCTACTGGGGCGTCGAGCCCGCAAAAGTCACCAAGGACGACGGAACCGAATGGAGGTGGAACTGCTTTCGGGTAAGCAAAAAAAAAAGTGTTTTTATTTTTTCATTAATTTGTTTTTGAAATTGTAAAAAATGTGTAGTTTTCATGATAGTACTGAATCTATTTCTCTGTTCTGGACTATATTAGTGTTTCTAATTATATCAAAACATTTAAAATCATCCAATTTTCAAAATTTCGTGATTTTTTTTCGATGAATATATAGCCGTGGGAGACATACAAGGCCGATCTGTCGATCGATCTGAAAAAGCACCACGCTCCGGTGACATTTCTCGACAAGGTCGCCTATTATACCGTCAAGTCCCTCCGATTTCCGACAGACATATTTTTCCAAAGACGATACGGTTGTCGAGCGATGATGCTCGAGACAGTGGCGGCCGTCCCTGGGATGGTGGGAGGGATGCTTCTCCACTTCAAGTCCCTTCGTAAGTTCGAGCACAGCGGAGGCTGGATCAAGGCCCTTCTAGAAGAAGCCGAGAACGAGAGAATGCACCTTATGACTTTCATGGAAGTTTCTCAGCCCAGGTGGTACGAGCGGGCCCTCGTAGTCACAGTCCAAGGGGTTTTCTTCAACGCTTACTTCTTGGCCTATCTCGTTTCCCCCAAGCTGGCCCACAGGGTCGTGGGCTATTTGGAGGAAGAGGCAATTCATTCGTACACTGAGTTTTTGAAGGAGCTGGACAAGGGTAATATCGAGAATGTTCCTGCTCCGGCGATTGCTATAGACTACTGGCGCTTGCCACCTAACTCGACTCTTCGTGATGTTGTCATGGTGGTTAGGGCTGACGAGGCTCACCACCGCGATGTGAATCACTTTGCATCGGTGTGTATGAATATATATATATGTTTCTATATTATGATCATAAACTTAGTTATGTGAATATAATTGTGTGTCTTGTTTGGTTGCAGGATATTCATTATCAGGGACATGAACTGAACAAGGCGCCGGCTCCGATAGGATATCATTGAATCGTCGATTGAGTCATATCTCTGTCTGCAAAACTATATACTGAATGTGTTGCTACTAAGATACAGTTTTTACGTTGTTTTTATTTTTGCTATTCTCTCCGTCCCAGAGAAGTATGCGTTTTCTTCCTTTTATTTTGTGAAGGGAGTAGACTTGTTTCTCTGAGACTGAGGTATTATTTAGTTATTACATTTGCGGATTGTATGAACTCTGTTTCTAAACACTTTTAATGCGAGAAAACTAATCTTAAGCTTCTCTGGAATGTGTTTGAAATTGGCAGGATCAATCCTGCAATTGTTTTTTCCCAGGAAAACTATGAGAAAAAACTTTAAAAAACTATTCTTCAATGGAGTTATATATGAAGAATCTTCGGAGCAGCAAAGGAAGCTGCTTTCAAGATTGAAAAACGGTATGAATACTATAGACTATAGAGCATTATGTGATGCTTCTTCTTATTAAAGAAAATGCAGTATGGATATATATAGTTATTAAATCTTGCATAGAAGCTAGCTAGCACTCGTGCTGGAGTACACCATGAATATATAATAATCGTATATTTAATATTATTATATCTAAATGCACACACAGTCACACACACCAACATTTCAACATGTATGAATGTATGTATATACAGTTAATATAACGCTTACAATAATGCTCTAATTGTAGCATCTACAAGACCAATCATTATATTATTTGGATCCTCAATACTTAATTATTTAGTTATTTTATTTTTATTTTAATAAAGTCCATGCATGCTATCTATTTATATTTTGTTCTTATTTTTAATATGAAATAAAGAGAGTTATTCTCAAACACCTATTAAGGTGTAATCCTCATGTGTTTATAGCTTTCGCTACATTTGTTGGTATCAGATACATGTACGACATCTCCTCGTCGTCAGTCTATCACCGACCTTGCCGCTGAGGCCGTCAGGTAAATCCTTATGGCTGGTTTAATTAGAAGAGATCTAACTTTCTCTTGCCAATGTCCTACCGAATGCTCAACACCAAAAAATTCCACGTGACGATGGTCGTGGATGAGTATTAGGGTTCCCGCCTGTGGTCTCTGCGAAGATTGGTCGGTGTGGAGTATTCGGTAGAACATTTGACGAGAGCAAGTTGAATTTCCTCTAGGTTAGCCGAAGGACCATTACCTAGCTAGTGGCGATGTCGACGCGACGACCGGATGCGGCCTCAGTGGCCGTGATCGAGGATAGGCTGACTATAAAAGACATTGTGCGAAAATAACTCTCTTTATTTCATATAAAAAACAACTTTTAAATGAATGACAAGAACATAATATAAATAGACCTGAACCTTAACATAAGCAGGGGCGGAGCCACTAAGAAAGCTCTAGGGGCTTAAGCCCCCCCTAGATTGGCGGAGCCACTAAGAAAGCTCTAGGGGCTTAAGCCCCCCCTAGATTTATTATTTTTATCTTTTTAGATGTAATATTTATATAAAATCAGTCTACTTTAATGATCAGCCCCCAGAGCCGTGAGACAAAAATTATTAATGAGGAGGGGCTGATTATTATATTTAACAATTTTAATATTTAACAATTTTAACTAATGACAAAAATTATTAATGAGGAGGGGAATTGATTAATAAATTCAACAACAATCATTATTTTTATTATTGCAGTTTCCAAAATTTACTAATGTCTAATAAATATAATATTAATAAATTAATCTAATCTTTAAAACGTCAATGATCAATTCATTATCTTGATAAACCAATTAATTTAATCAATAATCATCATTTTAATACATTATTTTAATTTTCATAAATTCTATATTATTTAGATTAAATTATAGTATTTAAATATTTAATTAAATTGCTATTCATTCATTTAAAAAATATATTTAAATATATATATTTTTTATTTTTAATGTTTTTTATAAAGGTTATTAAAAAAAAATCTTACAAATAAATAGTGATTTAATTAAACATATTTTATATTTAATATAATTTTTTTATATTTTATTGTATCAAATATTTAAATATATTATTTTTATTATTTTAATATATATATATATATATATTGACATAATGTATTAGCAAAACCCCTACAGCATAATTTTTCTGGCTCCGCCACTGAACATAAGTGGACTTTATTAAAAATTAGAATACAAATAAATGATAAAATAACTAAATAATTAAACATTAATCTAGACTAAAAAAAAAAATACAATGCACTGAATTAGGGATAAGGTAAAATAAAGGATACAATGCCAATTACCATTTGCTTGTCTTTTGGCCTGCATGCTCAAATTCATGCTTAACTCGACTTGAAATCACAATTCTTCGATATTTCCGTAAGATGGTCTTCGTCTACCGGAGCATCTGTATTGTCATGCCTACACTTTCATCATTCGATTATCCCTCGATCATCGAGAACCAAACGTAGCTATCACTCGGGAGAACCAAACTCTGATTCGTATGAGGTACAAAGGAACTCACCCTAGGTTGTGAATTTCTTTTTTTGCTACGATCCAGCCCACAATGCATTTGTCAATTGATAATTTCAAGTCCACCAATATCAGTCTCGTAGTGTAAAAGGTTGTGTTTCAACCACAAGCAAAACAATCACACACCATTTGGCACATTCCAAATGTGATCTCGTGCCTCTTTCTTTTAAGAGAGCTGTGGATTTATGGATACTTTTATAAAAAGAATAAGTATTTTGACACACTCCAAAAAAACATGAGTATTTCATACACTTTCTACTTGAAATGTCTAACTTACCCTCACTTTTTTTAAACACAAAACAAAAGCATTAAAATACAAGAAAAAAACAAAAAAAAGAATTAAAAAATTCGGTCCCCACCTTTTTTTTTCTCCCAGTCGGTCCCCCACACACCAAAACCGCCGCCACTTTGAGAATCAAAGAAGTGAAATTCCGGCGACATCAATTCCGGCGACTCAATGGCCGACAACAACGACAACCAGGACGAGCCACAATGGCCGATTCAAGCCCCGGTAAGTGCCGAACCCTAGTTTTTTTAGTTTCGAAAATTTGATTTTTTTTCAATAATATGTTCAATTTGATTTGTTAATTGCTAGTCATTGAGTGTATTTGAGTTTCTTATTGTGTTTTAGTTGATTTAGAATTGAAATTCTGTGTTAAATTGCTCTTGGAATCGCCTGAAAATCTGGGTTTTGCTCGCTGTTCCACGCTACACGGTAGCGCTACACGGTAGCGATTATAGCGCTGACCGTGTAGCGAGACCACCGTGTTACCGATCAGTGACAGAGAAAATCTCGGTAACATGGTCAGATTTCTCGGTCACCGTGTTATCGGTTATCCGGTAACAATATTTTTTTTTTTGAATTTTTAGTTTTGTTATTTAATTGAATGTTATATTTATTTATTTAATTTCATTTTTGCAGGAGGGCTTCGAGTGGAGAAAAATAAACATGGATATGCTAAGCGGATACGCAGCAGAAAACATGGATATTTAATGGATATGTATACACAGCACAAAACAAAAATGTTATGAAAAACCGTTTTTCATTAATGTAAACATTTTACATTATATTGTATTTTATTTATTGAAAATATTGATTTAATTCAAATTCAATTGCATTAATTGATTTAATTCAAATCTAATTAGAATAAATAATTCACCATTTAATTTAATTATCAAATAATTAAATATTTAATTCATGTATCCCATACTACATAAATTAAATCTAGCGCAATTAAATTTATCAAATAAATTAATTACTTCTAGCGTAATTATATTTATCATATAAATTAATTACTTCTAACGCAATTATATTAATCATATTAATATATTACACTAAACAATTAATTACATAAACATGCGCAACATAATTAATTTGCGTCAAATTGATAATTAACATAATCACATTATTTAATTCTAATCAATTAGTTTATGTAAACATACACAAATAATTAATTTGCGTCAAATTGATAATTAACATAATCATATTATTTAATTCTAATCAACGTGCAATTAAATTAATCAAATTAATTAATTACACATATATAATTAATTACGTAAACATGTGCACGTCAAATTGACAATTAAGATAATCATATTATTTAATTTGAATCAATTTGAATTTAATTGACATTTAAATTAATCACAATTAATTTTTCTTTATCAATTAAAAATCCCAACGCAAACATATTTGAATCAATTTGAATTTAATTAACATTTAAATTAATCACAATTAATTTTTTTTATCAATTAAAAATCCCATCACTTAGCGAAAACATTAATAGTAAATAGCGCAAACATTTAACGCAAATATCTTCTGTTTGAGTCGTAGCGACCTTTGATTTGTATTTTGAATGATTTTGGAGTTTTTCGGATTGATTTGGTTTCTATTTGAATTGATTTAGGTGTGTTTTGATTGATTTCGGTGAAAAGTGGTTAATAGGTGTATGTTTTGATTGATTTTGGTGAAAAAAGGTAAAAAAAAAAAAACGGGTTCTGTCCTCTGCTACACGGTGGTAACGGTAACACGGTCATGTGTACCGGTAACACGGTCACGGTAAGACTGACCGTGTAGTCAAGAACTGTCCGGTCAATTTTTTGGGCAATTACTCGGTAACACGGTGTTACCCGGTTACACGGTTGCCTACACGGTTGTGACCGTGTAGTTTAGAACAAATTTGATTTTTCATTGATTTTAAGGCATTTTTGATTGTTAACTTTTTCTTGTAGTATAAAACATCATTTTAATAATCAAAATGATTAAAAAACATGATCAACTATTGAATTTGGCGAATTAAGTGATTACGCATGAACAATTTATTACCCTATGTAGATAAGATTGTGACAATATTAGTAGAATGTTTGAAAAACGGTCAACATTCCAAGCATTTCATCTTTGTAGTCCTATATTGGTTGTTTTATGATGTTTATTGGATGTATCTTGTGTTTAAAATGATATTTCATTCTTAACGAAACAACAAAAATGCTCGAGAAATGCTTCAAATTCATAAAAAATCAAATATTTTTTAAGCTACACAGTAGGCTACACGGTGGGCTACACGGTAGAAGGTCTAACACGGTAGAAGGCATTTCTTATTTGTAGTCCTATATTTGTTATTTTATAATGTTTATTGGATTTATCTAGTGTTTAAAATGATGTTTCATTCTTAACTTAACAACAAAAATGCTGATAAATGCTTCAAATTCATAAAAAACCAAATATTTTCTAAGCTACACGGTGGGCTACACGGTAGGCTACACGGTGGAAGGTCCTACACGGTAGAAGGCAAGCTCGGTTTATTGAAAAAAAATTACTCGGTAACACGGCTTATACCGGTAACACGGTTAACCGGGTATTAGCCCGGTGGAAGGTCCTACACGATAGAAGGCAAGCTCGGTTTATTGAAAAAAAATTACTCGGTAACACGGCTAATACCCGGTTAACCGGTATTAGCCCGGTGGAAGGTCCTACACGGTAGAAGGCAAGCTCGGTTTATTGAAAAAAAATTACTCGGTAACACGGCTTATACCGGTAACACGGTTAACCGGGTAAAAAAAAAATGGGGCTTCTAAGATTCGAGCCCTTGACCTGTTGCTTTCAATGCGATTTTTCAAAGGGAGCTCACCAGTCTCACACACCAACTCACAGTATATTTATATTTTAATTTAACTTTAATTTTTTGTTTTATTAAATAATTAACAATGATATTTATGTAGCAACTAGATGCACTAAAATTTTATAATTTTATACTCAATATATATTTTTAAAATTATGTACTCTAAGTATTGAACTTTTAATATTTTTTACAATAATATATTTTAAAATCTATTTTTTATAATTAAAATTATAAACAATTTTGATTAGCCATAAAAAAAATTCTAGCTTCGTGACAATTTTTTTTAAAAAAATCTTTATTCTATAATAATATGACCATTTTCTTTAAATGGGCGATTTAACAATAATAGTACTCTTAAAAAAAAAAATCTCCTATTTTTTTAATTTAAAATACAAAATTTCTCTTATTTTTTCAATTTTACTCCAAATTATTTTATTTTTTTAAGTTAAAAATACATTTAGAACTTTCACTTTTTTTTCAAAAAATCACATTTTTTTTAATCGTGTCCATAAAAGTGATCTTATGTTTTTATAATGGAGGGACTTATATTTTTTGACCTTTTTATGTTAAAAAATGATGTAAGTGATTAAAATTAAACAAAGTACTATGTGTTTTTATCAATCGTTTACGTGTTATTGTGCGTATTAAATTGAGATAAAAAAAAAATGGGCCCCCCTGACTGAAATTACTGTATTCGTCACTGTCCGCACGCTTCTCGCGTCAATGCCTCGTGTGAAGAATGACAACATGTACTCGATATTGGGCGGAGGGCGCAAAGCGGTACGAATCCGGCTCACAAGAGTGTCGAGCGTAATTTCATCCATATTAAAGAAGAGGCACATATCTACTCCGTCGACGTAGCCCGCTCGATCCCAACGACCGCCGTAACGTACCGTGATTCGTCGATCCGACATCTACGATAAATAAACACGATTGAATTAAGTTAGGGAACCCAAAATATCCATCCAAATGTGCAAAACAATCCATAATTCGAAATTTTAAAAATAAAAATCAAAAAACTGGTCACTGTACACGGTCACTACACGGTCACCTGACCGTGTAGTGTGCCACCGTGTTACCGAGACACTTACCGGAACACGGTGACCGGATAACCGTGTAGTGCCCTGCTCCGTGTTACCAGGCAGTGACCGGATAATCTTCATAGCTACACGGTGGCTACACGGTAGAAGCTGCCCACCGTGTAGCCACCGTGTAGCTATGAACTCGAACAGAAAATCGAAAAAAAAAAAAAAACGGTGATTTTCGACGTAACTTTCGGCCGGCGAACCCAGCTCTTCCCACGTAGATTCGGACGGAGCCTTCTTTTAGAGTTGTTTTTGTGAGAGAATTTTAGAGAGATTGGTGAGTTTTTGTGTTTTGAAAAAAATTGTTGGGTGAGATGGTTTTAGAGTTTGTATGCATGATTTAATGCATGAATTTGCATCTTCAACAACCCAAATTCCGATTTTGGTAATAGATGGGCCCCACGATTTTTTTATTTATTTTTAGATTTGTTTTGAGTTTTTAATTGAAGTTTTGAAGTAAAATAAAAAGTAAAGGTATTTAAGAGATTTCATATGAAGTTTGTGTAAAATACTCATGTTGTTATGGGAGTGGCCAAAATTCTCATGTTTGTTAAAATTGTGCATGAAAAGTCATATTCCCACTTCTTTTAATTTGGTTACCCGATATCAAACTCGTAAAATTTGGAACAATAGAGTATTACTTGGTATCAAAATTTTGTTCAAATTTTATTTGACACATAAATTATTTTATTATTATTTTTTTGATAAAAAAATAAGAAGTAAAAATATATTTTTAATTTAAAAAATTAAATATTTATTAAATTTAAAATTTGGTAAATAAATGGTGAATATTTATGTGGAAGGTAAAAAAAACGAAATTTGAGAAGTGTAATTATTTGAAAAGCACACGAAGCAAAAGAGAATGAAATCAGGCACTCACGGCTCGCTTATCTAATTTGTACCCTATGGTACAAGGTGTTGATGCGGCAAAACCTGAAACCAAATTACGAAACAACCCTCGTTCTCTCTCCTCCTAATCCACTTTCCCATTCATCTCGCCAGCCTCGTGAGCAGCTGATGTACAACTCGTCAAACCCCTCTCTCTCTATCTGGTTTTTTTGTCCTGTGTGGCTTCCATTCCCCGTACAGAAAACATTCATCTTGCCGTACAACACTCCCGGCGACTTCGAATTCGATTTATGGTAGTTGAGATTGGATTGGGGCCGTTGATCTGATGGAACGGATAGTCGGCGGTAAATTCAAGCTCGGCCGAAAGATCGGTAGTGGCTCGTTCGGTGAAATCTTCCTCGGTGAGCTTTTCCGTATTTGAATTTATAAAGGGCATCATTTTGTTTTCGTTTTCACCCTGTTTGTAGCCTTGTATATGCCCCTGTGCTGATTTTTGCTGTTTTTTTCCTCGTTGCACAGCTACGCATATCGACAGTTTTGAGATTGTAGCTGTGAAGATTGTAAGTATTGGTCATGTTTTTCTGTTGAATGACTGAATTTTATTACTAATCGTTCGTGATCGAGTTGGATTGGAATTGGTCACGCTCACGCAGCTATGTCAGTGTTAAACCTTGAGTTGTTTGGAGATTGACAATTTCACCTAGGCTCATTTTCCTTTTTTAAGTGTTTGTATGTTTGCTTAAGACATTCTAATGTATCTTGCACAAGATGATTAGCAGATCATTTGATTTGTGAAAGATGCCCTTATGAAATTTTGAATGGTCCTCTCTTGTAATCCAGATTTCGTTTAGGGTGCCAGTTTATTTTCTTCCTCTATTTAGATTTTAAGGTTGGATCAGCGGCTGTTATGTGCTGAGAAATAACTGCGGCATTTCACTAGGGTTAAAAATATCAATGTGTTGTTAGGTACTAATGTAATATTTCTTGTTTTTTTATATGTGCAGGAAAATAATAAAACCAAGCACCCGCAACTCCTCTACGAGGCTAAGTTATACAACATTCTTCAAGGAGGAAGTATGTAGTAATGCATACAATAATGATTTATGTGCACATGACTTGCATTTTACACATGAACGAGTTATGTGAATGATTGGAATAAAAACATTAAGTTCAGTTATTACTTTTTTGAAATTAATTGAGCTGTATCTGTAATGTAATTGTCTTGTTCTACTCTAGCACCCCTCCATTATTACATTTCTAAATGAGATCAGAACTTGACGTAGGCATCTCACAACTCCCAAATGCCGTTACTTCCTTTTTCATTATTATGATGATAAAAGCATCTTGTGATTACGTTACCAATTTTGAAGCATTGAGATATTCTTTTGCTGAAATTGCCATCTTATTAGGAAATTCTACACTTTATGAACTTTCGCACACTTTTATGGCATATTTAGGAATTTTGTCCATACGCTGTCAAGTTAAGATGATATGACAACCGGAAAAATATTAACTTCTATTGCTTGTAACCACGCATGTTTACTTTCTAACGTTTAAATACACGAGGGCCATTAAAATGAAAGAATCATGAATACGAAGTAATTACTTAAGTTGTTAATGGTATGTCTTAGTCTGTTTAAATTAATCTTCTGTCAGGTGGTATACCTGGAATAAAGTGGTCTGGTGTCAATGGGGATGACAATGTTCTTGTTATCGATCTACTGGGACCAAGCCTTGAGGATCTTTTCGTGTATTGTGGAAGAAAGTTCTCATTAAAAACCGTTATAATGTTGGCCGATCAAATGGTAAAGTTCACACTTGTGAAAATTGGGGCATTTTTCTCTTTTTGGCTAGTTACACCACATTGGCATTTTTTTTTTATGTGAGATGTTTTTTCTTTTGTTCTATACAGATAACTAGAATAGAATTTGTGCATTCTAAAGGATATTTGCATCGAGACATCAAACCAGATAACTTTCTCATGGGCCTTGGTCGTAAAGCAAATCAGGTAATGGCATTGATAAACAATTCATTCTGCATGTCTCTACTCCAGACTTCTTCTCTCTCTCTCTCTCTCTCTCTCTCTCTCTCTCTCTCTCTCTCTCTCTCTCTCTCTCTCTCTCTCTCTCTCTCTCTCTCTCTCACCACAACACCACAACACACCTTGTTCCCCCTTTGCAGGTTTATATTATTGATTTTGGTCTGGCTAAAAGGTATCGGGATTCAACAACGAATCGGCATATTCCCTACAGGTGTTTTTCTACTTATTTATGACTGGCAAGTTTAATAGTAGTTTATTAAGTTTGAGATATTCTTCCATGTTGTAATATCAGTAGTGTACTACATCCTCATTTAAATGATTTTAGAAATACTCTCATTCTCCTTACTTCTACTATGGTTCATCTCGCATTTCATACAGAAACAGTTCTTTATTATGGCACGGTATCATGCCTAGGACAGAAAAAAAGTCTTGATTTGTCACTTTCTGAACGGCTTTTGAAAGGTGATATACGACTGCTAATTGGGATTCAATTATGTTGACTTATGACTGACATTAGGGTTTGATAGTGTTATACTTTTTGAAATGACATTATGCACTTGACTTTTAGAAGAATATAAGTCTATGACATGCTATTTAGTTGTGTTTCACGGCCATTGAAAGCTAGGAAATGACTTGTTGGCTTGTGAAATCTCACATTTCTCCATTTTCGGCTGCAACAGTTTGATTTATTTCGTGTTCATTAATATTTTTCTTAATCTTTGACTTGTGCAGGGAGAATAAAAATTTGACAGGGACTGCACGCTATGCAAGTTGTAATACCCATCTTGGGATTGGTAAGTGAAGATATTTTTTTTCCTTGTTTAATCCAAAAAAAAAAGGATGAGAGGTTTTGCATTGTGTTTTCATGGTATGTTTTTAACTACCTTTTTGTCTTTTTGTTTTGTAGAGCAAAGCCGGAGGGATGATTTGGAGTCCCTTGGATATGTACTTCTGTATTTTTTGCGAGGAAGGTATGTCAGTGCCATCCTGTTCTGATTTACAACTCTGTTCTTTGTGAACGAACAGTTGTTCATTTCTAACCATCTGTAAGTCTGCATACAGCCTTCCATGGCAGGGGTTAAAAGCTGCCACAAAAAAACAGAAGTATGACAAGATATGTGAGAAAAAATTATCTACTCCTATTGAGGTGGATACTTATATATAGGTTTACATCTCTCTAAGATTCCTTTGCTAGTCTTGGAATCTTTAAATTGTTAACAGTATTATAATTATTTTTTTCCCTGAAGGTGTTGTGCAAGTCCCATCCTGTGGAGTTTGCATCTTACTTCCATTATTGCCATTCATTAACATTTGACCAACGACCAGACTATGGATTTTTGAAACGCTTATTTCGTGAACTGTTCACTCGTGAAGGTTAGACTGTTGCAAGATACACTTCCTATGAGTTCATTTGAGAAACATCAGTACTCAGTAGTTAAAGATATTTTCAATTAAGCACAATAGAAGATGGAAAATACGTAGATGCTTTAAAGTTTCACCGGTCTTGTATTTCTTCTGTCTTCAAGACTATTATCTTCTTGCAGGATATGAATTCGATTACATATTTGACTGGACCATTCTGAAGTATCAACAGGCACAAATAAGTAAAACACAAAAACGGGTATCAATAGTTCCACCATTGTCTAGTTTCTTAGCTTCTTAATTGCTTGAGTTATATTTTTTTCCAAGGGTCTTATTGTACTTTTGTTGCGGAACATGGTAACTGCATTTTTTTTTCTTTTCGTTTTTTTGATTACCATTTAAGTTCTAACTGATGCATTATCCATAAATTTATCCTTAAGTTCAACCTTTGAACTTTTTACAGCCAACTGCTGGGGAGAGCAGTGAAGCCGCTCCCATGGATGCAGAAAAACATGCAGGTTAATCCTTTATGCTTGTTTCAGATTAGTAAAGAAACAACACTTGCAGAAAACAATTTTTTTATATTTTCAAGTATTGAAGTATTGACCTCTTTCGCCGAAATTGCAACAGTACATTTGAATCTATATATATGATTGTAAGCTAAGATGACCTAGTGGGTCAGTTTTATAGAGACATAGTCAATGAGAGGGCAAAGTTGAGATTAATCCTGCTAGCAAAGAAACAAATTAAAAGGATAAACATAGAGCATACACATTTTTTACCAAGAAAAATACTGCTTACTCATATATTTTGTGATGTCTAAATTCTGCAACTTTTAATGTTTGATGTTCACAGGAAATAATGCTTCATTCTCAGCAGATTTGGCTGAACGTATGAGGTCAAACAATGCTGCTGGTGGCGTCCGCTTGCAATTTAAATCACCAACAAGTCGAAACGTAACTCATGGGAATCTTCTTGATAAAAATGTATGGTATTAGTCGATTAGGGGACAAAACTTACTATTTTTGCATTTTTTCTTTTCTTTTTCTTGCTAGAGAGTAGAGAGTTTTATGCTATTCTCCCATAAGCATGTTACTGTATTTTTATTATTTGTAGTTAGGAGCACTATTATCCTTGGTTTCCAATTTGGAGAGATTTTACAAGGGGCTTATGCTTGTAGGTTCTGAGCAATGCACACGTGCCATCTACTTCTTTCTCTCCTGCTGTTGTGGGAAAAGGAACTGCCTCGAAACCTGTTTTCTCTACTGAAGATGCTAGTCATGGTCCTAATGAAAATGTTGATAACCCTGTTCCTTCAAGTGGTTGGATTTCTTCCCTACGTCGCATTTCTTCATCCAAGTGATCGATATGGCAATTTCTATGGTTTGTTACTTATCCATTCCCCTTTCTTTTGATCTTCGTATCAGCTTATTGTATGCCTCTGTGCTTTTCTCTGTTGCTTAAGATGTGTTTGAGAAACCAACAATTTTGGCTACATTATTGAACATATGGTTGAGTATTGCATTAATTGATTTCTATGGATTTGGCCTACTTTGTGTCATGGTTATCATCTACTGTGAATTGGTTATGAAGTTCTAACGAGTGCATGAATTATCATGGCTTCATTTTTTTACATGATCTGCTGATGTTACAAGAGTAGCTCATTTGATGTACAGCTGTACTGTGAAGTTGCACATTTCTTTTTGTAGACTAGTTCTGGGTTAGATATCTTAATTCTTTACAGTAAAGATATGGATCATTTGTTATTCTTAGGTTTTTTACAAATATATTATCTTACATGTCCTTTCATTATCTATCAGTAGGGAGTATATGCTAGGTACTTTATTATTCCCATTCTTTTTTTTTTTTTGGGTAATTTTATAGTTATATGAGTTTAGGCATTTGCAGAATTTGCACTACGGATGCCAGATATGGTGGGAGGACGAGAGTAACAATGTCATTTGAAGATGGTACCGCTTCTGGCCAATGTGATGTGTGTGAAATGAGACTACAATTTTTCTGTCCTTGGTAACAAATAATACCAGGAATTATTGACGTCATTATCTCATCATTGATTGATTCCCTGCAATTGTGTATAGCATACAAATTATAAGGCGTTTTAGCACTCGCCAAATATTTGTGGTTTGTTTAACCCCAAGGGATATGATACATTTGTTTATCATGGCCTGTAATTTTATTTTGTTTTACAATTAATGCACAGCAAAAGCAAGGTTTGATGGAGCCAGCATTATGATCAAGGTTGTGCATGTATGCTATAAGTTGATTTTGTTAATCGGAAACATCAAGTTGAAAATAAGTGAGCTTAATATTTTATGATGGTATTTTATGAACTGAAGTTTGCTCGTCAGAAAACAGCCTAGAGACCTATAGGAGGGTGAGTACATTTTGTTATCGCTCATTTCATGCATATAACAATTGCACTAGAATGCTTGAAGCCGCTGTGTCATTTTGATTTCACCAGTTAGAAGTTTGATGGTTTAACCAGTGAAGTGTATCAGGTTTCTCATTGCATGCAGGCAATACAACCAAGAAAAATGGTTAAATGCTTGAAGGGTTGTGAAATATGTTTACAGTGAAAACTGATATAGTAAAATATAGTATTTCATAATACTGGACATGATCCACAACTGAAATAGAAATAAAGTGTTCTCATTTCAATGTGAAGTGCTGATGGAAGTGTTCATATACCTCAAGAGACAAGACGTTTTAGTATGAGCTGCGAAGGTTGAGGTTCCTAAAAGAATGCCAATTGGTTCATGCAATATTTTCAATGACAATATAGAGGAATGAAAAGACAAGCACAAAAGTGACTATATATTCAAAATTAAGTCAGCCCATAAAACGCACATTTACTAGCTTAAACAAGGACATATTAGGAGTTCTACTTCTATACATATTACAGGACAAGGTTCAATGAATTTTTGAAAAGAAATACGATGCAATATGTTGGAAATGACTGATCCACTCCTATGAACACGAGGAAAAAAAAAAGATGAACCCCAGTAACATAATGCCTCAAACTTGCTTCAATGGATCAAACGTGTTGTATTATGCGCTTCTGTCTCTCTACAACTGGTTATGAAATTCTATAGATTTTTGATGCAGAAACCGTCACCAAGTGCAATATTCTGTTGCGAGAAAGCACTTCACATCTTTGTTCTAAACAGTGGCATAATTATAAGTTTACACACGACGTGGCTTACTCCAGTTCCTTCAGAAAATCGACGTTATATACAAATACCTGCAAGATTCAAATGATGTTATGATTAAAGTACCTACATTGAAGTATAGCCATACGAGCTATCACCAAGACCTTTCATCACATACAAACGCTAAGAATCAAACTTCATCAACTGTAATGTGATTCTTCACTTCAAAATCAAATCTTTTGGCATATAAAAGATGAGATAAACATGATACTGCTTGACAAGAATTATTATACTGTACCATATTTATAGTCAAACTAAAACCAAGATACTATTTCATCACTATAAAGTACGTGTAACCACTTTTCAGAAAATATGCAAAATTCTCTCGACTTGAGAGTATAAATAGCACAATCAAGTCGCAAATACATGCTGGTAAGAAAGAATGCGAGAGATCAGAAAATAGAGCTTTTCATATTTATGTCTGCACAAGAATGTTCATTGAAAACAGATGCCACATAATGAAAGAAATATTCAATGCAACTACTTTAATCAAAGAAGATATAAACAAAATTATTCTGAAAAAGCATATGTAACCGGTATCGTCAACACCTTATAAGTTTTTTCCCGAAACTATTACTTACAACTAACATTTTTACTTTCAAATTCGTTACTTGAAATGCTACATAACAATTGCTGACACAAATTAGGAGACACACTCATACAAATGCGACAAATTTATGCAAACAGAAACACATTTAAAGCAGTAGATTTTTGTTTTAAATTAGTAAGAAATGAACAACTGTTGATTAGCAAGGCTAATACCGTCTTCCAACCATCAGGATCTAAGCATGCAGTAATCTTGGTGTTAATACCAGGTAGTGGTCCAGGTTCCCTGGTAATTTTCCCACCCCATAGCTTAACTGCTTCAGCAGTTTGATATACATCATCAGTTCCTATTGCTATCTGCATGATTTAGTAAATCACATTAGTCGAGAAACAATAAATGTAGTAATATCAATAACACTAAGCAAAGGAAAAGGCATGAAACCTGAGCATAAGCATTGCCCTTGTCATATTCAGTGACACCATAATTGTATGTCAACTCTATCACAGCACTTTTATCTTCAGGACCATAGCCCATCATTGCTATTGTATACTGCATATACAACAAAAACCTCAACGGAGTATATTTTAAAAATATTTCCACAGATCAAACAGGTCACCAAGCACTTCACATAATTGAAGGGTCAAATGAAACACAACTGAGATTTCAGTCGTCAAAGTCAACCATCGTACAATTATTGGAGTACATCTATTATGATTAAACCATCTTTGAATTGATATATTGTTTTTATTATCTAGTTACAATGATAACTAATGTCAGTTCCTTTCTATTCCTTGCATTTGCAACTACCCCCGACCACCATTCCCACCCACCGAAAGCACCCAGATGAGACTAAAACTAGAAAATGACAAATCCGAAATTTCAATACAATGAGTGGGTGGTAGGTAGACAAACCATTAGTTTTTACAGTTTATCCACCAGCTATATATCCAAAGAAATAGCAAATTTTACCTTGTAGTCAGGGTTATCACGCTTGCGAAGAAGCTCCATGCCAAAGGCCTGTAAATTATTGCACACTTTTAAATTTTGCACAGAAAAATAAATTTATTACTTAAAAAAAATGCATTATATTCCATAGCAAAGACCTCAAGAATTGGCAAACTATGAAAAGCACAAGCAATCTCACCTTCTCATAGAATTCAATAGAACGATCAAGATCTCCTACTCGAAGCATAACTTGGCAAAACGGCTCAGGTGTAGGACCTCTCTCCAGAAGTTCAAACTTGTAACCATCAGGATCTTCTATAAATGCGATCACAGTTTTGCCACCTTTAACAGGTCCAGGTTCTCGGGTAACTTTACCACCTTTAGCTTTTATAAGATCCACGATCTTTTCTACCTTTAAAATAACAATCATATGCAGGAAATAAGACGGTCATAAAACACTAAATCTGCTGTGGGTAATGAAGAGTTTGAGTGCTATTCTCTACGAGAATTATTCCGAAATTGAACAACTATCAATTCAATCCTCTACCAAAAGTACCAAGTACACGTAAATAGTTGAAAATATCAGCAGGTTGATATCTCAAACATCTTTTGTACTAAACTGAAGAATAGACACCCAAGAAAACAAGCAGTGTTCATTATGATGGCCACCATGTTAGGGAAGTTCATATAGTAACTGCACTTTATTAAACCTGATTTCCTCGAGTACAACCATTTAATAGGCCAATGATATGTCATTCATAGTAGTTTTGTTTAAAAAGCACACAACATAGAATTATACGAGGCAGATTGATTGAGAGTCTCAAAAATGAATAATTTTCAGTTTATCTACAGCTTTTTATGTAAATTTGACAGAAACTAACATCATCGACTGCGATTCCAAAGTGTCCAAAAGCACTCCCGATATCATAGTTGTCCACACCATAGTCTGACGGCATCAACAGAAAAAACAAATCACTGACAATCAGTCAGTTTCACCACAATATATATACAAGTTTCCACAAGTAAAGAGTCACATTTTTAAGCATAATTCATGCAAGAAATTAGAGGTCAACAGACTAATTTATAACCCTGCTAATTTAAGCTTACTGTAAGTGAGTTCAATCACAAAATGAGAATCTTCTGGCCCATATCCAAGAAAGGCATTTGTATATCTTTCTTCTGGTATATCTCGCTTTCTAAGTAGTTTCATTCCTAGACACTCCGTGTAAAATCTGCAGCCAACATTTAATAACAGTAAGCAGTAATTCTGATATGAATGTACGAAAAAAATGGCCAAAATCAACAGATAATAAAATTAACACTATGACATACTTGATTGTCCTGTCCATATCCCCAACACGGTAGACAACATGGAGCAATCTCCGCTTATCCTTTTTAACCCAATCTAGAATGTTCTCTTGCGTTGTAGAAATACTTGCTTGTATTGCATTTCCTGGGGCGCTAACTAGTCTGCGACTCGCTTCCTTAACCAGCTTAGATGTTTTGAGCCCAAAGGCTTGCTGATGTGGCATCCCTGGATAGACATGTCACATGTCTCAAGTAAATTTCATGAACAACCGATACAATTAAGTTAACTCGTGATTCATAAAGCTTGATTCTTGATGTGCATTAACAAATTAACTCAGATAAATAACAAAGCACAAAGTTTATGCTATCAGTATACATCTTGATGTTGTTAGCAGTAGCTATTTTTTATATATTTGGCAACTTTCTTCAAGGCTGACTACCAGTCTAATGACTTGAAATAAACCATATGCATACCCAAAAACAGTTCCCGGTTCCATTGTTTTCCATTTTACCCAGCAAGCTTACTAAATCTCTCCTGAAACCTGATGAAGTCTTTGCTAGTACCATTGAATTGGTCGTCAACTCATTGCAGACATCCTGATATCATAAACTTATTCTTTTTTACTTTAGTAACCGATTAAACAACAAGCAATTAACTTACCATAGCTCCAAGTCTAATTCATAACCATGTATCAAATTGGAAGATGACAATATTACCAACAAACCTTCAAACTTGATAACACTCGCCGTATTGAAATTTAAAATACTAGAAATTCAGCGGTAATTATATCGTTTTTTTTTTCATCATGAAGTGTGAGAAGAGAGATAGCAAACATAGAAGGGTGATAAACTAATACAGTAGAAACTGAAGTATAACACAATTGAGACTATCAATAAATACCAAGCAACCAGAGTCACTAATGCATATCATTATCTTCAACACTGTAACATAAACTAAAATGACAGAAATCTAGAATCAAAAATCAAACTCATCAATTTTTATTTAAAAGAAAAATATATGAGAATAATTTGACAATTCAAAACAAATAGAGAGAAATAACCCTTGAATTCAATAATTAATAACTGGAATAAAATGTAACCTTATCCATCAATCAACCAATCCAATGCATTTCAGTAAGTAGATCGTTACGTGTTTGAAGACGATAATGAATTTCGATATCATTAAAAATAGAGACGGCTGAAAAGAGCGAAATGACATACCGCCGGAGAAACAGAGCCTCCGATGAGAACAGGTGGAGGACGACGAAAGGGAAACTCCGAAGAGAGAGGTCGCAGAAATCTTCAAAGACGACAGTGAGGGTTTCGCCACTGGAATTATTCTCGCCATGGATGAGGGTGGAGATGGATGCGTACAAGATGAAGCTCACTTTATTTTTATGCTATTTTCATTTATTTAATAATACGGTGTATCAAATTCAAACATGTAAATTTGTTGAAATGGATTTAAACAAAAAAAGTGGGTTGGGCCGACTAAACCAATACAGTATTCTTTAGTATTGACACTTGTGTGGCCCAAACTAAATAAAAATGGAAACAACATCTTTTAAAATGTTATTAACTCAATTTATTTTAGGAGGATATATTCAATTCAAATTTTATTAAATTTTTTTTTACTTTAAAAAATTCATAAATTTAAGAAATTTATAGACTCTATATATAGTTTGACTAATTTTTTTATTAATTTATATAGATTTTTATAGACTTTTCAAATTTTATTATTTTTTAATAATAATTAAATTTATTTAAAAAATATGTATAATTGGTTTATATAATTTTTCAAGTATTATTATTTTTAATAATAATTTAGTTTATTAAAATAGTTATAAATATAAATATAATTTTTTATTTAATTTTTAAAGTTAAATTATTTTTAATAATATTTAACTTATTAAAAGTAAAATCCATGAAAATCTTTCTTTTAGGAGAGATTTCAAAAAGTGAAAAGTATTCATGTTTTTTGGAGAAAATTCAACAAAATCCATAGATGTTTGAATACCTGCAGATTTTTAAATACTTTTTAAATTTTTTATTGAATACCTTAAAAAAAAAAATTTACTTTTCAAAATATTGATTAAATATCGCTAGACTTTAAAAGTCTTAAAAAACAAAAATGACTAATATGGTATTAGAGAATACTTAGGGGATGTATTTAAGAGTATATAGGATTTTAATAGACTTTTAAAGTCCGGATATATTCAATTCGGATTTTTAAAAGTCAATTAAAATAAGTAGATATTAATTAGAATTTTAAAAAATCTTAAAAAATTCACAGGTAACACAGTCTATGAATTTTAATAGATTTTAATAATTCATAAATTTTAATGAAATTTCTTTAGAAAATATAACTAAACTTGAGTTTTTAAAATCTCTCATAATTATGAGAGAATTCTACAAACTTTTTTTCAACACGAAAAGTAAAAAAAATATTGATCATATAAAAAGAGTATTACACAAATAAATTAATATAAAATAATCAAAATTTTATTTGATAAATTTGTTCTAATCATATTTTCTTAAAAATAATTATTTATAAGTCATATTAATAATAAATTATTTTATGTTTATTATATACAATAATATGTTTCTTAATAACAATCCAAACATAATAATTTATATTATTAATATTAATATTCAATTTATTTAAAAAAAATATTTATAACCATTTATTTACAATGGAATATTGTTTAATATTGGATAGAATATATGTGATCAGAATTCACCACATCTCGACACCAATGCATTTTTTTAATTTGATATTTTCAAGTCAACTAAAACAAATAACGAATGTTAGATAAACAATGAGTTGCAAGTATAATAGTGATGAAAATAAAAATTAGAATAATAATTTATTTATTTTTATTTTTATAAAAATATTGATTTTTTTATCAGTATTTGAAGTTTTGAAAGTCCAGGTACATCAATAAAAAAATATATTTTACAATTCTTTGAAATCTATAAAAATTCATATAAATTAATGATAAAGTCAGTCAAACTCTACATAGAGTTTATGAATTTTCCAGATTCACAGAAAAGTTCAAAAAAACTCATTAAAATCTTAATCGAATACATCTCTCTTAATACTAATGATAAGTGTCACGTCCGATAAAAAAATTCAGATTGCTCAAAGATGACACATATGTCCACGAGTAGAGCGATAAAACCGAACTAAAAAATGGCAGATATATCCCAAGTAGAGTCGGCAAAAATGGTGTTAGATATCTCACTTCGCTTGTAGGAATAGTGTTAAATATCACACTTCGCTTGGGAAGGCGTGTTAGATATCTCATATTTCTTGTGAAAATATCATCTCATATCGATTGTGAAAAGATCAGCGAGCTTAAATAAAAGTTAAATTATTTTATTACTATAACAAAATCGTTTAAGGTGTTATTGACTTGACTTCAATATTAATTCTTAATTAACTTTGAATTTAAATTACTAATATCTAAGTATCTATGATGAATAATTAAATCTTACTCCAAAACAAAGATTTGAATCTTGGCACATCATGTTATAGGGTTTTACCTAAACTATTCATTTTGGAGTAAGCCGCATAACTTTTATTAATTAATATAATATTCATGAATTCTGGCAATTAATTAATTAAAAACTAGTCTCAACACCCGTGCGATGCACGGAAGAGTTTTAGCTAACATTGTTATTATGTAAAATTTAACATATTAAAAAATTAATGTATGATGTTTATACTCCATTAGTTTGGTGTTGAAGTTTATAAGACTTTAGTATTTTTTAATACAATATTAGCTAGAGATGTATTTTTTGATTTTTCAAGTATTAGTATTATGTTTTAAGTTTTTTTTTTTTCATGAATAGATGTTATTTCAATTCTAAAAAATTAAATTTAAATTGTTGTGTGAACAAAGATAATGATAAGAGTTAATTCACCATTACGAAATTTGAAACACCTTTATACACTACATTTTTATTCTATTGTTAAGCTTTTCACTCTCGACACAAATTAAAAGTTTCAACCCGTCTCTCAGTGACTCTCGGTGATTTACATGTTTTTGTGCTACTTTTCCTATGATGTTTTGTGTCGTCTCATGCCATTTTGTGTCATTCTTGTGCATCATTCTCATGATTATCGGTAGGTTTGACGTTTTGTGGAGTGTGTAGGTGTATGATCATGTTCAATGTGAAAACGAGCAAAAACGAGTTGAAAAACGGTAAAGTGATTTGACCGACCACCTATCGTGATTGCGCTGCAAACTTGGCCACTTTGGTTCTCCCAACTCCGACAACTTAAAAACACCATCCAGACATGGTCGGAAAGATCTTGAAATCCTCTACATGGTCCTACCAGTTTGTTGTCATGGTTCCCCTTCATAAAGCCGGAATTCACGGGTTTCCAGCCCAGTATGCAGCTGCCCCGGGGTGTATGTGCAGCAAACTTGGAGAGCTTGGTTCTCCCAGATCCGACCACATACATGCATGGTTCATACCTTGTCGGAAAGCTCTCGAAGATTTGTACGAGGCCCTGCACTTTTATTATCATATATCCCCGTGATATAGTCACAGTACTTGAGTTTCCAGACCAGTACGCAGCTGCCCGGAGTGTATGCGCAGAAATCT
Source organism: Euphrasia confusa (assembly GCA_954870475.1). NCBI lineage: Eukaryota > Viridiplantae > Streptophyta > Magnoliopsida > Lamiales > Orobanchaceae > Euphrasia > Euphrasia confusa. The sequence goes on from OX940954.1 coordinate 39,041,019, forward strand.
TGGAGAGCTTGGGTCTCCCAACTCAGACCACCTATACCGATGATCTATATCTCTACGGAAAGCCCTTGGAGTGCTCTACATGGCCCAGCCATCCAAGCGCTCGCTCGCGACCACCACTAGGCGAGCGCTCGATGACCAGGCGCTCGCCTGCCCCAGAACTTCAGAATGCTGGATTTGACACCAAGCGCCCGCTTCCCTGTCAGGCGGTCGCCTCCCGGCCAGCGCGGGCGAGCGCCTCCTCCCTCAGGCGCTCGCTTGGTCTCCTCGTCCAGCTTTGACCCGCGTTTTGACCCTCGATTCTTAGACTACATATTGGGTATTCAACCTAGGTTTCGGGACACACTTTTTCACGCACGGTTGGAGAACTCTTAGACGCTATTCCCTAGGTTTTAAACGTTTTTTTTCTTTGCTTTTGATTCGTGGATTCAATCGGGGTTAGCACCGATTTTGTTTTGGTCTTGAACAAGTAACTAGTAAGTTGTTTTTATCTTTTCTTATTTATTGTTTTAGTTTATTTCTTGCTTTATTATTTTCTCTCTACTTGTTTAGTTTTCCCTTGTTCTTATTTGAATATGAATTTTCAACACGTTGTTATCGATTTCAACACGATCATGAGTAGCTAAATCTATTGCTAGGGTTAGGGGAATCCAAACTTGAATTAGGGGTTAGAGATTTATGAGTGCAACTTAGGTGTTCGATTAAATGCCAACTTGATTTTTAATGATTGTATGAGGCTTATGAGCAATTACATGACTTAGGTTAATCGAACTCACTAAAATCAACCGGAGACGGACATTTTAGTATAATTGTTTCTCATAAATCGACGTCCCGAAATTTATGTTTGTTGAACCCGAAACCCTAGTCTTTCTCTATTTTCATTAAATCGTATTAATTGCTTCTTGTTTAATTTCAACTTCTTAATTCTTAGTTAATTTAGTTTAAATAAAAACCAACCAAATCACGCATTATGCTATAAACTTCTCTTCTCTTTCTTTTGCAAACAACTAAACACGTATACAAGTACCGATAGTAGTGTTCCTCGAGAGATCGACTCGGGCGAATTGCTTCGGCAATTAGTTCGACATATTTTTATTTGATTTTTGACGCACTACAACGTCTTGTCAAATTGGCGCCGTTGCCGGGGAACGCTTTAGGCACAAGTATTAGTGTTTGAGTGTTTGCAACTTACTTTTTTTTTTTTTATTTATGATTATTATTTCTCCCACCGGTGCGTTTAATGTTTTTGTCAAGTCTTTTTGTTAGCAGTGATGAATACATTTAATAACTATACGTGGGAGAACACATGGCCTCAGACGAGCACTTACTACGAGCCTTCCCAATATGACACGACAACACATTTTGGCTCTCAGTCCCAAGCATACAATCCGGAGTGGCATTCTCATCAGAGTTATTATGTTGATCCGCCTCAACAAGAATGGGCTCCACAGCAATGGCATCCTCAGAACACGGTGTACCTTCCACAATATTCAATGCAACCAGAGCCGCCATACAAGCCCTCGTTGGATGACGTTTTTCAGGACTTCATGCAGACGACCAATCAGATAATAAAATCAAATGAAGCGGCGATGAGAGCGAATGAAGTGGCGATGGCCAGAAATGTTGAAGAAAATTTGGCCTACCCTCCACCATATTCGATGCAACCGGAGCCGCCGTGCAATCCATCTTTTGATGAAATTTTTCACAATTTCATGCAATCGACCGAACAAATAATGAAAGCAAATGAAGAGGCAATGGCAAAAAGGGAAGAAGCAGAGGAAATGTCAATTGTTTTCGATGATGAGATAGGTATGTTATCTCCCCCAATGCGCGAGTGGGAACAAGATGAAGAAAATCATACGCTCCATCTGACGGAAGTCCAGGCCCTCGCGATTCTCCAAGGTGACTACGAAGATGAGGATGTAGAACCGAATGAGGTCAAGTCCACAGTGGAGCATGTGTACCTCGATGAATTACATTTGGAGGAAGATGACGAAAAAGAGACGATAGAGAGTATGGTGCTAGAGGATATTACACCGAAAGTGTCGCATAGAGACGAAAGCTCATACAAATCATCCATTCAACCGAGACAATCAGATGAAGAGACATTGAACACCAATGTAGTGGTAGGAAATCAGGATGGTCTAGAAGGGGATCCATCGATGCTAGCTACTCCTCTTGGGTATGAAAGTTCAAATATCTATGTCACGAGTCACGAGGAGGAGGAGGTAGAGGATATGTTTCCCGAGCATTCATGTATAATCCAATCACCCTCTCTCTCTCACAGTGATTTAGGGGATAACAAATCAGAACTTCCTCGTCCCTCACTAGAGATGACTGACCTTTTGAATGTTGAGGAGTCAAATGTGATAAGTGCTAATGACCCACCCAAGCCGCATGATCCAGGTATTTTTAAATTTAATTTTGCTTTTGGTGGGGATAAAACAACTGGTAAGGTAGATTATAATGGGGGTATTATTGTGTTTGATGTCTATACTGAAAATGGTTTTTACACTGATGCTACTAACCCCTTGGCTGAGATGATTTTCTTGCAGAAACATAGTTCTATATTTTTACATATTGATGAGACGGAAAAACTAGACTTTCGTGATGACATTGGTATAGGTGTGGTGGCGCTCTGGGAGTTTAAAAACAAAAATAAGCCACTCCCACAACAATTAGAGCGTAAGGGTTTATCAAAACAATGGAAATACGTATACATAGAAGAGATGACACATGAGATGATGAGCCTCATTGAGGCTCCTCATTGATGAAAGATGAGTCAAGCTTGGGACGTTAAACAAGCGCCGCGTGGAGGCCAATCCACGGACCGTGCTGCTCTTTCGGTTCCCAAAATGAGCGCCACGTGGGGGCCTTCCCACGATTTCATACGGGCTGGATCGAGAAGACCGAAGGAGTCGACACCACTGTTTGCACCTTCTTACCCTTCCTCTTTTTAAGCTTGTTATGTATATTATGTATCTTTAGTTTGTTTATTTTTCGTTTGGACATGTTTTGTACTTCCTTGCCTGAGATTTGCTTGCTTATGTGTTTTACATTGAGGACAATGTGCATTTCAAGTGTCGAGGGTAGCTTTGCATGTTCTTAGAGTAACCCGTTGTTTTGCGAGGTTTGTTGGGGTTATAGTAGTCTTCAAACGTCGCTTATGTTGTGTCTTTTGGTATGTTTTGTCGTGTTGATCACCCTCCCCATTTAGCCCAATTGCGGTATAATTGTTAGAAGCATGTACTAGGCAATATAGGCTTCGGTTTACACATAGTTGAATTCAGGGCTTCATAATGATGATAATGACGAGTTGATTAATTGTGGGTCCTACACTTAGGATTTGCTACATAAGGAGAGCTGTGTTTTTCATGACATCGGTTAGGCACGAGTATTAAGTGGATCGAGTTCATTGATTGTTTGGCCATGTTATACACGAGGATTCTACTTTGATCGTCTCTCTTATTAGCAGTGTGGCTTAGCTATATATAGGTATTATTCGCAACCGGACGCAAAAACAGAAGACGTTCGAATAAGCTAGTTGCGTATGTGAAAAAGGGCCGGCAGCCGAACTAGTAAGAAAAAAATTAATTGTTCAAAAAATCCCGTTGCCGAGAGAAAAAAAGAAAAAAAGAAAAAAAAAAGAAAAAAAAAGAAAAAAACGATTATAAAAAAAATAAAAAAAAATACTAGTATAAGTATTAATATTAGTAGAGCAGTCACACTGCCTATACGAGAACGATGAGTATGGGAAACCACGCTAGGATACTCGAGTGACCCTCGACTGTTTACACCTAGTGAATATTGCCTCACTTGATTAACTTGGCTAGAGATTTCTGTGGCTTTGTTTACTTGTGCTCGTTGTTGATATTGGTGGAGTGGAGTCATGGTTTGAACTGTGGGGATTTGAATACTTGAGGGACACTCACTAGTTGGTTCTGATTTGTCGTATGTGAATGACTTGAATTCTCTTATGGTTGATTGTTTGTCTTGAGCTTAGTCGATGCTTGGTTCGTATTGTATACCGTGATTGTTTGCTTGAGGACAAGCAAAGAGCTAAGTGTGGGGGAGTTGATTTACATGTTTTTGTGCTACTTTTCCTATGATGTTTTGTGTCGTCTCATGCCATTTTGTGTCATTCTTGTGCATCATTCTCATGATTATCGGTAGGTTTGACGTTTTGTGGAGTGTGTAGGTGTATGATCATGTTCAATGTGAAAACGAGCAAAAACGAGTTGAAAAACGGTAAAGTGATTTGACCGACCACCTATCGTGATTGCGCTGCAAACTTGGCCACTTTGGTTCTCCCAACTCCGACAACTTAAAAACACCATCCAGACATGGTCGGAAAGATCTTGAAATCCTCTACATGGTCCTACCAGTTTGTTGTCATGGTTCCCCTTCATAAAGCCGGAATTCACGGGTTTCCATCCCAGTATGCAGCTGCCCCGGGGTGTATGTGCAGCAAACTTGGAGAGCTTGGTTCTCCCAGATCCGACCACATACATGCATGGTTCATACCTTGTCGGAAAGCTCTCGAAGAGTTTGTACGAGGCCCTGCACTTTTATTATCATATATCCCCGTGATATAGTCACAGTACTTGAGTTTCCAGACCAGTACGCAGCTGCCTGGAGTGTATGCGCAGAAATCTTGGAGAGCTTGGGTCTCCCAACTCAGACCACCTATACCGATGATCTATATCTCTACGGAAAGCCCTTGGAGTGCTCTACATGGCCCAGCCATCCAAGCGCTCGCTCGCGACCACCACTAGGCGAGCGCTCGATGACCAGGCGCTCGCCTGCCCCAGAACTTCAGAATGCTGGATTTGACACCAAGCGCCCGCTTCCCTGTCAGGCGGTCGCCTCCCAGCCAGCGCGGGCGAGCGCCTCCTCCCTCAGGCGCTCGCTTGGTCTCCTCGTCCAGCTTTGACCCGCGTTTTGACCCTCGATTCTTAGACTACATATTGGGTATTCAACCTAGGTTTCGGGACACACTTTTTCACGCACGGTTGGAGAACTCTTAGACGCTATTCCCTAGGTTTTAAACGTTTTTTTTCTTTGCTTTTGATTCGTGGATTCAATCGGGGTTAGCACCGATTTTGTTTTGGTCTTGAACAAGTAACTAGTAAGTTGTTTTTATCTTTTCTTATTTATTGTTTTAGTTTATTTCTTGCTTTATTATTTTCTCTCTACTTGTTTAGTTTTCCCTTGTTCTTATTTGAATATGAATTTTCAACACGTTGTTATCGATTTCAACACGATCATGAGTAGCTAAATCTATTGCTAGGGTTAGGGGAATCCAAACTTGAATTAGGGGTTAGAGATTTACGAGTGCAACTTAGGTGTTCGATTAAATGCCAACTTGATTTTTAATGATTGTATGAGGCTTATGAGCAATTACATGACTTAGGTTAATCGAACTCACTAAAATCAACCGGAGACGGACATTTTAGTATAATTGTTTCTCATAAATCGATGTCCCGAAATTTATGTTTGTTGAACCCGAAACCCTAGTCTTTCTCTATTTTCATTAAATCGTATTAATTGCTTCTTGTTTAATTTCAACTTCTTAATTCTTAGTTAATTTAGTTTAAATAAAAACCAACTAAATCACGCATTATGCTATAAACTTCTCTTCTCTTTCTTTTGCAAACAACTAAACACGTATACAAGTACCGATAGTAGTGTTCCTCGAGAGATCGACTCGGGCGAATTGCTTCGGCAATTAGTTCGACATATTTTTATTTGATTTTTGACGCACTACAACGTCTTGTCACTCGGCATGCGGTAGTTATAACAACACTTGGTACGCGTAGTTACAACCAACCGCGTACCCAGTATTGTTATAACTACCACGTTCAATTGCAAAGACCATTGGAAGGATTGATATTTCGCAAAAGTATTATAAGGACACCAACCCCACCAACAAAAATAAAATATAAATAACTAAACAACAATAAGATATTAAAAACGTTTTATTTATATAATTAGAACAAACCAAAATACTTATAAAATTTTTGTACACATAGAAATGCGATTTACTTTCTGAATTACTAAAGACATTTGTTAAAACATATTAAGTCCACGGTTGATCAGCGCAATAGATACAGAACTCTGGTAGATTATTTCTCCCGTATCATACATGGACGCCATAATCGTTAATTTCATCCACTTCATTCAGAGTTGACGCTAAAATTGCTCTTTGCTCGTGCTTGCAAAAAAGGAATATCGAATATGTGTTAAAGATAAGAAGAAAATGTTGCTTGAACATTGATTTTATAAAATAATCAAACTAAGTTGTCAAAATCTTTTAATTAATATCTATATAGGTTTCTCCCGTCGTTGTCATCGTCAAAAGTACCATCTCCAACCCAACATCAGAAATTCAAACAATAATCACTCGTAAAATAAGATTATCATTTTCATTGTCAATATTTTGCAAACTAATATTTTTTGTAAAACGGAAAATTTTGCAATTGCTTCATATATTAGAATAATTAATCCTGGCATTAACAAAAATATTTGAGCTAGAATCTCTAGTCTTTGGATAGTTACTGCACCCGTGCGATACACAGAAAAGTTTTAAAATGTACCAAATGACAAATGTTTTTGTCACTATCGAAACTAAAACATATTTTTCAAAAATATACTGATGTTGGACAAAGATTGACTTTGACATTTATTAATTAATCGATAATATAAATCTTATCGCTATAATTTTTTCCGCCCAATACTTTCGTCTTGATGACATAATTACCAAGTTTTATTATAATTATCGCGTTCAATTCCAAAAACTATTGGAAAGATCGATATTTCGCAAAAGTATTATCGGGTCACCAACCTCACCAAAAAAATAAAATACATAGAATTAATAAACAATAAGATATTAAAAAATGTTTTATTTATAAAATTAGAACTAACCAAAATAATTATTAAAAATTTGTACACATAAAGATTTTCTTTTCTTTTCTGGCCAGGACGTGATTCTCGATAACATAATTACCAAGTTTTCTTTATAATTACCGAGTTCAATTGCAAAAGTATTATCCGGAACACCAACCTCAGCAACAAAAATAAAATACAAAGAATTAATTAACAAAATAAATATTACAAAACTATTTATTTATAAAATTAGGACTACCAAAATACTTATTAAAACATTTTACACATAAATATGCGATTTACTTTCTGAATTACTGAAGGCATTTGGTTACTCTCGAAACTACAACATACTCTTCAAAAATATACTAACGTTGGACAAATACTGACTTTGACATTTATTAATCGACAATATAAAGTTTATCGCTATAATTTTTTCCGCCCATTACTTTCGTTTTGATGACATAATTACCAAATTTTGTTATAATTATCGCGTTCAATTCCACAAACTATTGAAAATATCGATATTATGCAAAAGTATTATCGAGACACCAACCTCACCAACAAAAATAAAATATAAAAACCTAATCAAAAATAAGATATTAAAAAACTTTTTATTTTTAAAATTAGAACAAATCAAAATACTTATTAAAACTTTGTACACATAGAGATGCGATTTACTTTCTGAATTACTGAAGGCATTTGTTAAAACATATTAAGTCCACGGTTGATCATGGAAATAGATACAGAATTATGGTAGATTATTTCGCCCGTATCATACATGGACGCTATAATCGTTAATTCCATCCACTTCGTTCAGAGTTGTCGCTAAAATTGCTCTTTGCTCGTGCTTGTAAAAAAACGAATATCGACAATGTGTTAAAGATAAGAAGGAAATGTTGCTTGAACATTGATTTTATAAAATAATCAGACTAAGTTGTCAAAATCTTTTCATGAATATCTATGTAGGCTTCTTCTGTCGTTGTCATCTCCAAAAGTACCATCTCTAACATCAGAAATTTAATAAAAAAAAAACACTCGTGGAATAAGGTTGTCATTTTAATTGTCAATATTTTCCAACCTCATATTTTTTGTAAAATGGAAAATTTTGCAAACCCTTCATATATTTAGAATAATTAATCGTGGCATGAACAAAAATATTCGAGCTAGAATTTTTAGTTTGTGGATAGTAATTGCACCTGTGCGATACACGAAAAAGTTTTATAATGTACCAAATGATAAATATTTTTATCACTCTCGAAACTACAACATACTCTTCAAAAATATACTAATGCTAGAATTTTTTCCGCCCAATACTTTAGTTTTGATGACATAATTACTAAGTTTTGTTATAATTACCGTGTTCAATTCCATAAACTATTGGAAAGATCGATATATTCCGTAAAAGTATTATCGAGACACCAACCTCACCAACAAAAATAAAATACAAAGAATTAATTAAAAATAAGATATTAAAAAACGTTTTAGTTATAAAATTAGAATTAACCAAAATACTTATTAAAACTTTGTGCACGTAAAGATGTGATTTTCTGGTCTCGAAATCCGACCCCGTACCGTCCCGTGTTATTCCCACATTTACTCATCGCAGAATAAGAGCTTCTACCCGGTTATGTAGGTCACTCTCAAAACGGCAACATAAATTTTCCAGTGTGTAAATATTGGTCTCTTAAAAAATATACTATCATTGGCCAAAGATTGACCTTGACATTTATTAATCGTTGGACAAAGACTATATTGAGCTCTATTAATCAATAATATAAATTTTGTAGCCAGATTTTTTCCCTCTAAATACTTTCGTTTTGATAACATAATTACCAAGTTTTGTTATAATTACCGAGTTCAATTGCACAAACTATTAGAAGATTCGATATTCTTCAAAAGTATTATCCGAAACACCAACCTCACAAACAAAAATAAAATACAAAGAATTAATTAACAAAATAGATATTAAAAAACATTTTATTTTTAAAAGTAGAACTAACTAAAATATCTATTAAAACATTTTACACATAGAGATGCGATTTAATTTTTGAATTACTAAAGACATTTGTTAAAATATACTAAGTTCACAGTCGATCAACAATTAAAGTAATAGATACATAACTCTGATAAATTATTTCACGCGTATCATACATGAACGTCATAATCATTAATTCCATCTACTTCATTAATTCCATCTAGTTCGTTCATCTTGTTTTTGCAAAAAACTAATATCGACAATGTATTCATGATAAAAACGTTGATCACTGATTTTTTTAAAATAATCTAACTAAGTTATCAAAATCTTTTTAAGAATATCTATAAAAATCGTTGATTTTTTTTAAATGATTAACGGCTTAAAATTTTAGAACCTGTCAAATAATAGGTGGATAATTAGTATATTATTGTCCATGCTTGAGTCATAAAAAATTGACTCGACATTACTCTATAAATCAATATGTACCGTTATCACACGTCTCACATAATTATAGTAATATAAGGGTGATAACTGTCGATAAAATTAGCATTTTGTCATTATTCAACTGGATCATTATTTATAGATATACATGTCCAACCCTACTTATTTAAACGTTTCAAAACAGTTTTTGAATCGTAATATACAATTGTTCGTTCTTAAATACTGACATTTTAAAAAATGAATCAATGTTGCACAAATATTGACTTTGCCCGTGCGTAAATAAATCATAGTTACTATTGAATCGCAACATACAATTGCTCGTGTTTAAATACTAACGTTATTAAAAATATGTTGCACACATATTGATTTATCCCGTGCTTAAATAGTTCGTCTAACCCATTAAACTAAATAATAGTATTATTAATTATAACAAAATAAGAAATTTTAGAAACTCTTTTTACAATTATTGTTTTATTTGTAAATATCACACTTCGCTTGGGAAGGCGTGTTAGATATCTCATATTTCTTGTGAAAATATCATCTCATATCGATTGTGAAAAGATCAGCGAGCTTAAATAAAAGTTAAATTATTTTATTACTATAACAAAATCGTTTAAGGTGTTATTGACTTGATTTCAATATTAATTCTTAATTAACTTTGAATTTAAATTACTAATATCTAAGTATCTATGATGAATAATTAAATCTTACTCCAAAACAAAGATTTGAATCTTGGCACATCATGTTATAGGGTTTTACCTAAACTATTCATTTTGGAGTAAGCCGCATAACTTTTATTAATTAATATAATATTCATGAATTCTGGCAATTAATTAATTAAAAATATGTGTGCACAACCTACATATTGAATTTTCTACAAACATCTAGTGTGACTTATAATGCCCACAACATTTAATGATATACAAATAAAGTTTATTGTCATTAAGAAAATATCCTAAATTTTTTATTTTTTAATTTTTTTATAAAAAAGTCAATCACATTAATTTATTATATTCATAGTTATCAAAAGAAAATTTTGTTTTGGATATTAATGTGAAAAACAAAATTTATTTTGATAAAAACTTTGAATATAATAAGGATGGCGTAATTATTAGCTACTTTATTATTAATCAAAAATATTTAAGAGATAACGGCTGTAGCCTGTTTGGTCCACGTTACTCCCCTATGAGTCTATGACTATTTTAAGTAACAATGTGATGTAATAAAACTTGACTTTTCAATTACGCCATGCGTGCAATGTCATGCAAGAGACATTTTTTTTCCAAAGTTTGTTTTTAGTGAAAAATAAAAGATAGTGGTTGTATTGATGGTTAAACCTTTTTTGTTATATAAAAAAAACGTGTGGCTATTTTTACGAGATAAAAATAGTAATATTGATGAATCGTCTATAATAATAATTTACTTTCGGGGTACATTTTTTATGTCACACATTTTCAATGTGTGATTGATGGTTCAGTTGATGGGTACTTTCGAGAGGCACGGGGACTGAAGCAGGGACATTCCATGTCTCTGTTTTTTTTGTCTTGGTGATGGAGGCTTTACATGAGATTCTGGATAGGCATATACAGACTGAGTCGAGGTTTCAGTTGTATTGGAAATGTGCAAGCACACAGACTTATATGTTGAACTTTGCTGATGATTTATTATTTGTTTGTCATGCTGGTCCAGTATCCATTCATACTTTGATGAGTGGCGTTCAGTTGTTTTCTTTGTACTCGGGTCTAGCTACATGCAAATGTGGACAAGAGTAATCTATACTTATGTGCACGAGCGAGGGAGGATGAGACTGTGTTTGGATTTTTGATTGGTACGCTCCTTGTTCGATACTTGAGTGTGCCTCTGATTTTGTCTCAGGTGAGGGTGAGAGATTGTGCTCCATTCACTACAAAAAAAACTGGCATTCCCTACGGCCATTCCCGTAGGGAAATCAACAAAAATCCGTAGGGAACAGGGTTCCCTACGGCATCCCCTACGGGAATCACGCCGTAGGGGAACCCCTTGGGAAACTCGTTTCCGCCTCCCCTTCTCCCCGTAGGGGTTCCCTACGACATCCCCGTAGGTTGGACCGTAGGGGAATTCCCTACGGCTAGGCCCGTAGGGGATACGTTTTTATCCAAAAACGTGACCCATATGTTACTCGGGCCCCTAGCCCGACCCACAATCCAAGACCCGACAATATACCAACAACCCAAGGCCCGACCCAAGCCCAGCCCTCTTCGTATATTGCATAGCCCAAGGTTTGAACCCTGAACCTCATGAGTGAAGAGGAGGTAGATAACCGCTGGGCTATCTGAGTTATATGTACAATTTTTAAAAGATAATATATATGTATTCATTAACTTATATTTATTATGTAAAAATGTAATAATAAGATAATATATATATATATAAGATAATATATATATATATAAGATAATATATATATATATATCAAATTATAAATATAAATAGTGGTTTTAAAAAAAATAATTTAAAATAAAAGGGCATTTAAATATATTAAATTAAATAGAACTCACAATCGTTTTTTATTAATTTTTAAGAACTCTTATTTTTTATTTTTATTTTTGCGTTTACAAGTTTTACTTAAATTTAAGTATTGTTTAGTAGTAGTTTTTGAGATATTGTTTTTAATTACTTATATTTATAAAATTGTACAAAAATTATGTTTATAAAATTGTAATTGCGGCATAATTGCGTTAAAAAATACATTTAAAACAATTTAGCGTAATTTTATAATAACATTTAATTAATTTATTATTATATAAATTAATATTAAAAAAAAAAAAAAAAAAAAAAAAAAAAAAAAAAAAACAATTTCCCTACGGCAAATGCCGTAGGGAATAAATTTCTCTACTCCCCTACGGGAAATAGCCGTAGGGGACCCCTACGGGGAAATTACCCGTAGGGGATTTATTACTCCCCTACGGGGTATACCCGTAGGGAGTATTTTCCTACGCCTAGCCGTAAGGGACCCCGTAAGGCCTCTTGTAGGGCGCGAATGCGCGCGCAGTCCCCTACGGGGATCCCCTACGGGAGTCACCCCTACGGCGGGGCCGTAGGGAATGCCGTAGGGGATCTCAGAAAACGATCCCCTACGGGAAAAAAGCCGTAGGGAATTCCCGTAGGGGTTTTCTGGTTTTTTTGTAGTGATTGATTTAGATGATGGATGCTAGATTAGGCTCCTGGACATCTCGCTCTTTGTCGTATGCTAGACGCCTGCAGTTGATTCAATTTGTACTCGGTACACTTCATATTTATTGGGCATGTATATGTTCATACTCCCGCAGGGGGTTATCCAGGTTATTGAGCAGCGATTGAGATGGTTCTTATGGTACGGGACGATCACTCAGGGACTATGCTAAGGTGCGGTGTGCAGATGTGTGTCGTCCAGTGCAAAGATGCCTAGTTCGTGCTCATGGAGTTGGTGAAAGCTCCTTAAGCTACGACCCCATGTTTTGCCTGCCTTTCAGATGCAAATTAGGGAAGGGTCACAAATTTACATGTGGCGGGATCCGTGGCACACCCTGGGTTGCTTAGGGGAGGTGTGTCCGATTGGACCCGGGATCACTGGCCTACCGTTTGACTCGTTGTTGGAGAGGGTCATCGTTGACGGGATTGGCAGTGGCCAAAGAATTTTCAGGTGGAATTTCAGGATATTGTGTTCACGCTACCGGAGATTGTACAGGGGAGTGATACAGTGAGGCGGAGACTGCATCGATCGGGGGCTTACACGTCTGCTTCAGTTTATTCCTTTTTCCAGCCAGAGGGGCCTAGGGTGCCTTGGGCAGCTTTGCTTGCTGGGTCGAGGCGTATCTCCCGACATTGCTTTATATTGTGGCTTGCTATCAAGAGTCGATTACCGACTCGTGATAAGCATTGGAGTGGCCGGACGGATGATTCGTGTGTCCTGTGTGCTGGGGAGAGTGCTGAGATGCATGCTTATCTTTTCTTTGAGTGTCTTTTCTCACATGACTGCTTGGGGAGGTTAGAGAATGAGGTTCGATATCGGTGGCCACATGGAGGTTGAGAGAGTGATATCTTTCGAGCTGCTAGTCGGTGGCATGGGAAGCACGATCCCCAACAACACAGGGTCTCTTGCTCTTATTGCGGTCTTCTTGCTGCTCTGGTGTACATGATATGGCAGGAGATCGAGGAACACACGTAATCAGGAGGCTTGATCGGTGTCGGCATAGGTGGTGGCTACTGGCTACATTGGCACTCTCCATAGTTCGTGACCGGATCATATCATTACGACTACCAAACTCTCTCTAGCCACGAGTATTAAGGAGAATATGACGTATAGTTTGGTGGTTGTTATCTTTGTTATTGTTACGTCTATATGCTGCTTTGGTTGTTTGGCGAACTAGCATGTTAGCTCGTGTGAGGCGTTAGAGTTCTCCTTATGCGTATTGGTGTATAGTTATACTATTTTATTTATGATATTGACATTTACCAAAATATATAATAATTCACGAGCGCTGAAGAGGGTATGGCATATATAACCTGGTGATTATGCTTGTATTCTTTAGTGCTATATTTTTAGTTGGTTGGTTGGAGAGTTAGTCTGTTAGCTCGGTGATGCGGTGGGGGTTTCATTCCCTAGCGCTTTACTGTATCATAAACTTTTTATTTTTTATGTGATTGACCTTTACCTAAAAAAATATATATAATAATTAACTTGATTTTAAATTTAAATTTATTTTAATATTCATGTGGTGTTCATTATTAAAATTTTAACATACTATCATATTTATAATATATATTTTTAATTTTTGTGATGAAAGAAAAATACTATTTCACTTAATAAGGCAAGGAAACATTAAATATAGGGATAATTGCATTTTAGTGCATAGGCACTTTTGTGCTTTAGTTACTGAACTTTCAACTTTGACATCTCAGTATCTGAACTTTGCCGAAATTGTGTTTTAATGCCTTTTTTGGTGGTTCCCGGCGACACGTGAGTTTCACGTGAGCATCGGCGCCACGTGTCGCTGTCTGTGTGGGTTGAGGAGGGCAATTCGGACAATACACACAGAAGCTGAAATTAAAAAAATAATAATAATAATAATATAGGTTTTCTGAAATTAAAAAACGACATCGCATTCAATCTCTTTACCAATTCACTAACCCTAAATAAATTCTTCCCCCAAATTCACGAACCCTAATCTTAAAATCTTCCCCAATTCACGAACCCTAATTAACAGCGAAGCTCAGTTTCTGAAGAATGCCGTGGAAATTGAGGTCTGATTCCGACGTCATCCCAGATGGGCAACTCATTCCAGATTATGGAGGACGGAAAGATGTATGCACCATTATTCTCCACCATTCAGGGAGCTTTATGCGGATGAAGTCGGGTAAGAAATGCTATGTTGATGGAAAAGTCGATTATTTTGATTTTGTTGAGGCCCCAAAATTGCAAAAATGTGATTTGGAGGCGATGGCTTCAACTGTCCAGATAGAGGGTTTTATGGATTTTTATTTCAATCTCATTGGACATGATGATTGTGAAACCTTAGAGTTTGTTGATAGTGATTTCACAGCTGCCACCATGTTTGATGCTTGTATTAGTAAAGATCATACTGTGGCTGTGTTTTTAGATCATGATGGGTATGACAGTAGAGATATTGTTTATTTATCTGAGGGGAAAGGACTTCCTGAGGTGGATGAGTCTGACAATGATGAGGGCAATGAGGATCATGAAGGGCCTACTGGTAATGAAGATGATGTGGCTGATATGCATGAGGGCAAAGATGAGAGGAATGTGGATGAAAACAGAGAGGAGGGTGCTGCAAATCATTTTCAGGCCAGCATGGACAAGTTAATTGATCAGGAGATAGAGGAGGTGGATAGTGATGGAGAGGTATCTTTGGGGGATGATTCTGAGTTGTCAGATTTTGTGGTGGAGTCTGATGATGAGGAGTCTGATGATGAGAATTTGAATGAGTTTGTTGACTCTGATGATGAAGATTCTAATGAGAGAGATGCCAAGGGAAAGAAGGCAAAAAAGAACCAGGTGTTTAAGGTATTCAATGAAAAGCTAGACATGGAGAATGTTCAGTTTCATATTGGGTTAAGCTTCACAGACATACCAACTTTCAGAGCTGCTTTGAGGCAATATGCAGTTGAACAAGGTAGGTCCTTATGTTTTCCAATTAACAACTTATTCAAAGTGCAAGCAAAATGTCAGCAAAAAGAGTGTCCATGGGTGATATATGGATCTAAAGTACCCAAGAATGACACAGTGGTAGTGAAGACATTGCATGACACTCACACTTGTGTTAGGCAGGAGAGAGTTACTCAAGCCACCTCAAAATACCTGTCACAGAGATATCAAGAGAAGCTGAAATCAGATCCTTCTTGGCCTGTGCAGTCAATGATTGAAATCATGCAAAGAGAAGTGGGATGTTTGTTCACCAAATGGCAAATGTACAGAGTTAAGGAGATGGTTGCTAGGATGGGAGATGGTGATGTTGTGGCACAGTTTGGTGAGCTCTACAAGTATGCTGCTGAGGTCTTTAGGAGTAATCCACAAACCACATTCAGGATAAAGTCAAAAGCTCTTGCTAACCAATCTGTTTTTCAAAGACTTTATATTTGTTGGAATGCTCTAAAGGTGGGAATGTCAGATGGTTATAGAAGGGTCATTTGCTTGGATGGGTGTCATTTGAAAACCCAATATGGAGGAGTGCTTCTAACAGCAGTAGGCATTGATGGAAACAATGGTATGTACCCTATAGCATATGCTGTTGTAGAGAAGGAGAAGTATGCTTCCTGGCTTTGGTTTTTGGATTTGCTTGTTTTTTATTTGGGCATTACAGAGAGCACTGCATACTTATGGACTGTGATGAGTGACAAGCAAAAAGGCCTTGTGGATGCAGTCTCAAAGATGTTACCATACTGTGAGCATAGGTTTTGTGTGAGGCATCTTTATGCCAACTTCAAGTTGCTGTTCAAGGGTATTGGAATGCAGAAGGTTGTTTTCAGAGCTGCTAGAGCCACAAGGACAGTTGATTTCCAGGCTCTTATGACTCAACTGGAAAAGGATGAACCTGCTGCCTTTGAATGGCTGACAAAGAGAAGTCCTAACCATTGGGCAATGTCACACTTTAATACTATGAACAGCACTGCAATGATTTGCAATTACATGTCTGAGAGCTTTAATGCTATGATCTTAAAGGCAAGGAGCAAAGGAATTATATACATGTTAGAGGATATCAGAAAAAAGCTTATGAAGATGATTGGAAAGAGGAAGCAGGCAATGATGAAGCACACTGGATACCTATGTCCTAAAATACAAAAAAAATTGGATAAGTACAAGAGAAGGTCATATGGATGGGCACCTTCCTGGAATGGGCATCAGGAGTTTGAAGTAAGTGGTCCAAGTGAAGTCTCCTATTATGTTCATCTTGGAGAAAGAGTTTGTAGCTGCAGGAGGTGGCAATTGACAGGAATTCCATGCCCTCATGCCATAGCATGCCTCAATCACATGAGGTACAAAGCTGAAGACTATGTGGCTTCCTGTTACACAAGGGATACATATCTGAAGGTGTACAGCCACTACATGACACCATTGTATGGCAGAGATGAATGGCCTCATCCAACTCAAGCTGACCTTCCTCCACTTGTGCCTCCAACAGTGTCAAAAATGCCTGGAAGGCCAAAGAAACACAAGAGAAAACTTGAGCCTGGTGAAGTGGTTGGAACTGTGAGGGATGGGAGATTGAAAAGGACAGGGGTGGTGATGAGCTGCAAGCTCTGTAAAGAGGTTGGCCATAACATCAGAACATGTCCATTGAATAAGAATAGAGTTCAAAAAGGATTGGACATACCACCTGCAAAAAAACCAAAATGCACTAAAAAACAGGTAATTAACTATTTTTTTTTTCTGATTTTTTCACAGTTGTATTATTTAACTTGATAATTTATGTCTTATTTTACTCTGGTATTTACAGACTACTGTGACTCACAATGAGGCTTCTGCTGCAAATGAACTTACCACATCTCAGGCTCCATTGAGAAGAAGCCCAAGATTGAAGTCAACAAAGCCTCAAGTCAATAATCAAGTTTCAAGTTCATCTCAGCCCTCAAACATTGAAAAAGGTAGCAAGAATAAGGGCAAGGGAAAGCTACCTGTTCAAAGTGCATCTCAGCCCACAAATAGTGATCAAGTTGCAGCTTCATCTCAATCACAATGTTTCCTCCAGAAGCTACCTGCTAAAAGGAATCTATCATTCTCTCAACCATTGTTCTCAACTTCCTCTGGGAAACAAAAGTGATGTAATTGTTCAGTCTGAAAACAGTTTGTACTTTTGGGAACATGTTTTTTCTACTTATGTTTTTGTTGTTAACATTGCCCCTGTGGTGGCCTTTTTTGGAAAATGTAGTATCTACTAACATTTGTTATTTATCTCACTATTTGCTGTCATGTTGATGTCTTATTTGATAAACCTTTTATGTTGATGTCATGTTAATGTTGCTGTGAAGTTGATGTTCATCTATTATGTTCATCTTTTAGCACTATTTTTTGCTAAACCAAAAATGAATAAGTAACTTAACATAAAATTGCATTAACATTGGAATAAAGTCATTACATTGTACAACAAAACCAAATACCAAAACAACTCCAATGAATACTGCAACTAAAAACAACTCTAAACATTACAGTAAAAACCAACAACAAAAACAATGTCTAGGATTTGACAACTGAAATTAAGGCTACTGCCAGTCCAAGGAAACAAGCAATTTGAAGCTTCCATATGGTTTTCTTCAGCTGAAGAACCCTTGTCTCCATCCTCTTCAAATCTGACTCTTTCGAATTGATGTTCCTCAGTAGCCCAAGAATGATTTGAGAGCACCTCTCACAAGCAGGTGGGTCCATCCAACTGAATTTCTTACAACCATCAAATTTCTGGAAAAAAAATAACAAATGCAGGGGAAAATTAGGGTTTCATCTAAATCAAAGAAATTAGGGTTGTAATATGGGAAATTAAAGAACTTGGGATTCGAAACACTAATATCACGTACTGATTCGAAAATCAGGGTTTCATCCAACTGAATTTCCCTATTACTTACGCGGTATTTTTCGCAGGCCATGAATCTTCTTCCTGGATTCGCATCGGTCCATGAAGTTTTCAGCACTAAGGGCTTCCCGCAACTACAGACTTCTTCCATGGGCGATTTCATTTTGGGAGTGTTCTTGCTGGAGAAATTGAAATTAGGGTTAGGGATCTCTTTCAAAAATTGGGGGCAGCGGGATTTCTACATTTCAGAAATTGATTTTCGTATATATAATTTAAATAGGGAAAATGAATTCAGGGTTAAAATTGTAATTGCCCTCCTCAACCCACACAGACAGCGACACGTGGCGCCGATGCTCACGTGAAACTTACGTGTCGCCGGGAACCACCAAAAAAGGCATTAAAACACAATTTCGGCAAAGTTCAGATACTGAGATGTCAAAGTTGAAAGTTCAGTAACTAAAGTACAAAAGTGCCTATAGTTCAGGCACTAAAATGCAATTATCCCTAAAATATATATTACTAAATACAGCTAATTACTTTAATACCTTTATAATAATTACCCACCGTGTATAATTATCAAAGGATAATTTTGGAACATTACTCTAATTTATAATTAAAAAAACTAATATCCTAAATTACATACTGACTTTTAAATATAAAAATCAACAGACGGTGTCGTTGTAATAAATTTACTATTTTTTTCAAATTAAATATGCTGCCACTTTCATAAATTTACAAACACCCCCAAGGCCCCACTAAGTAATTTTACTCAACTTTAATATTCTAAAAATCAAATTGTCTTTTGTTTAATAGTGATAAATATTTTATTTTGAAACATCATTAGCAAGTTATAAGAAATACGCAGTATTAAATATTTAAAAAATTAATTATTCAAAAATAAAAATATTAGCTTGATAAGTCTGTCCCACATCACAAATTTAAAATCTTCATGTGGTAGAGCTCAAAATGCAATAATATTCAAAGTTGAGCTTATTTTGGGGTCAATCATAATTTTTTTGTAAGCTCGCCTAGACTGGACTCGACTCATATTATCTTTTTTGAGGTAGCTTGCGGGTTTTGGACCCCAAACGCCTTGCCAACAAAACATGAAAACAATGAAACGAAAAACCCAAGCAAAGTGACAAAAACAATATCCAGTATATATGTATAAAGAACAACAACATGTAGTATATTGTAAATTTGTAAAATACTATACAAACAAACAAACAAACAAAACCTCAGACTGCAACTGCCCCTCATATTCTATTATTCCTGGACCCCCTTCCCCTAGTAAGTAGTACCCCTCCTCCATTCAAGATAAGTATTTACTAGCTAGTACTACTACTTTTTATTAAATCTCCTCATCAATCAATCTTTTTTTTTTATTGATTACTACTACTAAACATCTCCATGACTCCTTTCCAATCCTTCTTCTTCTTCTTCTTCTTCTTCATCTTCTTGAACATGGGTGATCGAGTCGCGTCGCAAACTCTGTCGGACACGACGGAGGGGGGCAGCATCCCCCCTCAAGACTCGTCCCTCCGCAACAACTTCCAGCCGAGCCTAGCTGTGGTGATCGGCATGCTAGCGGTGATGTTCTCCCTGACGTTCGTCCTCCTCCTCTACGCCAAGTTCTGCCACCGCGCCTCCTCTGTCCACCACCACACGGCCACCAGCCGCCACCAGATCCAAGACGGCCTCGCCAGGTCATCCCCCGGTGGGCTCGACAAAACAGTCGTCTCCTCCCTCCCCTTCTTCCGCTTCTCCTCCCTCCGAGGCTCCAAGCAGGGCCTCGAGTGCTCCGTCTGCCTCGCCAGATTCAGAGACGTCGAGGTCCTTCGCCTCCTCCCCAAGTGCAAGCACGCCTTCCACATGGACTGCATTGACCGCTGGCTCGAGAAGCACGCCACCTGTCCCCTCTGCCGCCACAAAGTCAGCCCCGACGACCTCATCCTCCCGGAATCCGGGAGCTGGAGGAAGCTGGTCAACGGAGAGGGGTCCAACCGCCTCGAGCTATACGTCGAGAGGGAGGACAGCCGCCGATGGCAAGGCGGCTCGTCGATCGGGAGAAGCTTCCGGAAGCTCTTCGACAAGGAGGAGGAGGAGGAGGACGAAATATTGCCCATCCAACGGATGAGCGATGATGATGACCAAGTCCACCATAAGTTCAAGCACAGGATCACGGTCGTGTCGGACGTGATGCTCAAGAACAGGTGGAGCGACTTGAACTCTTCCGACCTCATGTTTCTCAATTCGGAGCTGCTGGGGGATGTTTCCAGCGCTCGATTCGAGCCGGCGGTCGAAGCAGAGAAGGCGTCGTCTTCGTGGGTGGACGAGAAGCGATCGATGTCGGAGATCATTCTTCATCCCAGATCGATCGGAGGAGATCAGGTCAGTAATTATAATAACAACAAGGAGGAAAAGGTCAGAAAAGTATGGCTTCCGATGGCAAAGAAAACAGCACACTGGTTTGCTAACAGAGAATCAAGACCTCCTCAACCCCAATCCTAAGGATAGGAGGATTCATTACGCATTCCATCAATTTACTTTCTCATTAATTTTGTGTTTTTTACTTTTTTTACTTTTACATTTTTATATATATATACGGTTTTTTTACACAGCAAAGTTTTGCCAATAGAAGAATGAATGAATGAATCACTCATAATTCTTACTGATATTATTATATTTCAAAGTCCAATTGTGTTCCGATCGAGCATCTCTACTTATTTTAATTATAATAATTAATAATATTTTTAATTAACGTGATGGGAACACGAAACCTACCCCATCTTTTTGTTGATTAATTTTTTGTTGACAAAGCTTAGCCTACCCAAAGGTTTGTACTGAATAATGATTGTTATATATGTCAACATTTTTTCCTTTTATATATAAGTATGATTAAGATGATGTTCTGTTCATGTTAGCCAATAATGAAATATGAAATTGAAATTATATAACAGTATTATTGGGTTTTATAATATATACACAAATAAACAATGATTCATCATTTGAATTTAAAATTATGGAGAGAGTACATGTTAAATTTAGAAGAATCCACGAGGGCATGTGTTTTTCTCTCAGTTAAACAAAAAAACTCCATTCTACTCTATTGTTCGTTCCTTGATAGGTGAATGTAAATCAAGAGACCTGAGAGAACCAACAAAATTTCTACATATCACAAATTTCATAATATTTCAATAAAAAAATTCTCCCACAAAAATCGAACATACGTTGTCAGAGAATTGCACCCATATCACCGTAGGTCATACCGCTCAACTATGCATCTGGGAACGAACGAGGGAATGTTTTAGTGTTTAGTTCTCACTGACAACATCAGTGAGGACCGAGGAGGATCGTATTCTCATTATCCTTATAGTTTATAGTCTTGAAGCCAAAATTAACACAAACATGAACAATCGGAATGCATTTCGTAACGAGTAGTAAAAAATATTTGAAACAATACGATGAATTTTACAATCTCAACGTATCTTACAGACCTATCAATCAGTACCCCGTTTTCTCCTGGGAATCGGAATATCTCTTCCAGAACCAATGGTTTTGCCACAGCAAGTGCACCTCCTCAATAGGAACCTGCTTCGTCTCAGGCAACAGGAAGAATATAAAGCTGCTCATGATCAAAATCAACCCGGCAAACAGCAAGAAGATCCCGTACTTCAAATGGCACAAAGCCGCCAAAAAGCACTGCGCAATCAACGCAGTAAATATCATATTCACACACACCACCATGCTCTGCCCGGCCGACCTCGTCTCCAGCGGAAATATCTCGCTCGGGACCAACCACCCCAACGGGCCCCACGACCTCCCGTAAGCCAACACAAACACACATATCACCACCACCAAAAAGACCCCAATACCCTTCGACAGCATCACCCCTTGCCCGAACTTCAAAGCCAGAGTGATCGCAATCGCAACAGAACAAATGATCATCTCGCATCCAGCTTCCAAAAAGAACGCTCGCCTCCCGAACTTATCGACGAAAGCCATCGATATCAAAGTGGCCACAACCAAAGCAGCACTTGTGATAGCAGAGGAATAGAGAGAAGCTCCAGACCCAAACCCTAAACTCTGGAAGATAACCGGAGCGTAGAAGAGAATCGAGTTCATTCCAGTCAGCTGCTGGAAAGCCGGGATTCCCAATGCTCCTATCACTAACTGGGGTCGGTTTTTTCGTTCTAGAAGGTTCCGGAAGGGGTTCTTGATGGCTTTGGCGGCTTCGCTCGCGTCGAGGAGGTCTTGGAACTCGGCTTCGACTTTCGGAGTGCCTCTGACTTTCTCGAGAATGCGCCTGGCCTCGTCTAGCTTCCCCTGCTCGACGAGGCTGTTGGGGGTCTCCGGGAGGAAGAGCCCCCCGACGAACATGAACAGAGCCGGGACTGCGGCTAGACCGAGAGACAGCCTCCAGCCCCACGGGTGGATTCGTTCGACTCCGTAGTTGACGAAGTTGGCGATCAGGATCCCCAAGCATGTCGTGAGCTGGAAGAGCTGGTTGACCGCTCCCCGGATGTTGGCCGGAGCCATTTCCGAGAGGTATAAAGGGACCGCCTGAAACGTGTTCGATAAAAATGATCAATTAAGACTCTGTTATTTTGGACTCAATTTCAATTCAGGCTCATTCAGTCAATATAATATTGATAATTTTTCATAAAATATACTCCCTCTGTCCCGTAGAAGTTGTCATACTTTCCTTTTCGGGCCGTCTCATACTAGTTGTCACATTTCAAAAAAAAAACAATACAATATTACTAAAATACCATCATTTTTACTCGATAAAAGTTATTTTCTCACTAAAAAAGACCACAATACCCTTTAACTTTAATCAATAACGATAGAATAATATTATTTCTTAACCTCCGTGTCCATCTAGCGTGACAACTAAACTAGTATGAGACGGAGAGAGTACTATATAATTACACAAAAAAAATTCAAAATCGCACAATAATTTTTTTTAAAAAATTTTCAGTTTAGTTCAGTTAATTTCAGTCTAAAAAGAAGAGAGCATTTGTGTGACTGACTTGGTTGCCGAATCCAATGCCGAAGCCCAAGAGACATCGGCCGACGATGAGCATGGCGATGTTTTGAGCGCCGGCGTTGAGGATGGCGCCCATGAAGAAGCTGATGGACCCGCAGATGATGCTCGCTCGTCGGCCTTTGTTTCGGGTGACGTAGGAGGCGCCGAAGGTGGAGACGAGGGCGGCGATGTAGAGGGAGGAGGTGAAGAGGGTGAGGATCTGGTTGTCGTATTTGCAGTAGTCCGTTTCTTGGAGGTGCTCCATTTTTCTCCGGTAGATTCCGGGGAAGAACTCTTTCAGGAAGTCGTCCATGGAGGTCACCCCACCTGTCGGTCGACAGTCAGAATTTTTAGAAATAATTAATCAAAAGTTTTCCTATAAATCTAAGATCTCTCAATAATAATAAAAACCCAATTCAATCTACAACCGCATAGAACCGAAACATTAATATTTACGAATGAAAGGAATTAGAAAAGCGGACCAGATACACCGAGATCGTATCCGAAGAGGGAGCCTCCCATGGAGCCGACGCAGCAAGCGAAGATGAAATAGGGAGTGATCCTGTACTCGTAGAGGTGGGCCCGGGCTCCGCCGCTGGGCCCCGATATTCCTCCGACAGCCATTTCTGGGAATTGATGTGTAAAGACTGCAGCTTTGAAGGGTTGTTAGTACTGTTGACGTTTGTGGAGAGGGAGTGTGTATATATAGATAGTGAGATACTGATTTCGGGCAGAGGTCTTTGAAATTTGTTTGGATAGGAATTTGGTCAACGAGGAGGATGTCATGAAAATGTGGATCTTTATTTTTTATTTTTATTTTTTTCCTTACAAGTTGAATTTGTTTTAGAGCATCTTTAACAGTTGTACAATTCATACTTAACAATAATTTGTATTTTTACTATATTTACATTAGTGGGGAGAAAAATACAGTACAATATAAAGATTTTTGAATATCAATTTTTGATACTTACTTATTATTTCTTAGTTTTGTTGGATATACAACTTGGATCCATTTTACACCTTTTGTCTTCTTGGGCCCAATTTTTTTATTACAACCAGGCAAGGATAATTGACTACTGTATTATTGAGTAATTATCAGAGTATACATTTTAATATTTTTTCTTCTCCTTACGACTCAGTCCATATTCCATAATATCTTAAATGTTATCAACGCTACACAAATATCAGGGCCACTCGTGATAGTATAAAGAGTACAGTACACATTTTCAAACTATGAGCAACGTTGAATGTGATTTTCCCGCAAACAAAATGGATTCAACCCGTGACTGTCTTTTTGTTCGAGTTTTCGGGCCCAAACGAGCCCTCCCCTGCTTCCCTAATCCCTATCTCCTATTATTAATGGTTGATTTCGACAGTGTTGACCAAAACGTACAAGCCGCCGATAAGGAAGAGTCTTCTACAGTGTATAATAAACTTTTCTTTAGGCCAATTACAAGTCAAAAGACAACCAATAAACAGAGTAATCATCGATTAGCCGCAGCAAACTTATTCGACTTTTAATTCAAGACATCGGAAAAACAGCTCAAAATTTTTGCTCAACCAATAATGTGGGTTTGCTTTGCTTTGCATGCCTTTGGCAGAAAGATTTAACCCTTTCCATCCCTTCTTCAAGATCCGCCGCTTCTATGGCGTAACAGAATCTAAGCCACTGCTTCACTCCAACCACAACCCCTGCATCACACATAATTTAATCAAATTAAACGTCGCACAACTATATATATTTTGTTTTACAGACTAATTAATTACCAGGAACTAGAATGACAGACTCTTCCTTTGCCAGCTTGAAGCAGAAATCCACGTCATCCTCAATGTCTTCTAGCAGCGACGAGTCCAACCGAACCTGCCACAACCGAACCGGTCATTTTTACTCTAAATAACACCCAATAATAGTTCAAATCATTTATTCCCCCACCATCGAAAATATAGCTCCTTCCGATTTTCCGGTGCAAGTAAAGCAAGGAATCTCCTTGAGTCGATCGTACAAAATACGCGATCCTTGCCTCAGTATATTCAAACACTTGGCATAGTATTCCTCTTCAGTGTCCTCAAGTATCTGAGGAAGTGCCGCCTGTTCGATTTAAAACGACTTCATCATCATCAGATGCAATAATACCTTACATATAATCCACGATTTTTTTAGCTAAACTAAATTGTTACCACCTGAATAAAGGTAACTGGATCCGAGTAAAGACTGAGGCATGCCATTATTTGGTCTCGGATCTAAAAGTCAACAACACGATAATGCAATATGAGTAATCGGATTCGGTTCTATACGAATAAAGAGTGATAATTACGAACGTACCCCCGAGTCCCGGAGAGAGCCACACGGATCGCAAGTGACTAGCCATCCCATTCGCCAAGCCGGAACAGCCCATCTCTTGGACAAAGAACCGAGCGTGAAAACAGGCGCAATGGAAGCGAAAGTGGCCATCCGGATAAACGGAGCATCGCCGAAAGTGAGGTGCTCGTAGACCTCGTCAGAAATCACCAGAATCCCGAGCTTTCTAGCAATCTCCGCCACCTGATCAAACCAAACATTCAATCACTTAATCGTATATATAGACTTCACACACACACACACACACACACAACTAGACTTTTTCAATAATAATTAATTCCTCACCCTCTTCAAATGATCATATGAGAACACGACCCCACACGGGCTACCCGGGTTGATTATAACTATCGCAACAGTGTTCTCGTCAGCAAGCTCCTCGATAGAATCGAGGTCCATTTCCCATCCTTTCTCTGGGAGGAGATCGAAGTGTCGATACTCGATTCCGCTGAAGGCGCATCGAGCCTCGAAGGTGGGGAAGCCCGGCTTGGGGAGCAAGATGTTAGCTCCGGGACTAGCGAGCACGGTTAGAATCACTTCGATCGCCTGAGTGCACCCGAGAGTGATGTACACGTCGTCCGGGGAGATCTCGTAGGCGAGATCCTTGCAGAGGTACTCTGCCACAGCCCTAAACAAGCAAGAAAAAGGAATTGAATGTTGGGATGAATGTATTAATTAATTAATCATTTATATTATATTAATTTTACTTCCTGGCTGGGAGTATGCCGAAGAAGGGGCAGTAGGTGTTGAACTTGGCGGATTGAAGAGCTTGGACGACAGCGTTTTCGGCTCGGAGGGAAGTGCGGAAGCAGGGGAAGATGGCGGGATCGCCGTTGCTGAGGGGGATGAGGGGTTTGGAGTTGGGGTTGTTGTCGCAGGCCTTTCGGAGCCAGTAGAAAGTGCCGCCGATTGTGTCGGTTGTGTCTATCTTCAGCTTTTCGTTTCCTCTGAAATTCCATTTCTTTGCCATTTCCATTGTTTTTCCTTTTTCTCTTCTTTTCGTGTCTGATTATTCACGTGTCGTGATTGATGCTTATCTATACGGAGGAAGGGAGTTGTTGCGTTCGGTTACGGTGAATTCAGCGTGTGTCACGTGAATTCAGTCGTTGTTTTCATCATTGGAAATTAAAAAATAGTTTTTTTTCTTGTTTCTAAATTTTATGCACATTTCCTTTATAAAGTAGATAACAGGTTGTCGGGGGCGTATGTACAGATTAGGAAATGTGGTATCGGCATTAATTTGGTTGTTTATGATAAATCATTGTGGTGGGGTAGTTGTTACTTGTTACTTGTAGATTGATATCGGCATCACAATCAGTTTTGTTTGGTTGTTAAAAATATTGTTCGGTGCTCCAATTTTATTTTTATTTTTATTTTTATTTTATACTTCTAAGGTTGGCATAACGTACGTATCGAAATGGTGTATACCATTTCGAAAATTTGGGCATCTAAAAAATTTATATTAAAATATCATACTAAAAAAGTTAATATATATCGAACATTTTGTATACTTAAAATCAATATTTTAAATTACGCAACTTGTATTTGAGGTATTTTCTCTTAAGACCTTGCCTCAAAAAATGTGAAAAAAATATATAAAAAACCAATAATATTTAAATTAATTACTAATTAATAAATTAAATAATTCTTAAAATAAAATTCATTTGTTCAAAAACTCATAAAAAGTTGAATTAATCTATTCTCGGTTGATCCCCTCACTATTTTCACTAATTTTTCTATACAAAAAAATTATAGTGTTTTAAAGTGCATCCATTATATGAGAAAAAAATCAAATATACATTATAATTTCATAAACATATAAGAATGAACCTTAGAATATATAATCATTTTTCATGCAATTTTTTTTAATAATTGTTGGCTTGTTGCATTTAAGTTTAAAAAATGGGGTTTTAAAACATTTAAAAATAAAAATATAAAAATAGGTGTACAAGAAAGATAAAAAAAGAAGAGAAAACAAAAGAATATGTACTAATTTGATTTTTTTTAGAAAGATTTTGATTTTTTGAGTTGACCGAGAAGAATGGAACGATAAAATTGTAGGGCTAAACAAAAATGGAATAGTAAATGATTAAGGACCAATACAAAATAATAAATTAATAAATTACTCTATCATTTATATAAAAAAATACAAAATTTTGATGAGGCAGCCGCCTCGACTCGTACGCTTCACGTATAAAGGCGTATAAAAACTAAAACGTCTTTAATTCGTGCGCCTCATCATAAGAAAACCTCTGAGGCGGTACGATGCGCGCCTACGCCTCGACCATTTTGTAAATTATTGCTTAAAATATTGATTTACCAAATCAAACTGAAATTTTTATTATAAAAAATATATCGAAAATGTCAAAATATCAAATTTATATATCTAATTTTATCAATTATTTTTTATATATCTTTGATACATTATATATATCGAAATCTTAAAGTTATCCAAAATTATTGATACATATCACACCGTACTACTGAAAATTTCAATTTACTAGAAATTCGATATTTTTTTTGTATTTTTCTGTAAAATAAATTCGGTATTTTATTATTTTTTCCACCCTTATTATTTTCCCCAACATAAAAATAAAAATATAATATACTCTCTCCTTTACAATGATCATACGTGTACACATAAAAAAGTGAGTGATTATTTTTTAAATTTAAAAGATATTATAGTAATTAGTAGTACTTTATTTTATAATTATAAAATTTAAAATATCCCAATTAATAAAAACGATTACAAAAAATTATCTTTAATTAAAAATTATATTTTATAGAGTAAAACTTATAATTTTATATATTGTATTTATCTTTTTCTTAAATATTCCAAAATTAATTGATAGTAATTCAATAATCAATTTAAGTTCAATCCACATTTGAGCTACAAGCAAATGGGAAGACAACACAACACAGTACACATATAGCATTCTCAAATCAAACAACACAAAGTAGACTGATAAATGTTGAATCTTTTTTCAAGCCACATTCATCACCACTAGAGTCGATGTTAAAATATGACTCGAATCCGTAGGAATTTTGTTTCCTAATTTAGGAAAATTAGAATTATATTGAATATAATAAAATTCTATTCCTTATGGATTTAGGAGACATATATTAGGAAAAAAGTTTATTCCTATTCTTATTGGTTACTTAATTTGATAGGTTTTCTACACCTATAAATAGGGATCTCCATAGACACAATTAGATGTGTGTTGAACACCAAGAGAGACACCATGTGATAATATTGTGTGAGATTAGAGGGTTTTAGAGTGGATATCAATCCTTGTAATCGTCGGCAATATTATAGTGAAAGTTCTCGTCGTTCCTCCCGTGGTTTTCCCGATTTGGGTTTCCACGTAAATTCCTTGTCTTCTTTATTTATTGTTGAGTTTTTTTCGGGATTCCGCATTATTATTCGTACTATACATCGTCGATCTACAACAAGTAGTATCTAGTAGCACCGGTCTTGATCGTGTGGCGTTCAGAGCTTTGTCCCGTAACAAGTGGTATCAGAGCCAGGTTACGATCCTAAAAGCTAACAAGTGGTATCAGAGCCAGGCAACGATCTCGTGACCTTCCAGACTACGATCCTACTACCTTCCGGAGCAAGGTTTCGATGACGAGCGTGAGGTACGATCTACCGAATTTAAGTCTCAACGGGGGGTTTCCTCTTTACCATCACGACATGGAGGAGTCCAGAAGGATTGAGCTCGATCGGAAGGTAATTTCAATTGACCTTCATATATCGAACTTCATGACCGAGGAAACCATAGAGACAAGGTCCGCAAAGGAGTTGTGGGAATTATTGGAAGAGTTGTGGCAACTTTTCGAGATAATATCCTATGTAGCCGTGTTATTGGCGCTATTTGCGGGGGAGAACGTGAAGAGAATTGGTGTGGGTGTCTCCAATGTGACATCGTGTGATGGACTTAGCGTCCAAAAGAAGTACCGTGATAAAGGGAGCGACTCGGGGAATTCGAAGTCGCGACACGGGAATAAGGAGTGTTTCTATTGCAAGAAGAAGGGACACATAAATTCGGAGTGCTACGCGTGGAAGAAAAAGGAGAGCAACAACAATAATTCCGGTAATCGGAATTCCGGTGACGTTGGATTAGTAGATGGGAATTTCTATGGAGAACTACTAATGGCTCTAGGCGAAAACTCCAACTTGTGTGGTGATTGGATCTTAGACTCGGGTTGCTCGTTTCATATGTGTCCGGACCGGTCGTTGTTCGAGACTTATGAATCTTTGGAGCATGGTGCGGTGTTCATGGCTAATGACACCTCGTGCAAGGTCGAAGGGATTGGAAATATCCGCTTGAAGATGTTCGATGGCACGGTGCGCACGTTAGGCGAGGTAAGACATGTCCCTGACTTGAAGAGGAATTTGATTTCCTTGAGTACCCTTGATATGAAGGGCTATAAACTCACTTGTAAAGGTGGAGTTTTAAGAGTTACCAAAGGTGGTTTGGTAATATTGCGAGGAAAGAGAAAGGCGAGTCGCCTTTATGTCCTCGATGGAAGCTCGGCGAAGGAAGTAACCGAGGTTGATAAAAGCTACACCGGAGAAGGTGGAGTTTATGAGGCTACCGAAGAGGCTTTGGTAGTGTTGGGAGGAGACGAAAAGGCAATGCGACCTTATGTCCTCCATGAAGGCGCGGTGAAGGAAGTAACCGGGGCCGAAACTCGACTCTTGGTAGAAGAGTCTATCCGGCTTAGAGGCATGCAAACTAAGGCCGGAGTGACCAAGCTGAATGAAGATAAAGGCGCGGTGAATGAAGTAACCGTGGGAAAAACTAGGCTCTCGGATGAAGAGTCTACACGACTAGACCATGTGCGGCTTGGGCATGTGAGGAAAGTCGACAAGAAGGATCGAGTGTATATCGATCGATGGAGTGTTTCTAAATCTGGTGAGCATTGTGCGCTTGGAAAGCGGTCGAGAGGGTATATCTCGAATTTGGCTCACAACTCGAAGAAGACACTCTGGTATGTATGTTCCGATTCATGGGAACCTTTGAAGGTCCAATCTTCTAGGAACTAGGCCCGTTAGGGCGTTTGGAGGAAGACGAAGGACGAGACTATGGAGTGCGATGTGATTTCGCATGGGCGATGTGATTTCGCTTTATGATTTGATGTGCGATGAGATTTCGCATGCGCGATGGGATTTCGCGGCTTTGTGTTATATGTGATGTGATTTCACATGAGCGATGGGATTTCGCGGTTTCTCGTCAAGGTGGAGATTGTTAAAATATGACTCGAATCCGTAGGAATTTTGTTTCCTTATTTAGGAAAATTAGAATTATATTGAATATAATATAATTCTATTCCTTATGGATTTAAGAGACATATATTAGGAAAAAAGTTTATTCCTATTCCTATTGGTTACCTAATTTGATATGTTTTCTACACCTATAAATAGGGATCTCCATAGACACAATTAGATGTGTGTTGAACACCAAGAGAGACACCATGTGATAATATTGTGTGAGATTAGAGGGTTTTAGAGTGGATATCAATCCTTGTAATCGTCGGCAATATTATAGTGAAAGTTCTCGTCGTTCCTCCCGTGGTTTTCCCGATTTGGGTTTCCACGTAAATTCCTTGTCTTCTTTATTTATTGTTGAGTTTTTTTTCGGGGTTCCGCATTATTATTCGTACTATACATCGTCGATCTACAACAAGTAGTATCTAGTAGCACCGGTCTTGATCGTGTGGCGTTCAGAGCTTTGTCCCGTAACAAGTGGTATCAGAGCCAGGTTACGATCCTAAAAGCTAACAGTCGAAAGTCAGTCTCAAATCCAAACACTCTCTAGCATTGTTAAGCATGATATCAACCAAGCCTCCATTCATTTTACCGCGCAGCTTCTCGGTGGAGCCCCTCTCTATCAAAGCTAGAACCGCCTCGAAAGTACACGAGGGGTGGAGCTTGAATCCGCACAGCCGACTCTTCTCATCCTGTGTTGAATTTGTGCCACGAAACCACGAAACCAAAAAGGAAGTTTCCAGCCCACGAGAATTTGGAATTATTTCCAAATTGATATGGAATTGTTTCCTACTCCTTTTAGGACTTTTTTAGGATAATATTATTTTTATATAATATTATGGGCTCTCCCCTATATATTGTAACAATCCAAAAAACTTTTATTTAGTAGAACATGGAATTCACATAAAATAATTTACTAATTTATAAATGAAGTTAATAAATTAAAGCTAAAAAATAAAATATATTTTAATTAAACATTAAATTTGGTATATAATATAATGATAATTATATATTTAATATTTAATTCAATATAATTAATTTAAAATTTAATTATTAAAAGATGTCTTAACAACCAAGAAATACCAATAATTAAAACATAAAAACCTAATACAATTAACACTTAATTTCATCTCTATAAATATCTAGTCTTCTACCCATACACATCACCTCACGCCACCATCGATCTCAACAAGGGATTATCACCCAATTTCTCATATTCCTCCTTTCATTGTTTTCCCTTCATGTTAAAATATGACTCGAATCCGTAGGAATTTTGTTTCCTTATTTAGGAAAATTAGAATTATATTATAATTCTATTCCTTATGGATTTAGGAGACATATATTAGGAAAAAGGTTTATTCATATTCCTATTGGTTACCTAATTTGATAGGTTTTCTACACCTATAAATAGGGATCTCAATAGACATAATTAGATGTGTGTTGAACACCAAGAGAGACACCATGTGATAATATTGTGTGAGATTGGAGGGTTTTAGAGTGGATATCAATCCTTGTAATCGTCGGCAATATTATAGTGAAAGTTCTCGTCGTTCCTCCCGTGGTTTTTCCCAATTTGGGTTTCCACGTAAATTCCTTGTCTTCTTTACTTGTCTCCTTCTTTTATTGTTGAGTTATTTCGGGGTTCCGCATTAATATTCGTACTATACATCGTCGATCTGCAACAAGTAGTATCTAGTGGCACCGGTCTTGATCGTGTGGCGTTCAGAGCTTTGTCCCGTAACAAGTGGTATTAGAGCCAGGTTACGATCCTAAAAGCTAACAAGTGGTATCAGAGCCAGGCAACGATCCCGTGACCTTCCAGACAACGATCCCGTGACCTTCCAGAGCTAAGGTTCCGATGGCGAGCGTGAGGTACGATCTACCGAATTTAAGTCTCAACACGAGGTTTCCTATTTGGCAACACAAGATGAGGTTAGTCCTCAGATCTCTTAAGCAAGAGGTTTGTCTACTTGGTGTTGACAACAAGCCGAAAGACATGAAGCATGACGAGTGGGTGGAGCTCGATCAGATGGCTATGGCGACCATAGGGCTTCATGTTTCGGATTCTTTGACTGAGGAAACGACGGAGGCGAAGACCGCAAAGGAATTATGGGAGTTGTTGGAATCGATGTGCGTTGAGAAAACGGTGTCCAGCAAGCATCACCTGAAGAGAAGTCTCTACTTCCTCAAGATGGCGGAGGGGTCGTCGATTCAAGACCATGTAGCGAGATTCAAGGAGCGTGTAGCTGACCTTGGGAAAATTGGCGTGAAGATCGAAGATGATGATCTTGCGTTTTGGATGTTATGCTCGCTACCCCCCTCCATGGCGGCTTTTCGGGACACGCTTCTCTATGGACGAGATAGTCTCACGTTTAAAGACGTAACTTCGGCTCTCTCGTCAAGGGAAAACGTACAAAGGATGGAGTCCAACAAGGATGGTGTGCCCGATGTGGGTGAAGGACTTAGCGTCCAAAAGAAGTACCGTGATAAAGGGAGCGACTCGGGGAATTCGAAGTCGCGACACGGGAATAAGACGTGTTTCTATTGCAAGAAGAAGGGACACATAAAGTCGGAGTGCTACGCATTGAAGAATAGGGAGAGCAACAACAATAATTCCGGTAATCGGAATTCCGGTGACGTTGGATTAGTAGATGGGAATTTCTATGGAGAACTACTAATGGCTCTAGGCGAGAACTCCAACTTATGTGGTGATTGGATCTTAGACTCGGGTTGCTCGTTTCATATGTGTCCGGACCGGTCGTTGTTCGAGACTTATGAATCTCTGGAGCATGGTGCGGTGTTCATGGCTAATGACACCTCGTGCAAGGTCGAAGGGATTGGAAATATCCGCTTAAAGATGTTCGATGGCACGGTGCGCACGTTAGGCGAGGTAAGACATGTCCCTGACTTGAAGAGGAATTTGATTTCCTTGAGTACCCTCGATTTGAAGGGCTACAAACTCACTTGTAAAGGTGGAGTTTTAAGGGTTACCAAAGGTGGTTTGGTAATATTGCGGGGAAAGAGAAAGGCGAGTCGCCTTTATGTCCTCGATGGAAGCTCGGCGAAAGAAGTAACCGAGGTTGGTACAAGCTACACCGGAGAAGGTGGAGTTTATGAGGCTACCAAAGCGACTTTGGTAGTGTTGGGAGGAGACGAAAAGGCAATGCGACCTTATGTCCTCCATGAAGGCGCGGTGAAGGAAGTAACCGGGGCCGAAACTCGACTCTTGGTAGAAGAGTCTATCCGGCTTAGAGGCATGCAAACTAAGGCCGGAGTGACCAAGCTGAATGAAGATAAAGGCGCGGTGAATGAAGTAACCGTGGGAAAAACTAGGCTCTCGGATGAAGAGTCTACACGACTAGACCATGTGCGGCTTGGGCATGTGAGGAAAGTCGACAAGAAGGATCGAGTGTATATCGATCGGTGGAGTGTTTCTAAATCTGGTGAGCATTGTGCGCTTGGAAAGCGGTCGAGAAGGTATATCTCGAATTTGGCTCACAACTCGAAGAAGACACTCTGGTATGTATGTTCCGATTCATGGGGACCTTTGAAGGTCCAATCTTCTAGGAACTAGGCCCGTTAGGGCGTTTGGAGGAAGACGAAGGACGAGACTATGGAGTGCGATGTGATTTCGCATGGGCGATGTGATTTCGCTTTATGATTTGATGTGCGATTGGATTTCGCATGCGCGATGGGATTTCGCGGCTTTGTGTTACATGTGATGTGATTTCACATGAGCGATGGGATTTCGCGGTTTCTCGTCAAGGTGGAGATTGTTAAAATATGACTCGAATCCGTAGGAATTTTGTTTCCTTATTTAGGAAAATTAGAATTATATTATAATTCTATTCCTTATGGATTTAGGAGACATATATTAGGAAAAAGGTTTATTCCTATTCCTATTGGTTACCTAATTTGATAGGTTTTCTACATCTATAAATAGGGATCTCAATAGACATAATTAGATGTGTGTTTAACACCAAGAGAGACACCATGTGATAATATTGTGTGAGATTGGAGGGTTTTAGAGTGGATATCAATCCTTGTAATCGTCGGCAATATTATAGTGAAAGTTCTCGTCGTTCCTCCCGTGGTTTTTCCCAATTTGGGTTTCCACGTAAATTCCTTGTCTTCTTTACTTGTCTCCTTCTTTTATTGTTGAGTTATTTTTGGAATTCCGCATTATTATTCGTACTATACATCGTCGATCTGCAACAAGTAGTATCTAGTGGCACCGGTCTTGATCGTGTGGCGTTCAGAGCTTTGTCCCGTAACAAGTGGTATTAGAGCCAGGTTACGATCCTAAAAGCTAACACTTCACAACTACACCTGCTACATATATATACCAATCTACCCATATTTCAGCCCAATATGTCCTCAATTCAGTTCGTAAAACCCTATCCATGACCACCTATAAACGAATCTCCCAAGGGCCTGATCGTGTATTTCCCGGTTTCGATGTCGCTGGCCGACAACCATCCAAAACTCTGCTCTCGTCAAATAACCCTCTTCGAGATAAGAAGCAAATTCACTGGTGGACCCCATCATCTTTCTCGCTCTCTGTCAATCTCTCTTTCGATGGAGAAGCGAAAGAGTAAATATGGAGAAGGAATTCTAGCCTCACTTTATAAATTAATAAAGAGTAACTTGCAAATAGGTCCTTGAAGTTTGAGGTAACTATGGGCCACTCCTTTAGTAAATCATAATAATATTATTTAATCCACTTGAAACTTTGATATTATTAATTAAGCTCATGAAGTTTCAAAAATTGCCAGTTCATCCTTTAAGGTTTTAGACGCACTTTGGATTTTCACGTTCACGTCCCAACTCATCGAGGTAGGTGTCACATTGTCAATTTACCTTGTTTACTACTTGTTTCATTATGTGTGTCTCTATGTGTGCATTTCTGTGAATTTATTAAAATATATTTTTCGTTGTAACCGGAGACCGAGAAAAGGGTCGAAGGGGACCAACGCAATAGTTGGCGCAACTCGCAATATCCAGATTATTAAATGGATCTCATGTTTATTAAAATTACAATATTTTCATATTATCCAGATTATTAAATGGATCTCATGTTTTATTAAAATTACAATATTTTCATGTTATGTTCATTGGTTATACATGTATTTGATTCTGGTATTGGATGAGGTAATGACCCTCACTACAAGAATTTCGCGGAACTCCTACGGGGGTTCCCTACGGCATACATCCCGTAGGGGTGTCCCTACGGCATCCCCTACGAGAAATCTTTTAGAGAAATCCCTTACTGCAACCCCTACCCCACTTGCCGTAGGGATGAACGCCGTAGGGGGTCCCGTAGGGTTCTACGCGCGCATTTGGCGCGCCTCACTTCCCTCCAAAATTCCCTACGGGTCCCTTACGGGATGTATGCCCTACGGCGGGCATCCCCCCGTAGGGAGTGATAATAATAGGGAATAATTGATGGAATACCCCTTGGGCCTAGTGTATTTCACCAAATGTTTTTTTATTTAAATAATAAGTTAAAAAAATGGAAATACAGAAGAGTATTATTAAATGTATGGAATGGTCGAAATTGCCCCCATTGATCTAACGTGTTTCATTACAATTTTTTGGAAAAATCACATCTTCTTCCTCATCTCACTCGCAGCCATTTTTTTTTTTCTGTCGAAATCAAGGAAGAATCGAAAAACTACTACGCGAAGACGAAGGTACACAATAAACCCTAGCCCACATCACCTTCGCCCGATGTGCTAACCGAAATTCCATCGGTGTCGAACTACGCGAAGGCTGAACCAAACCCTAGACCTCAACGCCGGCGGCCCAATGTGCTAAATCCCCAACTCCGACGGCCCACTGTGCTACGGCGGCGGAATCCCCTAAATAGAAAAAGGCGCGTGCAAATATACCCCCAATTCATCGATTCGGAGTAAAGGGTTAGTTTGATTTTTTGTAGTTTTGTGTTGAATTTGATTTTGGGTTAGCTTCTGGACTCGACGAGTACCGGAGGAGGGGGCTGTCGGAGGAGGGGGCTGTCATCGCCGCAGTCATCCTTCGCCTGGCTACGCTTGGACGGACAAGACCGGACAAGACGTACGAGCTAGCTGGTCAATTTGTCATCGAGCGACTCGGGGACTCGACCCGCGGGTTTTGGCGGCTCGATGGGGACAAATCCAGCTTGAGGTTGAGCTTCGGCCCCGTTCATCGTAGGTCGGTTGATTTCTTTTTACCCTGTTTCTTGTTTGAATTAGTTGTGAAAAGGGATAAGTAGCTAATAGAAGACGCAAGGTGTGTGTGTGTATGATCGTTTAAATACATGTGAAAAATTGGGCGGAGTTGTCGGGTAGCAACGGTGGCTTCTCGGTTATTCCGGCCACCAACACAGTGACGCTGTTGTTCAAAGGACTTGCCCCTGCAGCTGAGTGTTGGCGTCTCCTCGGTGATATATGATATATGACGGTGTTTGT
The DNA here is from genome assembly GCA_954870475.1 of Euphrasia confusa. Classification (NCBI taxonomy): domain Eukaryota; kingdom Viridiplantae; phylum Streptophyta; class Magnoliopsida; order Lamiales; family Orobanchaceae; genus Euphrasia; species Euphrasia confusa. The sequence goes on from OX940954.1 coordinate 39,078,464, forward strand.
ATGCAGTGATGTATTGATATAGTGATATATCAGTATAGCCTCTACCCCTCGAGGTTTTATTTGAGGGAATTCATTTGAGGATTTTGTTTGCATTGTTGAAACGAGTTCGGTTTTTTATTTTGTGTTGAATTTGATTATGGCTTTTCAATTTTGTGTTGATTTTGGTTTTGGATTTGTATGTGCTAATTGTATCCTATGTATTGTATAGATTATTTTGGACTTGTTTGTGCTTTAATCCAAATTGCAGTGCAAGCTTGTTTGATGATAAAATATTTTTTTGAAGAGTTGGTAATTAATTTTTCTTGCGTCATTTCTTAGGAACAATTGCGGCTTGTATGCATTAAATTTATAGAGTTCTTAGCCGAGAAGCAGAATCTTGGAAGATTGAATTCAATCGACGTGCAACTATATAGAAAGAATCTCAGTCGCAAAAATTGTCGTGGTTCCGATGTTTTGTGAACTTTCGAAAACTTTTGGCTTGTTGTTTATATATTGTACTCTTGTGAATATTTTGGTCGATGAATGCTATTGAACCAAGAATGAATTTCTGAGTTTCGTTCCAATGTTTTGAGAACTGATCATCTTGTTGATGTATGCAAATTAGGATAACATACGAATAAATATAAAAGATCAATAAATATAAAATAAAGACTATTTTTCTTTTGAACTGATCATCTTATTATTTATATATTGTACTCTTGTGAATATTTTGGTCGATTAATGCTATTGAACCAAGAATGAATTTCTGAGTTTCGTTCCAATGTTTTGAGAACTGATCATCTTGTTGATGTATGCAAATTAGGATAACATACGAATAAATATAAAAGATCAATAAATATAAAATAAAGATTATTTTTCTTTTGAATATGAATTGTTGAGAATTAGCGGGAGTGAGCGAAAATGAAAATGAAAATGGCGGTGAAAATTTTAAACATATTCAAAGGAATTTCAAACAAATTCAAATTTTGAAGAGACATACCTAGTATAGTTGTAATACCAATTTTAAAGTGTTTACTAAATTGTTTCAAAAAAATTTAAATTTGGAAGAGACATACCTAAGCATTGTTGTAATATACTCTATGCAATTCTAAACTCTTTCATATGAAGATAACCTTACAGGCAATATGCATGTACATAACCCATTGTTTAAACTTATAATGTATGTATTAGGTAGAATTTTCATACACCTAAGAACTAAATGACATATACCTATTTATAAAATGTAATTTCATGTAAATTAATTTTATATTAGTATTTATAATGTAATGTCATGTAAATTAAATTTATATTAGTAATTAAAATATAATTTTATGTAAATTAACTTTATATTAGTATTTAAAATGTAATTTCATGTAAATTAATTTTATATTAGTATTTAAAATGTAATTTAATATAAATTAAATTTATATTAGTATTTAAAATGTAATTTCATGTAAATTAACTTTATATTAGTATTTAAAAATTAATTTCATTTAAATTAACTTCCTTATTAGTAATTAAAATGTAATTTCATGCAATTAACTTTATATTTGTAATTAAAATGTGATTTCATTTAAATTAACTTTATATTAGTAATTAAATGGTAATTTTATGTTAATTAATTTTATATTAGTATTTAAAATGTAATTTCATATAAATTAACTTTATCTTAGTAATTAAAATTTAATTTACGGTAAATTAACTTTATATTAAAATTAAAATACAATTTCATAAAAATAACTTTTATATTAGTAACCAAATTATTTTATAGTACTCAAATTACATTTAATTTGAAAATCAACCAAATTGAATGGTAAATTAACTTTATATTAAAATTAAAATACAATTTCATAAAAATAACTTTTATATTAGTAACCAAATTATTTTATAGTACTCAAATTACATTTAATTTGAAAATCAACCAAATTGAATTGCACGAACGAAGAATGGCAAATAAAAATCAGTACAATAATGGAGATGTCAAAAAAACGATGTCAACGAACAATGCCGATAAAGTGAATCCCCAACCATACTAAACAGAATCACGACAGTGACGACCGCAAAGACAAAGTAGAGATCGATTATCCGCGATTGAAAAACAATGAAATGAAAAGCTCAATTTCTAACAATGGAACCGCATATACATATATAATGAAAGAATATCTATACGCGCAGCTAAATCTAATTCGGGCTTGCACACTTCTCTGGTATTGAATTGAATTCGGGCCTGCACACTTCTTTGGAGATGTTACTGGGATTCGGGGATCGACAACAAACGGACAGCCGACGAAATTGAATTGAATTTGGTGTTGCGAGCTTCGGATTGGAGACGATGACCTCGCGGTGTTGACGACCGGTGAACGGACGACGGACGAAATATCGGAGACGGTGAATGATTCAAGAATCGAACGTTTCAATTTCTGGAAATTTGTTTCTGGGAAAAAAAAGCGAATTGGGAAATTAGGTTTCAAAATAAGAGAAACACGAATTGAGAAATTAGGTTTCAGAAAAAAAAAAAAAACGCGAATTGGGTTTGGGGGTGATTCTTTTCGATCGGGTTTGGTTTGGGTAGGATTGGATTTTAATATGGGTCAAGGGTAGTGTAGTAATAGCACATTTATTTTAATTGTTAAATAAAAAGAGGGGTATTTCATCTAAAAAAATCGAGAGGGAGATTGTATATTAATAAACACACGACTGTAGGGTAGTTCATCAACCGGGCTTAATAATAGAGTCCCCTACGGGCAAACTTCCGTAGGGGAAGAATAAATCCGCTACGTGAATGCTTCCCGTAGGATAAATCCCCTACGTGAATGCTTCCCGTAGGGGTCCCTTAGGGTCCCTTACGTCAAATGCCGTAGGGGAATTGTTTTTTTTTTTTTTTTTTAACTATTAATTTATATAATAATAAATTAATTAAATGTTATTATATAATTACGCTAAATTGTTTTAAATGTTTTTTTAACTATTATTTCACAAATAAGAAAATTATAATTAAAGTTTTTTTAACTGTTTACGCACTACGCAATTATACAACTATCGCAATTATAATTTTATAAAAATAATTAATTACAAAAATTATGCAATTATGCAAAACATTACGCAATTTTATAAAAATAATTAATTACAAAAAAATATCTTTTTTAACTATTATTTCACAAATAATAAAATTATAATTAAAGTTTTTTTAACTGTTTACGCACAACTACGACAATTATAATTTTATAAAAATAATTAATTACAAAAATTAAAAATATTACACAATTTTATAAAAATAATTAATTACAAAAAATATATATTGTGTTTTATCTTATTATTACATTATACTACATAATAAATATAAGTGAATGAATACATATATATTATCTTTTAAAAGTTGTATATATAACGAAGATAGCCCAACGGTTATCTTCTTCATCTTCACCCTGGGTCATGCAATATTCATCAATAATTATTATCAGCCCATTGAGGGCTGGGCTTGGGTCGAGCTGGGGCCCGAGTCCCACATAATGTATTCCCTACGGGGATGCCGTAGGGGTTCCCTATGGGTAGAAGGGGAGGCTGAGACGAGCTTCCCATGGGGATGCTCCCTACGAGCTACTCCCTACGTCCAAATCTCGTAGGGGATACCCCTATTATGGGTAGAAGGGGAGGCTGAGACGAACTTCCCAAGGGGATGCTCCCTACAAGCTACTCCCTACGTCCAAATCTCGTAGGGGATATTGGACGAGCTCCCTACGAGCTGCTGAGCGAAAAAAATGATCAAAGATGGAGGATAAATTAAATTAAATAAATATTTTTTTATGCTTTATTTGTTATCAACAATCTTTTTATGACATTGTCTACTATTTTTTTTTACAACTTTGAATGCCGCACCTACTGGCTAACCTTTGTTTCTTTTATAACTATTTTCAAATATAATTTTAGTGTGCAAGTTTTAGTTAGAACTTATTTGGTTTACTATTATGTTATTCCATAGGAAATTTTCATATGTTTATATATGTAGGTCCAGTAATATAAATAAGTATAAGAATATATATATATATATATATATATATATATATATATATATATATATATATAAACATTGATATATTTGTAATGTGTGTTAACGTGTTAACTTATATATGCACACATACATATAATATTATATATATAGGTATGTTATATGAGTGTTAATGTATTTCATGCATGCAGTAATAATAGTAGTACGTTCATTTGTTGTCTCTTCGAAAATGAGTTTTACAAATAAAATTTTGTGACACCCGCACTTTTAAATGTTATTTTCAAAATTAGCACATTCCGCTGTTTATAAAAAATACGGGTTGTTACTTAAAAAGAGCTGCTCTATTGACATAGATTACACCAATTATTCTAACTATAACTATTGTGTGAGATTTGAGGGTTTAGAGCGTATATCTATCTTAAGAATCGTGTAACAATATTATAGTGATTTGTTCGTCGTTTCTCCCGTGATTTTTCCCAGTTGGGTTTCCACGTAAATTTTTGTCTTCTCTATTTTATTGTTGATTTCTTTTCTTCGGTATCCCGTTATTATCATACTATACATCGTCCCGATTCGTCAACAAGTGGTATCACAACTAAGAATCTATGTCGAGCGTGAGGTATGACATACCGTTGCTGGATCTCAACACAAGGTTCCCAACTTGGCAATACAAGATGAGGTTAGTTCTACGATCTCTGAAGCAAGAGATCGCCCTCAATGGTATTGACAACATGCCGATTCATATGGAGCATGACGAGCGTGTGTCGCTCGATCAGATGGCTATGGCGACCATAGGGCTCCATGTTTCGAACAGTCTGTCGGAGGACATCATGGAGATGAAAACAGCGAAAGAATTGTGGGAGAAGCTTGAAGAGATGTGTGTTACCAAGACGGTGTCAAGTAAGCACAATTTGAAGAGGGGTTTATATTTCCTTAAGATGGCGGAGGGTTCTTCTATCCCCGGGCACGTAGCGAAATTCAAGGAGAAGGTTGCCGACCTCGGCAACATTGGCGTGAAGATTGAAGATGATGATCTTGCGTTTTGGCTCCTAATTTCGCTACCCCCTTCTATGGCGACCTTCTGTGATACTCTCCCATATTCTCGAGATAGCCTCACGTTTAAAGACGTAACCTCGGCTCTCTCATCTAGAGAGAATATTTTTGATGATGGAGAATCCTAATTCGGGAGAGACGCCAAGCGAAGGTTTGAATGTCCGTGGGCGGACAAATGAGAGATCGGGGCAAGATAGGTCTCGATCGAAGTCACGACATAGTAACAAGGTTTGCAACTATTGCAAGAAGAAGGGCCACATCAAAGCCGATTGCTACACCTTGAAGAATAGGAAGGAGAGAGAAGGCGACAACAACAACAATAATAATTCCGGTAAGAGTTCCGGTGAGGTTGGTGTAGCCGAGAATTATTGTGATCTCCTTATGGCTTTAGGTGAGGTCTCCAAATCAAGCGAGGAGTGGATTCTAGACTCGGGATGTACGTTCCACATGTGCCCGAATCGTGATTGATTCGAGACTTTTGAAAAGGTGGAACAAGGTGCGGTAACTATGGGAAACAACGCGTCATGCAAGATCGAAGGGATAAGAAGCATCCGGATCAAGATGTTTGACGGCGCGATCCACACCCTGAGCGAGGTTAGATACGTCCCCGGCTTAAAGCGAAATTTAATTTTGTTTAGTACTTTGGAGATGAAATGTTACTCGTTCACCGGAGAAGGTGGAGTCGTGAAGGTAGCTAGCAGTTCGTTGGTCATTATGAAAGGAGAGCGAAAGTCGAATAGACTTTACGTCCTTATTGTTGGAATTCGATATCCCGGGTTATTAAAATTTGCGGAAACCAATAACCCGATCAAACCCTTCGCCGGAGATCACATGAACGCCGACTCATCCGCCGGAGTCCAGCCTTTGGAGACCACGCACCCGAAGGCACGCAGCCCCCCCCCCCCCCCCCCCAGCCGAACCCCCGCGAGTACGGGGTTCACGCGATCAACGGATCGCGCCACCGCGCGATCGGGTGGGACTGCCCGGCAGCCCCCGCGGCGAGTCCGGCGACTCGCCGCCTCCTGGGGTGGCCCGCCTCCAGCTGGGCAGTCGTGCCCAGCAGCTACCCGCGATCGATCCTTTGATCGATCGCGCCCCGGCGTCCATCCGGGGATCGTCCCATGCGCCACGCCGCCGAAACCCTAGGCGGCGATCGCCGTGGTCCGGCGATCCTAGATCGCCACCACGCGTTCGTCGTCTAATCCGGGGTTCGAACTTTTGGATCTTTGTTCTTCGAAAATTGATTCAATAAAACAAGAATTAAATAGCAATTATTTAATTCACCTTTCGATTCGTTGTGCGGAGAAACGAGATCTTATGATGACCTTGAGATCTTCCCACGTATTCCTTGCACTAGCCCGGACGTCGTGTGGGCGACGATCTACCGAACTCCATGGATCCTCCTCTCTACTTTCTCTCTCTAGAATTGTGATCTTCAAGTTATGAGAATAGAGAAGACCATGTAGTGCTTTTATAGGCTACGTAGGGGATCTTAAGGAGGTGGAATATTGGGCTTCCAATAATAGTGATTAAATTGAGCCCAAGCCCAAATCTATTAATCCTTACTATTATTAATTAATTTATTTTCCACTATATAAATTAATTGCACTCCCAATATTAAACCATATTATATCAAATAATATTTCTCCGGTAGTATTATTTATTCCGTGTATTTAAGATATAAATATCCATGAATAAAATTAATTTATTGCTAATTAATTTATTCATCTCTTATATCCGAGACTAGTACCATTCAACCTTAATTATTATGCGGAACGAATCCACCTGCAGGGTTTACATAATAATTCCTTATGAACTCATCTCGGGGATATTATCAACCCTTACGGGATACACTTTCCCGTCAAGTATTCACGGCATGTCATATATAAAATATAGCGACCCAACTTAACCGGTAATTAACCCAATAATTAAATCGGTTAATTCCTTTGGAAAATCAAAGTCACTTACATTAAATATACACACCCGCAATAGTATCGGGGATTAAGAATAAAATACACTGAGACTTAAATCGATTATCGCCGGCAATCCTAATCGATAAATCTCAAGCAGATCCGCTCAATACACCAAGTGTACAAGTGTGATAAAATAATCAAGATAGATTATTTTCTCTCTCACACAACGACTATACCGATGGATTGGTCCGTGTCCATCTAGGTCGTGAGCAACTGTTCGATTAAATACGAGTAACCGATAGTATGATCTTCTGTGTGTCCATACAACACCATACTAACTACAACGTATAAAATCCAGGACTATAATTTGCATATATTTAATTATAAATAATTAAACGCAAATAATTGTTTATTTAATTAAATAGATTAATGGCAATGGATCGTGAGTTTCCGTTACTTAAATCTAGACATTAAGTACACAACTCCAACAATCTCCCACTTGTACTAAGGTCTAGTCATTTCCTCCAAACTCCCGACTCCCATACTCATCACGTGCTTAAGTTGTACTTTCAAGAAGTACTATGTGAATGAGCACTCTAGGTTGCCGTTCTGAAGTTATCTTGGTGACTACAGCGTCGTCTCCCTTGACGATGACTCGTATTAGGTGGTACTTGCACTATGTGTTATCTTACACTTATGGACTTGTGATTTTACCATTTGCCATCGCACCGCTATTTACATAGCCTTTGGCAAATTAAGAATCACATCTAAGTCCCAGAGATTATCCCGGAGTTATACCAAAACTTCCGCTGCCTCTGAGGCCGCTATTTGGTTACCCATGGCAGAGTCCGAAAAAGCATCGTGCTTATCACTCTTCCATGTTAAAACTCCTTCTCCTTTAATAGTGAAACACATAGCCTGATATCGACTTACACCGGTCCTCATTCGATTAGAAATCTAAGAGAATGTAGTCCAAAGGAAATGCTTGCTTGCTCCGTAATCCAGAACATAGTCTCCAGTACTTCGAAAGTACTTAAAAATGTTCATTACAGCAGTCAAGTATTCCTTTCCAGGATTACCTTGATATGCTCCCACTATGCTAACCGCATAGCCGAGATCAGGTTCTCGTTTTCAACATTGCATTTATTAAGCTTTCCATACTCAAGGTGTAGGAATCCGCTTTCATTGCTTCTATCTCCTTTTGTGTTCCAAAACACATATCCTTAGATAGATGCATTCCATCTCTGAAAGGTAACGAACCTTTCTCGGAATCTTGCATGTTAAAACGAACCATAATCGTATAAGATATCTAGAGAAGTACAATGTTCTTTTCTTGAGATCCTAGATCTTAAGAACATGTTCTTACTTCTTCTTTATCTCATATATCGATTTTTCTAGACAACCCTCATTTTATGTCTGACAACATCTTTACATTGTTACCAATGATAAAATGTTATCTACATAAAACCTCCGAGAAACACCACCTTGTTTCCATCACGGTTCCCATACACTCGATTCGTCTATGCTTTGATGAATCCATAAAATGGACTATCTCATCAATTTGCAAGTACCACGAACTCAATGCTTTGTTCCAATCCATAAATGGATCAACTAAGCTTGTACTCTAAATGATCTTGCCTCTTAGCAATAATCCTTATTGCTTTCCAAGAAGGCACATTTAGATCTAGTACCGCCTCTATGTAGATCCAGGGATTGATTTCATGTATACTAGGTCCAGAGTTCGAAACTCTCCTAGTCTTATGAATATCTCCGGTTGTTAAACAACCTCCCACTACAATGGCATTCCGGTGTATAAACAGTAATAACAGTAGGTGCAGTTAGTGGTGTACTGCTACTCGGTTCGGCTGGTTCTAAGTCTTAATCGTTTTCTCTCTTTACAAAAGTATCATGTCATTTTTGGGCTTGTGGTTCATCTAATAGTCTTCCTCTAAGAACCGGGCGTTAGAACATATAACGTCCTTCTGGTTCATAGTACTATTGAACACACACTTTTTGTTCTTCTAGGATATTCTACAACCACATTTGAATGTGTCGTTGTTACCAAGACATATCCATAGAACATAGGTAGTTCCGTTTAACTCATGCTTTTACTATTTCTATAAGAGTTCCATTTCTTATTTCCGACACACCAATCCTACACAACAGTGTATGGTGTAGTCATTTGGGATTAAATCCCAATCTCTGATTAGTATGCCATGTATTCCTCAGAAAGGTACTTGCCTCCGCGATCAAATCGCAGGCTACAAATGGATATACCTTGATGGTTCTCCACAATTGCTTAGTGTCCATTGACTTGTCAAAACACTTGCCTTTGTGGCACATCAGGTATTCTAATCCATTTCTTGAGTAATCATCATAAGAAGTACTCGTACCTTATTGTAAGAGTAGACATAGGTCTGCATATATCAGAGTCAATCAATTCTTATACTTGTCCGGATCTTATATCTTATATCCATAAAGGATTGCTTAGTCGTATCATCTTCCAAATTAGATTCTTAGGTCGGAAGGTCCACTCCTTCAACTTAATTGATCTTACAATCAATTTTCGACCTTTGAACTTCTTATTTGAATAAATATGACTTAGCATAAGAATCCACAAGTATAAATGATTTAATAAAGAAATCTCTTATTAGTAAAACGAGTTATATAAAACGGTTCGTTGCATCGTGGTGGACTCAAGATTCATCATTTCTATATTGCTAGCTAATGTACCAAAATAGATAATATCATTATTTCTTCTTATAACCATCAAATGATTAAAAGAAATAAAATATTCATTCATTAGAAATCCAGAACAAAGTTCTTTCTAATATGAAAGGTACATAAAAGCAATAACTTAAAATGAAATCCTATTAAATGTCCTCCACTGCAACTGCTGCCTCCTCCACAGCATTGCCCATGTAGACTACGATTTCTTCTTTTCTAAGTCGTCGGGTTTCCTGGAACCCTTGCATTTAGAATGCACATACCGTCAGTGGTTCTATATCTACACACCAAGTTCCGGTAGATAATACCACTGACTATGTTTCACGACTAAAGAAAATTTCGTACTTTCTTTGAGAGAATAATCAGACTTCCAGTACCCAGACTGTTTGCATCGAGAACATGTTTTTCTCGTCCCATCTCGTGGTCCAAGTAACTTAGGACCACTGGGTTTCTTTGCTTGCTTTTCCTTTTCCCCGATTTTTGCCTTTAGGTTCGAAACCTTTGGCATTGGCTACAAGAGCTTGCGATTTCCGTCTCAACTCGTCTAAAAGGTCAATCATCTCAAAAACGTGTTTAAGCGTTTCCTCGAACGACTGTCCTTTATGAGTATCCTCATCGCTTCTTGTCTAGCCGCCTATGTCAATAGGCTCGGGAGGACAAAGCTCACTGAGTACAACCTTGCACTCTTTAACAGTTTGGGTAATGTCTAGATCTCTATTCCAATCATTACATTTAGGGACCAATGAGTTTAAAATCCTTACGTATCACATAGAGTGGGTTCAAAGCCATTCATAATCTATGAGCACATATAACAACAAACAATCGATTTAATCTCCGATATTATCTCCCTCAAATAATATCATTAAACCACTAATCACCTCTAAAATCCCATCAGATAAGGCAAGCCACGTTCGTGTGGACGTTTACCTATCCAAATGATTTAGCAATTAGATTTGCTTCGGTCGTACATCAATTATAGCGTTACTTCGTTGGGAAGAATACTATAAAGCGTACCTAAGTGTAAACCATTACTCAGTATCTAAGAAGATTGTTTGGGACACGTATATTCACCGCAAGCCACGTTCGTGTGGACGTTTACGTTAACATACGCTCCTTCACTCCCTTCTATAACTGTCTACATCAATCGTTCCAAAATCCCATTCAATGTAGCAAGCCACGTTCGTGTGGACGTTTACTACACCAAAAGACTTTTACAATTGACTCCCAATTACTTGAATCATTTAATCTTGTAAATCAAGACGCGGAGAATCATAAGTGAAACTCGAAGTTTCTAACCAGTGATTCACCATGCGAACAACCCTATCTCTCATAGAATGAGGGAGCCGAGCAGACGATCGATCTAGTCATCAAATGACACGAAAGTCTCTAATTTGTGTCCTCGACATGACCAAGTGGCTTTGGCTCCATTCCACTCCCCGGGGTGAGAATGAGTCGACTTGAAATCAGTTTTGGAAAGACAAATTAGGCATTGTTTGATAAACTTAATCAATGTTTCTCGTAAGAGGAATTACAAGAATTCTCCTCCAATGACTTGTCTATACGAACTTCAAAAGTCCATAAAAGTCACCAAGAGAACAGCAATGGAGACCATGGCAATGTTTCCATTCCCTCTCCCACTTAGCTTTTTATAACAAAGGGATACGCTATCTAATGCATAATTAAATACACAAGCATAATAACAAACATACATTTCATGCAAGTACGTTCACAAATAATCAAATAATTACTCAAGCAAAATTATTTCTCGACTATTCGTACCTTGATGAATTCCAGCATGCTTGCCTTGAGTCTTCATTCTACGTCTTGAATACTTTGCCGAGCGACGAAAAAAATTCTTTGATTCTCATATTTAATTTATTTTAAATAAAATCCAAGATTCCAATTCAAAATAAATTTGAATCAATCTAATGATTTTAAATAAAATACTCCAATTAAATAAAATCAATTGCATTGATTTCCATATTTAATTCTATTTTAAATAAAATCCAAGATTTTCCAATTCAAAATAAATTTTGAATTAATCTAATGATTTTAAATAAAATACTTAAATTAAATAAAATCAATATTATTAAAATCCATTGATTTCCATATTTAATTCTATTCTAAATAAAATCCAAGATTTTCCAATCCAAAATAAATTTTGAATTAATCTAAAGATTTTAAATAAAATACTTAAATTAAATAAAATCAATATTTTATTAAAATCCATTGATTTCCATATTTAATTCTATTCTAAATAAAATCCAAGATTTTCCAATCCAAAATAAATTTTGAATTAATCTAAAGATTTTAAATAAAATACTTAAATTAAATAAAATCAATATTTTAATAATTTCTCAATCCTATTTAGATTAGATCTCAAGAATCCTAATCAAAATTGAATTTTGATTCTTCTTAAGACTTCTAATCCAAGTAGGTATAGGATATCTAGAGAAACTAGGATTTTCTTTCCTAATTTAACTCTCCATCTAATTCCATTATTTAATTCCATAATTAAGAAATCTAATCCAAATAGAATTTGAATTAATTCCAAAATTAAATTAAATAATATTAGAAAGATTAAATTATTTCTGGAAAGATCGGATTTCCCGGGACGAACCGAAACGAGTTTCCGGTCGACCCAACATCGAACCCGCGCACAGCACATGCCCAAGCCATACTAGCTATGCACATGCACATGCATATCGATCCAGGCCATGCAATTGCTCAACATTCATGCAATTGATTCACATGCAATTGGACATGCATTCAGCGTAGCCATTCTGACCATGCTAAAAGGCATGGCCGCATGCATTCACATGCTCAGCTCGCAAGCACGCACAAGTCCATGCATTCACGCATGAGAATGAATTAATTTCAACACAGCAGCCCGCACAAAGCTCTAGCTCGTCGGCGATCGACATCCGGCGAACATGCCGTCGATCCTTGCCAACAGCCCAGCCCGTGCTGCCTCACCGCCCAGCCCGCGCTTCCAGCTGCCTCCCGGCAGCCCGCACCGAGCCTTACGGTCGATCGATCCGGTTCAATTATTCCGAAAAACCCTCGATTTTTAATAATTAATTTTTCCGACCAACACGATTCATATGAGAGAGAAAACATAGACGTAGAACAATATAACACAATAATTTAACAAATTAAATTAATCTATGGCCATATATATCGAGAATCGATTATCGAAACAATTAACGAAAAACGTAATCGTACGCTCTGATACCAATTGTTGGAATTCGATATCCCGGGTTATTAAAATTTGCGAAAACCAATAACCCGATCAAACCCTTCGCCGGAGATCACATGAACGCCGACTCATCCGCCGGAGTCCAGCCTTTGGAGACCACGCACCCGAAGGCACGCAGCCCGCCCCCAGCCGAACCCCCGCGAGTACGGGGTTCACGCGATCAACGGATCGCGCCACCGCGCGATCGGGTGGGGCTGCCCGGCAGCCCCCGCGGCGAGTCCGGCGACTCGCCGCCGCCTGGGGTGGCCCGCCTCCAGCTGGGCAGTCGTGCCCAGCAGCTGCCCGCGATCGATCCTTTGATCGATCGCGCCCCGGCGTCCAGCCGGGGATCGTCCCATGCGCCACGCCGCCGAAACCCTAGGCGGCGATCGCCGTGGTCCGGCGATCCTAGATCGCCACCACGCGTTCGTCGTCTAATCCGGGGTTCGAACTTTTGGATCTTTGTTCTTCGAAAATTGATTCAATAAAACAAGAATTAAATAGCAATTATTTAATTCACCTTTCGATTCGTTGTGCGGAGAAACGAGATCTTATGATGACCTTGAGATCTTCCCACGTATTCCTTGCACTAGCCCGGACGTCGTGTGGGCGACGATCTACCGAACTCCATGGATCCTCCTCTCTACTTTCTCTCTCTAGAATTGTGATCTTCAAGTTATGAGAATAGAGAAGACCATGTAGTGCTTTTATAGGCTACGTAGCGGATCTTAAGGAGGTGGAATATTGGGCTTCCAATAATAGTGATTAAATTGAGCCCAAACCCAAATCTATTAATCCTTACTATTATTAATTAATTTATTTTCCACTATATAAATTAATTGCACTCCCAATATTAAACCATATTATATCAAATAATATTTCTCCGGTAGTATTATTTATTCCGTGTATTTAAGATATAAATATCCATGAATAAAATTAATTTATTTCTAATTAATTTATTCATCTCTTATATCCGAGACTAGTACCATTCAACCTTAATTATTATGCGGAACGAATCCACCTGCAGGGTTTACATAATAATTCCTTATGAACTCATCTCGGGGATATTATCAACCCTTACGGGATACACTTTCCCGTCAAGTATTCACGGCATGTCATATATAAAATATAGCGACCCAACTTAACCGGTAATTAACCCAATAATTAAATCGGTTAATTCCTTTGGAAAATCAAAGTCACTTACATTAAATATACACACCCGCAATAGTATCGGGGATTAAGAATAAAATACACTGAGACTTAAATCGATTATCGCCGGCAATCCTAATCGATAAATCTCAAGCAGATCCGCTCAATACACCAAGTGTACAAGTGTGATAAAATAATCAAGATAGATTATTTTCTCTCTCACACAACGACTATACCGATGGATTGGTCCGTGTCCATCTAGGTCGTGAGCAACTGTTCGATTAAATACGAGTAACCGATAGTATGATCTTCTGTGTGTCCATACAACACCATACTAACTACAACGTATAAAATCCAGGACTATAATTTGCATATATTTAATTATAAATAATTAAACGCAAATAATTGTTTATTTAATTAAATAGATTAATGGCAATGGATCGTGAGTTTCCGTTACTTAAATCTAGACATTAAGTACACAACTCCAACACTTATTGGATCTATGGTGAAAGGAGAAGTAACCGTGGGCGATTCCACGCGGCCTCGAACCACACCATCAGTTTGGAGACTACACCGACGTCAGACGCGTATTACTTTGCATTTGACGAGGTCGAGCACCCTCGTGTAACTTGCCCACACGCACGACCCCGTACTTTGAGCATGGATAATTGGGAGACCTCCATGTATGATAGTCCGCCTAGATTTGACGAGGAGCCCTTCTGTGAACTCCCCGACAAACACGTAGTAAGGGATGTCGGGCCACTACTTCTGCTAAGACGCTGTTTGGCGTCGAAAGTCCCACTCGAGTCCCCGTGTGATGTTCATGCTCGTATCTTTTTCCTGAAAGATCATTCGTGGGGAATGTGTGTTGATCGTCGAGCTCTCTCCAAACTTAGGGAACGATACGGATCCTCGGTCCCGCGTAAAGTTTTCATCGACCTGTTGAGCGATGCCTCCGCCCACATGTCCGTCGATAATAAAGGTCGCCGACAATTTGCATTTGATCCAGGCATCTTCATTTGGGCCTTGTTCACTGGCGCTTGCATACAAGTTGTTGGCCTTCCGTACGTACACTCAAATCCACTTGAGCTTGAGGAGAATATACACACTATTGCTATTTCCAAGGAATATTGGACACAGATTATGAAATGTGGTTCTACCCACTCGTCCATTTCTCGTATCCCAGCAAGTGTTGATAGGTCCACACAGCAACGTATACCAGGCATGCCTAGCAAACAGATGTTGCTTGCGCAGATTATTCTTGGTTCTAATTGGGTTCACTTCCTTCCCATTTGCGTCTTACGTTGTATGTCCTTACATCAGAGATTAGGACGCCGATGATGCCGATGCTTGCTTCCGGTTCGCGGTCGAACCTTCTCTTAGAGGGGGAGAATGATGTAGATACTGGAGGCCCAATATTTAATTAGGTTATTACTTATCGTTTTAATAAAGCCCAACATGTTTAGGGTTTCTTAGCTATTTATATTTTCGTTTCATTCATTTATTCGGCAGTTGTTTTTGACATTGAATAAAAGAGTTTCTCTTTGTTTTATCATTTATCGGTATTCATATGAATCAACGATCTATGATCGATTAATTCTCGGTATTCCTCGGAATCAACGAGCTTTAATCTTGTTTATTAAGCTTCCGCTACGTCACATACTCTCACGTGTAATAGTTTCGTTTTATTCTATGAACTGAAATATATTACATAACTTTGTATCCACTTTTCGTTTTACGAACTTGAGTTTAGGTGTGCACGAACGGATCCAGCGCCACTTGGCGCCGATTTATGGGCACGTGAACTGAAATCGCTGAAAGGCCAATATCGCGAAAAGTTGGTATTCTACGTCGAAGACGTAATTTCATAAGATAATGCTTTGGCCTCTTCTGGTTTAGAAATTAACTATTCAAAAACTTTCATCTACAGACAAAAATACTGCGTATCAACGTACAACAACAACAACAAAGTACAACGCGTGTGCTTTAAGAATGAAAATTCAATAAAGTACCTTCTCATTGAAAAATTTAGTGACATTGTACGTAGCTTGTTTCGATGCAGTAGAGTCTCACATCAGGCAACGTGGAAATCTCGTAACCCGAGCTCGTTTCGCGCATAACTCTCCGATGGATGGTACGGACTTGCACATCCAAAACTGAAAAGCCCAAACCGGCCCGTAGAAATGGTAAGTAGATTTATCATCTAGCTCAGGATGTATGGACGTCGTTTTGAGGTACTAGGATAAATTCTGGTAGGAATAAGCGCCCCAGGGAAATTCCTCCCAACAATCGTGGTCCTCTACCAACAACCATGTCGACTTATCGATTTTAACCATATTGCTCGGCAAAACAATATGAAATAATACACGAGGAGCTTGGCAACTTTCATATAATCCTCCGCCTTCGCTTCTTTGCCGAGATTTGCATCCTCAAACTTTTGGCGTAGCTCCCACAATTTAATGGTTGTATCTCCTTTGAAAAATCGAATAAAAAAGCTATCGGGAGGAAACTCATGTGACGCATGGATATCAAAGCCTGCTGACGGCCCAAAATTTAGTCCTGTTACCATGGCATAAGCAGTCAGTGTGAATTTCGTGATCTTCTCACCGACATAAAACCAATGTTCTATCACCGGTATTGCCGGACCAGTCAACTCTCTAGATAGGAAATGATGCAAATAACGAGATGCGTGTGCAGCTGATCCTCTGTTGGGTTTTACAAATTCTATAAAATGCTTCATATAGGAATGCTTAGCGAATTTAGCCATTGTTGCGTCACCGCCGTCAATTGAACCCATAACATGTTGGAAATCGACTACCCGGGATGCGTTCGTTCGATCGCTCGAACATCCGAACGCTCCCAGTCGACCTCCGGTGGCGCTACTCCGATCACGTAACAGCCCATGTGCCGAATCACGCCCAGCCATCGCCCCGAAGGACAACCGCGTGAATCGGGAGCTGGTCTGCCTCGAGCAGCGCTCGCTGCTCGTAGACCAGCGGTCGCTGGAAGGACTGCAAACAACGACCGCTGTTTTCCCTCCAGCGGGCGCTGTTCGTCCGCGAACAACAGCGCGACCTTGCTGTTCCGGGCTCGTTTTCGGTCCGTTTTTCCTCTTCCGACTACCGATCCGGAGGTCCTAAAACCCCTAGTAATCGAGGAATACGATCCACGACACCCGGAACCCGATCTTACATTCGATGTATGATTAACGAAAAATGAAATCGAAGAATTGCGGAATAAGGTTTCGATCTCATACCTTCTCGGTCGAATTGTTGAGAACTTAGAGATTGCTAGTGTATGACTCTGCCCGACTCCAGCCGTTGTGTGGGCAACGATCCGCTGGGTTCGTCATTGTCTGCTCTCTCCTTCTCAAACCACTGTAAGAATGATTATTCTCAATGTGAGAATAATTATTGCGTTACTCTTTTATTTTAACAGATAAAAAATAATTGCGCTAAGCTTTTATTTTTCTCTGCTGAAATAATAGTTGCGGCGAATAGTAGGTTTAGGAGAGGGCAAAGGGGGGGGGGGGGGGATAGAGTTACACTAGGGACCTCTTAGGTAAATTAATTCAAGGCTAAAATGCAATATTAATTAACTCGGAGTCCTTAAAAAGAAATCCTTAATTAATTACATTTTTAATTATTATTAATTCCACTAAATAATAATAATTGAATTCCCGAAATTAATTTAATATTATTTCAACAATAATAATTCCGCCGAAATTACATATACGACTTTCCCCGTGTTTAAGATATCGTATGTCCACGAATTAATTTTAATTACTAATAATTAAATTAATTCGTTTCTTATTATCCGAGACTAGTAACAGTCATCCTTATTATCATGTGGAACAAATCCACCTGCAGGGTTTACATGATAAACTTTATGAGCTCATCTCGGGGACATCATCAACCCGATAAACGGGACACGGTTTCCTGTCTATAATCTATAGCATGCCGTGTGTACAATTCCGATTCTCAATTTACCGAGAATATCGAATAATCAATTAGTCTCACTCATTGGCAGATTAAAGAACCGAGAATTGGACACACGCACCTATAATTATATAGGGATTAGGAATTCGTATATCCGTAATATCTGAGGTCTAGTTCGATTACTTCGATTAGTATAAATCGAACGCCCTCCCGTGGTCCTGCTCAATACACCAAGTGTACGAGTGTAACATGATAGTCAAGACCGACTATCTTCCAGTCACACAACGACGTACCGATGGATTGTCCCTGTCCATCTAAGTCGTGAGCTACTGTTCGATAGTATACGAGGAACCGACAATATGATCTTCTGCGTGTCTCCTCACGTCATACTGTCTACAACGTATATATCTAGGACTATAGCATAAAGTACATGATAGACAAAATGCAGGCTGTTTGATTAATAGATAATAAAACACAGATAAGGAGTTCCATATTGTCACTAAACTAGACATTTAGAATATAACTCCACCAATCTCCCACTTATACTAAAAGTCTAGTTGCCCTCTCCCATACATCCGATACCCACCCCCTTCACGTGTCTCTTGAACGCTTCCGCTGGAAGTGCCTTCGTAAAGGGGTCTGCCAGGTTATCCGCTGATGCAATCTTGGTGAAAACCGCATCGCCTCTCTTGACGATGTCTCTAATCAGGTGGTACTTGCGATCTATGTGTTTACTCGCATTGTGGGCTCGTGGTTCCTTCGCATTTGCCACTGCACCGCTACTGTCACAATAAATTGTGATAGCTCTAGGCAAATCAGGAACCACATCCAAGTCCATAAGGAAGTTCCGGAGCCACACCGATTCTTTAGCTGCCTCAGAGGCTCTACATATTCGGCTTCCATGGTAGAGTCCGAAATGCATTTCTGCTTAACACTCTTCCATGAGACTGCTCCACCTCCCAATGTGAACACATAGCCTGATGTAGACTTTCGCTGATCCTTATCAGATTGGAAATCCGGGTCTGTGTAACCAATAGGAATCAACTCGGACGCTTTGTAACTCAGAACATAATTCCTAGTCCTTCGCAGGTACTTAAGTATGTTCTTTACAGCGGTCCAGTGACCCTGTCCAGGGTTACTCTGATATCTAGCTACCATGCCAACAACATAGCAGATATCAGGTTTCGTGCACAACATAGCATACATCAAACTTCCTACTGCCGAAGCATAAGGAACTGTCTTCATGTAATCTATCTCCTTTTGTGTCTTGGGACACATATCCTTAGACAGATGAATTCCATGACAGAAAGGTTGAAAACCTCTCTTGGAATTCTGCATGTTGAAACGAGCCAGAATCGTATCAATATATGAAGCCTGGGACAAGCTTAATGTTCTTTTTCGGCGATCCCTTATAACCTTGATCCCATCAACATGCCCAACTTGTCCTAAGTCTTTCATATCGAATTGCTTGGACAACCATCCCTTTATGTCCGATAACATCCCACATTGTTGCCAATTAGAAGGATGTCGTCTACATAAAGCACGAGAAACGCCACACTGTTTCCGTCACTTCTCCGGTATACACACGACTCGTCCATGCTTTGAATGAATCCATAAGACTGGATAACCTCATCAAACCGCATGTTCCAAGATCTAGAAGCTTGCTTCAATCCATAAATAGATCGGTTTAGCTTACACACTAGATGCTCTTGGCCTTTCTTGATGAAACCTTCTGGCTGTCTCATGTAAATGGTCTCGTCAAGATTCCCATTCAAGAATGTTGTCTTGACGTCCATTTTCCACACCTCATAATCCATATAAAATGCTATAGACAAAATAATCCGGATCGACTTTAGCATAGCTACCGGCGAAAAGGTTTCCTCATAATCGATCCCTTCTTTCTGAGTATACCCATTCGCAACAAGCCTAGCCTTGAAGGTTTCTACCTTCCCGTCAGATCCTCTTTTTCTCTTGTACACCCACTTGCAACCAATGGCTTTTACACCTTTGGGCGGTGCTACAAGATTCCAGACCTGATTTGAATCCATTGATTCAATCTCAGATTTCATCGCCTTTTGCCAAGACTGAGCATCATGATCTTTTACCGCCTCGTCATAGGTCCAGGGGTCGGCTTCATGTTCTCCAGGTAACAAGTCCGAAGACTCACCTATAAACATGAACCTGTCGGGTTGTCGAACAACCCTCCCACTACGACGAGGCTCTGGTGTAACCTCAGTGACTACAGGTGCAGACTGTGGTGGCGTATCACCCGGTTGGGTTGGATCTAAGCCTTGATCGTCCCCTCTCAGTTCATTAAGTATTATCTCACTCTTGGGCTTGTGGTCCATTATATAATCCTCTTCCAAGAACCGAGCGTTGGTGCTAACAACGATCTTCTGGTCCTTAGGACTATAAAATAAACCACCTTTCGTTCCTCTAGGATATCCTATAAACAATCGAATATCTGAACGTGATTCCAACTTATCAGCCCCATGCTTCAGCACATGTGCTGGACAACCCCAGATCCGAATGTGTTTCAAGTTTGGCTTACGCCCGGTCCACAATTCCGAGGGTGTCTTAGGAACTGATTAGGAAGGAACTAAGTTCAGGATATACGCTGATGTTTCCAAGGCATATCCCCAAAATGAAATTGGTAGGTCTGAGTAACTCATTATAGATCTTACCATTTCCATAAGAGTCCTATTCCTTCTTTCTGCTACACCATTCTGCTGGGGCGTGTATGGTGCAGTCATCTGGGAGTCAATCCCATTCTCCAATAAGTACGCCTTAAAACTCTCCCGAGAGGTACTCTCCTCCACGATCAGATCGTAGAGTCTTTATGGTTTTACCATGAAGGTTCTCCACAAGAGCTTTGTACTCCTTGAACTTGTCAAAGCACTCGCTCTTGCGGCGCATCAGGTATATAAAACCATACCTTGAGTAATCATCAATGAAAGTTACGAAATATTCATAACTTCCTCTCGCTTAGACAGATAAAGGCCCGCACAAATCAGAGTGAATCAATTCAAGTACTTCCTTGGATCTATACCCTTTATCACTAAAGGGTCGCTTGGTCATTTTACCTTCCAGGCATGATTCGCAGGTTGGAAAGTCCTCATCTTTCACATCACTGAGTATTCCATCAGTTATCAACCTTTGAATCCTGCTCAAGTTAATATGACCTAGCCTAAGATGCCATAAGTACTTTTGATTCATCCTAGAAGGCTCCTTCCTCTTATTGGTACTAGATGTGTTAAAAGACTCTACTCGTTGCATCGTGGAATAATCAGGATTCAGTATATATAAGTTGCCTATCAATGTACCAGAACAATTATAATCACCATTCTTTTTTACAGTAACAGAACTATCAAAAGAAACAGAATATCCATTCAAAACCAATTTAGAAACTGAAACAAGGTTCTTTCTAAAATTCGGTACATAAAGACAATTATTCAATACCAAAACTTTATTATTAAAAGATAAATAAACATCTCCCATTGCAACCGCCGCCACTTTCGTAGCGTTGCCCATGTAGATGGTGATCTCTCCCTCTCTAAGCTGCCGGGTTTCCTGAAACCCCTGCAAAGAATTGCAGACATGATCAGTGACTCCCGTATCCACACACCAGGTACCGGTGGATAACACCGCTAAACATGTTTCAGTGACTAAGGAAAAGTTCATACCTCCTTGTCTGAGAGGACAATTAGACTTCCAATTTCCAGACTGCTTGCAACGGAAACACTTGCCCTTGGGCTTGTTCACTCCATTCCGTGGTCCACCATTTCTGGGTCCACTGGGTTTCCGTCCTTGCTTCTTCTTCCTCTTAGTCCCCGGAGGGCCAGGAAGGGTCGATTTCACAGCCACAAGTGCCTGAGGTTTCTTAAAGATTCCCTCTGCCGCTTGAAGTTCAGTCAGGAGTTCCGCCAATGTATAAGACCTCTTATTTATATTATAGTTCATGCGGAACTGCTCAAAACTTCTTGGCAGAGACTGGAGTATGATGTCGATTTGGGTATCCGCATCGACAGATGCTCCTAGAATCTCTATCTCATTCAGAAAGCCCATCATCCTAAGAACGTGATCCCTCACGGGCGTTCCTTCGGATATGGTGGCTGTCATGAGTTGCCTCATTGTATCTTGTCTGGCTGCCCTATCCTGATGACCAAACAACTCCTTGAGGTTAAGCATCATATCATAGGCAGTGGCCATGGCTTCATGCTGATGTTGCAGCACATTTGACATAGAAGCCAAAATGTAGCACCGCGCCATCTGATCAGCCTTGTTCCACTTCCTAAATGATTCTTTCTCCTCATCAGTGGAGGTATCAGTAGGTTCATCAGGACAAATCTCATGGAGTACATATTTGTACTCCTCAGCAGTCAGGACAATGTCCAAGTTTCGCTTCCAATCAATATAGTTCGGACTAGTGAGTTTGTTTTCTTTTAGTATCATAGACAGCGGGTTGAGTGTCATATCTATAAAAGAGACAAATCAAACCGTCAAATTTAATTCGATATTAACTCCCTTAATTAATATCATTAAATTTACCAATCAATCCTAAAATCCCATCAGACTAGCATGCCACGTTCATGTGGACGTATACTAGTCCAAACGATTTTATAACTGGACTTTTTACTTCGGTCGTACATCATTACAGCAGTGACTCCGATGGGGAGGATACTGTAAAGCGTACCTAAGTGTGTACCATTTCTCAGTACTAAGTTAACCGCTCGGAAACTACATGCCCACAGCAAGCCACGTTAGTGTAGACGTTTACGTTGACATGCGGTCCCTTTACGATTTCCTATAACTGTCGAGCCTCAATTAACCCAAAGTTCCGTTTCCATCTAGTAAGCCACGATAGTGTGGACGTTTACTAAACAAACAACTTTGTTAATTGAATTCCATTTAATAAATTTCACAATTTTATTAATCAAAGTTTGATATCTCGTAAGTGAAACTCGAAGTTTCTAACCACCGATCAATCATGCAATTGAGCCCTATCTCTCACAAGGTGAGGGAGCCAATCAGACAATCGTTCTAGTCATCAAATGACTCGAAAGTCTCTAATATGTGTCATCGACATAACCAAGCGCTTTGGCTCCATTCCACTCCCCGGGGTGAAAATGAGTCGAGTTGAAATTAGTCTTTGAAAGACAGATTAGGCATTGATTTGAGAAACTTAATTGTTCAATTCTATAAATGGAATTGAATTCGAATTTTGATCCAGTGATATCCGTGTGTCGACTTTATCCGATAGGGAGAATGACACTAAAGCAAACTCGTAAGTGACACACATCACTATCAAAACAGAGAATGGAGACCGCGGGATTGTTTCCAATCCCTCTCCCACTTAGTGTTTTACGAAAGGGATAACATGCATAAATAAATAAAGCATAATAAAAAGCACGTAAACACACAAAAAGCATTTTATGTGGCCCCGATAATTATGGCCTTTAAATATCTTCGATGCACGTCTTCTCGGATCTTCATCTCGTTGCTCGTCTCGGTCTCGATTCACCACTGACTCGTCTAAGTGCCAAGAGACGAACCCCTCCCACTGGAGTATCGCCCCAGGCCTCGACGAGCGTCCCGTGGTGTCAGTCGAACTCCCGCGGCGTTGCTGCCAAGCCTCGAGCAGCGGGCGCTGCACCATATCCAGCGCTCGCTGGAGAAGCTTTGGGCAGCGGGCGCTGCCCCAGCTCCAGCGGGCGCTGTTTGTGCTCAGTCAGCCGCGAGTTCGACTTCTCGACCCTCGTTCGTCCGGCCTTCCATCTTCTCTCGATCCACCAAGTAGCAGGAACATTACATAAGTAAAACTAACTACTTCCGGCATCAATCCTATACAGGTTGATCGGTCCTATACAATCCGGATACAACGAAAAACGAAAAATAGAACTTAAACGACTCAACCCGTCGTTTTAACTATTACAAACATGCAACGATTCAAAACAAAAGATCTCGACAATCCCGAGAGTTTAATCAAACCACAACATACAGTACAAACAATGACCATAATAATCGGGTTCGAACCTGCAAAACAATTCTCGCAAAAATACAACGAATCGACAAAACCGGCTCTGATACCAATTGTTGGAAATCGACTACCCGGGATGCGTTCGTTCGATCGCTCGAACATCCGAACGCTCCCAGTCGACCTCCGGTGGCGCTACTCCGATCACGTAACAGCCCATGTGCCGAATCACGCCCAGCCATCGCCCCGAAGGACAACCGCGCGAATCGGGAGCTGGTCTGCCTCGAGCAGCGCTCGCTGCTCGTAGACCAGCGGTCGCTGGAAGGACTGCAAACAGCGACCGCTGTTTGCCCTCCAGCTGGCGCTGTTCGTCCGCGAACAGCAGCGCGACCTTGCTGTTCCGGGCTCGTTTCCGGTCCGTTTTTCCTCTTCCGACTACCGATCCGGAGGTCCTAAAACCCCCAGTAATCGAGGAATACGATCCACGACACCCGGAACCCGATCTTACATTCGATGTATGATTAACGAAAAATGAAATCGAAGAATTGCGGAATAAGGTTTCGATCTCATACCTTCTCGGTCGAATTGTTGAGACCTTAGAGATTGCTAGTGTATGACTCTGCCCGACTCCAGCCGTTGTGTGGGCAACGATCCACTGGGTTCGTCCTTGTCTGCTTTCTCCTTCTCAAACCACAGTAAGAATGATTATTCTCAATGTGAGAATAATTATTGCGTTAACTCTTTTATTTTAACAGATAAAAAATAATTGCGCTAAGCTTTTATTTTTATCTGCTGAAATAATAGTTGCGGCGAATAGTAGGTTTAGGATAGGGCAAAGGGGGGGGGGGGGGGGGGGTTAAATAGAGTTACACTAGGGACCTCTTAGGTAAATTAATTCAAGGCTAAAATACAATATTAATTAACTCGGAGTCCTTAAAAAGAAATCCTTAATTAATTACATTTTTAATTATTATTAATTCCACTAAATAATAATAATTGAATTCTCGAAATTAATTTAATATTATTTCAACAATAATAATTCCGCCGAAATTACATATACGACTTTCCCCGTGTTTAAGATATCGTATGTCCACGAATTAATTTTAATTAGTAATAATTAAATTAATTCGTTTCTTATTATCCGAGACTAGTACCACTCATCCTTATTATCATGTGGAACAAATCCACCTGCAGGGTTTACATGATAAACTTTATGAGCTCATCTCGGGGACATCATCAACCCGATAAACGGGACACGGTTTCCTGTCTATAATCTATAGCATGCCGTGTGTACAATTCCGATTCCCAATTTACCGAGAATATCGACTAATCAATTAGTCTCACTCATTGGCAGATTAAAGAACCGAGAATTGGACACACGCACCTATAATTATATAGGGATTAGGAATTCGTATATCCGTAATATCTGAGGTCTAGTTCGATTACTTCGATTAGTATAAATCGAACGCCTTCCCGTGGTCCTGCTCAATACACCAAGTGTACGAGTGTAACATGATAGTCAAGACCGACTATCTTCCAGTCACACAACGACGTACCGATGGATTGTCCCTGTCCATCTAAGTCGTGAGCTACTATTCGATAGTATACGAGGAACCGACAGTATGATCTTCCGCGTGTCTCCTCACGCCATACTGTCTACAACGTATATATCTAGGACTATAGCATAAAGTACATGATAGACAAAATGCAGGCTGTTTGATTAATAGATAATAAAACACAGATAAGGAGTTCCATATTGTCACTAAACTAGACATTTAGAATATAACTCCATCATAACATGCTTTATCAAGCCTATCACTTCAAAACGGTAATACGGATTGATTTTTGTGGTGACAGACTGCAAGGCTACTGGTCTTTTCCATTCGTACCCAGCCTGAAAATACCAATCAAATTAGAGAAGATTTCACGATTCACGGTGAGATTAAATTAACACAGTGAAACATCAAACGGTGAAGTGAACACGGTGAACATAAAACGATGAAGTGTACACGGTGATGTTAAATCCACGACGAGCATATACAACAGTTATCAAAGGTATACGGTGAAGATACACACGGTGATGTTAACCACCGAGATCGTGCATCACCATAAGACGGGACAGTGAAGATACATACACGATGATAATTACACCCTGAGAAAAAACCAATGGTACACACGGTTGATCGTCTTCTACAACCCATTGCAATTATCAGTTCGGAAACACATTAACAGATCTATTAAATGAAATATACACATGAAAAGTCCGAACATATGCAGTTCTAAACATCAAAAAATCGATCCATGGAAAGCTAGGGTTAGCTTTATTACCGGAGGTTGAGCACGAGTGTCTTGGTTGTTGAGGGACTGGGTGTTGTCAAAGCTATCCATAATGATGATCGCCGAAGACGAGTTCAGATGATACGGTCGGAACTGGATTTAAACCACCTTGTGCGTGCTCGTCGTGTGTGTGAATTTCAAACGACAAAAAAGATTTGATGGCGCAATTTTATTTTTCTGATATTCTTTTGTTATTTTGTAATATTCGTTTTGCTTATTTGTGAAGTCTTTTGATACAAAATGGCCTATTTTACTTACATTTTATGGACGAGGCTTTATATGATATAATTTCTTATGGTTTGGCCTTTTTTTGCCACGACCCTTTTTTTTAGTTTAATAATTTAAATTTTATATTTGTTGTGAAAAAAAAATTAAAGTTTGTGTAATTTTGTTTTAAAATCTGAAATTTTAAAATTCAAATTTATTGTGAAATAAAAAAGACGCAGCTAAAAATTTGGTAATTTTGTTTTAAAATCTGAAATTTTAAAATTTAAATTTATTGTGAAATAAAAAAGACAGCAATTAAAACTTTGAGAATTGCTAAAAATTTGGTAATTTTGTTTTAAAATCTGAAATTTTAAAATTCAAATTTATTGTGAAATAAAAAAGACAGCAGTTAAAAATTTGAGAATTGCGTAATTTTATTTTAATTTGACAAATTTAAAATTCAAATTTATTGGGAAAACAAAAGGCTAATTTTAGTATTTACTATTAATATATAGGGTGATTTTGGATAAAAGAAAATTTTAAAGTTTTAAAATAAAAGGATTCAATTTTTCCTAATTATTAATAGAAACAAATTATATAATTTTATTTTAATTTTGTTAATTTACATTATTAATTAATATTTATTATATTAAGTAAGTAGTTATTACACCATTTTATAATTATAATTTTAAAGTACTTTTATTAATAAGAAATTTAAAAAAATGAAATATTAAATTATAAGTTAATTTATCCAAAATCACCCTAAATTATATTACCTTTTTGCTAAGTAGTTCTAATTTATAATTTGAAAAAAACTAGGTTACTTAAATATAAACAAAAATTAATAATTTCATGTAAACCAAATTCTCCCTTCAAAAAAATAGGGAGCGATGAAGTATAATATTGTCGTTGACGAAATAATCTTATATGTAAGGGATGAAGTATAATATTGTCGGCGAAAGAATCTAATACGGAGGCACCTCAGAGAACTAAAGCACATATATACGTCATCTATAGTAAATAAATATGCTCCATTTTATTAAATTAAAAAGTACAGTATATTTTAATTTTCAACCAAAGCACATACGTCAGCTTATATAGTAAATAAATATTCTCCATTTTATTAAATAAAAAGGTATATTTTAATTTTCAACCAAAGCACATACGTCATCTATAGTAAATAAATATGCTCAATTTTATTATTAAATTAAAAGTTATACAAAACACGTATTCGCACATTACATTATATATATATATATAATGCTCCTTTGAGCACTTCAAGTACCCCAAAACATTTTACTTAGTATTGTATTTCTACATGGCTAAAACAATAACTACGCTCATGATCATCATCAAATCCCTTTTCTGCATATATTATGTATTACTTATAATAATCTCCCTAAATATTAATGTTTGCATGTCCGAACTGAGTCCCTCAAATAAAAATTCAACGGGAGGATTCTCAGTCGACATGTTTCACATATACTCTCGTGAATCCCCTTACTACGATCCTTCATTATCTCCAACACAAATCATTGTGGATGCAATTCAGAGATCAATCAATGGCTCCCGATGGCTCAACCAGAGCCACCCTACAGCTACAGGCTCTGGATCTACCGAAACCGATATCATACGATCACTTAACAGCAACTATTATTTCATGAGGTACAAAATTGGCAGTAAACAAGTCCGTTCCTTAGGCCTCCTCGACACGGGGTCAGACTTAATATGGACACAATGTTTTCCTTGTAAGAAATGCTTCGCGCAGAGCCAACCACGATACGAACCAAAATCGTCCACCACGCACAAGACGGTATCGTGCAATGATGCAGAGTGCAACTGGTTGCGTAAACATAGTTGCTCTCCTGATCAGCTTACGTGTTTCTATGTCGAGTACTATATAAACGGACAACACACTATTGGCGGACTATCAAAAGACTCATTTACCTTGGCCTCGGAAGGAGGCACAACAAATTGGATCAAATCCATGATTTTTGGATGTTCATTAAGCGCTAGTGATATTGGTCATATGTTTGAAGGTTACGAGTCAGGCATCATCGGGCTTGGACGTGGGCGTCTCTCGCTTGTTTCACAACTAGGCTATTTAGCTAAAGGTAAATTCTCGTATTGCTTGGTGCCAATTACCGAGACTAGGAAGAGAACTACTAGGTTGCTCTTCGGGGACAACTCCGAGGTCAAGCCTGGGTTCAATGAGCCGGTGGTGCATATTTCCCTATTCCATAATAAAAAATATCCCAGCCAATATTATGTGACGTTGATAGGGTTCAGCGTTGGGAAAAAGAAATTTCTACAATATCCTGATGAAGCAAATTTTATTATGGACTCGGGCGCATTCCTTACGAGACTTCCAGATCACTTGTACATAAACATGAAAATATATGTGTCGTCGGCATTGAGCCATTTAAAGAAAAAACGAGACCCCAAAGGCGTCTTGGAATTGTGCTTTGCGACCAGAAGTAACTATCTTAGGCTGCCGCCGCTGACTCTCCACTTCAGCAATGATGCAGACGTGACTTTTGGTGAGATTAACATGTTTGGGAAAATGGATGATACTACCCTGTGCTTGCTTGTTTTGTCAGCCGGAAAAGGAAAAGCGTCTTTGGGATGTATGGCGCAATCGAATTTCATGGTCGGATACGACACGGACAAGGAGCGGATGTCGTTTCGCCGCACTGACTGTACCAAGAATGCCTACTTATAAACTGTAACAAGCGACCTAAAAACTTATCCAATAATTATGCGAGCCTCAATAATTCCATATTTTAACTCTTCGTGTTATACTAAGATTTCATCAATGATTCAATTAGATCAATTTAGTCAACTCAATAATGGGTCGATTCATTATTAAAATAAAAATAAAAATAAAAAATTGCTATATGCCAATATCTATGTAAATAACCGTATTTTAGAATGCTATTTACAAAGTCAGTATTTAGCAATAACAAAAAAGCAATATATGGATAATTACAAACTTTTTTTTTCGTGTAAAATCAATAGGCGTTGGACAATTTTGTTTATAGTGATAGGTCTAAAACAACATCACAAATTTATATACAATGTAGATTAAGAAAAATAACATTTTTTTGACTTTTTTACTAAAATTAAAGATAAAAATGTATTTTTAAGTTAAAAAGTATAGTAGTTGTGACTAAAGTTTAAAAACTAGTTCAAAAAGTAAAAAAGAAAATTATATTTTAAAATAAAAAAATAAAGTTTTTAAGAGTATTTTCTTTATACGTGCATAATTAGTTGTGACATTCAAAATTCAAAAGAAAAAGTCATGCATAATTAATTAGTTGGGAGAGAAGTGATCACTATAATCATTATCATCAAATATTTAAATCACTTCTCTTAAATTGGTATATTAGGTATCACTAATTTCCCTAAAAATTGGTTGGAACTTGGATGTTCGAACCCAATAATCCCTCAAATTCTAAAATAAAAGATTATAAAAAAAGTATTTTGTAAAAATAAAAATAATTTTTATTTATCAAAAAGAATAAAAGATAATCCTCTATAATACTGTTGAAGTCATCTTATTTATGTGAATATCTTATTTATGTGAATATCACATTAACTGTGATATAATATTATAAGAACTAAATTGATACTCAAAATAATTATATTTAAGTAATAATTGTAATATCTCATACTATATAACTCCCTATTTTGATGTAATAATAAACATAACGAATTAACTACTTATGAGAGCAAGGTTTGATCCTTCTCTACCCTTTCTTTCTCATCTCCTTTAAACAATCGTATACCGAGCTTCATCAATGGCTTTTAGTTCTATACCCAAAAATATTGAAAAACCACCAAACCCGTCACGTTACTCAATGTCCACACTGTCGAAAAATTAGTTGGATCTAATTATCAACAGTGGCAAGTTCAACTTGTATCTCTTCTCCTTGGTTACGATCTTTACCATTTTGTTGATGGCACTGTAACCCTCCATCCCCAACCATCACCACATAAAAAAAAACTACTCATCCCTACCCATCTTATAAAACTTGGTTTCGCCAAGACAAACTTTTATTTGGTGCCATGTGTGGTACCCTATCTCCAACCATCGCCCCTTGTTGTAGATTCGACGACTTATAGTATGAGAATAACGAGAACTGAAGAAAAGAAATCAACAATAAAGAAGACAAGAATTTACATGGAAACCCAAATCGGGAAAAACCACAAGAGGAACGACGAACAAATCACTATAATATTGTTTCACGATTACAAGGATGATATACCCTCTAAACCCTCGAATCTCGCACAATAGTTATAGCTAGAATAATTGGTATGTTTATGCCCATGGAGAAACTCTCTTTATATAGGGGGTCCTAATTATTGTATGGAAATAATAATTCTCGCCCATAAGAAGCCTAATAGGAGAAAGAATCAAAATCGGACCAAATAGGTAAACTTTCCAAAAACTCTACGCTGGAGAAAACGGCGGGCGCCGTTTCTCACCTGCGATCGTGGGACACCAAACAGCGGCCGCTGTTTGGCCCCGGCAGGTGCGGAAATTTTCAAAATCCCGATCGAAGGTTCGATAGTCAAACCGACTAAAACGGCGACCGTTGCCTTCGTCCGGCGGTCGCGGAATGCCTTTTTTCTGATGGGGTTGTATATTTAATATCTAGATTTAAGTAACATATGAACTCCGTATAAAGTCGTTTATCCTATTTAATAATAATAAAGAATTGTTTTGCATTTAATTATGTTTAATTAAATATGTGCAAACCATAGTCCTAGATTATACACGTTGTAGTTAGTATGGTGCGCGACGTCACACGGAAGATCATACTATCGGTTACTCGTATAAAATCGAACAGATGCTCACAACCTAGACGGACGGGGACCATCCATCGGTATAGTCGCTGTATAATTGGAAATAATTTGTCTTAATTATTTTATTATACTTATACACTTGGTGTATTGAGCGGACCGCTTGAGACTAATCGATTAAGATTGTCTTGGATAATCGATTTATATCTCAGTGTATTATATTCTTAATCCCTGGTATTATTGCGGGTGTGTGCATTTAATATTAGTGACTTTGACTAACCAATGGAATTGACTAATAAGATATTGGGCAATTACCGGAAAATTGGGTCATTGTATGTTATGTATGACATGCTGTGAATTCTTGACGGGAAAGTGTGTCCCGATAAGGGTGGATAATGTCCCCGAGATGAGCTCATAAGAAATTATTATGTATAGTGGATTTGATCCGCATAATAATTAAAGTTGAGTAGTATTAGTCTCTTGATTACAAGAGATAAATAAATTAATTAACAATAAATAAAATTTATTCATGGACATTTCTATCTTAAACATGCGGAATAAAATAATACTACGGAACATATTATTTGATATAATATGGTTTAATATTGGGAGTTGCAATTATATTTATATAGTGGAGTTAAATATAATTTATGGATTAATTAATATATTTGGGCTTGGGCTCAATTTAATTAATTCCATAGAAAACCCAATATTCTACTTCCTTAAGGTCCCCTACGTAGCCTATAAAAGCACTACATGGTCTTCTCTATTTTAAAGAGATAAGATAATCATGCTTGATTATTCTAAAGAGTAGAAGGAGAAGAAGATCCATTGAGCTTGGAGGATCGTCGCCCACCTCGACGTTCAAGCTAGTGCAAGGAATACGTGGGAAGATCTCAAGGTCATCGATTTGATTTTCCGGAAAACGAGAACAAGGTAAAATCATAAAACCCCCTTATGATTTTAAAGATATAATTATCATAATTATACCGCGAACCAAGACCCGAGGGACGGAGATCCAAACTGAGGAAGTGTCGGGCGATGGGGATCGAGGATCTCCGGACCGCCGCGACTAGGAATCCTCGGCAAGGGGTGGATCTGTAGGTACCGGTATACCGATCCAATCGATATACCGTGTGTGCGGAAGCGTGTAAAGCAATAGATCTACTATTCCATGATCTTAGTGCACACTTAATGTGTATAAGAACACATATAAACATATATATATACACATCCAATATATATATATATATATATATATATATATATATATATATATATATATATATAAGGTTCAACGATTACTTACTTTTGTGACGAAGTGATTCGTTGATGTCGTTGAGGTGGTGTTGAGTCGATTGAACCACCTCAAATGGATCAGCCTCTCGAAGCTCTCCTTGTGAATGACCTCTTCACTCCTTTAGATCGTCCGGATGTGGAAGCCGCACAAATGGCCCGGCCTCTACGTGTTGCACACGAACCTGGAATTGAACTTGCTTGCTTATTCTTGAGTGATTCTCTCACTCTTTTCTCTCTTGTTGTGTGGAATTTCGTGGCTGATGATTAAGTGATATGAAAACCATGTTTTCATCACTTTATTCACCACAATTAACCTCTCCTTGTAACCCCCCCATTATGTGCATCATAATGCACCAATAATGGTGGTTAATGGGGAGGTAAAGGGTCATTTCCACATCACTATGCCAATTGGCATAGATGTGGTCCCCTTGCTTGTGTGGCATGCCATGTCATACCATGTGACATGCATCCATGCAAGCCATGCATCCCATGCATGTGAAATTCCATATGTATTGATTCTAAATTAATATAGAGCGCAACGTAATTCCAGCTCGTGTGTGACCCTGTAGGTATGATCTTATCGATCAATATTATATTGTTCCCAACAATTAATATTATCGAATAATCATTTAACATCCATAAACGACCTTATGACTTTATCGATTGCACACGTAGGATCGAAGAACATATCCCAACAATCTCCCACTTGGCCTTCAGAGCCAGTGTGCTGCCAACTTCCTGTTGTCACTTTATGTCTAAGTTTGAACTTGAGGCAAGACTCGAGTCATCCTCAATCGGTTCAAACCTTTCTTGGACTTTGAGACAGACTGTAAAACCAGATTTATCACTATGATACGAATCTGGATGTGGCCACGTATTTTCCACAGTCTCGACTCTCCAAGTGGCCGGTAAGACATGTATCCCATTATAAAATGGAGGACAATCCCATCTTGTCAATCCAAGCTCTCCCACTTGCTTCCTGATATACCCAATAACAAGTTTTATAACCTCCTTTTACGAAAGGCGTTTACTTGTATCAAAGTACACCATTTCACAATGGAATCACTCTGGACTACTCAGGTCAGAGGAAATTGCTCGACAGTCAATGAAATAGTATTATGACTCGAAATCTTAAATACTAATTCAGTCGGGTCTGTTCGATCATTAGCTCCCAGCTAATATCTATGTAATTGTACTTGATGTCCCACATCACTAGCCCATGAAGCGGCGCTATAGTACACATTACAAACTAGTTCATTGTATTATCGGTTTGTCCGTACTCGATTATACGAACCAGGAACAACTATATGATTTAAGTATATCAGTTCAACCATTGGGACTTCATTATGCGGTAAGTCGACCTCATAACCCAATTGATATCACTTAATCATTTGGACAATTCATATAAATTAAACCATATTTATATGAAGAAATATGTATTATACATATGAGTGAATGTTTACCAAATCTCCAAAAGTATCTAATACAGTAATAGAAATCACAACCCATCTCTAAGATGTTTGATCTCTATTGCAGTCGTGATAGCCTCAAGCTTAAACTGCTGGAGAGGTTTAGAAAGCGGGTTTGCAACCTTACCAAAAGTTGCAACATTATTATCTCGATGTCTCCACAAAACTATCTCCCAGATAATGTGGAACTTCCTGAGCACCAGTTTTAGACTTGTGGTGCTTCCTAGCTCATTTGCTTGCGCGATAACTCTACTATAAATAGAGAACTATCGGATGGGCTGAGCTAGTTACGCCACAACGTTCATCTAT
Organism: Euphrasia confusa; assembly: GCA_954870475.1. NCBI lineage: Eukaryota > Viridiplantae > Streptophyta > Magnoliopsida > Lamiales > Orobanchaceae > Euphrasia > Euphrasia confusa. The sequence continues at coordinate 39,112,868 of OX940954.1, forward strand.
GAACTTTAAAATCTGAACTGCCAACATAACTGCATCCAATGCAGTTCTGTACTCAGCTTCTGTAGTTCAATCAGCTATTGCATTGCATGGAACTATTCCAACACATTTTACCTCTAATCAGACAAAAGATATAACCAGATTAAAATCGGAAATTATCTTAGTCTGTTTTGAAGTATGCATTCAAATAGATTGTTAATTTCAACTCATCTTGTCCTCCAAAGACAAGATAATATTCTTTATTCCGTAAACGACACTTTAGAATAGTTCTGACCACATCCAATTGGCCTCACCAGATTTTCCTTGAAACCAATTCGTAATGCTCAAAGCATACGATATTTTGGGTAATAATCAAACAACGTAACTCCCACTGACCTTCTTGTAAACACAAGAGTCTTCCATGTTCTTTTGAAATCCAAACTCTTGTATGGATTCATCGAACCGAAGATTCCAGCTCCGAGATGCTTGCTTTAATCCATAAAAGGATCTATTAAGCTTGCATACTCTCTCAGCCTGATTAGGATCGATAAAACCCTCTGGTTGTGTCATAAACACATCCTCTACTAGAATCTCATTCAAGAAGGCGGTTTTAACGTCCATTTGCCATATCTCATAATCATAATGAGCAACAATGGCTAAGAGAATCCGAATGGATTTAATCATAGCAACTGTTGAAAAGGTTTCATCATAATCCACCCCGTGAATTTGTTTATATCCTTTTGCCACCAACCTTGCTTTGAAAGCACTAGGTTTTCCATTCATGTCTGTTTTTATTTTGTAAATCCATTTGCATCCAATGGGCCTAGCCCCTTTAGGCAAATCGACCAAGTTCCAAACTTGATTTTCAGACATTGATTCCATTTCGGATTTCATGGCACCCTGCCATTTCTCGGAATCTGGACTCGTCACAGCTTGGATATAGGTCGAAGGTTCATTGCTTTCTAAAAGCATGACTTCATAGTTCTCGTTTGTCAGAATACCTAAGTATCTGTCAGGTTGAGTTCTAATCCTTCCGGACCTTCGAGGGTTAGGTGTGTTTTCCAAAACCACTGGAGCACTCTCGACTTGGTCTTGAGTGTCCATCTCAGTTTGATCTTCTTGAACCTCGTTCAATTCAACTGAACTCCCACTTACTTTCTTGGAAAGATATTCCTTTTCAAGAAATACACCATCTCGAGCAACAAAGACTTTGTTCTCAGATTGGTTGTAAAAGTGGTACCCTCGTGTTTCTTTTGGATAACCCACAAAGAAACATTTATCCGATTTGAGTTCAAGTTTTGTAGAGATATTTCTCTTCACATAAGCTTCACATCCCCAAACCTTGATATAAGACAAGTTAGGGACCTTCCCTTTCCATACCTCGTATGGTGTCTTATCAACAGCTTTTGACGGTGTCCTATTCAGTGTATAGGCCGCTGTTAAAAGTGCGTGTCCCTAAAAAGATTTTGGTAGTTCACTAAGGCTCATCATCGATCGAACCATATCCAATAAGGTTCTATTCCTCCTTTCGGAAACACCATTCATTTGGGGTGTTCCAAGTGGAGTGAGTTGATATAGAATACCACAACTCATAAGATGATCATCGAATTCTTGGCTAAGATATTCGCCACCTCGATCCGATCGAATGGCTTTTATCTTCTTACCAAGTTGATTCTCAACTTCATTTTGGAATTCTTTGAACTTTTCAAAGGCTTCCGACTTATGCCTCATTAAATAGACATAACCATATCTACTTAAGTCATCGGTAAAAGTTATGAAGTAGAAATAACCTCCACGTGCTTGTGAGCTCATTGGACCACATACATCAGTATGGATTAAACCCAATAGATCATTTACACGTTCTCCTTTTCCTAGAAAAAGTTGTTGGGATATGTCCTTCGATCCTACGTGTGCAATCGATAAAGTCATAAGGTCGTCTATGGATGTTAAATGATTATTCGATAATATTAATTGTTGGGAACAATACAATATTTATCGATAAAATCATACCTACAGGGTCACACACGAGCTCGATATTGATATACATTGCTTGATAAATATATTGATTTAGAATCAATATTTACGTGGATTTAATACACATGCATGGGATGCATGGCTTGCATGGATGCATGTCACATAGTGTGACATGGCATGCCACACAAGCAAGTGGGACCACATACAATGCATAGTGGCATGTGTATGTGGCATGACCTTTCACCTCCTTTGTAACCCCTTTTGCATGTTAATGGTGCATTATGATGCCCATTATGTTGTAGGTTACAAAGGGGAGTAATGTGGTGAATAATGAGGCCATTATATGGATGAAAATCATATTTTCATCACAACACAACATTAGCCACGAAATTCCACTCAAATAGAGAGAAAAGAGGTGATCTTGGAGATCAATTCTCAAGCAAGCAAGGTGTTCATTATCCGGGTTCGTGGCAACACGTAGAGGCCGGGCCATTTGTGCGGCTTCAACATCCGGACGATCCAAAGGAGTGACGAGGTCATTCACAAGGAGAGCTTCAAGTTGCTGATCCATTAAGGTGGTTCAATCGACTCAATACCACCTTAACCAACATCAACGAATACATTCATTATCAAATGTAAGAATTCGTTGATATCTCTCTCTCTCTATATATATATATTGGATATATATGTATATATAAATATGTGTGTCTATACATATTTGTGTGCACTAAGATCATGGCATAGTAGATCTATCGCTTTACACGCTTCCGCACACACGCTATATCGATCGGATCGGTATACCGGTACCTTCAAAGGTGACTTTGTCATTTTGCCCATCAAACATCCTTCACATGTATCAAATGACTCCAAGTCAAAAGATTTGAGAATACCTTCTTTAAGAAGTTTCTCTACACGTTTAATGTTGATGTGGCCTAATCGACAATGCCAAAGGTATGTTTCATTGAATTCATTCGATTTGGCCTTTTTGGTATCAATGTTATATATATGATTGTCAAGTTGAAGTATATATAAACCATGTTCTAATCGAGCCGAACCATAGAACACTCCACTTTTTGAAATAGTAAATAAGCCATTTATTATAGTGAAGGAAAATCCTTCAGTATCCAATACTGAAATAGAAATGATGTTCTTGGTAATACTTGGTACGAAATAAACATTATTCAATACTAAAACAAGGCCCGAAGGCAAACACAAATCATAAGATCCTACGGCTAATGCAGCGACCCTCGCTCCATTTCCAACCCGCAGATCGACATCTCCCTTTACCAAAGTTCTAATTCTTTGCAGTCCCTGCACATGTGAAACAATGTGAGCACCGCATCCGGTATCCAATACCCAAGAAGAAGAATTTGTAAAGTTTATGTCTATGACATAAATACCTGAAGATGAAGGAACGACACCATTCTTCACATCTTCCTTGAACTTAGGGCAATCTCGCTTGTAGTGTCCAACACTCTTGCAGTAGAAACACTCAGATTCCCCAAGAACCTTAGAAGCTTTCAAGAACCTTTTGGAAGGAGCTGCCACAGGTTTCCCTTTCCCTTTGCCTTTCACTTCTGGTTTCTTAATCCCCTTGAACTTTTTGGTACCTCCTTCCCGAATCATAAGAACTTCCCTCCTAGGGTCCTTCTTAATCGCCGGCTCAGCAGCCTTAAGCATCCCATGGAGCTCATGAAGCGATTTCTTCAGTCCATTCATGTGGAAATTCAGCCTAAAGGCGTCATAACCATCATGAAGAGAATGGAGAATGAAATCGGTAGCCAACTCGTCATCATATGCAAAACCGAGGCGAGCACTTGAAGCAAATAATCCAATCATTTGGTCCCACGGGTTTACCCTTTTCCAGCCTAGCTGTTGCTATAGCCCGGGTGACACCGAAGCGCTCAATCCTAGCCTATTCCCCGAACATGCTCTTGAGCTCTTCTATGATGTCATAGGCTTCCATGAACTCGAATTTTTTTTGCAACTCGGGTACCATGGATGCCAACATCAAACATGTCACCTCATTCGAGGCTTTCTTAGCAAGGGCATATGATGCATTTTGGGCAGTCGTGCCCCCATCATCGGGAAGCACGGGAAGGGGTTTTTCCAACACACTTTCCTTTTCTTCGTATTTGAGGACTATCCTCAAGTTGCGTTGCCAATCAAGGAAATTGGTGTTGTTCAACTTTTCTCTATCCAAGATAGAGCTGAACTTGAATTGAGTTGAGACAGACATATTATACTACAGAAGAAAGATAAATAACGTAAGTAAACATTCACAAAGCGGTAAACAAATAAGGTTGTCTAGCAAAACTACTTTATTTGTTCCATTTTGTTCATTCGATATCTAATATCGTCGTTCCCAATTATTTCAATGACAAAAACGTGATAAATCGTAAGTGAAAACTCGAGGTTTTCTAACCAGCGATCTTATCATGCAATTGAAGCCCTATCTCTCATTAAAATGAGGGAGCCAACCAGACAATCGATTCACGCCATCCAATGGCTCGAAAGTCTCTAATTTGTGTCATTGATAAACTTAAGTGTTTTGGATTAAATCACTCCCCGAGGTGTAAATAATCATAACCTTATAATTCATCAAATGAAAGACAAATTAGGCATTTGTTTTTGAAATTTTAATCAATTAGAACAAAACGATTCCAAGACCCTCATCTTGCGAATCCTTAAGCCGACTGAGTCCGCACTTAAGAACTCCAAGATAGGTAGACATTCCATGTCAATGACATCTAATGTCACTCTCAGTCGATGAGAGTCCCATTCTCATCTCATGTCTCGATAGCCACGCCTGCAGTGGATCTATCGATGAGAAAACCAAACTCACGTGTAAGGGTCTAACCCTTACTCCCACTTATCCCAAGATAACAAGTAGTACCCCGCTGAGGCGGACCTACCAACTTATGATCGAGGGCTTTATAGGTGTCATGTTTTGGACAAGACATTATACTCATTATTTTGGGAACTTGCATGCATAGGTTTGTTTATATGTAAGTTGAACATTTATAACATAAAACAACCTATAACTAGCAAAGCATATAAATACGAAATCGAAAGGCCCCTAGAACCTCACAACTCTCAAAAGAACAGAATTAAAGTAATAACAAAAGCCTTGAACTTCTTCTGGACTGGTCCTCGCCCTCCGTTTTAGTTCCGTGCCCTCCGATTTTGGTCAAATCTATTCCGTACCCATAAAACCACGAACGGCGCCCGCCGTTTCACAATCAGAGGTCGCCGAACACCACCGGCTGTCGCCGTTTCCAAAACGGCGCCCGCCGAAAGGTCCGGGAACAATCTGCCAAGAAAAAGGCCTTTCGGCGGTCGCCGTTTCCAAAACGGCGCCCGCCGGAGCTCAAACGGCGACCGCCGTTTGGCTCCAGCAGCCCGATTTTGCCCGCTTTGCTTCGTTTTGCTTCGTTTCTTCTCGTTTTCGCCGGAGAGCCGAGATCCTCCATCGAACCATGGACCAAGTCCATCGCTTACAAGTAATACAATACAAATATAATAGAAAAACCTATCTATTACAAATGATTCCAAGGGACGCAACCCTCAAATACTACGGCCAATCGAAACGTAAAAAACGACGAATTCATTCACCCGACCACTAACGGTGGCCGGCCTTACATCTAATCACATAATCACAATTAAACAATTAATCCAATTATGTTGATTAAACTTCTTGTGTCCAACACAAAAGTGTGCACGAGCCCTAGGCTCTGATACCAATTGTAGGTACCGGTATACCGATCCGATCGATATACCGTGTGTGCGGAAGCGTGTAAAGCAATAGATCTACTATGCCATGATCTTAGTGCACACTTAATGTGTATAAGAACACATATAAGCATATATATATACACATCCAATATATATATATATATATAAGGTTCAACGATTACTTACTTTTGTGACGAAGTGATTCGTTGATGTCGTTGAGGTGGTGTTGAGTCGATTGAACCACCTCAAATGGATCAGCCTCTCGAAGCTCTCCTTGTGAATGACCTCGTCACTCCTTTAGATCGTCCGGATGTGGAAGCCACACAAATGGCCCGGCCTCTACGTGTTGCACACGAACCTGGAATTGAACTTGCTTGCTTGTTCTTGAGTGATTCTCTCACTCTTTTCTCTCTTGTTGTGTGGAATTTCGTGGCTGATGATTAAGTGATATGAAAACCATGTTTTAATCACTTTATTCACCACAATTAACCTCTCCTTGTAACCCCCCCATTATGTGCATCATAATGCACCAATAATGGTGGTTAATGGGGAGGTAAAGGGTCATTTCCACATCACTATGCCAATTGGCATAGATGTGGTCCCCTTGCTTGTGTGGCATGCCATGTCATACCATGTGACATGCATCCATGCAAGCCATGCATCCCATGCATGCCATGCATACCATGCATGTGAAATTCCATATGTATTGATTCTAAATCAATATAGCAAGCAACGTAATTCCAGCTCGTGTGTGCCCTGTAGGTATGATCTTATCGATCAATATTATATTGTTCCCAACAATTAATATTATCGAATAATCATTTAACATCCATATACGACCTTATGACTTTATCGATTGCACACGTAGGATCGAAGGACATATCCCAACAGGATCCCCGTGAGGACGCCAGCTGGACGCCCATCGCCGCTTGCACGGTGCGATCACCACTCGCGCGGTGCAACGCCGCTCGCGCGGCGGCGGCTGGGGGCGATCGCTAGCCACGATTTGACCGTGGCTGGAGGGCGATCACCCGGGGCATGGCTGGGCAGCCTCGTGCGGCTGCTACGGACAGCCGCGGGTTCTTCCCGCGGCGGCTTGTTTGGTTGGGCCTATCCCCGTGGTGGTTCGTGGCAGGTTTCCGGCGACCGGAATTTCGACCGGGTTTGTTTTTCCGCGTTTCCCGACAACCCCGGGATGTCGAGTTCCAACACTTTTCGCGGGCGCGGTGATGCAGTCCAAGAGTCATTTATAGTACAAGATCCAGTGCGAGTTCCAGTTGGACCAATTACGAGATCGAGGGCTAAGAAATTCAAGGAAAGCCTGATGGTGATGGTCCAAGAAGTATGGGCTCAAGAGTTACTGAAGAAGCCCATTGGAGAATCGGACAGCCCAAGTCTTACTAATCTTATCACGTGCGATTGGGCCAGTCCAGCATGAAGACTTTATTTAATTATGCTTAATTAGAATAAGCCCATAGGGCCGACCATCTTGTTAGGCCTCTTTATTTTCGTTATTTCCTTTTTTAATTATTAGAGTTGTGGCCTATATAAAGGTTTCATCAGACCATTATTGAGACACAACAATTAACATCAATAATATTTTCGTGAGTTTTACTCTCTCTCAATTTTCGTTCTCTTTTCGATTGTGCCAAAAGAGATCACTTGACGAATCTCTAGACAACCCAATCTCGTCGTGTGTCGTTCATCGATTTCCGAGTTGCTGCGTCGATCACGTGTTGGGGTTTAGGGCATCGTTCCTAGATTATTTCACGAATCAGATTCAGAGGTTTGGGATCTTCCGCCGGTATCCAATTTCGTTATTTCTTATTCCTTTGTTCAATCCATCTACGAGGTACGTATCACGCGGCTCTTCTCTGGCGAGCACTGAAGCAGGATCGAAGCTACGATCCTCCAGGTGACGTAAACAGCGGCCGCTTCCACCTTCCTGCTGTCGCGGGACGTCCACTAGCGACCGCCGTTTGAGACCGGCGGTCGCGGTAAGCTTCAGCGCTTCCTCCTCGGTTTCGTGACAAAACTCAACAAATCTTCACCTTGTCACTAAACCACGAACTTTCTTCGCCTATCGTCTTCCTCCAAACGCCCTTAAGGGCCTAATCTCTCGATCGAAGTCCAACTAAGTCCAAGCAATGCTCAAACTTAGTTGCGGGTAAACTCTTCGTTAACATGTCCGCCGGATTGTCGTGAGTACTAATCTTACTTACCTTAACATCGCCTTGAGCGATCACTTTTCGGACATAGTGGTAACGAATATCTCTGTGCTTTGTTTCTCATGGAACACTTGATCTTTTGTGAGACAAATAGCACTTTGACTATCACAAAAGATTGTCGTCGTTTCCGAACTCTCCAAGAGTTCTCCAAACCAACCTTTCAACCATAACGCCTCTTTGCAAGCCTCGATGACCGCCATGTACTCCGCCTCGGTAGTCGATAATACCACTGAACTTTGCAAAATAGCTCTCCAACTAATAGCACATCCACCAATGGTGAAAACGTACCCGTTAAGTGATTTTCTTTTATCTAGATCCCCGGCATAGTCGGAATCCACAAACCCCTTCTTGATTACTCCCGAACACCAAAGTCAAATCAGACGTACCTCTAAAATAAGGGACTCAAGCCATATCCTCGATGTCCTCCTCCGTAGTCGAAGAATAAGCATAGGTAAGTCTGAATTGTGTTCCAAGTGGAGTACTTACCGAGTTTGCTTCTTCAAGGTTGAAACGACGAAGCACCTTCTATATGTACCCCTTTTGGCCAAGATATAACTTGCCATCTCTTCGATCTCTTGTGATTTCAATCCCAAGAATCTTCTTTGCCGCACCAAAATCCTTCATCTCGAACTCCTTCCCAAGTTGTGCCTTAACTTTCTCCACCTCCGGCTTATCCTTATTCGCTATCAACATGTTGTCGACGTAGAGGAGAAGATAGACCAAGGACCCATCACAACCCTTCCGGAAATACACACAACTTGTTGGAGTAGTATACTTAATGTCTAGATTTGAGTATTCTGAACTCCTTGTGCACTTTCATTTATCTATTAATAAATAAACATTCATTTGCTTTTAATTATTGTTAATTAAATATATGCAAATTATAGTCCTAGATTATATACGTTGTAGTTAGTATGGTGTGCGTCGTCACACGGAAGATCATACTATCGGTTACTCGTATATAATCGAACAGTTGCTCACGACCTAGATGGACACGGACCAATCCATCGATATAGTCGTTGTATGAGAGAGAAAATAATTGGTCTTGATTATTTTATCATACATGTACACTTGGTGTATTGGGCGGATCGCTTGAGATTTATCAATTAGGATTGCCTTTGATAATTGATTTAAATCTCAGTGTATTTTATTCTTAATCTCCGATACAATTGCGGGTGTGTATATTTAATATAAGTGACTTTGATTTTCCAAAGGAATTGACCGGTTTATATATTGGGTCAATTACCGGTAAAGTTGGGTCACTATATTTTATATATGACATGCCGTGAATTCTTGACGGAAAAGTGTATCCCGTAAGGGTTGATAATATCCCCGAGATGAGCTCATAAGGAATTATTATGTAAACCCCGCGAGTGGATTTGTTCCCGCATAATAATAAAGTTTAGTGGTACTTTTCTCGGATATAAGAGATGAATAAATTTATTAAGCAATAAATAAATTTTATTCATGGATATTTATATCTTAAATACACGGAATAAATAATATTACCGGAGAAATATTATTTGATATAATATAGTTTAATATTGGGAGTGCAATTAATTTTATATAGTGGAAAATAAAATTAATTAATATTAATGGGATTAATAGATTTGGGCTTGGGCTCAATTTAATCATTAATATTGGAAGCCCAATATTCCACCTCCTTTAGATCCCCTACGTAGCCTATAAAAGCACTACATGGTCTTCACTTTTTCATAAGACAAGAATATCATACTCGATATTCTAGAGAGTTGAAGAGGATCCATAGAGTTCGGAGGATCGTCGCCCACCCGACGTTCGAACGAGTGCAAGGAATACGTGGGAAGATCCAAAGGTCATCGATTGATCTCGTTTCTCCGAACAACGAATCGAAGGTATAAAATCTAAACGCTCTTGATGATTTTATTCGATTTAATTATTGAAAATACCGTAGAACGCAAGATCCGAAATACGAACCCCCGAATAGAGGACGAACGCGTGGTGGCGATCTAGGATCGCCGGATCACGACGCTCGCCCGCTAGGGTTTCGAGGCGCGCGGAGGGGCGAACCCCGGCTGGGTGCCGGGGAGCGATCGATCACCCCGATCGATCGCTGGCCGCGGGCTGTGACCCGCGGCGGCCTGCTGGAGGCGGGTTGGCCCCCCAGGCGGCGGCGAGTCGCCGGACTCGCCGCGGGGGCTGCTCAGCAGCCCCGACCGATCACTGGGAGCGATCGGTGTTCGATCGCGCGAACCACGCCCTCGCGGGGGTTCGGCTGGGGCAGCGGCGTGCCTTCGGGTGCGTCGTGTCCTCGGCTCGGACTCCGGCGCGTGCGGTGGTGTTCATGTGATCTCCGGCGAAGGTTTTTGATCGGGTTATTATTTTCCGCAAATTTTAATAGCCCGGGATATCGAATTCCAACAATTGGTATCAGAGCGTGCTTTACGTTCGCGGTATTTTCGATAAAATTGTTCTACCTTGCAGGGATTCCGACTATTATGGCTTGTTTAATTTTCGTTAATTATTTTTTCATAATCGATGGATTATTAAACTCTCGGACATGTCGAGATTCGTTTTTGGTGGTGAATGCTTGTAATAGTAAAAATTCGGGGGTTGACCGAATTTAGGTTTATTATTTTTGTTCTATCTTTTTCCGAAAATTGTATAGGGTCGATTTCATGTATAGAATCGATACCGGATAATGTAGAAATAAATTTGTGATTTATTTACGTTGGATCGATGCCGAGACGACCGCCGGAGAAGACGAAGTTATGAGAAGATGAAGGACCGGGGATCGATCAATCCCCATGATCGATCCCATGAGGATCGATCGACCCACAGCCGAGGGAGGGCTATACGCGGGAGTCCCGGCCACGCCGGCCACCAGTGGTGGTGGCGCGTGGGCTGGGCTGTGGCAGCGATGAAGCCCCGGTAGGCGGCGGTCAATTGGGGGGCGCGGGAGCCCTAGGGTTTTCGTGTCCTCCCGAAGATCCACTTTCCTAATTAGTTCGGCTTTCCTATTTTGAGTGTTCTTATTTTTGGGAACTCTCATGGAATAGGAAAAGAATTAATTTGGAATTAATTAAGTTTCCTAATTGATTATTTCTATTTTATGGAAATATTCATGGATTATGAATCTAATTAATTTGGAAAGTAGAAGAGTCCTAAATTATTTTATTTCCTTGTTTCATTATGGAAATCTTCTAGAATATTCCAAGTGGGTCTTGGATAGGATTCTAGAGATTTAATGAAATTAGAAAGGAAAATAAAATAAAAAAAATGTTAATAATATTTAATTTTATTTTTGATTTATTCGATTGACTTAATTATTATTAATTGAGTATCTTTTGGATTTATTAAAAATAAATAGATTTAAATATTTGAATTAATATTCTCGTCACATGGAGCATTCAAGAACGAAGACTTAAGACTAGAAGATGCGTACGGGGATGCGATAAAGCCATAATAGTCGGAAAATAATATTCTAGTATTATTTTGACTATGTGATAATACTATGTGCTTTATTACATGTATACATGCTATATGTGTTTACTTTATGCACTAGATAGCGTATCCCTTTGTTGTAAAACTCTAAGTGGGAGAGGGAATGGAAACATTCCCATGGTCTCCATTGCTGCTCTCTTGGTGACTTTTATAAACTTTTGAAGTTTATATAGACAAGTTATTACGAGAAATATTGATTAAGTTTATCAAACAATGCCTAATTTGTCTTTCCAAAACTGATTTCAAGTCGACTCATTCTCACCCCGGGGAGTGGAATGGAGCCAAAGCCACTTGGTCATGTCGAGGACACAAATTAGAGACTTTCGTACCATCTTTTAAAGGTGGATCGATTGTCTGCTCGGCTCCCTCATTTATGAGAGATAGGGTTGTTCGCATGGTGAATCACTGGTAAGAAACTTCGAGTTTCACTTATGATTCTCCGCGTCTTGATTTACAAGATTGAATGAATCGAGTAATTGGGAGTCAATTATAAAAGTCTCTTGGAGTAGTAAACGTCCAGACCACGTGGCTTGCTACACTAACAGATTTTGGATAAATTGATGTAGATAGTTATAAGGAATTGTCTAGAATTGTGAAGTCATCGTAAACATCCACACCACGTGGCTATCGGTGATGTAGCGGTTCCAAACGATTTACTTTAGTGCTGAGTAATGGTTTACACTTAGATACGCATTATAGTATTCTTCCCCACGAAGTTACGCTATAAATGATGTATGACCGAAGCAAATCTAATTGCTAAATCATTTGGGTGGGTAAACGTCCACACCACGTGGCTTGCCTTACCTGATGGAATTTTAGATGTAATTAGTGATTTAATGATATTATTTGAGGGAGATAATATCGGAATTAAATTGTTTGTTTGTTTTATGTGCTTATAGGTTAAGAATGACTGTGACCCCACTTTGTGATATACTTAAGGATGAAAACTCACTGGTTCCATATAGTAATGATTGGGAAAGAAATCTGGACATTGTTCAGACTGTTGATCCTTCCAAATCCACTATTGTCCCAACAGATGAGGACATTGAAAATGACCTCAAGGAGATGTTAGGACATAGTGTGGAAGCTGGACAAGAGGTGATTTACATACTCATAAAGTTCAGTCCTCTTGAGGAATCGCTTAAAAACGATTTCAAAAGAATGGAACTTTTAAGTATGATTAGAGAATCACAAGCTCTTGTGGCCAAGATGGAAGTGCAAGCAAAGAAGCCCAGTGGTTTCAAACCACTGATTGGGAAGAGCAAGCCGCGAGGCAAGTGCTTTCGATGCAAGCAGTCTGGGCACTGGAAGTCTGATTGTCCTCTCATCAAAGGTACGAAATTTTCCTTAGTCACTGAAACATTGTCAGTGGTGTTATCTACCAGCACCTGGTGTGTAGATACGGGGGCCACTGACCATGTCTGCAATTCATTGCAGGGGTTCCAGGAAACCCGGAGACTTAGAGAGGGAGAGATCGTGGTCTACATGGGCAATGCTGCGAAGGTGGCGGCTGTTGCAGTGGGAGACGTTCACTTACGCTTTAGTAGTGATAGGATTTTAGTTTTACAAAATTGTCTTTATGTACCGAACCTTAGAAAGAATTTAATTTCGGTTTCTAAGTTAATAATGAATGGATATTCTGTTTCTTTTGATCACTCCGTGGTCATAAGAAGAAATAGTAAAATTATATATTCTGGTACATTAATAGACGATTTATATGTACTAAATCCTGATTCTTCCACGATGCAACGAACCGAGAGTAATAACACATCTAGGAACACCAATAAGAGAAAGGAACCTTCTAGAATGAATCAATTATACTTGTGGCATCTAAGGCTAGGTCATATAAACTCAAATAGACTTCAAAGGTTGAAAGCTGATGGTTTAATCAGCGATCTTGAAGGAGAGGACCTTCCAACCTGCGAATCCTGTTTAGAGGGTAAAATTACCAAGCGTCCTTTTTCTGGTAAAGGATGTAGATCAGAGCAAGTATTGGATTTGATTCACTCTGATGTATGCGGACCTATGTCTACTCAGGCAAGGGGAGGGTACGAGTACTTCATCACTTTCACTGATGATTACTCAAGATATGGATATATATATACCTGATGCGCCGCAAGAGCGAATATTTTGACAAGTTCAAAGAATTCAAGGCTCTTGTGGAGAACCTTCGTGGTAAATCCATAAAATGCCTGCGATCTAATCGCGGAGGCGAGTACCTGTCTGGAGAATTCAAGGCATACTTGGCAGAGAATGGGATTGAATCCCAACTGACTTCACCATACACTCCTCAGCAGAATGGTGTGTCAGAAAGAAGGAATAGGACTCTTATGGAGATGGTGCGATCAATGATGAGTTACTCGGATTTACCTATTATGTTCTGGGGACATGCCTTAGAAATAGCGGCGTATATTTTGAACAGGGTTCCAACCAAAACGGTACCAACTACACCCATGGAATTGTGGAGTGGGCGTAAGCCTAACTTGAAACACATTCGGATCTGGGGATGTCCAGCACATGTGTTGAGACAAGGGGCCGATAAGTTAGAACCTAGATCGGAATTACGGTTGTTTGTAGGATACCCGAAAGGAACTAAAGGTGGCATGTTCTATAGTCCTACGGACCAGAAGATCGTTATAAGTACTAACGCTCGGTTCTTAGAGGAAGACTATGTCATGGACCACAAGCCCAAAAGTGACATAATGCTTGATGAATTAAGAGGTAACGAGAAAGACTTAGATACAGCCGAACCGAGTAGTGATACACCACTAGAACCTGCACCTAACACCGTCACTGTTAATACACCGGAACGCCGTCGTAGTGGGAGGGTTGTTAGACAACCGGACAGATGGATTGGACTAGGTGAGTCTTCGGACTCTGGACCTGGAGTTCATGAAATCGATCCCTGGACCTATGATGAGGCAGTACAAGATATAGATGCGCCTTCTTGGAAGAAAGCGATGAAATCCGAAATTGAATCTATGGATTCTAATAAAGTCTGGGATCTTGTAGAACCACCAAACGGCGTAAAGCCAATTGGGTGTAAATGGGTCTACAAGAGAAAGAGAGGATCTGACGGAAAGGTTGAAACCTTTAAAGCTCGGCTTGTTGCGAAAGGATATACTCAGAAAGAGGGAATCGATTATGAGGAGACCTTCTCGCCGGTAGCCAAGATAAAGTCGATCCGGATCCTCTTATCCATAGCAGCTCATATGGACTATGAGGTGTGGCAAATGGATGTCAAGATAGCTTTCCTAAATGGAAGTCTTGACGAGACGATTTTTATGAAACAACCAGAAGGATTCATTGCTAAGGGGCGAGATCATCTAGTATGCAAGCTTAATCGATCCATTTATGGATTGAAACAAATTCGAGATCGTGGAACCTGCGGTTTGATGAAGTAGTCCAATCTTTTGGATTCATTCAAAGCATGGACGAATCGTGTGTGTATTGGAAACGTGATGGGAAGAAAGTGGTGTTTCTCGTGCTTTATGTAGACGACATCCTTCTCATTGGAAACAGTGTGAAGATGTTATCAGACATAAAGGGATGGTTGTCTAGACAATTCGATATGAAAGATTTTGGGGAGGTTGGACATGTTCTTGGGATCAAAGGGATCGCCGGAATAGAACATTGTGCCTTTCCCAGGCATCTTACATAGACACGATTCTGGCTCGCTTTAACATGCAAAATTCCAAGAAGGGTGAACTACCCTTCAGCAAAGGAACTTATCTTTCTAAAGAATAGTGTCCTCGGACACAGAAGGAGAAAGATGAAATGAAAGCAGTTCCCTACGCCTCGGCTGTGGGTAGGGGTGTTCATAAATAGGACCGGACCGGAAACCGGACCGGAACCGGACCAGTTGGTCCGGTTCGGTCTGGACCGGTAAAATTCCGGTCCGGTTTCAGGTCCACATAAAAATGAGATTTCGGTTTCCGGTCCGGTTCCGGTTAAAAACCGGTAAAATCCGGTCCGGACCGGATTGGACCGGATTCTAATTTATTATATATATTATTATTTTTAATAATATTAATTGTTATATTTTTAAAAAAATAAATAAATAAATTCATAAATTGTGTTTTTTATTTAAAAATTTTCTATTTATCAAATATAATTTTTTTATTAACTAAAATTTTACTATGTATTAAATTATTAATATTTAATTTAATTACAATATAACAAAATAATCCAAAATTAATAAAAAATTATATATTTTTTAATTTATAAAATATTTATTTATTTAAAAATAATAATGTTTCATATTACTGAATAAATTTAAAATTTATAAATATTAAAATTAAATTAAATTATTATTTTATATTTAATTTATATAATTTTTAAATTATTCCGGTTTTATCCGGTTCAAAACCGGACCGGACCCGAATTTACCGGTCCGGTTCGGTCCGGACCGGTATTATTCCGGTCCGGTTTCCGGGTCATGCTTTTTCATGATTCCGGTTCCGGTCCGGTTCGGTCCGGTTTTGGACCGATGAACACCCCTAGCTGTGGGAAGCTTGATGTATGCAATGTTGAAAAACGAGAACCTGATATCAACTATGCGGTTTGCGTAGTGGGAGGATATCAAAGTAATCTTATCAAAAGATATTCGGATGCTGTAAAAGTACTTTCGAAGTACTGGATTACGGAGCAACACGAATTCTTCTTGGATTACGTTTTCTTAGATCTCAAATCAGATTAGGACCAGTTTAAGTCGATATCAGGCTATGTGTTCACTTTTGAAAGAGGTGGAACCTTAAGATGACAGAGTGATAAGCACGATGCTTTTCAGACTCTATCATAACCAAATGGCAGCCTCAGAGGCAGCGGAAATTTTGGTTGGGCTCCAAGATAACCTCTGGACTTGGATATGATTCTTAGTTCACCAAAAGCTATATATAGCGGTGCATGGTAAACAGGAAGAAATCATAAGTCCAAAGTGAAGATAACACATAGAGCGCAAGTACCACCTGATACGAGTCATCGTCTAGAGAGGCGACGCTGTAGTCACCAAGATAGCTTCAGAAGACAACCTAGCAGACCCTTTCACAAAGATACTTCCTAAGGAAGTATATTTTAAGCAAGTGAAGGGTTTGGGAGTCAGAAGTTTGGAAGATAAGACTAGACCTTAGTATAAGTGGGAGATTGTTGGAGTAGTATATTTAATGTCTAGATTTGAGTATTTCTGAACTCCTTGTGCACTTTCATTTATCTATTAATAAATAAACATTCATTTGCTTTTAATTATTGTTAATTAAATATATGCAAATTATAGTCCTATATTATATACGTTGTAGTTAGTATGGTGTGCGTCGTCACACGGAAGATCATACTATCGGTTACTCGTATATAATCGAACAGTTGCTCACGACCTAGATGGACACGGACCAATCCATCGGTATAGTCGTTGTATGAGAGAGAAAATAATTGGTCTTGATTATTTTATCATACATGTACACTTGGTGTATTGGGCGGATCGCTTGAGATTTATCAATTAGGATTGCCTTTGATAATTGATTTAAATCTCAGTGTGTTTTATTCTTAATCCCCGATACAATTGCGGGTGTGTATATTTAATATAAGTGACTTTGATTTTCCAAAGGAATTGACCGGTTTATATATTGGGTCAATTACCTGTAAAGTTGGGTCACTATATTTTATATATGACATGCCGTGAATTCTTGACGGGAAAGTGTATCCCGTATGGGTTGATAATATCCCCGAGATGAGCTCATAAGGAATTATTATGTAAACCTCGCGAGTGGATTTGTTCCCGCATAATAATAAAGTTGAGTGGTACTATTCTCGGATATAAGAGATGAATAAATTTATTAAGCAATAAATAAATTTTATTCATGGATATTTATATCTTAAATACACGGAATAAATAATACTACCGGAGAAATATTATTTGATATAATATAGTTTAATATTGGGAGTGCAATTAATTTTATATAGTGGAAAATAAAATTAATTAATATTAATGGGATTAATAGATTTGGGCTTGGGCTCAATTTAATCATTAATATTGGAAGCCCAATATTCCACCTCCTTTAGATCCCCTGCGTAGCCTATAAAAGCACTACATGGTCTTCACTTTTTCATTAGACAAGAATATCATACTCGATATTCTAAAGAGTTGAAGAGGATCCATAGAGTTCGGAGGATCGTCGTCCACCCGACGTTCGAACGAGTGCAAGGAATACGTGGGAAGATCCAAAGGTCATCGATTGATCTCGTTTCTCCGAACAACGAATCGAAGGTATAAAATCTAAACGCTCTTGATGATTTTATTCGATTTTAATTATTGAAAATACCGTAGAACGCAAGATCCGAAATACGAACCCCGGAATAGAGGACGAACGCGTGGTGGCGATCTAGGATCGCCGGACCACGACGCTCGCCCGCTAGGGTTTCGAGGCGCGCGGAGGGGCGAACCCCGGCTGGGTGCCGGGGAGCGATCGATCACCCCGATCGATCGCTGGCCGCGGGCTGTGACCCGCGGCGGCCTGCTGGAGGCGGGTCGGCCCTCCAGGCGGCGGCGAGTCGCCGGACTCGCCGCGGGGGCTACGCGGCAGCCCCGACCGATCGCTGGGAGCGATCGGTGTTCGATTGCGCGAACCCCGCCCTCGCGGGGGTTCGGCTGGGGCAGCGGCGTGCCTTCGGGTGCGTCGTGTCCTCGGCTCGGACTCCGGCGCGTGCGGTGGTGTTCATGTGATTTCCGGCGAAGGTTTTTGATCGGGTTATTATTTTCCGCAAATTTTAATAGCCCGGGATATCGAATTCCGACACAACTATCGTAGGAGCTCCTCCGGAAATCATTCTTGAGCATAAACGTGTCGAAACGTTTATACCATTGTCTAGGAGACTGCCTCAAGCCATATAAGGATTTCTTGAGGAAACATACCTTGTTTCCTTGACTTGAAACCTCAAACCCCTAGGGTTGGACCATGTAGATATCTTCATCGAGCTCCCCATGTAGAATGACCGTATTCACATCCATTTGCTCAAGCTCCAAATCGTGCATTGTCACAATGCCTAGAATTGCCCGAATCGAGCTATGCTTGACCACCGGTGAAAACACATCATTAAAATCTACTCCGAGAATTCGGCTAAAACCTTTAACCACCAATCTCGCTTTATATCTCTCGTCCTCGACCCTAGGGATTCCCTCCTTCTTCTTGAAGATTCATTTACACTTTATGACCTTCTTTCCTTTAGGGAGATCAACCAACTTCCAAGTGTCATTCTTATGAAGAGAATCCATCTCTTCTTGCATAGCAAGGACCCACTTACTTGAGTCATCACAAGTAACCGCCTCGTCATATGAGGAAGGCTCTGATGGAGTTGTATACTTAATGTCTAGATTTAAGTGATATGAACTCCCGATCCATTGCCACTAATCTATTTAATTAAATAAACAATTGTTTGCTTTTAATTATGTTAATTAAATATATGCAAACTATATTCCTAGATTATATACATATGGTGTGCGACGTCACACGGAAGATCATACTATCGATCACTCGTATATTAATCGAACAGTAGCTCACGACCTAGATGGACAAGGACCAATCCATCGGTATAGTCATTGTATGAAAGAGAAAATAAGTTGTCTTAATTATTTTATCATACTTGTACACTTGGTGTATTGGGCGGATCGCTTGAGATTTATCGATTAGGATTGCCTTGGATAATCGATTTAAATCTCAGTGTATTTTATTCTTAATCCCTGATATTATTTCGGGTGTGTGCATTTAATATTAGTGACTTTGATTTTCCAAAGGAATTGACTAATTAGATATATTCGGTCAATTACCGGCAAAGTTGGGTCACGGTATTTTATGTATGACATGCTTTGAATTCTTGACGGGAAAGTGTGTCCTCGAAAGGGTTGATAATGTCCCCGAGATGAGTTCATAAGGAATTATTATGTAAACCTCATGAGTGGTTGTTCCGCATAATAATTAAAGTTGAATGGTACTATTCTCGGATAAAAGAGATGAATAAATTAATTAACAATAGATATAATTTATTCATGGACATTTATATCTTAAACACACGGAATAAATAATACTACCGGAGAAAATATTATTTGATATAATATGGTATAATATTGGGAGTGCAATTATATTTATTTAGTGGAGTTAAATATAATTAATAGAATAATAATAGACTTGGGATTGGGCTCAATTTAATTATATCTATTGGAAGCCCAATATTCCACCTCCTTAAGATCCCCTACGTAGCCTATAAAAGCACTATATTGTCTTTTCTAAAACATAAGACAAGAATATCATACTTGATATTCTAGAGAAGTAGAGAAGGAGATCCATAGAGTTCGGAGGATCGTCGCCCACCCCGACGTTCGAGGTAGTGCAAGGAATACGTGGGAAGGTCTCAAGGTCGTCAATAAATCTCGTTTTTTTGGACAACGAGAACAATGTAAAATCATGAAAACGCCCTTTATGATTTTAACTTTAATTATCGTAAAATACCGTAGAGCAAAGATCCGAGAACGAACCCCATCGGCAAGGACGAGCCTGAAGGAACCGGTATACCGATCCGATCGATATACCGTGTGTGCGGAAGCGTGTAAAGCAATAGATCTACTATGCCATGATCTTAGTGCACACTTAATGTGTATAAGAACACATATAAACATATATAGATACATATCCAATATATATATATATATAAGGTTCAACGATTACTTACTTTTTTGACGAAGTGATTCGTTGATGTCGTTGAGGTGGTGTTGAGTCGATTGAACCACCTCAAATGGATCAGCCTCTCGAAGCTCTCCTTGTGAATGACCTCGTCACTCCTCTTGTCTAGATCACCCGGATGTTGAAGCCGCACAAATGGCCCGGCCTCTACGTGTTGCACACGAACCCGGAATTGAACTTGCTTGCTTGTTCTTGAGTGATTCTCTCACTCTTATCTCTCTTGTTGGGTGGAATTTCGTGGCTGATTATTAAGTGATATGAAAACCATGTTTTCATCTCTTTATTCACCACAATTAACCTCTCCTTGTAACCCCCCCATCATGTGCATCATAATGCACCAATAATGGTGGTTAATGGGGAGGTAAAGGGTCATTTCTGTTGGAGTTGTGTACTTAATGTCTAGATTTAAACTCACGATCCATTGCCATTAATCTATTTAACTAAATGAACAATTGTTTGCGTTTAATTATTTATAATTAAATATATGCAAAACATAGTCCTGGATTCTATACGTTGTAGTTAGTATGGTGTTGCATGGGCACACAGAAGATCATACTATCGGTTACTCGTATTTAATCGAACAGTTGCTCACGACCTAGATGGACACGGACCAATCCATCGGTATAGTCGTTGTGTGAGAGAGAAAATAATCTATCTTGATTATTTTATCACACTTGTACACTTGGTGTATTGAGCGGATCGTTGAGATTCATCGATTAGGATTGCCGGCGATAATCGATTCGAGTCTCAGTGTATTTTATTCTTAATCCCCGATATTGTTGCGGGTGTGTATATTTAATATAAGTGACTTTGATTTACCAAAGGAATTAACCGATTTAATTATTGGGTTAATTACCGGTTAAGTTGGGTCACTATATTTCATATATGGCATGCCGTGAATGATTGACCGGAAAGTGTATCCCGGAAGGGTTGATAATATCCCCGAGATGAGTTCATAAGGAATTATTATGTAAACCCTGCAGGTGGATTCGTTCCGCATAATAATTAAGGTTGAATGGTACTAGTCTCGGAAATAAGAGATGAATAATTAATTAATTAGCAATAAATTAATTTTATTCATGGATATTTCTATCTTAAATACACGGAATAAATAATACTACCGGAGAAATATTATTTGATATAATATGGTTTAATATTGGGAGTGCAATTAATTTTATATAGTGGAAAATAGAATTAATTAATATTAATGGATTAATAGATTTGGGTTTGGGCTCAATTTAATCATTAATATTGGAAGCCCAATATTCCACCTCCTTAAGATCCCCTACGTAGCCTATAAAAGCACTACATGGTCTTCTCTATTCTCATAACTTGAAGATCACAATTCTAGAGAGAGAAAGTAGAGAGGAGGATCCATGGAGTTCGGTAGATCGTCGCCCACACGACGTCCGAGCTAGTGCAAGGAATACGTGGGAAGATCTCAAGGTCGTCAAATTGAGTTCTTCGTTTTTCCGAACAACGAGAACGAGGTAAATCGTAAAACCCTCTTTATGATTTTATCGTTTAATTATCGTAAAAATACCTTGAACCAAGATCCAAGGAACGGACCCACGAGACGAGGTCGAACCGGGCGGTGGTGGTCGGACCACCGGACCGCCGGCGGTTCGACGGCTCGGCTGGACGAAGATCGCGCGGGGAAAAATCGAGCCTAGGGCTCGATACGCGGATCGGCTGCGGGTTTTCCCCCAGCGATCAGCTGCCTGCTGCGGGTTTTCCCGCAGCGACTCGTAGCGCCCAGCAGCAGCGAGTCAGGCGACTCGCTGCGGGTTGCTGCGGGCTGCTGCGAGTCACCCCGCGTGGCTCCTGCGGGTTTCGCGAGTTCACGCGAGTTCTCTCGTGTTTTTCCCGCGTAACTTTTTCGTATGGTCATGTACATGTTCCGGGAGTCGATTGGGTTGTCGGTTCCGCAATTTTGACAATTCCGGATATTCGATCTCCGTAGGATTTCGGTCGGAATTAATTAGATAATTTATTTATTTAAATTTATTAATTCCGGGATATCGATTTCCAACAATTGGTATCAGAGCGTTGGTTTTCGTTCACGGTATTTTTCGATAAATTGTTCTACCTTGCAGGGTTTCCGACTATTATGGCTAGATATAATTGTTCTTAATTATTGTCATAATATTGTTCTTGATTATTAAACTCTCGGACATGTCGAGATTCGTTTTATGTGTGGTGAATGCTTGTAATAGTAAAAATTCGGGGGTTGACCGAATTTAGGTTTATTATTACGTTCTACTTTTTCCGGAAAATGTATAGGGTCGATTTCATGTATAGAATCGATACCGGATAATTGTAATTAAATTATGTAATTTATTTTACGTTGGATCGATGCCGAAACGACCGCCGGAAGAAGACGTGTGACGGAGGAGACGAATAGAGGGAGGGCTCGATCGACCATCCCCATGGCCGATCTCATGAGGCTCGATCGACCACCATGAGGAGTTCGACTCCTCTAGGTGGGTGGTCGATCATGGTGAGCGTGGGGATCCCCAACCCGCGTTCATCTCCGCCAAGATCCAACTTTCCTAAATTGATTCGGTTTTCCTATTTTGAGTATTCCTATTTTTGGGAATTCTCATGGAAATAGGAAAAGAATTAATTGGAATTAATTTATTTCCTTATTCTATTATGGAAGCCTTCTAGAATATTCTAAGTTCTACTTGGAATAGGATTCTAGAGATTTAATGGAATTAGAAAGGAAAATAATTAATTATTAAATTAATTTATTTCCTATTTGATTATTCCTATTTTTATGGGAATTTTCATGGACATGGAAATTAATTAATTTTGGAAAGTAGAAGAGTCCTTAATTAATTTTTCCTATTTAATTATTCCTTTATGGAATTTTTAATGGATTAGGAAAGGAATTAATTTGGAAGGATTAAGAGTCCTAAATTATTTTATTTCCTTATTTCATTATGGAAATCATCTAGAATATTCCAAGTGGGTCTTGGATAGATTATTCTAGAAATTTAATGAAGTAGAAAGGGAAAATAAAATAGATTATTTTATTTCCTTATTTCATTGTGGAAATCATCTAGAATATTCCAAGTGGGTCTTGGATAGATTATTCTAGAGATTTAATGAAGTAGAAAAGGAAAATAAAAAAAAAAATAATAAAAATATTAATAATATTTAATTTTATTTTTGATATATTCGATTGACTTAATTTTCGAATTAAGTAACTTTTGGATTAATTGAAAATAAATAGATTTAAATATTGGAATTAATATTCCCGTCACATGGAGCATTCAAGAACGAAGACTAAAGACTAGATGATGCGTACGGAGATGCGATAAAGCCATAATAGTCGGAAAATAATATTCTAGTATTATTTTGATTATGTGTGCTTTATTTCATGTATGCATGCTTATGTGTATTTAATTATGCATTAGATAGCGTATCCCTTTGTTATAAAAAGCTAAGTGGGAGAGGGTATGGAAACATATCCATGGTCTCCATTGCTGTTCTCTTGGTGACTTTTATGAACTTTCGAAGTTCATATAGATAAGCCATTGGAGGAGAATTCTTGTAATTCCTCTTACGAGAAACATTGATTAAGTTTATCAAACAATGCCTAATTTGTCTTTCCAAAGCTGACTTCAAGTCGACTCATTCTCACCCCGGGGAGTGGAATGGAGCCAGAGCCACTTGGTCATGTAGAGGACACAAATTAGAGACTTCCGTGCCATTCTTTGATAGATGGGTCGCTTGTCTGCTCGGCTCCCTCATTCTATGAGAGATAGGGTCGTTCGCATGGTGAATCACTGGTTAGAAACTTCGAGTTTCACTTATGATTCTCCGCGTCTTGATTTACAAGATCGAATGGATCAAGTAATTGGGAGTCAATTATAAAGATCTCTTAGTGCAGTAAACGTCCACACAACGTGGCTTGCTGTACTGACGGATTTTGGATTAATTGATGTAGACAGTTGTAAGAAATTGTGAAGAGTTGTGAAGTTATCGTAAACGTCCACACAACGTGGCTTGCGGTGATGTAGCAATTCCAAACGATTTGCTTTGGTGCTGAGTAATGGTTTACACTTAGATACGCCTTATAGTATTCCTCCCACCGAGGTTCCGCTATAAGCGATGTATGACCGAAGGAAATCTAATTGCTAAGTCGTTTGGGTGGGTAAACGTCCACACACCGTGGCTTGCCTTACCTGATGGGATTTTAGATGTGATTAGTGGTTTAATGATATTATTTGAGGGAGATAATATCGGAGATTAAATCGATTGTTTGTTGTTATATGTGCTCATAGATTAGGATATGGCTTTGAACCCACTTTATGTGATACTTAAGGATTTTAAACTCACTGGTCCCTAAATGTAATGATTGGAATAGAGATCTAGACATTACTCAAACTGTTAAAGAGTGCAAGGTTGTACTCAGTGAGCTTTGTCCTCCCGAGCCTATTGACATAGGCGGCTAAACAAGAAGCGATGAGGATACTCATAAAGGCCAGTCGCTTCGAGGAAACGCTTAAAAACGTTTTTGAGATGATTGACCTTTTAGACGAGTTGAGACGGAAATCGCAAGCTCTTGTAGCCAATGCCAAAGGTTTCGAACCTAAGGGCATAATAGGGGGAAAGGAAAAGCAAGCAAAGAAACCCAGTGGTCCTAAAACCACGAGATGGGACGAGAAAGCCATGAGGCAAGAGTTCTCGATGCAAACAGTCTGGGTACTGGAAGTCTGATTATCCTCTCAAAGAAAGTACGAAATTTTCTTTAGTCGTAAAACATAGTCAGTGGTATTATCTACCGGAACCTGGTGTGTAGATATGGAACCACTGACGGTATGTGCATTTTAAATGCAAAGGTTCCAGGAAACCTAACGACTTGGAAAAGAAGAAATCGTAGTCTACATGGGCAATGCTGTAGAGGAGGCAGCAGTTGCAGTGGAGGACATTTTATAGGATTTCATTTTGAGTTATTGCTTTTATGTACCTTTCATATTAGAAAGAACTTTGTTCTAGATTTCTAATAAATGGATATTTTATTTCTTTTAATCATTTTATGGTTATAAGAAGAAATAATGATATTATCTATTTTGGTACATTGACTAGCAATATATAAATGATGAATCCTGAGTCCACCACGATGCAACGAACCGTAGTATGAAACTCGTTTTACTAATAAGAGATTTCTTTATCAATTATACTTGTGGATTCTTATGCTGAGTCATGTTTATTCAAATAAGAAGTTCAAAGGTCGAAAATTGATATTTGATCAATTAAGTTGAGGGAGTGGACCTTCCGACCTAAGAATCTAATTTGGAAGATAATATGACTAAGCAATCCTTTATGGATATAAGATGTAAGATCCGGACAAGTATAAGAATTGATTGACTCTGATGTATGCAGACCTATGCCTACTCAGACAATTAAGGTACGAGTACTTCATTTTATGATTACTCGAAAAATGGATTAGAATACCTGATGTGCCACAAAAGCAAGTGTTTTGACAAGTCAATGGACACTAAGCAATTGTGGAGAACCATCAAGGTATATCCATTTGTAGCCTGCGATTTGATCGCGGAGGCAAGTACCTGTCTGAGGAATGCATGGCAT
Source organism: Euphrasia confusa (assembly GCA_954870475.1). Classification (NCBI taxonomy): domain Eukaryota; kingdom Viridiplantae; phylum Streptophyta; class Magnoliopsida; order Lamiales; family Orobanchaceae; genus Euphrasia; species Euphrasia confusa. The sequence continues at coordinate 39,138,591 of OX940954.1, forward strand.
ACTAATCAGAGATTGGGATTTGATCCCAAATGACTACACCATACACTTTTGTGTAAGAAATGGTGTGTCGTAAATAAGAAATGGAACTCTTATAGAGATAGTAAAAGATGAGTTATACGGAACTACCTATGTTCTATGGATATATCTGGAAACAAAGGCGCATTTAAATGCGGTTGTAGAATATCCTAGAAGAACAAAAGATGTATGTTCAATAGTACTATGAACCAGAAGGACGTTATAAGTTCTAACGCCCGGTTCTTAGAGAAAGACTATATAATGAACCACAAGCCCAAAGTGACGTAATACTTTGAAATGAGAGAGAAAGATTAAGACTTAGAACCAGCCGAACCGAGTAGCGGTACACCACTAACTGCACCTACTGTTATCACTGTTTATACACCGGAATGCCGTTGTAGTGGGAGGTTGTGTGACAACCGGAGATATTCATAAGACTAGGAGAGTCTTCGGACTCTGGACCTAGTATACATGAAATCAATCCCTAGATCTACATAAAGGCGGTACTAGATCTAAATGTGCCTTCTTAGAGAACAATAAGGATTATTGTTAAGAGGCGAGATCATTTAGAGTACAAGCTTAGTTGATCCATTTATGGATTGTAACAAAGCTAGAGTTCGTGGAACTTGCGCATTGATGAGATAGTCCATTTGATGGATTCATCAAAAGGCATTGACGAATCGTGTGTATGGGAAACGTGATGGAAACAAGGTGGTGTTTCTCGGAGGTTTTATGTAGATAACATTTTATCATTGGTAACAATGTAAAGATGTTGTCAGACATAAAATGGTGGTTGTCTAGATAAATCATTATAAAAGATATAGGAAGAAGTTGGACATGTTCTTGAGATCTTGGATCTCTAGGAATGAACATTGTACTTCTCCTGGACATCTTACATATATGATTATGGTTCGTTTTAACATGCAAGATTCCGAGAAAGGTTCGTTACCTTTCAGAGACGGAATGCATCTATCTAAGGATATGTGTTTTGGAACACAAAAGGAGATAGAAGCAATGAAAGCATTTTCCTACACTTTGAGTGTGGAAAGCTTAATAAATGCAATGTTGAAAAACGAGAACCTGATATCGGCTATGCGGTGAGCATAGTGGGAGGATATCAAGGTAATCCTGGAAAGGAATATTCGACTGCCGTAAAAGTACTTTCGAAGTACTGTTCTAGACTACGAAGCAGACGAGCATTTCCTTTGGATTGCATTCTCTTAGATTTCTAATCGAATAAGGACCAGTGTAAGTCGATATCAGGCTATGTGTTTCACTATTGAAGGAGAAGGAGTTTAACATGGAAGAGTGATAAGCACGATGCTTTTCGGACTCTGCCATGGGTAACCAAATAGCGGCCTCAGAGGCAGCGGAAGTTTTGGTATAACTCCGGGATAATCTCTGGGACTTAGATGTGATTCTTAATTTGCCAAAGGCTATGTAAATAGCGGTGCAATGGCAAATGGTAAGAAATCACTAGTCCATAAGTGTAAGATAACACATAGTGCAAGTACCACCTGATACGAGTCATCGTCGAGGGAGACGACGCTGTAGTCACCAAGATAACTTCAGAGCGGCAACCTAGAGTGCTCATTCACATAGTACTTCTTGGAAGTACAACTTAAGCACGTGATGAGTATGGGAGTCGGGAGTTTGGAGGAAATGACTAGACCTTAGTACAAGTGGGAGATTGTTGGAGTTGTGTACTTAATGTCTAGATTTAAACTCACGATCCATTGCCATTAATCTATTTAACTAAATGAACAATTGTTTGCGTTTAATTATTTATAATTAAATATATGCAAAACATAGTCCTGGATTCTATACGTTGTAGTTAGTATGGTGTTGCATGGGCACACAGAAGATCATACTATCGGTTACTCGTATTTAATCGAACAGTTGCTCACGACCTAGATGGACACGGACCAATCCATCGGTATAGTCGTTGTGTGAGAGAGAAAATAATCTATCTTGATTATTTTATCACACTTGTACACTTGGTGTATTGAGCGGATCGTTGAGATTCATCGATTAGGATTGCCGGCGATAATCGATTCGAGTCTCAGTGTATTTTATTCTTAATCCCCGATATTGTTGCGGGTGTGTATATTTAATATAAGTGACTTTGATTTACCAAAGGAATTAACCGATTTAATTATTGGGTTAATTACCGGTTAAGTTGGGTCACTATATTTCATATATGGCATGCCGTGAATGATTGACCGGAAAGTGTATCCCGGAAGGGTTGATAATATCCCCGAGATGAGTTCATAAGGAATTATTATGTAAACCCTGCAGGTGGATTCGTTCCGCATAATAATTAAGGTTGAATGGTACTAGTCTCGGAAATAAGAGATGAATAATTAATTAATTAGCAATAAATTAATTTTATTCATGGATATTTCTATCTTAAATACACGGAATAAATAATACTACCGGAGAAATATTATTTGATATAATATGGTTTAATATTGGGAGTGCAATTAATTTTATATAGTGGAAAATAGAATTAATTAATATTAATGGATTAATAGATTTGGGCTTGGGCTCAATTTAATCATTAATATTGGAAGCCCAATATTCCACCTCCTTAAGATCCCCTACGTAGCCTATAAAAGCACTACATGGTCTTCTCTATTCTCATAACTTGAAGATCACAATTCTAGAGAGAGAAAGTAGAGAGGAGGATCCATGGAGTTCGGTAGATCGTCGCCCACACGACGTCCGAGCTAGTGCAAGGAATACGTGGGAAGATCTCAAGGTCGTCAAATTGAGTTCTTCGTTTTTCCGAACAACGAGAACGAGGTAAATCGTAAAACCCTCTTTATGATTTTATCGTTTAATTATCGTAAAAATACCTTGAACCAAGATCCAAGGAACGGACCCACGAGACGAGGTCGAACCGGGCGGTGGTGGTCGGACCACCGGACCGCCGGCGGTTCGACGGCTCGGCTGGACGAAGATCGCGCGGGGAAAAATCGAGCCTAGGGCTCGATACGCGGATCGGCTGCGGGTTTTCCCGCAGCGATCAGCTGCCTGCTGCGGGTTTTCCCGCAGCGACTCGTAGCGCCCAGCAGCAGCGAGTCAGGCGACTCGCTGCGGGTTGCTGCGGGCTGCTGCGAGTCACCCCGCGTGGCTCCTGCGGGTTTCGCGAGTTCACGCGAGTTCTCTCGTGTTTTTCCCGCGTAACTTTTTCGTATGGTCATGTACATGTTCCGGGAGTCGATTGGGTTGTCGGTTCCGCAATTTTGACAATTCCGGATATTCGATCTCCGTAGGATTTCGGTCGGAATTAATTAGATAATTTATTTATTTAAATTTATTAATTCCGGGATATCGATTTCCAACAATTTCCACATCACCATGCCAATTGGCATAGATGTGGTCCCCTTGCTTGTGTGGCATGCCATGTCATACTATATGACATGCATCCATGCAAGCCATGCATCCCATGCATGTGAAATTCCATATGTATTGATTCTAAATCAATATAGCAAGCAACGTAATTCCAGCTCGTGTGTGACCCTGTAGGTATGATTTTATCGATCAATATTATGTTGTTCCCAACAATTAATATTATCGAATAATCATTTAACATCCATAGATGACCTTATGACTTTATCGATTGCACACGTAGGATCGAAGGACATATCCCAACAATCTCCCACTTGGCCTTCAGAGCCAGTGTGCTGCCAATTTCCTGTTGTCTCTTTATGTCTAAATTTGAACTTGAGGCAAGACTCGAGTCATCCTCAATCGGTTCAAACCTTTCTTGGACTTTGAGACAGACTGTAAAACCAGATTTATCACTATGATACGAATCTGGACGTGGCCACGTATTTTCCACAGTCTCGACTCTCCAAGTGGCCGGTAAGACATGTATCCCATTATAAAATGGAGGACAATCCCATCTTGTCAATCCAAGCTCTCCCACTTGCTTCCTGATATACCCAATAACAAGTTTTATAACCTCCTTTTACGAAAGGCGTTTACTTGTATCAAAGTACACCATTTCACAATGGAATTACTCTGGACTACTCAGGTCAGAGGAAATTGCTCGACAGTCAATGAAATAGTATTATGACTCGAAATCTTAAATACTATTTCAGTCGGATCTGTTCGATCATTAGCTCCCAGCTAATATCTATGTAATTGTACTTGATGTACCACACCACTAGCCCATGAAGCGGAGCTATAGTACACATTACAATCTAGTTCATTGTATTATCGGTTTGTCCGTACTCGATTATACGAACCAGGAACAACTATATGATTCAAGTATATCAGTTCAACCATTGGGACTTCATTATGCTGTAAGTCGACCTCATAACCCAATTGATATCACTTAATCATTTGGACAATTCATATAAATTAAACCATATTTATATGAAGAAATATGTATTATACATATGAGTGAATGTTTACCAAATCTCCAAAAGTATCTAATACAGTAATAGAAATCACAACCCATCTCTAAGATGTTTGATCTCTATTGCAGTCGTGAAAGCCTCAAGCTAAAACTGCTGGAGAGGTTTAGAAAGCGGGTTTGCAACCTTACCAAAAGTTGCAACTTTATTATCTCGATGTCTCCACAAAACTATCTCCCAGATAATGTGGAACTTCCTGAGCACCAGTTTTAGACTTGTGGTGCTTCCTAGCTCATTGGCTTGCGCGATAGCTCTACTATAAATAGAGAACTATCGGATGGGCCTAACTAGTTACGCCACCTAGTTCATCGAAGAACTTTCAAATCTGAACTGCCAACATCACTACATCCAATGCAGTGTTGTACTCAGCTTCTGTAGTTTAATCAACTATTGTATTGCATGGAACTATTCCAGCACATTTTACCTCTAAACAGACAAAAGATATAACCAGATTAAAATCGGAAATTATCTTAGTCTGTTTTGAAGTATGCATTCAAATAGATTGTTAATATCAACTCATCTTGTCCTCCAAAGACAAGATAATATTCTTTAGTCTGTAAACGACACTTTAGAATTGTTTTGGCCACATCCAATGTGCCTCACCAGATTTTCCTCGAAACCAATTTGTCATGCTCAAAGCATACGATACTTTGGGTGATAATCAAACAACGTAACTCCCACTGATCTTCTTGTAAAACAAGATTCTTCTGTGTTCTTTTGAAATCCAAACTCTTGTATGGATTCATTGAACCGAAGATTCAAGCTCCGAGATGCTTGCTTTAATCCATAAATGGATCTATTAAGCTTGCATACTCTCTCAGCCTGATTAGGATCGATAAAACCCTCTGGTTGTGTCATTAACACTTCCTCTACTAGAATCCCATTCAAGAAGGCGGTTTTAACGTCCATTTGCCATATCTCATAATCATAATGAGCAGCAATGGCTAAGAGAATCCGAATGGATTTAATCATAGCAACTGGTGAAAAGGTTTCATCATAATCCACCCCGTGAATTTGTTTATATCCTTTTGCTACCAACCTTGCTTTGAAAACACTAGGTTTTCCATTCATGTCTGTTTTTATTTTGTAAATCCATTTGCATCCAATGGGCCTAGCCCCTTTAGGCAAATCGACCAAGTTCCAAACTTGATTTTCAGACATTGATTCCATTTCGGATTTCATGGCACCCTGCCATTTCTCGGCATCTGGACTCGTCATAGTTTGGATATAGGTCGAAGGTTCATTGCTTTCTAAAAGCATGACTTCATAGCTCTCGTTTGTCAGAATACCTAGGTATCTGTCAGGTTGAGATCTAATCCTTCCGGACCTTCGAAGGTTAGGTGTGGTTTCCAAAACCAATGGAGTACTCTCGACTTGGTCTTGAGTGTCCATCTCAGTTTGATCTTCTTGAACCTCGTTCAAGTTTTCTTGAACTTTGTTCAATTCAACTGAGCTCCCACTTACTTTCTTGGAAAGATATTCTTTTTCAAGAAATACACCATCTCGAGCAACAAAAACTTTGTTCTCAGATTGGTTGTAAAAGTGGTACCCTCGTGTTTCTTTTGGATAACCCACAAAGAAACATTTATCCGATTTGGGTTCAAGCTTTGTAGAGATATTTCTCTTCACATAAGCTTCACATCCCCAAATCTTGATATAAGACAAGTTAGGGACCTTCCCTTTCCATAACTCGTATGGTGTCTTATCAACAGCTTTTGACGGTGTCCTATTCAGTGTATAGGCCGCTGTTAAAAGTGCGTGTCCCCAAAAAGATTTCGGTAGTTCACTAAGGCTCATCATCGATCGAACCATATCCAATAAGGTTCTATTCCTCCTTTCGGAAACACCATTCATCTGGGGTGTTCCAGGTGGAGTGAGTTGATATAAAATACCACAACTCATAAGATGATCATCGAATTCTTGGCTAAGATATTCACCACCTCGATCCGATCGAATGACTTTTATCTTCTTACCAAGTTGATTCTCAACTTCATTTTGGAATTCTTTGAACTTTTCAAAGGCTTCCGACTTATGCCTCATTAAATAGACATAACCATATCTACTTAAGTCATCGGTAAAAGTTATGAAGTAGAAATAACCTCCACGTGCTTGTGAGCTCATTGGACCACATACATCAGTATGGATTAAACCCAATTATTCATTTGCACGTTCTCCTTTTCCCAGAAAAGGTGACTTTGTCATTTTGCCCATCAAACATCCTTCACATGTATCAAATGACTCCAAGTCAAAAGATTTGATAATGCCTTCTTTAAGAAGTTTCTCTACACGTTTAATGTTGACGTGGCCTAATCGACAATGCCAAAGGTATGTTTCATTGAATTCATTCGATTTGGCCTTTTTGGTATCAATGTTATATATATGATTGTCAAGTTGAAGTATATATAATCCATGTTCTAATCGTGCCGAACCATAGAACACTCCACTTTTTGAAATAGTAAATAAACCATTTATTATAGTGAAGGAAAATCCTTCAGTATCCAATACTGAAATAGAAATGATGTTCTTGGTAATACTTGGAACGAAATAAACATTATTCAATACTAAAACAAGGCCCGAAGGCAAACACAAATCATAAGATCCTACGGCTAATGCAGCGACCCTCGCTCCATTTCCAACCCGCAGATCGACATCTCCCTTTACCAAACTTCTACTTCTTTGCAGTCCCTGCACATGTGAAACAATGTGAGCACCGCATCCGGTATCCAATACCCAAGAAGAAGAATTTGTAAAGTTTATGTCTATGACATAAATACCTGAAGATGAAGGAACGACACCGTTCTTTACATCCTCCTGGAACTTGGGGCAATCCCGCTTGTAGTGTCCAACACGCTTGCAGTAGAAACACTCAGATTCCCCAGGAACCTTAGAAGCTTTCAAGAACCTTTTGGAAGGAGTTGCCACAACTTTCCCTTTCCCTTTGCCTTTCACTTCCGGTTTCTTAATCCCCTTGAACTTTTTGGTACCTCCTTCCCGAATCATAAGTACTTCCCTCCTAGGGTCCTTCTTAATCGCCGGCTCAGCAGCCTTAAGCATCCCATGGAGCTCATGAAGCGATTTCTTCAGTCCATTCATGTGGAAATTCAGCCTAAAGGCATCATATCCATCATGAAGAGAATGAAGAATGAAATCGGTAGCCAACTCGTCATCATATGCAAAACCGAGGCGAGCACTTGAAGCAAATAATCCAATCATTTGCTGCACATGTGGTCCCACAGGTTTACCCTTTTCCAGCCTAGCTGTTGCTATAGCCCGGGTGACACCGAAGCGCTCAATCCTAGCCTGTTCCCCGAACATGCTCTTGAGCTCTTCTATGATGTCATAGGCTTCCATGAACTCGAATTGTTTTTGCAACTCGGGTACCATGGATGCCAACATCAAACATGTCACCTCATTCGAGGCTTTCTTAGCAAGGGCATATGATGCCTTTTGGGCATCCGTGCCCCCATCAGCGGGAAGCACGGGAAGGGGTTTGTCCAACACACTTTCCTTTTCTTCGTATTTGAGGACTATCCTCAAGTTACGTTGCCAATCAAGGAAATTAGTGTTGTTCAACTTTTCTCTATCCAAGATAGAGCTGAACTTGAATTGAGTTGATACAGACATATTAAACTACAGAAGAAAGATAAATTAAGTAAGTAAACATCCACAAAGCGTTTAAACAAATAAGGTTGTCTCGCATAATTACTTTATTTGTTTCATTTTGTTCATTCGATATCCAATATCGTCGTTCCCAATTATCTTAATATCAAAACCGTGATAAATCGTAAGTGAAAACTCGAGGTTTTCTAACCAGCGATCTTATCATGCAATTGAAGCCCTATCTCTCATTAAAATGAGGGAGCCAACCAGACAATCGATTCACGCCATCCAATGGCTCGAATGTCTCTAATCTGTGTCATCGACATAAGCAAGCGCTTTGGCTCCATTCCACTCCCCGGGGTGAGAATGAGTCGAGTTGAACTTAGTCTTTGAAAAACAGATTAGGCATTGGTTTTTGACATTTTAATAAATTAGAACAAAACGATCCCAAGACCCTCATCTTGCGAATCCTTAAGCCGACTGAGTCCGCACTTAAGAACTCCAAGATAGGTAGACATCCCATGTCAATGACATCCAATGTCACTCTCGGTCGATGAGAGTCCCATTCTCATCTCATGTCTCGATAGCCACGCCTGCAGTGGATCTATCGATGAGAAAACCAAACTCACTTGTAAAGGTCTAACCTTTACTCCCACTTATCCCAAGATAACAAGTAGTACCCCGCTGAGGCGGACCTACCAACTTATGATCGAGGGCTTCATGAGTGTGATGTTTTGGACAAGACATTATACTCATTATTTTGGGAACTTGCATGCATAGGTGTTTATATGTAAGTTGAACATTTATAACATAAAACATCTAATAACTAGCAAAGCACATAATACGTATTGAAAGGCCCCTAGAACCTCACAACACTCAAATGAAAAACGAAATTAAAACAATCGAAGCATCTTGAAATCATCCCGACTTGATCCGGCTGAACTTGGCTGCATCTGGTCAGGTCCATGACCCCTACCTCCAAGGTAGAGATCAATACATTTGATCCTCTCAAATCTGACCCCAAAAACCCGAAACAGCGCCCGCTGAAAGGAAACGGCGGTCGCCGTTTTGCATTCAGCGCCCGCCGAAAGCATAAAAAAAAGGGTCAGAAATTTCTGGACCGATTTGGCTCGAACAGCGGTCGCTGTTGCCACAACAGCGCCCGCTGAACCTATAACAGCGACCGCTGTTGCTACAACAGCGGGCGCTGTTTGTCTCCAGCAGCCCCGGCTTTGTTCATTTCGCTCCGTTTTGCTTCGTTTCTTCTCGTTTTCGCTTGGGCTTCGAAATCCAACTCCGATACATGGATAAATCCATAGCTTACATGTTGAACAATACATTTTGAATAGAAAAACCTATCTATTACAAAAGATTCCAAGGGACGCAACCCTCCAAAACTATGGCCATTCAACACGTAAAAAACACGATTTCATCCACCCGACCACTAACGGTGGCCGGCCTTACATCTAATCACATAATCACAATAAAACATATAATCCAATTATGTTGATTAAACCTTCGTGTCCAACACAAAAGTGTGCACGAGCCCTAGGCTATGATACCAATTGAAGGAACCGGTATACCGATCCGATCGATATACCGTGTGTGCGGAAGCGTGTAAAGCAATAGATCTACTATGCCATGATCTTAGTGCACACTTAATGTGTATAAGAACACATATAAACATATATAGATACATATCCAATATATATATATATAAGGTTCAACGATTACTTACTTTTTTGACGAAGTGATTCGTTGATGTCGTTGAGGTGGTGTTGAGTCGATTGAACCACCTCAAATGGATCAGCCTCTCGAAGCTCTCCTTGTGAATGACCTCGTCACTCCTCTTGTCTAGATCACCCGGATGTTGAAGCCGCACAAATGGCCCGGCCTCTACGTGTTGCACACGAACCCGGAATTGAACTTGCTTGCTTGTTCTTGAGTGATTCTCTCACTCTTATCTCTCTTGTTGGGTGGAATTTCGTGGCTGATTATTAAGTGATATGAAAACCATGTTTTCATCTCTTTATTCACCACAATTAACCTCTCCTTGTAACCCCCCCATCATGTGCATCATAATGCACCAATAATGGTGGTTAATGGGGAGGTAAAGGGTCATTTCCACATCACCATGCCAATTGGCATAGATGTGGTCCCCTTGCTTGTGTGGCATGCCATGTCATACTATATGACATGCATCCATGCAAGCCATGCATCCCATGCATGTGAAATTCCATATGTATTGATTCTAAATCAATATAGCAAGCAACGTAATTCCAGCTCGTGTGTGACCCTGTAGGTATGATTTTATCGATCAATATTATGTTGTTCCCAACAATTAATATTATCGAATAATCATTTAACATCCATAGATGACCTTATGACTTTATCGATTGCACACGTAGGATCGAAGGACATATCCCAACAGAGTCGGGCGGTGGTGGTCGAACCACCGGACCGCCGGCGGCTCGTGGATCCCCGCCCAAGGGGGCAGCCGGGCGTGAGCCTCGCCTGGAGCCGAGGGCTCGATCTCCCCGGACAGCATCTCCGCGAGCTGCGGGAGTTCCCGCAGCGGGCACGCCGGCGATGCGGGTCGCGTCCGGGGGTGCCCAGCGGGATGCCAGGAGCAGCCCGTGCGGTCGCACGGGGCGATCGCGAGTCCCTGCGGGGGTCCGGCTGGGCGTGCGCGTGGATTCGGCCGCGTGGCGCGTTTGGTCGGGCTCCGGTTCGCGTGGGCTCGTGTTTTCAACGGCGATCGAGATTTTGATCAGGGTCGTCAATTCCGCGTTTTCCGGCGACCCCGGGATGTCGATTTCCAACACCTTCTCCGGTGAACGAGTAACCATTTAACTCTTAAGTACTAAGCGAAATTAAATTTCGCTTTAAGCCGGGAACGTATCTAACCTCCCTTAAGGTGCGGACGCGCCATCAAACATCTTGATCTGGAGGCTTCGATCTTGCATGACGCGTTGTTGCCCATAGTCACCGCACCTTGTTCCACCTTCTCAAAAGTCTCGAACCAATCACGATTCGGGCACATGTGGAACGTACATCCCGAGTCTAAGATTCACTCCTCGCTTATTTGGAGACGTCACCCAAAGCAATAAGGAGATCACAATAATTCTCGGCTACTCCAACCTCACCGGAACTCCTACTAGAATTATTGTAGTTGTTGTCTGTCTTCTCTCTACTTCTTGTTCTTCAAGGTGTAGCAATCGGCTTTGATGTGACCCTTCTTCTTGCAATAAATGCAAACTTTGTTACTATGTCGTGACTTCGAACGAGAACTATCTTGCCCCGATCTCTCCTTGGTCCGTCCACGGACATTCAACCCTTCGCTTGGCATCTCACCGGAATTGGGATTCTCCATCATCAATATATTCTCACTTGATGAGAGAGCCGAGGTTACGTCTTTAAACGTAAGACTATCTCGAGAATATAGGAGAGTATCTCGGAAGCTCGCCATCGAAGGGGGTAGCGAAATTAGTAGCCAAAACACAAGATCATCATCTTCGATCTTCACGTCAATGTTCCCAAGGTCGGATACTTTCTCCTTGAATTTCGCTACGTGCGTTGGGATCAAAGATCCCTCCGCCATCTTGAGGAAATACAGACTCGGCCTCTTCAAATTGTGCTTACTTGACACCGTCTTGGTAACGCACATCTCTTCAAGCTTCTCCCACAATTCTTTCATTGTCTTCGTTTCAATGATGTCCTCCGCTAAGCTATTCGAAACATGGAGCGATCTGATCGAGCGTCTCCCGCTCGTCATGATCCATCGACACCGGCATGTTGTCAATACCATTGAGAGCGATCTCTTGCTTAAGGGATCGTAGAACTAACCTCATCTTGTATTGCGAAATCGGAAACCTTGTATTTAGATCCAGCAACGGTATGTCATACTTCACGCTCGTCATAGATCCTTAGCTCCGATACCACTTTTTGTAGATTCGACGATGTATAGTATGAGAATAACGAGAACCGAAGAAAAGAAATCAACAATAAAGAAGACAAGAATTTACGTGGAAACCCAAATCGAGAAAACCACGGGAGGAACGACGAACAAATCACTATAATATTGTTTCAGGATTACAAGGATGATATACGCTCTAAACCCACGAATCTCACACAATAGTTATAGCTAGAATAATTGGTGTGTTTATGTCTATGGAGAACCTCTCTTTATATAGGCGCAGGCCATAAAAGCCGCAGTTGTCGCGACTGCCCGAGACGGGCGGTGACATGCACTGGACAAGCATCTGCCAACCCCCCACAGTTAAAGCACGACTTTTTAACCAGAGCGGCCAAACATGCACTCTCAACGGACGGAGACATCCCCAGATCCGAGAACTTCCGGCCATCTCTCCGGGGGCCAATGTTGAGGGTTAAAAAAATCCAATTTGAAATCATAAACACGTGGACAGGGTCCCATCTACGAACCCCATGCAGAGAAGCGCTCCGAGACAAATACCCCGGCCCGTGGCCCGGGTCACGGCCCCCAAACGGGCTCTATACTTGAGGAAGGGATCACCAAACTAGGATCTCCACTCCGGAGCTCGGACCCCGGAACATGGATTCTTCGCGGAGAGGATGCGCCTTGGACGAAGAGCGGGACAACGACCATGTGAGCCCACGAGCTCATACTTACAGCCGGGTCCCGGACCCCGGGACACGAGAGGCTCCATTTAATGCTATTACTGAAGTTAAGACGTGGATTGCATGTACTTATCCGAATAGTACTATAAATAGGTGGCGTACCCCTTCCGATTAAGGGCGACACTAATTATCAAATAAACACGATATTAAAAGTCTGGATATTAGAAATCCATAGAAGGAAGCTTCGAGCTCAAACCTCTGTTATTTTCAAGATCTAGCTCAACCATTTCTCCAAATATAAATTTATATGTATTAGTATCGTTCGTCTACCCTCCGTACACAGCTCAGCCCCGTATTATTCCACCCGACTAAAACGTGCTAAAACACGTGAAATGTTTATAGATGACATTATTAAAACACTGTCGTGAATCGTGATCATACACGACCAAAATTACACACGGTAAATTTACACCGTGAGATATATCACAATCGTAATTCGTGCTGATACAAGACCGTAAGTACACACGGTGATCAACACAGTTTTTTATATAATTGATAGTTTTGCACAATGCGATACAATCCACGCTGATCAACCACATGGTGATAAACACACGGTTATACATATACATCATACATACAACGGCATATATGAAAAGTTTACTCTCCTGCAAACCAAAACGAAACCAACTGTTATCCATCTCTTAATAAAAAAGGGAGTTCACTGTCTTTACAGGACATCCGAAATATCTTCATTGCTATGGTTTTTCTGACAACTTTAATATCGATGTCGTCCGTGTTACGATACAATGATGGGTCGGTGAGCAATCGTTCCAAATACATTGTGCAGAGAGGACCGCAAGAGTGGTTGTCATCTTGGGCAAATTGTTCTTCACCTGGCATGACCTTGAGCTTGAAGTCTTCCGATTTCACAGGTAATCTTTTTCTTTCCCAGTAACCTATTTTCTCCAACATTCGAGGTAAGACCTTCAACAAACACTTGAAGTCAGCTGCGCGAGGTTTCACAACAGGCTCATAGTTATGAGCTAACGAGTCATACAACTCGATAATCCAATCATCATAACAAATTCGAGCTACGACCCAATGTCCCGGAAGATTACAAACCATGACAGCCTTCACATAAAATAAGTAAAATATATCATGAGTGCTTAATTAGGGTTCAGAGTTTGTGATTTAGGGTATATGATTGTAGTACTTACGTGGGAAAATCTGAACCATTCCTCATCGTCACTTAAACTATCTTGGAGTTCCCAATTTGGATTGTTCAACGATTTGTAAGCATGTTGAAGCAAATCTGAAAAAGTGCAACGAAAATATATAAGGTCATAAGTGAGCTAGATTTTATGGAGTATATACCACAGAGTCTGTAAAACTTATAAAATAGTTTGGGGGTAAAATTACGAAGCAGTCCTTAGGCCACTTTTCCTTTTTTCATTTTTAACTCCACGTAACTGTAGAAGGTAGTCATCACCTGATATAAAAATACTAGTTCGTAAGTATATAAACTTTATTTCTGAATTATACTACTATATACCTTAAATTTATAATGGTTACCTCTTTTTCGAAGTCCCAATTCACGTTTTCAATGTCAAGAAAAGTTTTCCGTGTCACGGTAAGTTTCGTGTCAGTGAAATTTACACAATCGACAGAAGAAGTTTTGGCCCATTTGGATGTTCTCAGAAACGACCGATATGATTTTTCAACGGCTTCAAGTCCTTCATTGGAAGAAATTCATGTCGCACCGTGATTTTGGGGAGCATTTGGCACCGCTTCATGCTTACGACTTCTCAGCCTACGGGGAGAAACAATTGGCCTACCAACAGTTTCGCACGCATCTGTGATTGCAGTTGATTGAACACTGTCTGAGTGATCTACTCCGGGATCAGCTGCATTTGATGAACCGTCGGGATCAACCGCTACCAAGTGATCAGCTGCAGCGGTTGTCGAGGCGACGACACTGGCCTCATCAGCTACCATCCCGGTATCAACTGTTGGCGATAGGACAATGTTTTCTTCGACTTCTCCAGCAGAGACTGTCGATTCTTGGACACTGGCTTCACCTGCTGAAATTTTTCCAACAATCAACATCACTAAGGCGTTGGCTTCATCAGTAGCAATGTTGGGATCAGTGGTTTGGCCTGAAGATACCGGTATACCGATCCGATCGATATACCGTGTGTGCGGAAGCGTGTAAAGCATATAAATCTATCATGCTTGATCTTAGTGCACACTTAATGTGTATAAGAACACATATAAACACATATATATACACATCCAATATATATATACAAGGTTCAACGATTACTTACTTATTGTGACGAAGTGATTTGTTGATATCGTTGAGGTGGTGTTGAGTCGATTGAACCACCTCAAATGGATCAGCCTCTCGAAGCTCTCCTTGTGAATGACCTCGTCACTCCTCTTGTCTAGATCGCCCGGATGTTGAAGCCGCACAAATGGCCCGGCCTCTACGTGTTGCACACGAACCCGGAATTGAACTTGCTTGCTTGTTCTTGAGTGATTCTCTCACTCTTTTCTCTCTTGTTGTGTGGATTTTCGTGGCTGATCATAAAGTTGTATGAAAACCATGTTTTCATCTCTTTATTCACCACAATTAACCTCCCCTTGTAACCCCCCCATTATGTGCATCATAATGCACCAATAATGGTGGTTAATGGGGAGGTAAAGGGTCATTTCCACATCATCATGCCAATTGGCATGGATGTGGTCCCATTGCTTGTGTGGCATGCCATGTCACACCATGTGACATGCATCCATGCAAGCCATGCATCCCATGCATGTGAAAATCCATATGTATTGATTCTAAATCAATATGACAAGCAACGTAATTCCGACTCGTGTGTGACCCTGTAGGTATGATTTATCGATCAATATTATATTGTTCCCAACAATTAATATTATCGAATAATCATTTAACATCCATAGACGACCTTATGACTTTATCGATTGCACACGTAGGATCGAAGGACATATCCTAACAATCTCCCACTTGGCCTTCAGAGCCAGTGTGCTGCCAATTTCCTGTTGTCACTTTATGTCTAAATTTGAACTTGAGGCAAGACTTGAGTCATCCTCAATCGGTTCAAACCTTTCTTGGACTTTGAGACAGACTGTAAAACCAGATTTATCACTATGATACGAATCTGGACGTGGCCACGTATTTTCCACAGTCTCGACTCTCCAAGTGGCCGGTAAGACATGTATCCCATTATAAAATGGAGGACAATCCCATCTTGTCAATCCAAGCTCTCCCACTTGCTTCCTGATATACCCAATAACAAGTTTTATAACCTCCTTTTACGAAAGGCGTTTACTTGTATCAAAGTACACCATTTCACAATGGAATTACTCTGGACTACTCAGGTCAGAGGAAATTGCTCGACAGTCAATGAAATAGTATTATGACTCAAAATCTTAAATACTATTCCAGTCGGGTCTGTTCGATCATTAGCTCCCAGCTAATATCTATGTAATTGTACTTGATGTCCCACATCACTAGCCCATGAAGCGGCGCTATAGTACACATTACAATCTAGTTCTTTGCATCATCAGTTTGTCCGTACTCGATGATACGAACTAGGAACAATTTCTGATTTAATTATATTAGTTCAACAGTTGGGACTTCATTATGTGGTAAATCGACCTCATAACCCAATTAATATAATTTAATCATTTGGACAATTCATACAATTTAAACCACAATTATATGAAGAAATTATTGAATATTATATTATTGAATGTTTACATAAACTCCAAAAGTAAACAATACAATAATAGGAATCACAATCCATCTCTAAGATATCGTATCCCTATTGCAGTCGTATGAGCATCATGCTTTGACTGCTGGAGTTGTTTAGTTAACGGGTCTGCAACATTATCATCAGTTGCAACTTTATTTATCTCGATGTCTCCACGACTAACTATCTCCCTGAGAATGTGGAACTTTCTGAGCACATGTTTGGATTTGTGGTGCTCCCTAGGCTCCTTGGCTTGCGCGATAGCTCCACTATTATCACAATAGAGAGCTATCGGATGGGCCGAACTAGGTACAACACCGAGCTCATCTAAGAACTTTCTCATCCAAACGGCCTCCTTTGCTGCTTCAGATGCAGCAATGTACTCAGCCTCTGTAGTAGAATCAGCTACGGTGGGTTGCTTGGAACTCTTCCAGCTCACCGCACCTCCATTCAGACAAAAGACAAATCCGGATTGAGACCGGAAATCATCTTTGTCTGTTTGGAAGCTTGCATCCGTATATCCTGTCACAACCAACTCTTTTTGTCCTCCAAAGACAAGAAAATACTCTTTAGTCCTTCTAAGGTACTTAAGAATATTCTTGGCCGCAGTCCAATGCGCCTCACCTGGGTTTCCTTGAAACCGACTCGTCATGCTCAAAGCATATGATACATCCGGTCGTGTACATATCATGGCGTACATAATAGACCCTATTGCCGAAGCATAAGGAATATTTGCCATCCTTATTTGCTCATCAGGTCCCGAAGGGCACTGACTCTTGCTTAAAGATGTACCATGAGTCATTGGAATGAGACCCTTCTTGGCGTCTTTCATTCTGAACCTGTCAAGCACCTTATCAATATAGGTTGCTTGACTAAGTCCAAGCATCCTTTGTGATCTGTTCCGACAGATCTTGATGCCCAATATGTACTGTGCTTCTCCAAGATCCTTCATTGAAAACCATCTTCCTAGCCATTCTTTAACAGAATTAAGCATAGGAATATTGTTTCCAATAAGGAGTATGTCATCGACATACAACACAATGAATACAACGTAACTCCCACTGACCTTCTTGTAAACACAAGAGTCTTCCATGTTCTTTTGAAATCCAAACTCTTGTATGGATTCATCGAACCGAAGATTCCAGCTCCGAGATGCTTGCTTTAATCCATAAATGGATCTATTAAGCTTGCATACTCTCTCAGCCTGATTAGGATCGATAAAACCCTCTGGTTGTGTCATAAACACTTCCTCTACTAGAATCCCATTCAAGAAGGCGGTTTTAACGTCCATTTGCCATATCTCATAATCATAATGAGCAGCAATGGCTAAGAGAATCCGAATGGATTTAATCATAGCAACTGGTGAAAAGGTTTCATCATAATCCACCCCGTGAATTTGTTTATATCCTTTTGCCACCAACCTTGCTTTGAAAACACTAGGTTTTCCATTCATGTCTGTTTTTATTTTGTAAATCCATTTGCATCCAATGGGCCTAGCCCCTTTAGGCAAATCGACCAAGTTCCAAACTTGATTTTCAGACATTGATTCCATTTCGGATTTCATGGCACCCTGCCATTTCTCGAAATCTGGACTCGTCATAGCTTGGATATAGGTCGAAGGTTCATTGCTTTCTAAAAGCATGACTTCATAGCTCTCATTTGTCAGAATACCTAAGTATCTGTCAGGTTGAGATCTAATCCTTCCGGACCTTCGAGGGTTAGGTGTGTTTTCTAAAACCACTGGAGCACTCTCGACTTGGTCTTGAGTGTCCATCTCAGTTTGATCTTCTTGAACCTCGTTCAAGTCTTCTTGAACTTCGTTCAATTCAACTGAGCTCCCACTTACTTTCTTGGAAAGATATTCCTTTTCAAGAAATACACCATCTCGAGCAACAAAGACTTTGTTCTCAGATTGGTTGTAAAAGTGGTACCCTCGTGTTTCTTTTGGATAACCAACAAAGAAACATTTATCCGATTTGGGTTCAAGCTTTGTAGAGATATTTCTCTTCACATAAGCTTCACATCCCCAAACCTTGATATAAGACAAGTTAGGGACCTTCCCTTTCCATATCTCGTATGGTGTCTTATCAACAGCTTTTGACGGTGTCCTATTCAGTGTATAGGCCGCTGTTAAAAGTGCGTGTCCCCAAAAAGATTTTGGTAGTTCACTAAGGCTCATCATCGATCGAACCATATCCAATAAGGTTCTATTCCTCCTTTCGGAAACACCATTCATCTGGGGTGTTCCAGGAGGAGTGAGTTGATATAGAATACCACAACTCATAAGATGATCATCGAATTCTTGGCTAAGATATTCACCACCTCGATCCGATCGAATGGCTTTTATTTTCTTACCAAGTTGATTCTCAACTTCATTTTGGAATTCTTTGAACTTTTCAAAGGCTTCCGACTTATGCCTCATTAAATAGATATAACCATATCTACTTAAGTCATCGGTAAAAGTTATGAAGTAGAAATAACCTCCACGTGCTTGTGAGCTCATTGGACCACATACATCAGTATGGATTAAACCCAATAGATCACTTGCACGTTCTCCTTTTCCTAGAAAAGGTGACTTTGTCATTTTGCCCATCAAACATCCTTCACATGTATCGAATGACTCCAAGTCAAAAGATTTGAGAATACCTTCTTTAAGAAGTTTCTCTACACGTTTAATGTTGACGTGGCCTAATCGACAATGCCAAAGGTATGTTTCATTGAATTCATTCGATTTGGCCTTTTTGGTATCAATGTTATATATATGATTGTCAAGTTGAAGTATATATAAACCATGTTCTAATCGTGCCGAACCATAGAACACTCCACTTTTTGAAATAGTAAATAAACCATTTATTATAGTGAAGGAAAATCCTTCAGTATCCAATACTGAAATAGAAATGATGTTCTTGGTAATACTTAGAACGAAATAAACATTATTCAATACTAAAACAAGGCCCGAAGGCAAACACAAATCATAAGATCCTACGGCTAATGCAGCGACCCTCGCTCCATTTCCAACCCGCAGATCGACATCTCCCTTTACCAAAGTTCTACTTCTTTGCAATCCCTGCACATGTGAAACAATGTGAGCACCGCATCCGGTATCCAATACCCAAGAAGAATAATTTGTAAAGTTTATGTCTATGACATAAATACCTGAAGATGAAGGAACGACACCGTTCTTCACATCCTCCTTGAACTTGGGGCAATCTCGCTTGTAGTGTCCAACACTCTTGCAGTAGAAACACTCAGATTCCCCAGGAACCTTAGAAGATTTCAAGAACCTTTTGGAAGGAGTTGCCACAACTTTTCCTTTCCCTTTGCCTTTCACTTCTGGTTTCTTAATCCCCTTGAACTTTTTGGTACCTCCTTCCCGAATCATAAGAACTTCCCTCCTAGGGTCCTTCTTAATCGCCGGCTCAGCAGGCTTAAGCATCCCATGGAGCTCATGAAGCGATTTCTTCAGTCCATTCATGTGGAAATTCAGCCTAAAGGCGTCATAACCATCATGAAGAGAATGGAGAATGAAATCGGTAGCCAACTCGTCATCATATGCAAAACCGAGGCGAGCACTTGAAGCAAATAATCCAATCATTTGCTGTACATGTGGTCCCACGGGTTTACCCTTTTCCAGCCTAGCTGTTGCTATAGCCCGGGTGACACCGAAGCGCTCAATCCTAGCCTGTTCCCCGAACATGCTCTTGAGCTCTTCTATGATGTCATAGGCTTCCATGAACTCGAATTGTTTTTGCAACTCGGGTACCATGGATGCCAACATCAAACATGTCACCTCATTCGAGGCTTTCTTAGCAATGGCATATGATGCCTTTTGGGCATCCGTGCCCCCATCAGCGGGAAGCACGGGAAGGGGTTTGTCCAACACACTTTCCTTTTCTTCGTATTTGAGGACTATCCTCAAGTTACGTTGCCAATCAAGGAAATTGGTGTTGTTCAACTTTTCTCTATCCAAGATAGAGCTGAACTTGAATTGAGTTGAGACAGACATATTAAACTACAGAAGAAAGATAAATTAAGTAAGTAAACATCCACAAAGCGTTTAAACAAATAAGGTTGTCTCGCATAACTACTTACTTGTTTCATTTTGTTCATTCGATATCCAATATCGTCGTTCCCAATTATCTTAATATCAAAACCGTGATAAATCGTAAGTGAAAACTCGAGGTTTTCTAACCAGCGATCTTATCATGCAATTGAAGCCCTATCTCTCATTAAAATGAGGGAGCCAACCAGACAATCGATTCACGCCATCCAATGGCTCGAATGTCTCTAATCTGTGTCATCGACATAAGCAAGCGCTTTGGCTCCATTCCACTCCCCGGGGTGAGAATGAGTCGAGTTGAACTTAGTCTTTGAAAAACAAATTAGGCATTGGTTTTTGACATTTTAATAAATTAGAACAAAACGATCCCAAGACCCTCATCTTGCGAATCCTTAAGCCGACTGAGTCCGCACTTAAGAACTCCAAGATAGGTAGAAATCCCATGTCAATGACATCCAATGTCACTCTCGGTCGATGAGAGTCCCATTCTCATCTCATGTCTCGATAGCCACGCCTGCAGTGGATCTATCGATGAGAAAACCAAACTCACTTGTAAGGGTCTAACCCTTACTCCCACTTATCCCAAGATAACAAGTAGTACCCCGCTGAGGCGGACCTACCAACTTATGATCGAGGGCTTCATGAGTGTGATGTTTTTGGACAAGACATTATACTCATTATTTTGGGAACTTGCATGCATAGGTGTTTATATGTAAGTTGAACATTTATAACATAAAACATCCTATAACTAGCAAAGCAATTAAATACGTAATCGAAAGGCCCCTAGAACCTCACAACTCTCAAAAGAAAAGAATTAAAGTAACAACAAAAGCCTTGAACATCTTCTGGACTGGTCCTTGCCCGCCGTTTCAGTTCCGTGCCCTCCGATTTTGGTCAAATCTATTCCGTACCCAAAAAACCACGAACGGCGCCCGCCGTTTCACAATCAGCGGTCGCCGAACACCACCGGCGGTCGCCGTTTCCAAAACGGCGCCCGCCGAAAGGGTTTGGAAAAATCTGACCCAAAATCAGCATTTCGACGGTCGTCGTTTCCAAAACGACGGTCGTCAAATCAAAACGACGGTCGTCGTTTCCAAAACGACGGTCGTCGTTTTTCTCTGACAGCCCCGGTTTCGCCCGTTTTGCTTCGTTTTGCTTCGTTTCTTCTCGTTTTCGCCGGAGAGCCGAGATCCTCCATCGAACCATGGACCAAGTCCATCGCTTACAAGTTTGAACAATACAAATATAATAGAAAAACCTATCTATTACAAATGATTCCAAGGGACGCAGCCCTCCAAAACTATGGCCAATCGTACGTAAAAAACGACAATTTCATTCACCCGACCACTAACGGTGGCCGGCCTTATATCTAAACACATAATCACATAATCACATAAAACAATTAAGCCAATTATGTTGATTTTAAACATATTGTGTCCAACACAAAAGTGTGCACGAGCCCTAGGCTCTGATACCAATTGAAGGTACCGGTATACCGATCCGATCGATATACCGTGTGTGCGGAAGCGTGTAAAGCATATAAATCTATCATGCTTGATCTTAGTGCACACTTAATGTGTATAAGAACACATATAAACACATATATATATACACATCCAATATATATATATACAAGGTTCAACGATTACTTACTTATTGTGACGAAGTGATTTGTTGATATCGTTGAGGTGGTGTTGAGTCGATTGAACCACCTCAAATGGATCAGCCTCTCGAAGCTCTCCTTGTGAATGACCTCGTCACTCCTCTTGTCTAGATCGCCCGGATGTTGAAGCCGCACAAATGGCCCGGCCTCTACGTGTTGCACACGAACCCGGAATTGAACTTGCTTGCTTGTTCTTGAGTGATTCTCTCACTCTTTTCTCTCTTGTTGTGTGGATTTTCGTGGCTGATCATAAAGTTGTATGAAAACCATGTTTTCATCTCTTTATTCACCACAATTAACCTCCCCTTGTAACCCCCCCCCCCATTATGTGCATCATAATGCACCAATAATGGTGGTTAATGGGGAGGTAAAGGGTCATTTCCACATCATCATGCCAATTGGCATGGATGTGGTCCCATTGCTTGTGTGGCATGCCATGTCACACCATGTGACATGCATCCATGCAAGCCATGCATCCCATGCATGTGAAAATCCATATGTATTGATTCTAAATCAATATGACAAGCAACGTAATTCCGACTCGTGTGTGACCCTGTAGGTATGATTTATCGATCAATA